>CM074733.1:48455806-49055806 GCA_037367245.1 Phrynocephalus guinanensis
TTCTGCTTAACATTTGTTGCAAGTGTGACCTATGTTGTTGTTAACCACCCAGAGTTCCTTTGGGAAGACGGGTGGTTAAATAAATAAATAAATAAATAAATAAATAAATAAATAAATAAATAAAGCAGTTATTCCAGAATATCATGGGCTGAATTGCTCTTTCCTGCCTTGATGCTTTCTAGTGTTGTACTGAATCTACACATCTGTAGCAGTACCAGCTTTGGAAAGGCAAGGCTGAAAGAACCCATTGAATATCTCTGTTCCAGACCACCTCAGTTCTTGTGCTTTTAACATTTTAACACCACAGTGTGAGGGGAGAGGATTGCAACAGTAAATAGCTCATTCCTGTGAATAATCCTATGGTCCACAGTATGTAAATGTTATTAATACAAGTGCATTTACATGAAAAGATTCAGTATGCTATGTTTAACTTTTGTTAGAATAACTTAGCAGCCTTTATGACATTTTTCTTCGTGGTGCTGCAGTACTGACATCTAATATTATCTATTTAGTACTAGAATACTAGTAAGGTCTTAAATGCTCCCCTAGTGCAGTCGGTCAAGGCATTCAAGAGGTACTCAATAATAAAGCAGCAAAAGATATTCAGACCTGATAAGGAAGCTATTTTAAGTGGATGATAAAAAAATGGAAAAATATATGGTGAATTGTAGCAGTACATTGCTTTCCGCACACCATTGTAACATATTACAGTGCCAGCCAATTTTCAAGATACCAGTCACCATAGAATTTGAATGCTTTTAATCTACCATAAAAACCATGAAAATATTTCTGGGCCCTAAGATTGAGAGATTACAGCACCCTTTCATCCAGATTGCTTTTTGTATGAATCTGTATAAAATGATCACAAAATACAATTTTGTGTTGGAGATAAACCTATTGTAGCAAGATGTTATTTTATTTGTTAAGTATGATTTGACTTCATTTTAATATAGATGTTCTGAAGAAATTTTGCATCCAGGATTATTGATGTGACCTGCTGGGTGGAAAGCTGCAGCATGGAGGAGGGTGGTTGGAACAAATTACTTTATATAAGTATTTATTAACATGATGTTTATAGCTGTATGTGTGCAAAAGAGATATAGATACCGACATGCATATATACGAATGCTGTGGAGTAGCAAATGAGGAAAATAATAATAGATCAGTATAGAACTAAGAAGAAGAATCAATTAGGATTTGGGAGAGGCTTGATTCGAGTCCAGGGCTAGCAATGTTTCATTTACAGCAATTAATAAAGGAATAGAGACGTAGCTTTGTATTGTAGCCCAAACATGCCCCGACTGCAGCATGAATTCACAGAAGTATTCTCCAACATGAGTAAACTGTGTTTGAGAAGAGGGGTTGCAAGTCCTGATCCAGCTCATTGCATATGATCTGAATAATACCACATTGTAGTGTAAGAGAAGGAAAGAAATGAATGTAGTTGGATGCACTTTATGCAAGCACCTTATTAAGAGATACTTGGATTTGAGGCAGGGATGGAAAACCAGTCATAAGCTGTAACTAAAATAGGTGCATTAAACCAGTGGAGGTTGTGGAGCTACTGGCTCTCCAAATCCCTACTGATTCATTGGGCCTACTCTAGTTGTTAATGAATTCCAGCCAATCTATATACAGTGGTACCTTGTATAAAGGAATTAATTCGTTCCAAATGAAATTATGTTAAGCAAATTTTCCTTTATACAAATTCCCATAGGAATGCATTAAAATTGATTAGTCCCATTTTTATGTTGTACGGATTTTCCCCCAAGGCAATTATGTTAAGCAAATTTCCCTTATCTCTGGAATTTTTATGTTGTACAGATTTTATGTTATACAAGCTGTTTGTTATACAAGGGTCCAGTGTACATGCAAAATAAAACGTACTTAAGATAGGGCTGATAGAGCAGCCTGTCTGACCTAGGTGAAATAACTTTGCAAGGATTCTCCATCAACCCTCTTCAGCTTGTTTTGCCTCCAACATGAGAGCACAGCAAGTGCTTTTCCCCCCATCCAATTTCCGTCAAATAATAGTGCAAAAGTGGCACTTTTCCCTTAGCACATGCATATAGCATATGGAAAGAGGCAAAGTGAATGAGAGATCAGGCAGTCTTGTACGCAGGTTCATACAAGAAAACATTTGACATTCTCTAATAATACATACTCTGCAAATATCTCTTCAAAACTGCCAACTCTGCCTTCCGATTTTCACCACTTAGCTGTATGGAGATTTTTTAAATACTTTATTTCTTCTTTGTGCCCTCCGTGAAGCCACACACATGGGTACTCCAGCCCGCCTGCTCGAGTCGAACCAGACAGACTTCCCAAGCAAGATTTTGCTTCCGTTAGCCCCAGGCCCCCTACTGCGCATGCTCCCACCGCTTCCCGCCAAACCCTCAGTTCCCTCTAACCGCTGTCATGGTTAGCCTCATCTTCTACGTAAATAAAGTATTCTCTTTGTTTTATTCTTACTTCTACCATTTTTTGTCCCTTTAAGGCCCATTGGGCCCCTTTCAAAAAGTGTGCGTCGTGTGTGTGTGTGGGGGGGGGAATTACCCTCACAGACAGGCAGTTGCTTCGCCTTTATTGCCTGGGAGACACTCATTCCACTTCTTCGTGCTCCCACTGCCAAAAATTCAGCACACAGGCGCTGAAAAATAGAAGACACCAACAAAATACTTACCTTCCTGGAAAAGTAGCTGTATCCGGCTACTATGGAATCCGAAGCCTCCAAGCCGATACCGACAGCTCCAGAACCCATTTCCAAATCGTTGAAATACTCCAAGTCAAAACATAACTTGGATTTGACGGATGCACTGATCCCGAAGAAACCTAAGAAAAATAAAGACAAGTCAAAATCGACACCAAGTCACTCATCGCCAACTCCGAAGCTCCGTTCCATGGTTTTGACCCGTTCGGATCAGAGCGTCAACTTGTCTCCAAACTTGAGGAGCCCTTCTTCACCGGTTTCGATATATTCCTCGGATTTGGGATCCATGGACCCTAGACTTGCTAGGGCTGAAGACCTTCGTTCTTTCTTTTCCTCCGTACCACTGGTTTATGAAACCCACTGTTGGGATGGACCGCCAACGAGATCAGCGGCATCAACAACCTCCCACCAACCAGCACCTTTGAAGGGCCACTTGCCTCCCTTTGCACCGGCGAAGACTTGTGCGAATCTGGAGCCTCTTGCCCGGAAGCACGAACATAGACGAAAGCGCAGTGTTTCACCGCTACTGCCTGACTCCAAAAAGCCAAAGATGCTACCCTCATCGACAGCCTTGGATCCAACTTCTTCGAAATTGAAACACGGCTCCTCGGTCCAAGTGAATCCTTGGGATGCAGTCCCACCTTTTCCTATGCCCTACTCATCAGTCCCAGGCTATCCTTTCTATCCTAGCTGCCCACCGAGACTGTACTGGCCATCCCCTTACTGGCCTCCACCTCCACCTTCGTCTCCTTCAGTACTGCAGTTTCCAAATCGGAACACACTTCTCGGGAGTGAGCTCAGACAAATGCTCATAAGGCTGCTCAGGTAGAAGATCAACCTTCTCCGTCACCTCTGGCCTCGAATCTGATCCCATCGAATTCATCTGACTCGGAGGAAGAGGGTGAGCCTACTGAACGTGAATTCCCCTCACCGGAGTTGGATGTGGGTGAATCCAGTCCACAATCGATTTCAGATTCGATTGCTCTGGGTGTCTTCCCATCCAAAGAACTCTTCTGGCCAAACCCCAGCCTCTGCTTGATCTCGCCCAAGATGAGGTGAAAACCTCTGCTACGTCTACTCTAGATGAAGCCCTAGCTGTAGCGGCCCAACAAATGAGGTCCAGTAGGCGTGGCTCTGATGCAGCCACAAATGCCTAAGCTTCTCTGTAGTCTTTAGGAGACATGCCTGGCTCTGATCTACAGGCCTCTCTGAGGACACCAGAGAGCAAGATAGGAGTTCTAGAAGAGATTTCTGACTCCACGCACGTGGCCCCATTCCTACTTGCCTAGCGGTCCATCACTTCTGACAGGTGGGTCCTCTCCATCATTTCCCAGGGATACCGCCTCGAGTTCCACTCTTGCCCTCCTACTGGCTGTTTGGTTTACACCCCTTCTTCAACCACTCTACAGGAAGAGGTGAAAACGTTACTTCAAAAGGATGCCATCTGTCGTGTCCCACCAGAAGATCTACCCTTCGGACACTAGTCAGATGGCATCCCTCAACCTATTTTAGATCTTCGAGCCATCAACAGTTTCATCACTACTCCCAAATTCCTTATGGTCACTCTGGAATCCATTATCCCCCTTCTCAGGCGTGGGGACTGGTTTGGGGTCATTGAACTTCAAGATGCCTATTTCCACATTTCAGTCCACATAGACCACCAGCGATACCTCAGATTCGCCATAGAATCAAATCTTCGAATACAAAGCACTCCCTTTCAGCCTAGCCACAGCACCCCGGGTGTTCACCAAGTGCATGGCACCCATTGCCACCCACCTGCGAACGCAGGGAATCATCATCTTCCCTGACATAGACGATTGGCTGATCGTCACAGATTCGCTCGCGAGAGCAAAAACCACCATATCCATCTCACTCTAAGGCTGTTACAAGACCTAAGTTTAAAGGTCAACATCAAGAAATCACAACTCTCGCTGGTCCAGAGGACCACCTATATAGGAGTGGTGCTGGATTCCAGACATCACCAATCATCTCCCTTCTTTCCAAACGGGAGCTTCAATCCCAGCTTGTTTGGCACAACGCCTGCTAGGCCTTATGGCTTCAACAACATCGGTGGTACTGTTAGTCCACCTCAGGATGCGGCCTCTACAGATGTGGTTTTTGACTGTCTTCAACCCCAAAACTGATCCACTGGACAAGTCGTTCTACGTATGGCCACATCTTCCTTCATCCCTCACATGGTGGACCTTCCACTCCAACCTTTTCTCAGGCAAGCCTTTCAAGACCCCTTGCCCCACTATTCAAGTTACCTTCGACGCCAGCCTCTCTGGCTGGGGAGCCTTCTGTAACCAATGCCAAATCCGCGAGCGGTGGTCCACGTAAGAATCTCACAAACACATCAATGAGTTGGAGCTGTTGGCTGTCTTCAAGGCCTTCAAAGCCTTTCTGCCCCTCCTGAAAAATCAGGTAGTACAGATCGTGATGGACAACACCACCATGATGTACTATATAAACAAACAGGGTGGAACCCACTCACCTCCCCTGCTAGCCCTCACCCTCCCATTTTGGAATTGGTGCGTAGACAACAACATCTTCCCCCACCTCTTGGGAGAAGAAAATAATCTAGCGGACCATCTCAACAGGATGATTACTACATTCCACGTATGAGAACTCCACGATTTGGTCTTTCTCACTCTATCAAGATGAACCTGGAGCAGTAGTTATACCGTATTTAAAAGAAATTAGTCCAGTGAAAATAGATTAATGGAAGCAGATGTCGTTGGAAGGCTATTGTCTTTTGTCTTTATTACTTTGCAATAAATAAGAATGAACTCCCTCGCAACTTTTTACAACGTGATAGAAGGTGCATTTAGACAGATGTGACCACATTGGATATTTAAGGGTTAGCATAGTGGACTATTAAATATTGCACATTTCATTATATGCATGTGAGACAACTGCTCACTTGCAGTCATAATTTCCTTCCAAGTTTTCATGAGCCTTATTTCTACACTTGTATCTCGGGACAACATGCACACTAAGCTTATCCCCCCCCCCGTGTGTGTGTGTGTGTGTGTGTGTGTGTGTGTGTGTGTTTTGTGTCGTTACCATTGTGACCGACTCTTTGTGACTCCATGTCCATGGAGTTCTTGGCAGGACTACTGGAGTGGCTTGCCAGTTCCTACTGCAGGCACCTACAGCACCTGGTATTCCCCGGTGGTTTCCCATTCCAAGTACTAACCAGGGCTGACTGCTTAGCTTTCAATATCAGGCGAGATCAGATGACAGTACAGTGGTACCTCGGATAATGACTTTAATTCGTTCCCTGAGGTTAGTCGTTTTCTGAAGAAATCGTTATCCAAAACATGGTTTCCCATTGAAATGAATGGGAAACCATTTTAGTCCGTTCCGGAGGTCCGGGAAAAAAAGCCAAAAAAGAAGCCTTTTTTCCCTGAGACCTCCCCCTCCTTACCCACCCCTGCCAGCAGTGCTTCCACCCCCCGGCCCCCACCTCACCTCCATCGTTGCCGCCCACCGCCGCCGGGCGTTCGGGCGGTGGGAGAGCCGAACAGTGGCTGGCGCTTACGGCCCCCACCTCTCCTCCTCCACCGTCGCCACTGCTGCCACCGGGCATTTGAGCGGCATGAGAGCCGGGCAGCGTGTGCCGGTTCCTCCCCCCGGCCCCCACCTCTGCGTGTTGCCTCTCCTCCTCCTCTGCAGGTCAGTTATAGAGAAATGTGGAGGGAAGCTGGGGCTGTGGGCTGTGAGGTGGTGGTGAAAATAACGAGTCATTATCCAAATTATTCGTTATCTGGGGTAGTCGTTATCCGAGGTATTACTGTACTTTTCTGAAGCATGTTTTTATTGGGTTTACTGCAGAGCAGTCAATGTTAAAGTAAATTAGAACTCAGGTGGCTGGTATTACCGATATCAAGTCAGTTTATTGTATTGACTAAAAGCCATCACAAACAATAAAATTACAAATGTAATCAAATAAAATCAAATACTCTGTGTGTGTGTGTGTGTGTGTGTGTGTGTGTGTGTGTGTGTGTGTGTGTGTGTGTGTAAAGAAAACTGCTTAGAATGGTTAAAAAGTAGCATCATTCCCAAAAATAGAGCAAATAACCATGCCCAAGGTAACATTTTATTTTGTTTAATAAATGACTCACAGACTTCATATTCATGTAGAGTGACCTGTAACTTTTTAAAATATCACAATTTTGTTAAAGGATTACAGGTTACAGCACTGTTTTGTATATACAGTATAATGTATTATAGATATCTCAATGTCATACTATCCACAATGTTGAAAATTCAGTAAGATGTTGGAGATAAGCCCCAAATATGGACTGTCGTGCAAGCTCTGGAGATTTAGTTAATCTGACCTAGATGTTCTTTTGATGATTGAGAACCTACTGTATGTGAAAATACTTCTCCATTTCAAAATGAAACACAAGAATATCCACAGAATAACTCAGCTGTTCGTGTAAGTGATGGGCTCAAGCAATCATTTCTTAAGAGAGAAGGATTTGCTATATAAAGTTTGCAGCATTTAAAGCTGTTCAGATCATTGGCATTTGGAGCAGCAATGATATTGAAAGTTGGAAGTGAATGCCACATTTGAGTTTCATCATGTCACAAAGAGGATTATCTACAGATTCAAGTAACGACATACATCTTTTCTTTTAATTTCCATGGGCATGTTGTATAAGATGTTAATTCTTTAGTTTTCACTGGTTGCTTTTTTCCCTAACATGGTTTTCTGAAATTGTTTCAAAGATGTTCAGATTAGAAAGGAAAAAAATAAGCAAGTATGAGTTAATGTGCCAATGCTGTATGTACTGTACTATAAATTCATATAGTATTTTTGTTGGTGGTTTGAATCTGTTGAAAATCAATTGTTCTTCATTTGCATTTGGAATAAAGTCATGGCTTGAATGTCCTGAGGTGGAACTAGAATAAGATTATTTAAAAAGAATGGATTTTTAAATAATACATTAGTGCGTGTTTAGGATTAAGCTTCCTGTTTGTCAGAATGTGTTCTGCTTAAGAGTTGCTGGGAAGGAAGAGATTGCGGGAAATCAACCAGTTGCTGGTTCCATTCCCATTGTTACACTATTTTCTCCATTTTTGTTTCTTATCTATCTTGCTGCTGCAAAGCCTTGTGCCGGTAGAACCAATATGTATCTCATAAAACTTTGCCAAACTTTCTAGTCTATAATGAATAGTTAAACATAAACTGAAGACTTTCTAAAAAGTCAGATTTCATGAACTTGCTTAGCTTATGAACAAGACATTAGAAATAACTCATGGAACACTATTTTAAGATTGCGCTGCTTAAATTAATAAATCCCTAGTTCATGTTGACAGAGCCTATTGTTCCTCCATTTGTTTTATTCCATCATTTGTTTGTTTGTTTGTTTGTTTGTTTGTTTGTTTGTTTATACCCCACCTTTCTCCTTGGAAAAGGACCCAATGTGGCTTACAGTAATGATGGACAATATACAGTCCAGTACAATGAAGACATATTCAAGTTTGAGAACAGGGAATTGTGGAACATCTTATACCATTAAAAGACAACATTAAAGCTACAAGAGAACGCAAGCAGTTAAAGAGAGAATAAAATCGTAATTATGTTCCTGCCCAGTGTAATGTACTGGAAAGAGTGATTCAGGAGGCCTTGGTTCAAATCTCTGCTCAGACAGAAACTCACTGAGGGTATAAAACTGGTAATCATTCCTTAAATACAGTATCTCACTTACCCAGAAACCCTATTAGGTTCAGTATACTGTAAGTCATTTCTGATTTGATGACATTGAACAACAACTGTATCCCACTTTTCTACTGAAAAGCTCAAGGCTAGAAGAGCCCATTTTATTAACCGGCTAGATCAGACCCAAAACTATCGCACAGAACTATTTTGAATTGTCCACAAACTATCCGATAATGATAATAGCGTAAGGCCTCCAGATAGTATTACTTGTGATCAGTTCACAGCCTTTTTTAAAGCTAAAGTGGAGGCCATCTGCCGGGACCTGGACTGCCAACCTTGTTCAGTAGATTTGATTGGGATATCATACACACCGTCTTGTTCTTTGGGTTTGGATTGCTTTCAGCCTGCAACATCACACGACGTGGACAGAGTACTGGATCGTTGTTGGCCTACCTCGTCCTCCTTAGATCCTTGCCCTTCCTGGCTGATTAAATCATTCAGGCCAGTTACTACCGAATGGGCTGTGGCTATAATTAATCAATCCCTCCTTGAGGGCCGGGTTCCCTGTCACTTCAAGGAGACGATAATTAGACCTCTGCTAAAAAAGCCCAATTTAGTGACAGATGATATTAACTACAGACCTGTAACTGTTATCCCATTCCTTGGCAAGGTAGTGGAGAGGGTGGTGGCCGATCAACTTCAGTCACTTTTGAAGGAAATTAATGCCCTCAATCTGTTCCAGTCCAGTTTCAGGACGCAGCATGGCAAGGAAACAGCTTTGGTCGCTCTGCAGGATGACTTGTTGAGGGAGACAGATGGGGCAATATGTCCTTGCTGGTCCTCCTCGACATCTCAGCGGCCTTTGATACTGTTGACCACAGTATCCTCCTGGGGAAGCTCTCTGGATTGGGGATTGGAGGCATGGATCTCATTTAGCTCCGTTCCTATCTCGAGGACCGCACCCAGAGAGTTCAGTTTGGTGAGATGGTCTCCACCTCTTGGACACTCAGTTGTGGAGTACTTCAGGCGTTGATCATCTCCCTAATGCTATTTAATGTTTATATGAGTCTGCTGGGACAAGTCATCCAGGGACTGGAAATTTTGTGCCATCAATATTCTGATGACACACAGATCTACTTATCCTTTCGTCCTACTGCAGATGAAGCTGTCCCATGCCTTGAGCACTGCCTTAGGGCCATGGTGGAGTGGATGAGGGAAAACAGGCTGAAGCTGAACCTGGCCAAGACGGAGATCCCTGGCAGTCTGTAGATTGGGAACATCTCTCTCCTTGGTGGGTGGGGGGTGTTAACAGCCTCTGCAGGAGAGCAGGTGTGAAGTTTAGGTATTGTCCTGGAGCCAGCATTATCCATGAACTGCCAGGTGGCGTCTGTGGCCAGGTACACCTTTTACCACCTGAGGCGTATTGCCCAACTGCGCCCATACCTGGACTCTGGAAGCCTCACTGCCTTGGTTCATGGCTTGACTACTGTATTGGCCTCTATGTGGGGCTGCCCTTGAGGCTGGTGCAGAAACTCCAGCAGATACAGAATGCGACAGCCAGACTTTTAACTGAGTTGAGATGTTTCGATCATATCTCCCCTACTCTGGCCACTCTGCACTGGCTTCCTGTACATTTCCGTGCCAGGTTCAAGGTGATGACTCTCACCTATAAAGACCTCAATGTTTTGTGACCTTGCTACTTTTTAGAATGTATGCATCCAGTAAGAACTGCCCATAATACACGTTCTTCCCAGACCGGGCACCTATCCATCACCCCAAGAGAGGCATGGAAGGATACAAACAAGATAACGTGCCTTTTCAGTGATTGCTCCCAGTTGTGGAATGAGCTCCTGCCTGAGATTTTGCCTAGCCCCTTCCCTGACGTTATTTTTAAAAGCCTTTAAAAACTGGCTTTTTCAACAGTCCTCCTGAAATTTTTAGTTATACCCCTTAGTTGCTGTTTGCCGTCTTAATTTTTAATTCTTTACTCTAAAATTAATTAAGGTAATATAGTAATTCAGAGTTATACTATCATTATACTATGATAAACGTAATTTAAATTAATATATTTAGTTACATGTCTGTTTTCTGATGTTATTGTAGTTTTATTGTTTATTGGTTGTTATTTTTGTATGATATGTAACTGATTTTTATGTTGTAAGTTGTCCAGAGTGGTCTGTCAGCCAGATGGGCGGGGTATAAATCTAATAAATGAAATGAAATGAATCTCACTTTCTTGAGCCTCTGATGATTGGGTTTACACCATGCAAAGTATTATAGCAATGGGTACATGAAGAAGAGGAGTGAGAGAGAAAAAGGGGAAGAGAATGTTTTGATTTCTAAACATCCTTTCTGAAATGTAGTTGAAGACAATACAAATGCTACATAGTTTTTCAACTTCTAGGTTTCTGATGGTCAGTATCTGTCTCAATCCATGATTCTAGACCCTGTTTGGAGTCTTTAACATGTTTAGATTTTTTAAGGATTGCTTTCCTGGTGTTTCTTGGTGGAGTTGGAACAGAACAGTAGGGTTGGTAACATTACCCATTATTCTGTTGCCAAGACAGGGTGAGCTAATCCTCACAAGAACAGGAAGGCTCTGGTAGACCTTTTGGTCAGTGGAATAGTAAATAAAATTCATTTTTCAGAAGTCTAATCAAAAAGAATAGGCTGTAAATAGTGTTAAAACCATTTGGTTTGGAGTGACCATTTTGAAGTGAAGGCTGTTCTGCAGAGAGAAAAGTAGATTTGGAGTTTCATTTGGGAATTCTTGCTGCATAACTTGCATTGTCAAAATGTTCTTATAAAGATTGCTGTAATTGCCCACATATGCAGGCTACTGCTGGGGATTAGGAGAAAGTATTGGAACGAAGCGGATGGAAAGAAGAGAATTAAGCAGGCTAGGACGAAAATAATTTATTGTAGTTCACTTGCAAATGAAATTCATTTTTATCAGGATACACCCCCAGCATTGACAACCTTGTTTTATCTTTGCAGAATTCAGTTAAGACATTTCAGGAATAACAGTTCAGTAAATTGCTGTGGTTATTATCAGGACTATTGATTTCTGTAGATGGAGATGCTTTAGTGAACTTAATGTCAAATGTATAGTTATTTCTTCTTTAATTTATTTTTTAAAGTAAGCAACACCAAACACATTCAAAGCAATAAGGTAAAACAATCCATTTAAAAATCTCACTCAGGCAGCCAGTCACTCAGGAGAGGCTTACCTGAAGAGAAAGGTCTTTGCCTGCTTGTAGAAGAACAGAAATCACTTCTTGTGGGAAGGAGTTCCAGAGTCTAAGAGAAGCATCAAAGAAAGCTTTTTTTTCCATTTAACTACCAAACAAATATTTAACCCTTTTAGAATAAAATGTGAATCTGTAATTTAGGAAATGCCCAGTTGGTAGGGATTTTCAATTAATGCTCTCTCTCCAGGAATTTGAGTTGTAAAACCATGGTTATCCTCTGCATTTAAGGAGCTGTCCTAAACAAGCAAGTATGTCATTGTTCATATTAGAATCTTGTTTTTCAGACAAATGGCCTCAGAGCTCGACCAGCCCGTTTGCAGTGGTTTGCAGAGAAGTGCATTGTGAATAATCATGTAGGTATATTCAGAGTTTACTAAATATAAAATATATATTCTTGGAATATATCCATACTATGAAAGTGAGATTATCAGAAAAATGTGGTTGTAGAACAGGTAGCCCTGTTAGTCTGTGAAAGCATCATAGGTGAAAACAAAATAAAAATAAGTAAACCTATTTCTGATGAAGTGGACTTGTCCATGAAAACACACATTAAAAAGATTTAAAAGTTAGTCTTTTTTTCTATCTTTTTGTCTCTCTCTTTTTGTACTTTTTAAAATTCCGTTTTCTCCTATAATATTAGAAAAACAATGCCATTGGATGGCCAAACGCAGTGCTGTGAGATCCTCGTGGCACTGGATTTTCTTCCTGCTTCCTGTAGCAGCATTGAAAACGTGCTCAGAAAGACTTTTAGTCCTCCTGAGAAGCTTTTTAGTGCCCAAGGCAGAGGTTGTAAGATGGAGAAGCTCATTACCCCTTCTTAGTTATGTTTGCAAGTTTGTATAACAAACTGTTTGTATAATATAAAATTTGTACAACATAAAAAATTCTGGAGATAGGGGAAATTTGCTTAACATAATCGCCTATGGGGCAAATCTGTACAACATAAAAATGGGATCACTCATGCATTCCTATGGGAAATTTGTATAAAGGAAAATTTGCTTAACATAATTTCATTTGGAACGAATTAATTCCTTTATACAAGGTACCACTGTACGCTGTTGGATATTGCCTGTAGTTAGAACAAGTGTCAATTTTAATGGCTGGCGTAGTGTGCAGATCTAATATGAAATATTGACTGATTGATGCACTTCTGCAATATCTGTATATAATTTAGGGTTTTTTTATATTTTGCTGAAATGTATTCTTATGATAACTTAGTACAGTACGTTGAAAACAAATACAGTACTACTAAAAACCATTCATTTTAGTACGTACTTAGAAAATATCATCGCTTCTCCATATAGTCACAGTCACAATTCTTGTTTCTACTTGGTCATTCTGTTCCCAGGTGGAATAGTTGCATGGCAGTCTGAAAATTAGAGACTTTAAATGTCTAATAAAGCAAGCAAAATGTTGATGTTGCATCTAGATGATGTGTTGTTTGTTTGTATTCTTCCTTTTAAAGGTTGAAATTCTGGAAAACTTGGTAGAACTTACTCGAAATCTGTTTGAATGTGATCGAGATGAAATGTATTACTACTTGTTGAAATCATGCAGTAAGTAAAACGGGCTGTGATTTACATTTTCAAATGTTTTGTCAGTTTAGATTTGCATATATTCAAGAAAAAAAATCCTACTTGAACAAAACTAGGAGATTCCTGAGGCACAGTCCAAACAGGTGAAAGTATATACAGTGGACCCTTGTATAACAAACAGCTTGTATAACATCAAATCTGTACAACATTAAAAAAATCCAGAGATAGGGGAAATTTGCTTAACATAATCGCCAATGGGGAAAATCCGTACAACATAAAAATGGGATTACTCCATTTTCAATGCATTCCTATGGGAATTTGTATAAAGGGAAAATTTGCTTAACATAATTTCATTTGGAACGAATTAATTCCTTTATACAAGGTACCACTGTACAGTATTTTTGTTGTACAGCAGGGCTGTGAGAAAGAATTTGAATGCTGTACTTGTTTCCCAAAAGGGCAATGCTACTCCACTGCGTTTACACAATCAGTTTAAATACAAAATTATACTGAATCTTCTAGATTAGGGGTGGGCAACATGCTCCTCTTTAGTGCTCCTTTGCTCCCAAAGAAATTATCTCTAAAAGATTTGCTCAGAAATTCCCCTTTTATCTGGTTGGAAACATGGGGTGTGAATGTGCATTTTTTTCTATTTTTGCACCCCTGGCCCTTATACTCAAGGTTTTTTTTTACAAAAAAAAAACTTTTAAATATTTGCCGTTAGAGGGCATGAGTTTTTTATTTAGTTAAATCTTTTTCTCTATAAAAAAGCCTGTTTTAGCAAACTTTACAAAATAAGTATAAAATATTAGAATCCCAGAGAAGCATCTCAGTTGTAAATCTTTTAAATGGGTAAGCGTCCTAAGGCAGTTCCTAAGCTCCCCATTCCTTTTATGGTTCGAGAAGGCCACACAAATACTGTGTCTGGATACAGACAGGTAGGCACTGCAAATCTTTTTTTTTAAACTGAGATGCAGTCATTATGACAATACCCACATGAGTTTCAGTTATGTTTTAGGGCTATAGTTACAGACTTGATTTTCAGACAGACTTCTTTGAGGCTGCTTTATATTTTGCTTTCCCTTAAACGGGCTCTTTCCCCAAGCATATTGTATTGTTGCAGAGTGGGAGAGCTAAAAGGTAGAGCCTGTAGGGTTAGACTGTCACAGTATGTATAGTTTGCTGTTGCTTTTTGGTTTAGAGGAAGTTAAGGAATTTTTACCATTACTTTTGACAGGTCTTGGTCTTTTGGATATTTTGACTTCCATGTTATAATTCAGCTTGGGCAGTGGCTCTGATACTATGTTCATAGCTGAGACTGAAGATTGCTTATAGGTCTGTGGCAGCTTTCAATGCTTTGAAGCTAAAAATGGGATTACTGTGCAATTATTGTAGACTAGGTATGCAGTATGGCCCCCTTATCCACTGATTAATCAACCGCGGATCCAGTTATCCACAGTTGGTGATCAGCAGGCTCTGGGCAGGTCCAAGCCAGGCAAAAAGCAATCTCTCACCCCATTCTGGCTTTGAAGCCTGTGCTGCCCCCGGGCAACCCTCCTGGCTTCCTAACAGAGAAGGAGTTCGCTGGCGGGGGGCTGGCGAGAGAAAGGCATACTGTCCAGGTACCAATCCGCCATGGATACAGTGGTCTTACTGTACATGCCAGTTGCCGTTTGACTCATATTCGAAAGGCGAGTTATAATAATAAAAACTGAGCCAGAAACATGCCACCATTCTTTTTTTGTTTTTCCAGAAACAGGCTAACATATGTATCTTTCTGCAAACTGTTTGTTTTCCTATGGCTGGTTACTACCATGTTAAAGGGCACCATATTTCAGTTACTGAATGCTTTGGCTCATATTTCTTCTGTTCAAGATTGTGATTTTTGCATTCATCCAATTGTGCATGTCTCCCATTATCCTTTCTCCTTTACCTCATACCACAAGCTTTGTTGGTTTACTAGGTCCTTGAATCCGACCCACCCCTCGTCATTTCAGCATACTGATTCGAAATAGAATCCTGCTCATTGTGCTTGAGCTGTATTCCAATTTATCAGTTAGCCTGTTTCTTTCAGTTTTAAAGTGTTAACTTGAATAGGGAAACATTCTGCAGTTAGCTTGCTTTGGTTGAATGATAATTGAAGGTTTTTGTAAACCACTTATTTGCTTCTGCATAGGTGGTATTTATCTCTTGAGGAGTTCTTTAAAGAAAGTTGCCATTTCCCATCATTGTGTAGTACTAAACCATGTCTCAGGAATTCAAGAATCCTCTGTGTAATTTCTCTCTTTACTTTGAAGTGCTGTCTTGTTTTGTTGTCTACAAAAGAATTTGAAGGAGAAAAAGTTCCTCTTTGCTGCATACATAATTGCTTTCAACAGAACTTCATTTCGGATGCAGCCTAAGAACATCTAAGCTCCAACCCTCAACTAAGAAACTTCCTGGCATTTTTTTCCATCTTGCCAATGACTTTACATCTAAGAAATAACTCCTGGCAAATCCATCTTTGGCCATGTTTTAACCTGTTGGTACAGCTCTGAAGGAGAGGGTTTCACCCTCGAAATATTAGCAGCGTTTTTGTTAATTTTCATAGTAGCCTAAAGGTATCACCTGTTCCACTTTTGTATCAGGCCTTCCAAGGAATATCTCAAAAGGCTTTCAAAATTTTACCGTCACGTGGGCAACTCCTCAGGCATCCTAGGAGAGTGCCTTAAAATTGAGAGCTTAGTAGCATGCTGTGAGTATCTGTTCACAGGGAGGAGATTTTACAAACATGTCAAAGTTCAAATACTCCATCCTTAAACCAAACTCTCTTGAAAAGTCCAATTTCATGTGATCTGGGATCAAAGAACTATACAACTAGGCTTTAGTCTTTGTGTTTCTTGAATCACAATCCCATGTGCCATAAGGTAAATAGCTTTCGGAACAAGGGGACTGGTTAAATATTACGTTACGCCTTGGGTCCCTCTGGGGAGAAAGGCGGCATAAAAATAAAGTTGTTGTTGTTGTTGTTGTTGTTGTTGTTTATTATTATTATTATTATTATTATTATTATAATAATAATAATAATAATAATAATAATAATAATAATAATAATAATAATAATAATACATCAGCTTTGTCCCTGAGTGTGTAGCCCTTGATTAGGCCCTGATTTGGAAACAAATTAGGGAGGAAATGACTGCTTCCTCGCGGTATGGTTGTAATCCACTCTGGAGCACCTGTGCTTACTAAATGTTTTAACATAGTCTCTTGGGTGGAATTCAGACTTTAAACACACAAATGTTTGTTCATACTGGATGAAGTATGACTGGTTTTGACCATTCCTTCCTCCTCCTGATAATTGTTGAAGCATTATCTGGAGCAGTGTGGGAGGTAGTGCTAGAAGAGACAGTCTGGAAAAGTTGCTACGCTGACAGATACTTTCAACGATATGTCGTTTGGGATAGCATTGTTCCAGCCGCTTCTGCACTCTGACTTGGCGACTTGGCGTGGAATCTTGCTCATTGTTCCTGAGCTGTTTTCCAATGCAATACGGGTTCCCTCTGTGATCAGAAGATACTCTTCTATTACAAGGAGCATGTATGAGAACAAGAATAACAGACTTTGGTCCCTGATTGCACCATAAACCTACAAGCTCAAATTAATTGTAATTTGGTGATTTAAGCAGGCCTTCCCATATCCTTTCCTCCATGTTTCAGTTTCCTCCTGCCTGTTTTGATTTCCACTAAAGGAACTACTATCCTGTAGTTCCCCATGATCATCTAAAAAGTGTTTGCTTGTTTATTTATTTATTATGAATACCCTTTGATTCTCACAGTAGGCAATGGGTTTGCAAGCTGAACTTTGAGAGTTCACACTATCTGTAGGTCGCCAGTTCAGGCAACGTGGCAAACTATTTCCCAGTGTAGATACAGAAAGTGTGGAACGGAGCAGGCCAAGGAAGTGAAAGAAAAGCACAAGAACTTGAAATTGCAATATGATCCTCCATAGCAAACATATTTTTATTTATTTTATTTTATTTTATTTTAGAGTATTTTTACCCCGCCTTTCTCCTTGGAAAAGGACCCAAGGCAGCTTACAGTAATGAGGAATAATACACAGTGCAATACAATTATGACATGTTCAAATATTGAAAACAAGGAATTGAGGAACATCTTACAGCATTAATAGACAACATTACATAGCTACAAGGCTTTAAGTAGTTATAAACACAAAGTCTATGTGAACCTATAGATTCATATAAAAGATACATAATGGTAGTCTGTCATTCAGGGAAAGCTTGCCTGAAGACAAAGGTCTTTGCCTGTTTTTGGAAGAACAACAGAGATTAGGCAGTCCTGGCTGCAGTGGGAGGGAGTTCCAGAGTCTGGATGCAGCAGCTGAGAAGGCCGTTTCATGGGTTTCCATGAAACGTATCTGGTGGGTGGTGGGATGGAAAGAAGGGCCTCTCCTAATGACCTTAACACCCGAGTTAGTTCATGCTGTGAGATTCGATCATTGAGGTAGCTAGGGCCTAGGCCAGTGATGGCGAACCTTTTAGAGACCGAGTGCCCAAACTGCAATTCAAAACCCACTATTTTTTTTTTTTGCAAAGTGCCAATACAGTAATTTAACCTGTATGCAGGTGGCTATGAAGGGGTGATGTCGGGTACCCACAGAAAGGGCTTGGAGTGCCACCTTTGGCACCCGTGCCGTAGGTTCGCCAACACCGCCCTAGGCCATACAGTTCTTTATAGTGCAAGGTCAGCACCTTGAATTGTGCCTCATAGCTGATTGGCAGCCAGTGGAGCTATTTTAATAGGGGCGTAATGTGATCTCTGTACCCTGCCCCAGTCAGAAGTCTGGCTGCTGCATTTTGGACCCGTTGAAGTTTCCTAAGACTTTTTGTTTGTAGTCCCACATAGAGTGCATTACATACAGAGACACCTCTTTGGAATCATGTTTATAGTTGCAGGTGGATTTTTGTTTCATAGCAATTTGGCCGTCTAGGTTGGACTTCTTCACATTTCATTGTGGATTGAGGAACATGGTGTTTTCAGTCTACCCTGAATGTCAAGTATCGACGTTGTTTACTTGCAGAAAAAAATGCTCAGCAGAGAAGTGGCCCAAGAGTTCGCTGCATGCTTCGTTCAATTCGTGCATTTCATTTTTTTCAACAACTTTGTAAAAATGTCAGAGATTTGTTCTCGGTTTACAGGTACATAATAATAAAGCAACTGGGTTTCCAAACATAATCTTCCTTCAGTAGGAGGGTGTCCTTTCCTTCCCTACAGCAGTCTGTCTTCCACCAATTGGTTACTCACATTGACAGCATGTCTGCTGAGAAGAGAAATCTAGGAAGATAAATTTTATCAAACACTGTTGAGCAAATCCTCCAGTCAGCAAGAAAAGACACAACCAATTTCATCTACTTAGAGAAGGGAAAACAGCTTTGTTTGCTGTAGGACAAAAATATTCTTACTTGTTTTTCACAAACTAATGTACAAGATCACCGAAGAGAGATAGTTATGATATTATGATAAGAATACTAAAGTTCATTTTTGTTAGTTCATCAATGTAGGCATTGTTATACAAAAATGAAATTATAAACTATCAATTGCAGCTAGGGGTTGTTTCATCTTCCACCCTTTTGGTTTTCATCAAGGGAAAAATGAGCGTTTCTCATCTTTTACCTTTCCTTCTTATTGGACCTGCTACCCTCCAGAATATTTATAAGAAATGGAAGTCAATCAGAGACTTGGCTGCCCCCTCCTCTCAATTCTGTCTCCTGATCATGAAAAGGACTGTGAATATCTTGAACTGCTTACCATTCATATGAACCGGGAGGGAGGAAATGAATACAACTTGATTCACAATGAGGAAAATACACCTACCGCTTAGAGATCCTGATGATCTGGGTTTAGATATTCTGCCATTGTTGGATGGTGTTGCACTCCTACATAGTGATGTTTGGAACTGGGGAGTTGCTTTTCCCATACCATTTTTAAGTGAAGTCATCCATTCATCCTGCGCACACTTCCAGATTAGGTTATTGTAGCATGCTACCCTATCTGGGACTGCCCTTAAGACAATGTGGAGGTTTGTGTTGGACTGAAGCAAGGATAAAACTCATAACCTTCCTCTTTATGTTAAGACTGAAACTCGTACTAGCCTTTACCATCCTAGCCGGTGGCAAGGGATGAAGGGAATGTCTATCTGGCAACATTTAGGGAATCACAGACTTTTTATCACTGATTTAAAATGTGACCAGTAGGCTGTTTACCTAGAGAGTAATACAGAGCTTATTATGAAACCATTAATTTATGAGCATGAAGATCAGATTATAAAACCACTTAATTTGTTCTACCTTGGCTGCCAATTTGCTTCTGTCCGGCTTCAATTCAGGGTTCAGATTATTTACTTTTTAAGCTCTAAACATAGTAAAAAATATCATTCAAAGAGACTCACCTCTTAAGAACCTGACAGAATTGTTATCACCAAAGACGCTGCTCTACATCTGCTTTCAACAGTCCTAGAAGATGCGACTTACTTTGTTGTTCTGTATCTGAGGTGGTGGTGTTTACTCCTGAGGAGTATGTGCTTTTCAGCAAGTAGTGTTTTGTATTTTTGTTTGTTTGTTTTGTTTTGTTTTTAAAACCTTCATGCCGATATGTTTTTCCCTGATTGCCTGGGAAATCGGTGTTTTCAGTAGTGTGGGTTGTCCCTATACCGATGGCAATTGTAAACATTCCATGCAAAATTGCAATGGCTGGTTCATCATCTTTCTTGCTTATGCATATGATGTTACTCCCCATGTGAAGTCTTTATCAGCCTGGTACAAACTTCCAGAGTTTATGCTCTCCTGGGCTCTCAGGGGCACATTTTCCTCAAAGAGGAAGTGAAGTAAAAGTTAGCAGAATATTTTTTTTAGAATGTATTCAGTTTACTGATTTTTGTACAGGTTTTAATTTACCAGTTTCTTCTTAGTGCAGTTATTGTGTATAAGCCTTTTAACAGTTGTAAGCAATGTTTGAAATTTTTTTAGATGAAACAATGTCAGAGCAGTTAGAGGGAAAAGCCTAGTGTTATTCTCCCTGGCCATTGCATTCTACCCATGAGCATTGACAAGTCATTTGCACACATGTAAGCTCTGTGCAAGAGCATGAACACTCATTTTCTATTGTTCTTGCTAATTTGTAGAATCTACCTGCAAAAAGGTAGGTAGATTTTCCAACTGGTGGCTGCACATGTGTAGAAGATAACAGCAGGAGTATAGGTACTACCCCTTCAGCAGCATTGCTAATACTAGATTCATGCAGTCTACATAGATAATTGCACAGACAAACCTACTTTCATTGTTATTGATCAGCTTCATAAACAGACATGCACCCAGTTGCACATCAGTCAGCCAGTCAAGAGGGAAAACCATTGTCCTTAATTATGTATTTTTGCCCTATAAGCACTCTAAACCTCTTGAACTAGGTTGTTGTTGTTTAGTCGTTCAAACGTATCTGACTCTTTGTGACCACATGGAACAACCCTGCCAGGCCTTCCTGTCCTCCACTGCCTCCCGTAGTTTGGTCAAATCCATATTTGTTGCACCGATGACACTGTCCAACCATCTCATTCTCTGCCATCTCCTTTACCTTTTCCCTTTAATCTTTCCCGACATCAGGGACTTTTCCAAGATTCCTCTCTCCTCATGAGGTGGACACAGTACTGGAGCCTCAGCTTCAAAATCTGTCCTTCCAATAAACATTCGGGGTTGATTTCTTTCAGGATAGCTAGGTTTGATCTCCTTGCAGTCCAGGGGACTCTCAAGACTCTCCTCCAACACCACAGCTCAAAAGTATCAATTCTGCGGTGATCAGCCTTTCTTATATAGTCCAGCTCTCACTTCCATACATCACTACTGGAAAAAACATAGCTTTGACTATCCAGACCATTGTCGGCAAAGTGATGTCTCTGCTCTTTAAGATGCTGCTAGGTTTGCCATTGCTTTCCTCCCAATAAGCAGGTGTCTTTTAATTTCATTGCTGCAGTCTCCATCTGCAGTGATCAAGGAGCCCAAGAAAATAAACTGTCATTGCCTCCATTTCTTCCCCTTCCATTTGCCAGGAGGTGATGGGACCGGTGGCCATGATCTTAGTTTTTTTGATGTTAAGCTTCAGCCCATTTTTTTCACTCTCCTGTTTCACCATCATTAAGAGGTTCTTTAATTCCTCCTCACTTTCTGCTATCAGAGTAGTATCATCTGTGTATCTGAGGTTGTTGATATTTCTTCCAGCAATCGTAATTCCGGCTTGTGATTCATCCAGAACCTGCCTTTCGCATGATGTACTCTGCATATGTTAAATAGGCAACGTGACAGTATACAGCCTTGTCGTACCCCTTTCCCAATTTTAAACCAGTCAGTTGTTCCATATCCAGTTCTGACTGTTGCTGCTTGTCCCACATATAGATTTCTTAGGAGACAGATAAAGTGGTCAGGCAGAAGCACAAAAACCAGTGCAATTCAGGTTGCATGCAAATTGAGCACATGTGAAAGCATTAAGGAACATGCAGTTGTTTTCTTCAACTTCAGATCCATTTCAAAATTTTTATCATTTAACATAATGAGTTCAGTTAAAACATTATACTGTGATAGATTTGGTGGGGAAATATCAAGGGATTGCCATGGAAGTTTGACTTTCTAACACTGGGTTTAGTGTATTAAAGTAATGTATATATAGACATTAAATTTGTGATTAACTTCTGCTAGAAGTGTATTGTTGCACACAGCATGAACCACTTAACTTTATGCCTCTCCCCCCCCCCAATTGTGTTTCCATCTGAGGTGTTGGAATTTGCCATAATTGAAATTTAGTTGCCCACCTTTAATTCTTCATTTACAATTTATGCTTGCAAGCAGAGAGATATAAAGTCTGTGTTGGTGATACATTTTGATGTGTTAAAATTTTTATTTAAAATATGGATAATCATTTGATGTTAAATATATTCAAGCAGCCACTCTATGGTAGAGGCTAAAATGAGTTGATTTTGAAATCAAAATACCTTTCTGGTTAATTGTGCATGAAAAAGTTGCAATGAAAACCATCAGTGACACACTTATGCAACTCTTTATCTCCCCCACCCCACCCCATTTTCCCCTTTAGAAGAAAACGACGACTGGCAAAAGGCTGATGCTGTTTGGACTAAAATGCAGGATGAAAATGTTATTCCACGTGAAAGAACACTGATTTTGCTAGCAGATATTCTTAAAAGTAATAACCAGGAAGTTCCATTCGATGTACCTGAGGTAAATTAAGTTCATTAGAACTATCTTTAATTTTGAATGGCTTAGTGGGTTACATAGGGGGAGTTTGTATGCTTGCACACACATAATGGTAGGTAACACAAACTACCTGTTTCCTCTTACAGACTTGGCCTCATGAACTTACCCAGATGGCGCCTTCATCATTTACTGTAGAGCCTGAGAGCCTTCAGTCAGAAATATTCAAGATGGTCAGGAACAGAAGAGGTGAAGGTAAATGAAGTTCTTTACATACTTTTTCTCAAAATCTGCTTGCTCTTACAGTAAAAGCCACAACTCCTGTTTGTGTACCCCTAAGTGGTATTAGAATCTCGGTTTAAAAAAATTTAGTAGATTTATACTGACTGAAATCCTATTGATTTCCACATAATTTGCCGGAACCAATTGTCACCAGGTGATGAGGCTTTACAATTCAGACATGCTATCAGGCACATTGCCAGGCACAGGAGTGAGACTAGCCTCAGCACCTTCCTAGGTCAATTAGCTGTAACAAGTTACACAAACTTTACATGAGCACCTATATGGGTTCTGGACACTTTTTTTTAATGCTGAAGCCACAGTATGTAATAGCTTTGCTAACCGTAGCTATAGATTAAATCCTGAAATAACAATGAAATAGCAGAAAGTAATATTATTTATTTTTAAAATAATGAAATATCTAAACAAAATCCAGCATTACTCTTTTAAACAGGAGTGATACACCTAGTGTAAAAAAAATCAGTAGCGAGGTCAGGTGGAGGTCAGGCTGGGAACTGCCAAACACCTGTTTGTCCCAAGAACGAACTACAGTGGTACCTTGTATAAAGGAATTAATTCGTTTCAAATAAAATTATGTTAAGCAAATTTTCCTTTATACAAATTCCCATAGGAATGCATTGAAAACGGAGTAATCCCATTTTTACGTTGCACGGTTTCTCCCAATAGGCGATTATGTTAAGCAAATTTCCCCTATCTCTGGAATTTTTATGTTGTACAGATTTTATGTTATACAAACTGTTTGCTATACAAGGGTCCACTGTAATATGAACTGGCGGTTCCTGCCCAACAAAACTTTGACATTACATAATGCAATATTAATGTCTGAGACCATAGGCTTTAATTACCTTAGCCAAAACATCAGCGTTTTTTAAAAAACAGAAAGCAAAACAGATGGTATAAAATACTGTCATGAGTGTTCATAGAATATGTCTCAGCTCATTGTTAGGAATATACTATTGAATTATTGAATACATTCTTAATTTTCCATAATTTCTTAAATGCCACTGTATATTGAGCTTCCAAGTTTACCATGCTGCAAGTCAACGAGTGGCGGCGGTGTATGGTCTTTCAACTTGTTTCTCATTTATTCTTTGTTTTGTTTTGTTTGTTAATTTTCAATTGCATACTGAATTCCACCATAGAGTACATGCAAGCAACTCACTGTGTTTTGTATATGGTAGTGTATTTAAAATTTCAAAATAACATTTCTTTATATAAAACTAATAAGTAAAAAGGTTTTTGAGGCATATGCCACTTATTTTTATACTATATTACATAATGGAATTATTTTTCAATAGAATGTTTACGGCTGCATAATTTTGTTCAAAAAAGTAAATGACTGAAAAGTATGGTTACCTCTCTCTCTCTCTCTCTCTCTCTCTCTCTCTCTCTCTCTCTCTCTCTCTCTCTCTTTCTCTGGTTAATGTCTTTTCACTAACTGACAGTTATTGTGAATGTGTGAAATAAAACTGTTAATCAGTCAAATAAATGCAGTTTTAGTTTACTTGTTAGATCTCTGTATATTTGTAAATTGTATGTTTCTCTATAAATCTTGTCGTAGCCAAATAATTTGATCTCCCAATACTGAAAACACTGCCAATATTTGCTGAATGCTACTATGATACCATAGCAAACATTGTAACTCCCTTCCAGAGAATTTAAGATGGCATTAAAAATAATGTGTAGTATGTATTCAAAAAGGAGGGGCACAGCAAAAGATTATTAATGAACTTGAAAAGGTCAGATTTGGTGATGGCTGAGGCATAACTTTTCAGTTCCTGGGGGTGGCAAATTTCTGTATTTTAGAGGACAGTTACATGTTCATTGTAATGGAGGTGGAGCATTCATCACATTTAGGGATCAAGTTTCTTAAATGTAGTCCCAAATGCAAATATATATGAACAAAAAGGGAACAGATTTGTTTCACATGCCGTCTGTAAAAAGGAGTAGAAAGAGATGGATCCTTTTCTTTGGCATTTCAGTAGAAGCTGACATCATTTTTAAAAATTCTCTTTACAGAGGCACTGGGTATTTTACTAGAAGCAAAAAAGAAGAATATTGTGTTTCACCGTGATGTTTATTCCCGTATAATAACAACTTTGCTGAGCAAGGGTTTTCTTGAAGAAGCTTTGGAAATTAAAAAAATGTAAGTTTTTGGTTCATGCATTTTTTAACTTGTTCATTTTTTAAGCGGGAATAAAAATTATTGCATGCTTCTCTTTCAGGTGAATCCTCCATTTTTCTAAAAGAAAAATGCCCTTGCTTAGGAGCAGCATAATGCACTGATCTTCCTACCATGCCTTAGGCTATGAATCAAAAAGACACTGGAATTCTCAGGTCAATTTGGAACTAATTGTTCACTACACTCCATCCATATATGTGGCATTCTTAACAGTGTCACAAATGCACCTGTCAACCAAGCCACGTTCACCTCTCATGGCTGGATAGTCCTCAGGCTTCCAGCCCTAGAAAAGAAAATGCGACAAATAAAGCTTTTGTTGTTGTTGTTGGAGGCTCTGACAGAATTATTTACAAAAGCAGAAGTGGGCAGTTCTGCTCTCTGAATCGTCTGAATCTCTGATGATTCAGTCTTGTTAAGAATTCAGTTGATGGAATAAACCAACTTCATCCATCTATATAAAATGGTTTTATTCAATTAGTATAGGAGAAGGTATTGCTAAAAAGCAAAAGGGGGGAGGGGGGAAGTATTCTGTCTGTTTACTGCCTCATGGTGCTTAGAACACTTTCTAGGAGGTTAATAATTTAATTATGCAGGCCACGCAGTGCTCCAACAATGGCCATTATTCATCTTATGAGCCTATTTCAGACCAGAGTGACAAGAGGTCAAAGTGAGCTATAAAAATGAAGGACTCGCAACTAGCTTTTTCAAACTGATGAAGCTGTTTGGATGAGCAGCGAAAGGTTTCAATCTCTCAAGAAAAAGAAGTCCAGTTGCCATGACTCAACATAGAGTATACAGTGGACCCTTGTATAACAAACAGTTTGTATAACATAAAAATTATACAACATAAAAAATTCTGGTGATAGGGGAAATTTGCTTAACAGAATCGCCTATAGGGCAAATCCATACAACATAAAAATGGTCGCGATTAGGGATTACTCCAATTTCAATGCATTCCTATGGGAAATTTGTATAAAAGAAAATTTGCTTAACATAATTTCATTTGGAACGAATTAATTCCTTTATACAAGATACCACTGTATACCAGAGACACAGACTGCAAAATCAAAAAGAGCAGTTTTATTTTGTGTCTGCATGAAGAAACATACAGAAATATAAATAGTTGTGCAACAACTGGCATCCCTTTCAAATCTACAGTAGCATGATTCTGTGAAGCTATTATGAGATAGAGCAGGCATGTCCAAACTTCGGCCCTCCAGATGTTTTGGACCACAACTGCCACAGTGCTTTGCTACTAGAAACATAGGCTTGGAATTCTGGGAGCTGTGGTCGAAAACATCAGGAGGGCCAAAGTTTGGTCATGCCTGAGATAGAGGAAAACAGAAGCTGCCCTCTTTTGCACAAAAGCTATTGACGGTGTGTTTACAGCATATAGAGAGCAGAATTTGCTGGGCCCCATGGTCTTCTGCATATTAAGGATGACTTAGATACAGTATGTTAGACTTTATGATCCATCACCCTCAACCAAACTAACTGGAACACTGGGCAGAAGTAATCTATCGTAGCAGTAATCACAGCAGCAAGTACCAACAGCCACAACAGTCTTAGAACTGGAGAGCTTGAAGGGACCCTGTGGATGATCGAGTCCATTCCATGTGAAGGCGGCACAGTGTGAAATCAGGCTCCCAGCCATCTACATAGTAAACAAGACAAAGTTTACTCCAAAACATTCCCACTATGGCAGTGGTTCTCAACCTGTGGGTCCCCAGATGTTTCTGGACTGCGACTCCCAGAAGCCTCTACCACTTGCTGTGCTGGAAGGGATTTCTGGGAGTTGCCGTCCAGGAACATCTGGGAACCCACAGGTTGAGAACCACTGCACTATGGGATGCGTTTTCAGCATTCACTTAGACTCTTCATTTTATAATCACAGCACTGTGTGACTTAATTTGAAAATAACAACTCAGATAAAACATATCCTGATATGGTTTACTGCTTGACTGATTTGAATCCTCCAATGCTTTAATTGGCACTGATGAGGATATGATGACGGTTATGACAATAATCATCTTAGAACTGCAGAGACCTTACGGATCATCAAGCCCAAAGCCTGTCAAGGAGACACAGTGAGTCATTGAACTCCCACCCTCTGGTTCCACAGTGAGATACCAAAACCACTGAGCTATTCTGCCATTTTTTACACCACTTGAATAGTACCTGGAGTAAAGCAAAGTGTACATCAAGAAGAGTTTTATGCTCCAGCTTTTATTGGGGAACATTCAGAAGACAGGGGTTTCTACTAGGGCTGCATGGAGTACAGCCATGAAATACGTTGATGCTGTGTGCAGAAAGGAAAATAGAACGTCAGGCCAAGAATAAAGTTGCTGAACATGCTGACACTTAACTGCTAGACATGAACTGGGTTGTATGGCCAGGCATATATATCTCTGTGTATTAAGGGGGAAGGGTATTTGCTCCAAACAAGAGTCTTCTAGCTTCTCTCTTTGAACTAACCTTTTTCAAGGGCTGAGACTGCCTTCAAGCTGCCTCTAAATCCATCATAGAAAGGCAACCTAGTAAAACTTCTGCCATCAGGGGTTTTGAAAATATGAAAAAGGGCCTGCAGAACCAACAGGACCCACTTCCCTGCCTCATTTTCAACATGGAATACCCATCCAGATAGGGAAATTTGATTCCATCCGGCATCTGAAGTCAGCCTAAACTGAACCTAGATAATCTCTCCCTTCTAGAACCCTTGGAGCTGAAGTTCCAACACATGATCCAGCACAATGTCGAAGAATAAGATAGTGGCAACGCTTGTACATTGCACAATAACAGTGGAACTCTGAAAATACTTTATTTAATGCAGATCTCAACCACTGTCTCCTTTAAATACACAAAAACTGCCTGGTTGTAAAGCATTCAGCCCTTTGCTGAGCCAGAAAGTACATACATGATTGAAGTTTTTAGTAAGGGGTGTGGCCTATGTTTTTTTAATGTGTTTTAATTTAATTTGACTGGGGATGTTTTAATGTTGCTTAAGTTTAATTGTATTTCAAATATCAAGACCTTAATTTATTGTGATTTTAAACATATGTTAGCTGTTGTATGCCACTTTGTGTCCCTTTACTGGGAGAAAGGTGGCATATAAATTATGTAAGGAAATAATTGCATCATGGATAGCAATAATTGTATTGTGTAGAAGAATTCACCACTTTGGAACCACTGGTAGTACATTTTTCCAGTCCTTTCCTGAGGTAGATTAACTGCCTGTGATATTTGGATGGAAGTGTATAGGTTCTGTAAAATCAAAAGAAACAAATGGTTTTTTTAAAAATTGCAGTCTTACTTTATAGGAAATACCTAATGGATGCTCAGAGGGAGTGAGTAATATCTTGCATTTCAACTCAAATTTGATTATTGAGATCCGAACAGATCAGTGAAAACAAAGGATGTTCAGGACCATAGACCTAAGTTAGAAGAATTATTCATTGGAATGTTGAATATACAGTGGTACCTTGTTTAAAGGAATTAATTCGTTCCAAATGAAATTATGTTAAGCAAATTTTCCTTTATACAAATTTCCCATAGGAATGCATTGAAAACAGTACTCCCTAATCACAACTATTTTATGTTGTATGGATTCTCCTGATAGGCGATTATGTTAAGCAAATTTCCCCTATCTCTGGAATTGTTTATGTTGTACAGATTTTGTTATACAAACCGTTTGTTATACAAGGGACCACTGTACATACGTTATGTAGTAAGCAACTGTTAACTTGAGGACATGACATCTCTAGTAGCAGAAGAAAGTTCTTGCTAAATTGTTACCTTCCAAACATAAACGGCTGGATAGATCAGTGGTTTTGGGGTTCAGTTCCTCATTTTGCCTCCTTGATAGTTTCTGGACTTGATGATCCATAGCATCTTTTCCAGCCCTGCAGTTCTAAGATTGTCATTCTTATCACAGCAAGTTAGAGTCTTTGGAGAGTCAAACCAGTCAAGCAAATCGTATCAGAATACATTTTATCTGAGTTGTTTTGAATTTATTACACACCGAATGCTATAATTATAAAACAAATGAAGATAATCTAGGTGAATGATAAGAAGGCATTTTAGGGTGGGATTGTTTTGGCGTAACTTTGTCTTGTTTACTATGTAGATGGAATAAATAGTTGCGGTTCATTCTTGTTCATAACCAAAGAAGACGGGTTTCTCTCTCTCTCTCTCTCTCTTTGAAACAATATGAATTGAAACCAGAATTAAAATGACAACAATAAACCCCTAAACATAAATATTTTAAGAAACTTGAAGTTTTCCAACCTCTTGAGTTTGGTCATTCCAGGTCCTACATGCAGGACTTTGATGGATTTTCGATATGTCTCTAAAATAGAAATGTAGTAGTATTGGAATGAAGGATTAGTTCTGTAATAGTAGCTAACATCTATTTAATCACACTGAAGACTGGAAGATTGGAGAAAGTAAATCCTTTGTTATATGTAATTTACAGTCTCATGCATGAATTGTTGATTTAAGGGCTTTGACAGATGGGACAAAGAAAAAAAGCAGAACTGAGCAGTGAGTACTTATGTAGGGATTAAGGGGATTGGTTGGGAGAGTAAGAAAATCCTGAGACCAGTGACTGCATTTGAGGGCCCCAGAGGCTGAAAGTGACTGAGAGGATAGTCATATTGTGAACTCAGTGAGGGATTTTCTTGGGATTGAGGAGAATAATTTAGCAATGACCCTGCTTAACTCCCAATCCTCTCAGCTCATAAGTTCAAGTAGGTAGGCTGCTCAGTTGTTTGCCACCAGATGATCACTGTGGTTTATCTTGATTGTTGATATGGCAAATGGCTATCCTATTCCTCTGGCCTGAGGAAATTTTTTGTAGCCTGGAAAACGAACCTTGTAAAGTTATCCTGAGATATTAAAAAAGCAAAGTCATTACAGATGGCGAAGGCATTTCAAGACACGCACATGAAAAAAAGAAAAGGATTTTGGTTTAGATAGCTCAGAGGGTATGTTTCTTGAAAAGCTTTAACCAGTATTATTAAACTCGAGCTTTCATTGCTGCTACAGGCCTCTGAAGGAGCATCTGTCTCTATGTGTATGTTTGCCTTAAAAGGAATACAGAACTGACGAATGATGAAATTTAGTTTTAAGGCAATACGTTGAGTTAAAAAAAAAACCACGCTGTATGCATCTAGATGACAGAAATTTGAAAATTAAATCAACCAAATGATAAGGTGTTGGTTCATAATATCCCTTTAGTTTATATTTAAAATATACAGTGCTGATAATAAATGTTTCATTTTTTTATTGCAGAAAGAATAGTTTTACATTTTATAATTATGGTGACTGTTTTAAAAAGAAGAAAAAAGTATCTTGCTTAGGATACAGCAGAACAATGCCGGGCATGCAGTTATTTTAGTCATCTAATATGTCAGCATTCAAGAATCTGAACCGATTGTTTAAAAAAAATCTTGTACTTTGTTTCTTTTGTTGCTCATTTCCAACTTTGTCATCTGTCAGAATGCACAAAAAAATTATCCTTCTATAACCATTGACAGGATAACACAAAAGCTGTCTCCAGGTCGATATTTTGCAGCAATATTTTTAACATACGAACAGTAGTTTTTATAATTTCACCTTGGTGCTCAACCATTTATTATCGTATCAGAAGCATGTCAGTAATTCCTTTCTAAATGTCTGCTTCTTTTAGCGCTGAGACCGACATCAAGGGCTTCGTGCTGAACGATGCTGCCAGCAGCTTCCTCATCATAACACAAGTTAGGCGGGATTATTTGAAAGGTATGTCACAATGCTTGACCTTTACGTCACATTAATGCCTCTGCAGATTTTTCTTGTAACGCCCTTCGAATACTTGGATAAAGGAGTCCATTTAGCAAATTACCTGCTTATCAAGCGCCTTTTGTGGTAGCTGAGAGACGTAAATTACTGTACATGCATTTATAATACAGCTTGAATATGAATGTACTTGTCATTTGACCACTTAGTCCAGTTTCCGTTCCATTTAACACAAGATGGGTTTTCTTAAGATGAATCACAGCTCTTCAGACATGCAAAATTTGTGCTGCAGAACGAGAGAAAGTACAGGCTTTCAAGTGTGTTAAAATTCACAGCACAAGTCATTTTGCTTTGAAAATTAACATACCTTAGAGCATCTGAAACAATTCCCAGCAGTTTCTTCCTGCACATTGTGTTGGTAGTACAAGATATCAAGTGAGTTAAATTGACTGTTAAAATGTGCATGGTTGTGCACTAAATGATTATAATATTGATTTTAAAAAACCTTAATCTAATACTTTTTAATAGTTTGCAATGCCAACAATAACGAAACAGTGGTTGCGCTTCTGTGCTGCTTTAAGCTTACATTGCATGGTAACAGTAGTATTGACTGAGCAAAATGCATGCCTCAGAGTGCAACGGTGGATCGTTTTGTGGGCAAATTACCTCCATGTTTTCTATACATGTTTTCTGGCTTTGGCTCTGATGCTGCTCATGGGTGGTTGAAAAACGAGGGGTTTCATAGTACAAAGCACCTGTGTCTTAAGTCCAATTCAGAAGGCTTGCTGTTGTCAAAATGTGCCCACTTCAAGGAGGATTATATCTTGGAAAAAGTTGAAAGTTGCTGAGGGAGAGTATGTGGTTTTGTTTTTGTTTTTTTCACCACCAAGGTAATTATGTGTTTTATATGTTTTAAATTATTATTTATTCTTTAGTTTCTCTCGGGAGCCCATTTTAAGAAAATGGTAGTGTTCTAAGCAAAGCTGCTTTCCAGACCTTCGGTGTCCGTATCTCTCTTGTCAGTGAATATGTTACAACGTCAACAGCGACATGTTCTTAATGCCAGTTTCACTCACATACAAGAAGGCTTTTAATATCTATATAAAATACACAGCTAGAGTCGGAACTGCACCACAGCTCTGTGTTTAATCTGCTCAATTTGCTTCTTGTTGTTAAGTTGTCATTCTCCCTTTCAGATTTACATTTATTCTAGCAGCCTGGAATCAAGGTCATATTGGGAACCTTCTCTAAAATCCTTTCATAAACTCAAATCCTGTCCTTTTACAACATAATTCCAGTAATTAGAATCTTTGAATTGGAACCCCCTCTCCCCCCAAAAAATAAAAAACAAATTCAGCTAGAGATGTGACATTTCACTTGCCATGAAACACTGTATTCATTAACAAGTTCCTTTTTTGTCCCTCCAAGTCCCATTGGCTCTTCACTATAGACGATCATGGTCCTATTTCAACATCTCCTCCTCCTTTATTCTTTTATCATTAACAAGGCACTTCATTTTTTCATGCACACAGGCTTCTTCTCGTACTTGGCGTTAAAAGCTTAGAATTGACACTCATATTCATTTTTAACCTCCTCCATATTGGTCTTCAAATAACCTTCATTCCAAAGGACTCCTTCTGAAAAGACTTTATGATGAAGTCTGGGTCCTACCTATCCCTGAAAGCAGCTGCCAAGACCTCTATGTCTAAACAATGTGCTCTGAAACAGAGCTGCTTCAGATATGGTGGCTAGAAATAGCTTGTGAGCCCCACTGATTTCCTTAGAAGATCAGGAGCTCTCTTGAATATTTTGGGGACTTTGATTTCATTCCTATTTCATCATATGGAGACCAGTGGTGTGGCCAGCATCTGTTGCTTAAAGCTGATGGGCTAAGCCTTAAATGTGCTCTCAATAGTTATTTTGTCTTTTGTTTTCTTTTATCTCTCCTGCCTTTCCCCTGTATTTTGCCTACCTGTGTGTCCACTTGCATCGGGCTTCTACTAAGCTTGCTGTGGCCTGTCCCCTGACAGGTGGCTGCTGATGTGCTCAGTGTAAGAAACTGCTACACATTTTGGGGGGGGGATTCTTTTAGGACTAGAACTCCACCAACCATTATAAGCTTTTGGAGCTGTTTGTAATTTTTCAAAAGTACTTTTTCAAGACGTTCTTCATGCAACACATCAAATCTTAAGAGGGCATCTTTGAGTCTTCCATCGTTGCTTGTGTTAGTTTCCCTTTCTGTCTGTGATGCATTATTGTTCATAAGCCATCTAGACGTTTTGAGTTGGGTTGTTGAAGAACCCTGAATTTAAAGCTTGCAATAATTTGCAAGAGGGGATAGTTGGCTAGCAGGTGAAGGAGCAGGTTGAACATCTTAGATGTGCCCTTGTAGGAAATTGCTCCCATAGAGCCACTTGCATTGTTTGTATTGACATTATGAGAGGTTATCATCCAGTTCAAGAGTGCCACATGAAATTCTGAGCTTCTTCTCCATTTCATCACCAAATATAAATTCACGCTGGTGTGTCAGCTAGAAACAAAAAAAATTCATCTTGAAACATAATGCTAAAAAGAAGATGCATTCATAATTTACTCACATATAGATCCTGACTTTAGACATGAAGTGAGAACTAGGAATGCCTCCCTACACCTAACATCTAAATCCGTCAGATCTGTTCCCACCATTTTGTTATCCTGCAGTCCTTTCTTCCTTTTGTTTCCAAATGGTTAAAGAACAGTGAACAAGTGAGGGCCAGGAGAGCTGTGGGGAAACTGAAGAAATGAAATGCATGACAGTATCCTACTTATATTGACATTTTGTCTTTGGCAAATTAGAACCAAAATATAATATTGGTTATTGATCCAAATAAAATATTATTTCTTGAATTAGTTAAGAGTATTACAGATTTTGAAAAAGCACAAGAGGTAACTTTATATTTGCTTTCAAGAGAGAGAACTGTGTCTTGAGAGGCATTTCTTAATATTTTCAATTGGGATGATGGCTTCTGAAATACATATTATATGTGTGTTTCATTTTAATGAAGTATTAAAAACAAAAAATTAATACATATCGACTGTGACTGAAAAATTATACGAAAGACTTGTTAATCCACAAGCACATGCAGGATTGGCAATTGTAAATCTAGAGACTAATTTTCAACAAGTAAGCATTCATAATACAGTTCTTGAAAATCTAAGTGTTCTCTCTCATGTATCTTACAGTATCTTGCCTTTCTTTCCTGGTAATCCACTCCCCCCCACACACACACACACTTTGCTTTATACATTTGTCAATGTCAATTTCATTAAGTGCCATGGTAGTCCCCTCTAGTGCTTTATAATGATGTTGGCTTTTAGCCAGGTCTTAGTTAAATGGAGGGGGGGATCCCGGATGCTTGGTTTCCATTTTCATTGACTTAAGAACTGCTTTTAAAACCAGACACGAGGAATGTAATCAAGACTATCCATAGCTTTAAAACTCCGAATATACAATGGCAAGGATACAGTGCACATACCCAAGGCCAGTCTGTTTAAGGAAATAGACTTCAAGGAGTTTATTTGTTGATATGAAGAGCAGAGGGGGGGGGAGGCGACATAGTGGACGGAGTCTCAGACCAGGACTCAGCAGACCTAGCTTCAAATGTCTATTGACTGCTAGAAATTATCTTAGGGGGTGGTAGTGATAAACTACTCAAAGCATTAGGAAGACATATGATTCTATGACCTTAAGTTAGAAGTGATTTGACAGCACATAGCAAGAAGACAATAGTAGAAGGACTGCTATGGAAGAACAACTGTGCCAGCTCAAACCAGAGGCTTGCTGTAACCAGCCACAATATCTGTGTGATACCCATAGGCAGGAAAGAAGTACAGTCAGCTTTCTGATATTGTTCCCCAACAACTGGAATTCAGAAGCTTGTTTCCTTTGATCCTGGGAAAGAAATATAAAGGGATCATGATTAGTAGTTATTGAGAGGCATCTCCTCCATGAATTTCCCTGTCTTTTTGAAGTTATCTAAGGTAGCACCCATCACTGTATCTTCCAGAAGCAAATTCCATAATTTCACTATGTGCTGAGACCAGAAGTGTTTCCGTTTATCTCGCTTGAATCTTGAATTTTCTTACCTGTGAGGGTTCCGTTAATACCACTAACGGTTCCAGTGGAGAATGACCACTGGAGTCAAGTAGTTTATCAAAAATCATCAAACTTTTATTCTCTCAATTTGCGGGCATTGCTTCTTTGTTCATTAACATCATCAACATTAATAAACGGTAAACTGTTTGAACTTCTCTCGTTCGCTAACTTATTCTCAACAGTAACAATACTTTGAAACAGATTGTTGTTACTTATTTGAGATGCGGGGAAGCCTTCGCTATTAGGGGTCCAGAACTGCGGGTCCCGCAGCAATGGTGTCTCACAGTCTCTAGCTGTGTTTCCCAAACCCCCAACCAGGGATCCATCTGGAAACGGCACCTCCTCCTCTGGCCACTGTTACCATGTTGGTTACATTTATTGGACTCCCTACTGCTGGCACAGGCGTAGGCAGCGGCAGACCTATTTCTTTGGCTGTCAACACCTCTTTCTGTCTGCACACTTTTATCTGCACATCTGACAGTTTTCACTCCCTCTGTCTGAATAGCTTCATCTCTTCCCCTTGGCTCCATCTGAACCTCCTTTTCACAACACCCCTTCTTAATCCCTCGCATTTCACTCAGCCCTGTTTTCCCACTTGTCTATTGACATGTCAATCAATAGGAGTCCCTCTACCATTGGAGATCCCTGTCTCCCTCCATGAATATTCATATTCTCACCCTTCCAACTCTCCTCCCATCTTATCAAATCCTTCTCTGTCTCATTCCCTGTATTACATAACATTTCCTTGTTTTTCATATTCAGTTCTTTCATTTTCTTTGTTATTATTTCCATTCTCCCATTTCCCTGGTTTTCTTCCATCTCAGTGGACGACATATCATCTCCTTTCTCACATTACCTTAAGAATTATCTTAAGATAATATTATGAGAAAGGGAGAGGTGCGTCTTACTCTCTTCCTCCAATTCTATCCACAATTTTAAATTCTGAATCATACCTCCCTTACTAGCTTGCTTCCTTTAAGCTGAAGGTTTCCAAATGTGTTCACCTTTCCTTAAACAAGGCTCTCTTTTCTGCACCATGCCCACTTTTATGTACTATTTTGAGCTGCTGTGATCCAAACTGTACATTGTATTCAGAGTGTGAGTGCACCACAGATTTTTATAGAGGCATGATGATGAGGTTGGCAGGTTTTTTTACAGTTCCTTTTCTAACGGTAACAAGTCCCAAAAAAGATTTACTGTACAAGTCAGAAAATAATGTGCTATGAATTAAAAGATACCAAATGTGTAGATTGAAGCAAGGCTGAGTTCTGTATGCAAATACAGTTAAAACAAATTTAATACATTCTATAAATTTGCTTTTAGAAAATTTTGTCTTATGAAATGCAGTTTCCCATAGGAATGCAGTAAAATGGATTAATATGCTCCGGAGCCTATGGGTCGTTTTGTTTTACGAAAATTTTGTCTTGTGAAGCATGGTTTCCCATAGGAATGCATTGGGGATAGATTAATCCATCCCGGAGGCTAGAATAAAGACAAAAGTAACCAGGTTTGGTTTTGTGGGTACATGCGGAATGGTTTTTCATCTTGCAAAGCATCCCATAGGGAATTTTTTTTGGTCATATGAAGCATGCCTATTTCCAGAATTTTTTTTCTTCCTACAAGTTTTTTGTCTTACAAGGCATTTGTCTTAAGAGGTACTACTGTATATTGTTCTTATGAGAGAGAGACACTATTGGATGAAAGAGGAGAAGCCAGAAAACCAAACTATATTCATCGGATCACAAGAACGGCCACATTTGCACAGAACACGAAGCTGTGTAGTCTGGTTTTGTTGCATCTCAGTATGAATCAGCAGCATGTTGTTTGCATGCCACCAAACTATATTGCCAGTGCGCAAGGCAGTGAACAAACTAGCTATGGATAATTTAACGGCACATGTAAATTTGGCATTATAGCTTACTATGCCCAGACAATAAACCATTAGTGGTTTAAACAAGTCAGTACTCATATAACACCTATAAACCACATTTTATGACTAAATTATAAGCACTTCTTTAATTGGTTGCAATGAGCTATAATGCTGGGTTTGGATGCCATGTGAAGCTATCCCAGATTGGCTGGAAGGATAAAGTAGGAGCAGGTGGGTAGATAAGCACCAGGATTATTTATTAAAATTGTGGTTACAGGCGTCAGAATTTTGGCTTCTTGTTTGCAAACATGACTGCTGACCCAGCTGTAGATGCATCCTACATTTTGCCTACAATAATATGATAGGCAGGAAAGGGGCTTTGCATAGTTCTTGCTTTTAAAAAACCATTTAGTCAGTTCAATTGTTACAGTCCACCGAGTCCAGAAGCACAATGGGTGCTTTTGTGCGGGGAAATATGGGGGGTGGGGTGGCACAAGAATCTGCCCTCGAGGAGACCTTCTTTTATTGTGAACAAGGTGCGGGTTCCCATACAAAAAATAATGGTTTTATTGATTTCGCCGAAATAATGATTTTAAAAATGAAAGTGCCGCTCCCAATTTTGGTTTGCCTCATTCTGCCTTAAAAGATACACAGTAATTTTTTCAAGTTACCAATTTCAAAAGGGAACTCCAAAAGCAGATATGAAGGCATATCAGAAATAGGGTTGGGTTAATCTGTAACCTTCCATTTTCTCCCCTGTTTATAGAGCAATGCGCAGAGTAGCCTTTGGTCTAGAAGGCTCCAGTATATAAATATAATAAATAATAAATAATTTTTAAAACTTAACTTTAGTATATTTGTTTAAAAATTGACCAAACCAAGTTTGAGCCATCTGCACCTAAAAATACAATTTGTGTATCTATTCCTGACATGGAGATAACTGTTTTGTACTTGCCTTGCATGTAGCTTTTAAATGATGAGGAGCCTCAATATGCAAGATTTTAAGACCAGACCTTTAGTGAGCATTTGGCTTTCTTTGTGTTTCATTTTTAAAACATACATCACATTTGTTATGAAGAAGTTTGCAGGCTTCTGAAAATTTTATCACAAGGAAACTGAACGAAATTCTTCTCATCACTGCTAATCAGAAACAAACTCTTATGTTGGAAAGACTGTAAGAGCTGTTCAACCATGGAATGAATTGCCTCGGGGAGTGATGGATTCACCTTCATGTAAGGGTCTTAAGTGGCCTTTGGGCAACCACAAGTCTCCTTCTGTAGGGGCCAGGGCTCTATGCTCCTTTGGCTCCTGCCTCACTGTGCGGTTTATGGAAAAAGGTAAAGCAGCGAACGAGGGTTGTTTTTCTGAAAGGTGGTATACAAAAGAACTGTAGCAAATTCAAGCAGGAGGATTTGGGAGATTTTCCACTTGGTTCCATGTTACTAATTAAATCTGTGCCTATGTGACACAATGTATGTCAAGACCCAAGATTCCTTCTTTTGAACGAGGACTTTTTCGTCTCCTTTTTTCCATATTCTTCTGAATAGATGCACTGTCTACTCTCAAGACGATCATTGAAAATGGTGGGTTACCTTCGGAATTGTCAGTTACTCGACTCGTACAAGCTTTGGCTCAGAAGGGGGATCTGGAGAGTATACGTGTAGTTGAAAATATGGTGGAAAACTTGCATGAAGCTATTAAACTTTCATCTATGCTTTTCGTCGGTAACACAACGTTGGCTCACATCAACAAGTAAGCAGATCTGTAGTAGACATTTTTTTCTCTTATACAGGCAGTGAGAAATGTGATATGGTAACCTTTTTTATCTTATATAATAATCTTCCCTATAATAATACTTAAAAGAATGATAAAATTGGCAGCCGTTGAGATTTCTTGTGTTGGAAACAATGGTCCATTTAATGAAATGCAGAAACTGGGAGGTTATAAGTGAACTTTGAGTCAGCTAATAATGTCACACATACGCATTTATCAAATTTTGCCTACCTAAATGGAGCCTTGACTTAGGTTGATGTCTGTAGTCTTTTGTAGTGGTCTAATTCGTACAACAATGAACACCTCCTGAAAGCCAACAAAAGGCTTACTGTTCGCATCAGTAAGCTTTAAATATGTGTTCAATTTGCCCTGCATCCTTTGCAGAGTGCATGCATGATTTTTCACAGTTACAACGTGGCTTCTTGGATACGCAAAAACCACACTGAAAATGAAGGCCTGGTTTTCTAAGCAAATGTATGGAACTCTCCATTCAAAAAAATGTGCATATAGTCTGGAAACCAGAAAGTGTGTTGCAGTTATGTGGTTTCCGTTTTCTTTAATGGCTTATGCATTTCTAGCTTGATTAAATGGCTTAATGGCGTTTCATTTACTTTTCATTTATGATCTGAATGGAAATATATTTCCATATGAAGTTATTTACCATTTTATGCCCCTAAAATATCTCTGTTAACTGTTACTACTCAGGAGATATGACCCTTCCCCTTTTTTCTGATTCTGCACGGCCTTACAGAATGTTCTCTTCTTCAACAGATCTACAGGGCTATACATGTTAAGGGCTATCTGTGTTTCAGGCACGCACACCCAATGAGAGTTCATTTGCCAAAGAGCTGCAAGATGATTTAAAATACCACATTGTTAACGGTATAGAGGATGAAAAAAGAGCCTGAGCAGCCAATTTCCAAATACATGCTGTCTGTTTTCAAATACTGATGAATACTCTCAATCCTGCTGTGTTTGGTGTTCAAGTACCTCTTTTAATTGGCTACTGACTTGGAACACAACACGAAGCTCTGGCACCTGTCAATACCTTTCACATTAGTACCTGTACAAAATGTATTTCCCTTTAGAACAACAGTCTTGAAACTACTCTTTGGATATTTTTTGTGTCAATCTTTTTATCACAGGCACAATAAATTGTTTTTATTTCTTATGACTGTACTACTTTCCTCACCCAATGCTATCTCATGCTGGACGCACTCTGACAAGAAAGTGTGTAGACAGTGCTGTTAAGCGTATTCACATTATAGTATTATCGTGTTTGCATCAGAAAAGACAGCTATGAAAAATTCAAGAAAATATTTAATTTAATATTATTGAAAATACACTTTGGTATCTTCTCCATTAATTATTTAGATGTTATCCCTGGATGATTTCTTTTTGCCCTTGTACTATTTTGGAAGTAACTAACTAGCAGACATCTTTGTTTTGCTAGGGGCGGGGGCAACATTTATGTCAAAGTTATTTAACTGTAAAACAGGTCAGAGTTCACTCCTGGAAAAAGAATGGTACTAACCTAATCCATTCAGCCATAAATCAGTTTCACTTTGTTCTGTGACAGTAGTTGCATGGAGCCATAGGCACTTTTAACATACTACTCTGTGTGATAGTAATGCAGTAATAAAATAAAACATTGATGCAACTGCTTCATTGGTTTAGGAGCGCAAACATCAGGAACAACTTGAATTCTACATCGTCCTCCCCCCCCTTTTTTTTTTCTTTTACAGTAATAACACTGATGCTGCTGTAGAATACCTTGAATCCCTGTTGATTTCTGGAAAGCTAAATTCTCAAACTGCAAACATTACCTATGTGTATAGAAAACTGATTGAGAACAAATTAGAAACCCCTTTGGAAAAATGTAAGTTCACTTGACAATTAAATCTGCATGAATCACTAATAAAAAATCTTTATATTTGTACCTGTACAGAGTTAGAAAAAGAAGAAGGAACAGAAGCAACATCTATAAATCTTCTGTTCTTGATTAGTTTAGCAAGGTAGCCAAATTTGCCAATGACAGTAAATTATACAGGGTAGTAAAAACTGAGAAAGATTGTGAGGAGCTCCAGAGGGATCTCTTGACACCGGGGGAGTGGGCAAACCAGTGGCAAATGAACTTCAACATTAGTAAGTGCGGAGTGATGTACATTGGGCCAAAAAAACCCAATTACGTTTATAAAACTGATGGGGTCTGAAATCTCTGCAACAAACCAGGAAAGGGACCTTGGTGTCCTGGTGGACAGCTCAATGAAGGTGTCAACTCAGTGTGCTGCAGCAGTGAAAAAAGCAACCTCAATGCTAGGGATCATTAGGAAGGGCATAGAAAATGTCAGCAAGTGTCATTTTGTCTCTTTATCAATCTATGGTGAGGCCCCATCTGGAGTATTGTGTACAGTTCTGGTCACCGTAACTCCAGAAGGATATTATGGAAATGGAAAACGTGCAGAGGAGGGCCACCAGAATGATTAGGGGACTGGAACACCTTCCTTACCATCTGAGGCTGCAACAGCTGGGCCTCTTTGCATCTAAGAGGTGACCTGATTGAAGTTGATAAAATCATACATGGTGTGGACAAAGTAGATAAGGAAAAACTGTTTTCCCTATTGTACAACACTAGAACTAGGGGGCACTCCATGAAACTTTTGGGTGCTAAATCTCAAACAAATAAGAGGAAGTACTTACCAGAAGAAGTGGTGACAGCTGTCAGCTTTGACAGCTTTAACAAAGGATTAGACAGATTCATGGAGAACATGGGTATCAATGGCTGTCATGGATGCCTAAGGACAACTTCCAGGTTGGAGAGATAGGTAGGATATCTCTCAATGCCATTTGCGGGGATTCGTAAGCAGGTGAAGACATCTGCTTGGGAATACCCTGAATCATAAGAACATAAGAAGAGCCATGCTGGATCAGGCCAAAGGCCCATCTAGTGCAGCTTCCTGTATCTCACAGTGGCCCCACCATTTGCGGGGAATCTTAAACAGGTGAAGACATCTGCTTGGGAATACCCTGAATCAAATGGTGAGCCGCTGTGTGAGACAGAATGCTGAACTGGATAGGCTCTGGCCTGTCCCAGCAAGGCGGTTCTTATGTTCTTAGTTTTTACCTGGGAAGGCTGGACAAGTATCTGTTTTCAAGTTGGTTGGCATCATGTGTGTCTGTACTTACTGAAATGGGAACATTACCTAATAACTTTAAATTTTTAGCTTGCAAATATTGTTTTATTTAAAATGCTTTTTCGCTGCTTTTCAAGCTGAACAAAAGTAAACTAAATCAGCTGCATTGCACATTTAAAATAATTACAACAAATGCAGTTTAGAAAATAAAAAGGGACATTTTTACATTAATGTGAAGATGACCTGTAGTGCCCAAGTATTTAAGACCTGTGTTAAAGAGGTCGGGAGCCTTTTGCCAACCCCTATCCATTGGACCTGCCAGTCAAACAGATCTTACTAATGGATATGAAGCCTTTTGTAGAGGGGAGCAGAGATTAAATCAATGATTCCTGTTTCAAAAATATGTTTTTTTTCCAGTGGATGCCATGGCTGAAAGATTGGCTAATCAGTTTGGAATATACAGGCTGGTCACAGACCTTTTTCTTCAATATATAAATGGAGAAAGAATTGAAGATGCCAGACGTCTTCTAGAGGTAATATTACACCAGGAAAAATGTACTTCTGTGTGTGAGTTAAAAAGGCGTAATGTATAGAACATACTTGCTGGGATGCAATTCATGTTTTACATATGTGCAAAGGAAATTGTGCAGTGTTTTCCTCCTTTGGTATGCAGCAATTGAATGATTTTGTAGTCAGTGTTTTCACACGCACACACTCCATGAGGGAGAGCTTGCTGCGGGGTGGGGGTGGGGGAGACATACAGTGGATATAAAAAGTTTACACACCCCTGTTAAAATGTTAAGGGTCTGTGATGTAAATACATGAGACATAGATAAATCATTTCAGAACTTTTTCCACCATTAATGAGACCGATGCTGTACAACTCAGTTGAACCGCAAACTGAAATCTTTTAGGTGGAGGAAGGAGAAATAAAAAAAATTGAAATAATATGGTGGCATATGTGTGCACATCTTTAAACTAATAGTTTGTTGAGGCACCTTTTGATTTTATTACAGCACTTGGGTATGAGTCTATCAGTATGGCATATCTTGACTAGGCAGTGTTTGCCCACTGTTCTTTGCAATAACGCTCCAAATATGTCAGATTGCAAGGGCGTCTCCTGTGCACAACCCTCTTCAGATCACCCCACAGATATTCCATCAGATTCAGGTCTGGGCTTTGGGTGGGCCATTCCAACACGTTAATCATCTTCTGGTGAAGCCATTCCTTTGTTGATTTGGATGTGTGCTTTGGGTTGTCATACTGAAAGATGAAGTTCCTTCTCATGTTCAGCTTTCTAGCAGAAGCCTGAAGGGTTTGTTCCAATATTGACTGGTATTTGGTTTCATGAGACCATAGCACTTCCCCCCACCCCCATGCTTTTTGGAGACTTCCGGTGTGTTTTTACAAAATTTAGCCGGGCTTGGAAGTTTTTCTTCGTAAGAAAACGCTTCTGCCTTGCCATTCTACCCAAGGCCAGACCTATGAAGAATACAGGAGATTTTTGTCACATGTACCACACAGTCAGTACTTGCCAGATATTCCTGCAGCTCCTTTAATGTTGCTGTAGGCCTCTTGGCAGCCTCCCTGACCAATTTTCCTCTAGTCTTTTCATCAGTTTGGCAGGGACGTCCAGTTCTTGGTAATGTCACTGTTGTACCATCTTTTATCCACTTGATGATAACTGTCTTCACTGTGTTCCATGATACAGTCATCCCCTGCCATTTCGCAGTTCATATACTGTGTTCCTGGTATATCACGGTCCCGCAGTATATGAAGGCAAGGCCCCCTGTGGCAAGCTGCGTGGACCTCCTGCACTTACCCTAGCCTGGTGCTGACCTAAGCAGCCCTCCGACAGGCTTCCTGGGCCTGTTGGAGGCCCCAGAAATGGTTTCCGGTAAACCAGAAGGGGCTTTTGAAAAAACGGAAGTACCTTCCAGATCGTCTGAAACCATTTCTGGGGCCTCCGACAGGCCCAGGAAACCTGTCCGAGGCCCATTCAGGACAGCACCAGGCCTAAGGTAAGTGTAGGTCCCCCAGTCCCAACCTGAACCACCATCCAAATATCACAGATTTTCCTTTATCACAGGTTGGGTCAGGTCAGGTCGTTAATCCCTGCAATAAGTGGGATATCACTGTACAGTATATTTAATTCCTTGGTAATTCTTCTGTACCCTTATCCTGACTGATGCCTTTTAACAATGAGATCTCTCTGGTGCTTTGGAAGCTCTCTGCAGACCATGGCTTCTGCTGTAGGATATGACTAAGAAAATGTCAGGAAAGACCTACTAGGACGGCTGATCTTTATTTGGGATTCCTCAGATGGCAGGTGTGTAGTGACACCTACTTAACGTGAGTTTGAATGTGATTTTTTTTTACTGCTGAGCACAGCTACATCCCAGTTATAAGAGGGTATGCACGCATATGCCAACATATTATTTCAGTTGTTTTTTATTTTTCCTTCCTCCACCTAAAAGATTTCAGTTTGTGGTTCAACTGAGTTGTACAGTTCATCAGTCTCATTAAAGGGTGGAAAAACATTTTGAAAATGATACACCTTTGTCTCTTTTAGTTACATCACAGACACTTGACATTTTAACAGGGGTGGGTAAACTTTTTATAGCCACTGTAAATTCCCTCTTACATGGTTTGGTAATGAACATGATTGTAGCCACCAGAGCTAATGCTCTAAAATGGTGACAGTATTGGTACAGTTGTACCTCTTAAGAGAAATGCCTCGTAAGACAAAAAACAAGTAGGAAGATTTTTTTTTCCGGGAATAGGTATGCTTCGCATGACAAAAAATTCCCTATGGGATGCTTCTCAAGACAAAAAAACATTCCACGTGTACCGGAGGGGCAGTTATTTTTGTCTTTATTCTAGCCTCCGGGATGGATTAATGTGTTCCCAATGCATTCCTATGGGAAACTGCATTTCGTAAGACAAATTTTTCATAAAACGAAACGATCCATAGGCTCCGGAACAGATTAATCCATTTTCACTGCATTCCTATCGGAAACTGTGTTTTGTAAGATATAATTTTCTTAAAACAAGTTGACCCATCTAACAAATTAAATTTGTTTTAAGAGGTACCATTGTATTTTGGTTGAGAAGCTCTAAAGCCAATATTCTCTGGCATCTTACCATAGCTTATTGCTTGTTAAGAAATGTGGTTCTGCCACTTTTCATTGTATGTTGAATCATTCCACTTCTTGGTAGCAGCCCCTAGACCAGTGTTGGTGAACTTATGGCACGGGTGCCAAAGGTGGCACTCGAAGCCCTCTCTGTGGGCACCTGACATCGCCCCTTCATAGCCACCTGGATTCAAGTTAAATTGCTGTATTGACACTTTGCGAAAAATTAGTTTCGCAATCACAGTTTGGGTACTCAGTTTCTAAAAGGTTTGCCATCACTGCCCTAGACTGTGGGATCAACTCCCCTTAGATATCTGCCAGGCCCCTATGTTGCTGACCTTCAAAAAATGTTTGAAGACTTGGTTATTTGATTCTGCTTTCCCTCCTTATTGATTGTTTCGCTGCTCCACTGTTTTTGACTTGTTTTCATCTGCCCTTATCTATCTTATCTATCTGATTTTATGAGTAATGTTTGACTTAATTATATTTTTACTTGTAATATTATTTTCATTATAATTTTGTATTGTTACATATTGTAATAGTCTGTTTTATCCTATAAACCGCCCAGAGTGGCTTCCCGTCAGATGGGCGGTATATAAATCAAATAAATAAATAAATTCCAATCATAGAAGTAAATGATTGGCATTGCTCTTTGCTAGTCTACCATATGTTTCAGAGGGTGCCTTTGAGTTTTCTTTTCTGAAGTGATTAAGTTGTAATTCTTTGAAAGGCAAATTAGAAATTGAACAATGAATGGTGTTTAGGAATTTCCACTTGGCTTGCTTTGGCGGGTCACTAGACACCTCTGATTATGAACTTTGTTTGAATCTCCCAAAACTTGACTGCCATTGGGTTCTTTGTAGATTATGTCTACAGTATCTTCCAATGAAATGTTATGCCTGTGTGTATACATGCTCTGCCAGGGGAATCAGCTGATCCTTAAGACGTTACTATTGACAAGATGTGTTGAGCTTTTTCCCCAATGGAAAAAATCATCACAGTTTTCGAGGCATAAACTTTCCCAGTTTTCTGAGCATAAACTAAAATTATGTCTTTTTTTAAAAAAATGGAAAAAAAACCATGGCACTGAAGATAGGACAGGCGCCTAGATTTGTCAGGCCTGTCACGAAAACTTTTTTTGAGTTTAACTTTTGTCTCTTGAGTACTGGCAGTCTGTGGCAGAGAAAGCCTTTTATAAAATAGAGAGATTGAAATCAGTCCTTTTGTATGCATAAGTGTAGGTAATTATACTTTAAAGAGAACTTGCTTTGTACATTTTAATTTTTATAAAGAAACGAGCAGTTATCTCCCTGACACCTTATTAAATGTATAATTAACCTTATGATCCCTAGCTCACTTGTGAATGCTTGGCAGAATAATTGGAGAGGAATAGTTCTTCCCCCCCCTTTCTTTTACAGTCCCAAATCTCTTTTCTGTGGGATGTTAAAACGTTTGTTCATTTTCAACTCTCTTTTGAGCAAACCTAATGTTTATTGTGCCAAGGACAGGATTTGCCAGAAAAAGATGGCGGGAGGAGGGGTGGAATGCCTTGGCACTCCATTTGTTTTCCTTTACATGGGTATTTAATAAATGGTGGACTAGTAAGGCTTTTGGTAATAATAATATGTTGCTGGTTATTGTGAAACTTTTTAATAGGACATTTTCAACCTTTGCTCGTTTTATTTATAAGGAGCCTATAGTCACTTTTTCTCAATTAATCTTTCCTGTTTCATCCTTTCTGTTTTCCCCCCCAAGAGATGCAATGCAATACGTGAACAAAAGAACATTCTGAATACTTTCCTTCCTAGGATAGCCAACCGAGAAGGACAGGTATATCAACCTCTCTCTCTCTCTCTCTCTCTCTCTCTCTCTCTCTGTGTGTGTGTGTGTGTGTGTGTGTAGTTCATACATTTGTGCCACCTTCACATAATCATGCCCTGATATTTCTATCTCCATAATACTTAACATTCACCAGAGGTGTTAACATGCTGTACTTTCTCAGTGCCAGGGGAAGGGAAAATATTCCATTGGAATCTGTGGTGCCTCCGAGCTTGCCAATTTCTTATTTCTTATTTTCATTTGTTGTTCTAAGCAGTGACCAGACTTCCCTGCCCTACCTCCTCTAATTATTGCCCCTCTCCCCAGAGAGGGCAGGGAACCGAATCACCAAACGTCTATTGCAGTGGTAAAAATGCAGGCCGTTTGTGTCCATCCCTCATTTGAAGTAATGAAACCCTAAAATTGATCCATGCTGAATCGTAGGTATTGGAACAATAACTTTTAGCCTGCAGGATTCATAAATTTAGCCTTAACCACACTATGTTAGAAAGGTCTTAGATAATTATAATTATAAGTACCCAGTTTGCTGGGGCTGGGGCAATGTGTAGCCTGCATAATTACTTTTAGCATTGTGGGATGGTATATAAGCAGCACCTGCTCTTTTTGCTTTTAAGGAAAGTGCTTGGGTTGAGTGCATCATGTAAGTCTTATGAGCAGATTAGGCTTTTGCAGGCCAATAGGCTACCCCTCTCCATCCCACCTCCACGGCAGTGGAGATGCTTGTAAGTGAACCAGTCCCTTGGAACGGTTTGTTGTGACTACAGTATGCAGTCTCGTGGATATACGAGATTATTCCAGGAAGCAAAGCAGTGGGGAACTGCCAGTGTCATGGAACAAATTTTCTCAGATGTCACAGACCGCAGTGCAGTTCTCCAGACTTGTAACCAAATTTTAGAAAGTGCAGAATGTCATAACTTTTTTTTTATTTTCCTTGAGTGTGGAAACTTTTTTTTAAGATGTTAGGCAAGGCCTTGATAAATGAGTCTCACCACAGAGAGAGTCTGTTGCGAGCTACACCCTCCCTATAGTTACTTCAGAAAAGGTTTGGGGTTTTGTGTGTGGATCTGAGGAAGTGGGTAGATCAGGACCCAGCCATATTTGTCAAGTAACATAAGAGTTGCTACTTAATTTTAAAATAAAGCGATGTGCCTCTCTCTACAGAAATATTCATGATTAAAAACTGCATGTTGTCATTGGCCAGCTGGCTTTCTCAATAAGATTCAGAATATGGCTGTATATTACATTTGCCTTAATTGAACCAAGGCGTTGACCATCCTAGGTCCTTACCTTCATCTGTTCAAGGATGTGGCGAAACCTTGCCCATGCTGCTGTTCATGTGGCTTTGGGGATTTGCGCTTCCAAAGTGTGTGCACGCTGCAGCCCCTTCTTTGGACATCCAAGTTCTAAACGCTAGCTTCTGAAACTTTGAGTGGCTTATTAATCGGCCAAGCTGAGTGTCCTCCCTGATCCCTACCCCAGGCTCACAGGTTGCTCAGGGGAAAGAGGATAATTAAGATGACGTTTTTAATTCTTTAATATGACGCAGGAAGGGAGTTTGTAAATTAAATGGTACATTTCTGTTATTTATAAGACTTGCATTTTAGAAAATCATTGATAAAATATTTATTTGGTAAATGGTATTCTGCTTAAGTGCTAGTAATTGCCCAGTTTCATGAGGCGTATGAAACTTGAAAGCCAAAGACACTTTAGAAAAGTAGCAGCAATAAAAAGCATGTTTTTAAGGACACAGTCCACTCAAAAATCCCCTTTTGTAAAGAGTAGGGAGTGTGCATTCCCATGGTACTTTTCTGTAGGTGTCGACATCTATCTAAATATGTACAAAGTTATTTAGTAAATGATTGCCTGATGTTAGTGGCCTTGCCTGCCTGCCTGCCTGTCTGCCTGCCTTTCTGTCTGTCTATCTATCTATCTATCTATCTATCTATCTATCTATCTATCTATCTATCTATCTATCTATCTATCTATCTATCTATCTATCTATCTATCTATCTATCTTTTGTTTATGTCTGTACCTTCCATATTTACAGGTTCACAAAATCAAGGCACTGTTGGATTTAGTCCCTGACTTAGATAAGCGCTTGGTTTCCTTTTACCTTCTGAAATGCTATGGTAAGATGCTTTATGTTTTATTTACTTTTAAGCACTTTCATGTGAGCCTTCTGTAAACACCATCAAGCCTTCTTATACAGTAGAGCCCACATATGTGAGAGGATAATTTAAAAGTTGAGGATTTGGAACCTCACTGTTGTCTGGGAAATCTTTGGAAGGTAGTTTTTTTAAAAGGATAATCTGACACACAGTGTTCCATAAGATCAGGGTGTCCTGTACCTGACAAGTTACATAAGCAACGCTGATGAGGTTTTGCCAGTACCTGATGATGTGGAGCGAAAGCACTGTTTGGGCAATCTGGCATGGGAGTCAACAGATCCATTTTACAGGATGTGCTTTATATGCAGAACATATTTGTTAAGGAAAGGGGCTTGGACTGACTTCTGTCTGCTCCATGGAGAGCCAGTGCAAGGCAGAGTGGACCGCATTGAGCTAACTAGACTAGGGACCTATCATAAGGTCAGTGTGTTCCAAAGCAAGAGAGCTCATTTTGCATTTTTGCTTGTCGTATTGAACCCATTGTTTGAAAGTACAGTGTATATTGTTCATTTTTGAACAGTGAAATGCTTTTTAAACTGGGGAAGTTTAGAGTAATCTGCTGCTGCTATTGTTTGTGATTGTTAGCCGTCAATATCCTTGTATGCCTGGTTCCCTTATGTGCAGTTGCTGTGCGGGGCACTGAATTGGATCAAAACCTGGATTATTTGAATGTAGCCCCATGGAATAAATAGGGCAAGGTAGTCCTAGTTTAAATCTGACTGATTTTAACAGGAAATAAATTCAGTTAATATAGTCTAAATTGAACCCACTAGGGTGAAGTTTGTTTTTAAAAAAATAAACGTGCTTTTTTTTTCCTCTGTGACATTTCTATTATACTTTTTGTGGAAGCATCGAAGAGAAAAGTGTTAGGATCTAGAACCTGCAGGACAGTTAACTTCCAAGATATTGCTTCCAAGGCCAATGAATATTTGAATTTTAATTCTTCTTCTTATCAAATTGGTAAACCTCTGAGATTCTGTCCAGCAAAAGCTCTTCATATTGTTGTTCTTTCAAGAATAAAAATTCCAAGAAAATGTCTTAACTGTGCGGTCCATTAAGCATAATCTCAGTATTCGTTTTTTTGTTTTTCATACAATAGATACTTCTATTTAAAGAAATGGGAAGTGGGAAGTTAACAATTTCTGTTATATCTTCATTAAACCATCACTTTGTACAGTTTCTGAAGCTTCCCATAGCTAGAAAGCAACTCATCCATTTGCAGTTGTGAGTGGAAAGTTTTTGCTAGGTAAATGGCTGGGTCTGAAACATACATCTCTGCGGAATATAGGCTTTTATTCATTCATTCATTCATTTATTCATTTATTTATTTGCTACTCGTAACATTAAGTAACACCCATTGGGGAAGGTGGATATCTAAAAGATAAAAAAATAATCAAATGAGCCAGTACAGTGACTGTATTTGATGCCACAGACTTTGTAGGAAAGAATGAAAAATGCATGTCAGTGGGTGCGTGTGCTTTGCGGGCAGAATGTCCCATCCCCGATATGTTCAAACAGGTTTGAGAAACTTTGGATGGCAGCAGCCTAGCAGCTAGAGACAATACTGACCCAGATGGACAATGGACTATGAAAAAACAAATGTTATCCCTGTGTTAACAAAAACTGGATAGAGTAACCCCCCCCCTGCCTATCACGGAGGTTAGGGACCCAACCTGACCCACGATAATTGAAAATCCACGATATGCGGATGCAGGTCAGGTTAGGCCTGGGGGGTCTAGCTGGGGGGCCTTGTACTTACCCCCAGCCTAGTGCTATCCTGAACAAGCCTGCAAGGGCCTTCCCAGGCCTTCTGGAGGCCCCAAAAGGGCCTCCCTATGAACCAGAAGTGACTTCCAGATTGCCAAAAACCATTTCTGAGGCCTCCACTAGGCCTAGAAAGGCCTTCGGAGGCCTCAGAAATTATTTTTATATAAATTATATATAAGTGACTTCCGGTTCACAGGGAAGCCATTTTCAGGCCCAGGAAGGCCCAGGAAGGCCCTCACAGGCCCATTCAGGGCAGTGCCAGTCCTGCCTTCCCCCCTTACCCCAGGGGGCCATTTTTTCATATACTGCAGTCTCGCGATACGGGCGTGGGACCACTGTAATCACATTTTCCTTTTAATGTGCATTAAACTAATGCTTCATTTTAGAGAAGCAACTTTGCACGTTTTTATGCTAAAGAAGAAAATTTGGAGCAGGAATGGAAATGGGTACTCAGTGGATAATTTTCTGCTACTTCTGCTGTTTCCATTTTCCTTTTAGAAGCTGAAACTGAATTTGCCAGTAACGGATTTTGATTTATGCCCTTAGAATGGCCTACTGAGGAAACCAAAGAGAGCTTTCTCTGTAATGCAAGATGTTGATTGTGGAATTCCCTTCCTAAGGAAATTACGCTGGAGAAATGCCTGTTGAATTTTGGACAGATGCGTCCATGTTGTTTCATACGGCCTTTGCTGTTCGAAACAGATTTTAAAATTGGTCTTTAAATAAGATTTAAAAGTTTTAAAATAATAACTTAAAATCTTTTTAACAGTGTTCTAATGTGTTGTATTTTTCTGTGGGAGTCCCAATCTATCAGCCTAGCTGCTGTAAGAAATGCTGGCAACTTTTAACACTTTTGAAGGTGAATTCACATAGTGCTTTTGGGGAATTCTCGGGGTAGCTTAAAACATAATTATACAAACAAGACTCCCCGCTCCCAGTGAGCAGGGTACTCATTTTACCAACCTTGGAAGGAGGGAAGATGGAGCCAGCCTTGACCTGGATACCTGAACCTGTTGGGACTGAACTCAGGTCACGAGCAGAGGATTGACTGCAATGCTGCATTTGACCACTGCACTATGGGGCTCTTACTTGCTTCCTTATCTATCATCCTTATAACCAACATAGGTTACTTAATTTGTGAAGTCAGCTTTATTCATCAGATCCTAACAATGATTTTTTTTAAAAAAAGTTTGCTGTTCTCCAAACCAAAGAAATAACCATGTAAACTATAATAAATAGGAACAGCTAAAAATGTTAAGGTTTTCCTGTTTCGTGCCTAACCTTTCTCAGAAGATTTGACTTGGAGAAATTTCAGTCCTGTTAATACATTTGTGATCATCTTTGTTTAATAATTGCTTAATAATGTTTCCATGGGGGGGGGGGTAGAAGTTCTCCAGTCATTGGCCTCAGGTTCAGGTGTTCTATAGGTATTACATAATTTATTAGCAAATCATTGACTTTTAACGAATTGTATTTAAATAAATATATTTATTTCAAGCCATAAAATGAAAATAACTTTGGGGAGAGCCCCAAGGAGGGAAACAGTCCTCACATGTGAGTAGGTAAAATTCAGAAACAGAATCAGTTGATTGTATTTTTTTCGAGAAAGAACCATCAGTATTGTGGACAATCCAGCTTTAAAAGATTTACTCTCCAAATCCTTTCGCATACCAATATAAATGGTGTACCTTGTGGAGCAAATTACTGAATTTAAGGCAATTCAGCTCCATAATTTACAACATTTTTGTTATGCCGCAGGAAAGAAGTGAGAGGATTTGGATAATTTGTTTGCTTACTTTACAGTGCTTGAACATTGCTTTCTTGCTTGCAGAACTTTATTAAATTTATTTACTGGAATGTATTCAGTCAAAATGCAAAAAACAGCCAGTCGGTGCATTCTTTAGAAAGAGACTGAAATCAGTTTTGAAAGCCCAAGTCCACAGTTTTGACTGACTCTCAAAAAGCCACTAAGAACAAAGACTGAGTTTCTTTGGAAGAGAATCACCCGCCAGCCTAAGATCTTATGACGTGATGTGGAGCACGAATCTGTGTTGAATATGTGGGCATGTTCAAACATGAGAAAAACCAGGGGCAGCTTTTCTCTGTCAGTGGCTGTTGTTGTTTATTACGGGACGGAGAGCAATAGAAATTTCCCATTGAAAAACAGAATGTCTGCTATTTTAGTATAATAACTGGAAGGAGAAACCAATTTCCACGCAATGGTCCAGGGAGAAGAGAAGTGGCTTATCTCTGAGGCCTGCTCTGTGATAGGAGCCTCTGGAGTCCCAGGACGCGATGTCCTTGTTTGTCAGCCATGGTACTTAAGAGCCAAATGTAAATTGCCACTTTAAAGCTTTTAGTTCATTTAATCACTCGAGTTAATTGGTTAAAAAGCCTGTCACCCTAGTTCAGATCTATTCAGTCTGGCCTTGCTTTACCAGTTTCACTAGGCGTTGCTGAGTAGAGCTACAAAGTTAGGCCCATTGGCCAATTGCAAACCAGCTCTAGTCCCTTCTGAAATGAACAAACCTCTTTATTTTGGGCACAAGCCATCCTGGTGGATAGAAATTCTTTTAAATTTTCCCTGTAAAGTTTTGTTTCCTTTTCTTTTTCCCTCTTAGAATACAACAAGGATCTAGCTTCAGCAAAAGCCTTGTATGAGAAATTGAAAGAGGAGAACGTGCAGCCTGAGGATTTGTTTCTGAAAAGTTACGCCACTTTCCTAAAGAAAATGGGAGAGACCGTTCCTTTCACTGAACCCCCTGTGAGTGTTTACTGGTTTTTAAAGAGGCACCTCTGCAAGCAATTCTGTGTGTGTTAATAAAATGTGGCATGCTTAATTATGCTAGGATTAAGCTTTCACTGCAAACCCTCAAAGGATACAACTGAAAGGCTGAGTATATGATAGGCATTGTATTAATTTGGTTTTTTAATTAATTGGTTGAGGAAGAAAACCTTCTGGGGGTCTATAATGCTTCAACTATGTCTTCTCATTCATTGCGTCCATTCTCAGGTGTGAATTTCAAGCATCTTCAGAGTGTTTTATCTCAAGCATTTAAACTTGAAACAATTTCTCCTAACTTGAGTCTGGAAAGCTTTAGGTCTCCACTGATTGCTACTGTTTAAATGTAAGGATTCCCCCACATTATCACCAATAGCATCTGTTATATAAAAATGTAAAAACGTAAGAGCTCATTTTCTCAGGCAGCTTGACTTACCTTTGTTAATTTCACCAACACAAACACAAACCTTGGCCTCCCTATAAATCTGCCTAATTGAGTGGAACAAATGTATTAAAAATGCGGTGACATCTCGGAGTAACTTCTTGAGTGTGTTATCTCGGATGAGAATCTGCAAAAGCAGGTACTGACAAGTTAATGTATATGTAATTGGTACTGCTATGCTGTTAAAGCTAGGATTATCTGTGATATTCTTGAAGGACCATTATATTCTATGGCAGCAGGGAAGCCTAACTTTTTCATTTAGACATACCCCAGAGCTGCCCGAAAAGTCAAGCAAAGTTTGTTGAAATGATTACCTCCCTCAAATTCATGTTTACGTCTGGACTGTTGTTCCAGTCAAAGATGGTTTCCCTTCAAGATGTGTGGACAATTCTGTCTCCTGAGACAAACAGCAAACCTTGCTTCTTTGAAGACTGGTAGAAAACATTCACAAAGTAGTGGAGGTCTTGTAGATAACAGTGGTCAAAAATCCTCTTATTTACACCTGCAAGCTTAAATGGCATAACTTTCAGAAGCAAACTGCCACAATCCAAGAAACAATCATAGTTGTTATATATTGCACGTTGAGTTGCATAACTTGAGCACAATAGATAATATCTGTGCTGATTTCCTAATTTATAGCAATTTGCCTTCGCAAGTTACTCTGTATTATGCTTGCAGGTATAACTTAAGAGTGTTCGGGCCATATTATCAAATTACAGGTTTTCTTTCTTTTTCACTCTCTTTCTCCTTTTTCTCCATTGTAGAACACCTTCAAATTCTACGCAGACCAACTAAGGAGCAAACAACATGAAGACTATTCATCAGATGAAGATTAACTTCTTATATACTTTATATGCTGTTAAGAGTTATTGTAGCTGTGGACACACTTTTACATGATGTATTATTGGTGGAGAAAAAAAATAAAATTAAAAATAGGACTTTTCATTGTAATATAACTGACTTATATAAAATTATATCTGGAAGAAGTTTGAAAAGGCTTAACTATAAATAAGGATGTTTACAAACTGTGTACACACTTATGTTGCCAGCCTCTCCATCCCTGCCCACATTCCCGCTTCCACCCCCCAAGCAGCTGTAGTTCTGAGCCAGTCAAGCATTGTGTTGAAAATGATAATCTCTACATTAAAAAAATGGAAAGAAAATGGAGGTTTGCAGCTCAATCCAGTTGGGAACATGGAATCCAGCATAAGTGTTTTTGTGTGCCGAAGGGGTGAGGTTTTGTCTTCCCTCTGCAGATACAAGCACCAGAAGAAAACTTGTTCAGATAACTGGGACACGCATCGCGTTGCATTTAGGCCTTCTGGTTGATAGCCACCATGGACTCAAGTTGGCAAATAGTTTCAGCCATGGGGCAACAGTAGAGAGCTGTACAGTACATTATCACTGCACAAAAGTAGAGTGATTTGCACAACAAATCATTCTACAGTGGAACCTTGACTTACATACTGCTTGACTTGCATCATATTTGACTTACAGCAAGAAGGGGCCTGTTTGACTTGAGTTGCAGGCTTTGACTTACATCTCGGAGCCCCGGCGCAAGGCACCGGAATTGGGCAGCAGCCACAACCCAGCATCGCGGCTGCTGCCTCCAAACTGCTCCTGCCTTCTTCCCCTTCTCCGGCAGCGGCAGCTTTGGTGAGGCCAGCTCAGAGCACCTGGAGCTAGTCCTCAGCCTCACCGAAGCCGCCGCTGCTGCCGGAGGAGAAGAAGGGCCGGGAGCTCGGGGCTGGCCTCACTGGTTAGACAGTCGGCTCAGTCTTGTAAAAAATCTGGCTGCAGAGGTCTGGTCCACAATAGAAGCATTTTAATTGGGGAGCTGTAAAGTTGTGGTACTCTAATGGTAAGCATAGAGTTGTTCAGAACTTGGAACGTCAGGTTAAAAATCAGTAAAACTTAAATATTAGACATTGTTGCTATGAACATTAAAAAGTGGAGGCATATAACTTGTGGACTATAATTCCATTGCCTCCTCTTCTCTTTGAAGAGACATTTCATTTACATCCCCGGAAGGAATCTCCTATCCCAGTCATATTTGTGTTAAATTGCTGTTTTCGGGGGTCTTTTTCATCATCTGGAACGGATTAATCCGCTTTCCCATTACTTTCTATGGGAAACGTTCGTTTGACTTAAGTCATGTTTGACTTAAGTCTAGACCTCTGGAACGGATTAATGACGTAAGTCAAGGTTCCACTGTATAAGGCAATTCTAAAAATGGGGACAGCCCAAACAAAACATAGTAACATGGCAACTGGGATTTGTATCAGCACCAAATTTTACAGTGTAGGAGTAGACAATGTGATGTTGCTGTGTGCCTGAATGTTGGTGTTGTCAACATTCAGGCTGGCCTTTGCTACATAATGTGGGCATAATACTATGCAGCATCTCATGCCATTTTCCAGTGCTATGAATCATGGATAGAGAAGCACAATATAAAACATTTATAAACCAGAGTTTCTGTTTTTCTGATGAATTTAATATAGAGACCCCTCTGTGATCTGAAAATCTGTTTTATCTCAAGTATAATTCCAGCAAGGATCTGATTGTAAAAATGCCTCTCCTTTGTTCTTCCTGTTTCAACTTTGTCCCCTACTTGGATGTTTGTCTGTAGTCTGTATTATTAATGGGATTTCTGACTAAATCTTTTTCCACATGGCAGATGTTACTAAGTAACAACTGACATTCTTAGGATTTTCATGGGCTTTGGTTCTGTACTTCTGGGCTTTGGACAAGGAAATCTGAAAATGCCTCTTGTTATTTTTCTCTTTCCATATACAGGGATACCTTGTATAAAGGAATTAATTCATTCCAATTTGAAATTCTGTTAAGCAAATATTCCTTTGTACAAATTTCCTATAGGAATGCATTGAAAACGGATTAATCCCCAATTGTGACCATTTTTCTGTTGTAGGTAGGTAGGTAATAGTACACCTACCTACCTACCTTACCTACCTACCTACCTGTTGTACAGATTCGTCCCATAGGCGATTCTGTTAAGCAATTTCCCCCTATCTCCGGAAATTTTTTTCTCTAAGTGGATTTTGCTGTTAAACAAATCGCTTGTTATACGAGGGTCTGCTGTACAGTATTCATTGCCCAGTCTGATGTTGACACCTGCCACTCATTCTTCCAGCCTGAAATCTTCATTTTGAGACTTAAGTTCTGCAGCAGACCTAATGGCCACAACGTTCTCTGGTCATATTTTCATACATTCCTTTTTTCCAGATGAAGAAATCTGGAGAATTCAGACATTTACACATATTAATAGCACTTTTGTTAGCTCTGTTAAGCTCATTGGGATACCCAGTGCAGTAGAGTAGATAGAATGACAGACTCAGAATGAGGCCTAGGATCAAATGCACCCTCAGCCATGGAAACTCAGTGTGGATGTGGAGCTGACAAAACCACCTAAAATACAGTAGGACCCCAGTATCCGCTGGGGGTTGGTTCCAGGCCTTCCCGTGGATAATGAAAACCGTGGATAAGAGAGAACGCCTGCCCACCCACCCCCAAACTGCTGTTTCCTAACAGTAGCTTGCTTTATGACTACTGTTTTGAGACAGTCACTTGCTTTATGGTTGCTGTTTGTGACAATAGCTTGCTTTACAGCTCCTGTTTGTGATAATAGCTTGCTTTGTGGCTGTTGAATTATTTTTTTTCCTTTGCCAACTGTAGATAACTGAATCAGTGGATACGAGGGTCCTACTGTATCTCACTTACCATGAAATGCCATTAGTGTTGTTGCAAGTTGGTTCTGACTTGGAGAAGCAAGAAGTGCTGTTATACCACCCTTTGGTGTTTAAAGCACTCTTTAAGCAGTTTACAATGTATGCAGGCTACACATACCCCCCCACGGCCTCCCAGTGAGTTCAGTGCTCAATTTATTGACTTCAGAAGTATGGAAGGTTGAGTCAAGCTCGAGCTGGCTTCCTCAACCTAGGATCAAACAGGTTGTGAGCAGAGTCTTGACTGCAGTACTACATTTTAACCACTGAGCCACAGAAGTGGGTTTTGAAGAGGTAGCTCTATTTGTTTGTGCTAGCACATCAAGTCAAAGAAAAAGAAAAAGAAAGACAAAAACATCTCACCTGAAAGACTCCTATATTTTGATGTGAGCTTTTGCCCCCTTTCTCAAACTATAAGGGTGCTGCCAAATGCCAACCTGTGAATTTTGGCTCGGTTTTGTAATTACCGACTTACATGGCCAGGACAAACGGCTATGTCAGAAAATTCATCCTACAAGTAGTCTTGAAAACTAGGGAAATCCTATGCGAATTTTTCTGATCATGTTCTAAGTATTTGCCTCCAGTTTTTATTTATTAATATGACTCCTGCCTGGCTTCAGACGCAGGGCTATTCTGTGCTTGAGTAACTGCTCTATGAAGAAGTTTATTTAAGTTTTTATCTTTATTTTAAACCCAGAGGCTTTTCTCATTTTTTAAACTGCAACTCGAAAAAGTATATTTCACTATAATATCACCATAACTGAACTATGTCACATTTGAAATGCATTATGTAAGGCCACCAGTCTTATTTCTAAAGGTCATCTGGCAGATCTGTTCCAAATAGGGAACTGTGTTGCAGAAAATGAAATACATTAACTTGCTAATTCAAAACCGAAGTATGCTTGAAAAGCCGACGGCAAGATATGAAGCATGCAGAAAACCTACGCCACCTCGAAGAGGCAAAATTGAGGAGAAAGCAAAAGCTTGAGTTTAGGTAAAGTGGCAAGGTGGACAGTCTGATGCTATTGGCCTTTTCAAAAAATCTTAAGGCATCTAATAGCCAAGGCAAGGATAGGATGAGGATTGTAGCCACCAGATCTCGTCCCATTTATAAAATCAAAGAGGTGGAAGATGCCTCAAAGGTCAACTCCTTTGACCTTCCAGTGCAAAAAATAAATAAATTGTGGATACAAAATCCTTGGTGGGTCATCCAGACACGGCTTGTTTTGCTTTTTTGAAAAGGGTTGCCCTCTACTGCCTGAAGCTGGCGCTCAGTGTTGCTCCTTATAAAACATGTTATCCCCACATTTAAGAAGCCATTTCTCAGTGATAACATCCCAGCTATAGAATTTAAGATTGAGGGTTGATTAGAGCACACTTTTCCCCTTTAGTCTCGCCATGATACGCCATCCAGGACCACACATATTGATTCAAGCATTCAGGACAGTGGTTGCCAAACATTCTTGACTCTTGGCTCCCTTTACCTGCCGTGGATCTCCAGTACAGTAGGAATGATGTAGCCATGCGATTGGTGCCACAGTTTTTCTTATCCACTATGGGGGGGGGGGGGGGAAATACTAAGATAAAATAATACGTAAAGAAAACATGAATAAACCTTCCTAGGCTGTATTTCCAAGGCTGGCCACGAGATGGAAGCAGAGACTGCTATACACATGGCTTAAAGGAAACAACCTCACTTCTCTTGAGAGAAGCAGGATAAGCTTTTGGGTTGAGGGGCAGAGGGAAGGCTTCCTTGCAAACAGGAGGACAGGAACCCTGAGTCCCAGGACAGGGTTCCCACTCTCCCTACATGCATAGACACCAGAGGAACTGCAAGTAAGCGGACAGGGAAGGATGATAGGATTCTGTATTGCACTTACCCCATGAGGGGGATTTCGTGGCACCTCACAGTGCGCAGTTTGGGTAACATGCTTTCATGGTATAAGGAAGTGATGCATTTGTTTTATTGCATTTGCATCCTACTAGTTGTCTCTTTGTCTTTATTTATTAGAATTACTCTTTCAATATGGTATGTTTTGGTCTGTATTAGAGATATTACGAATTTTTAAAAAGAATTGCAGAATTTGTTCAAAAATTGCTATTTCATCCCTTTGTACAAATTGATACCACAATGAATACAAATTGGTGAATTGTTAACAATTTTGATTCATTTATTTGTTGGGCTATAAAATGGCCCCAACGTATCACACACAAATATGATATTTTAAACGACAAATCAGTGAATCAATTTGTAAATTCATTTTTTTTTTTTGCTTTAAAACACTAATATATAGCTCCCAAAGCACCTGGAGGCAAAAGGGGTCAATGGATCCTATTTACTTCCAGGGAATCCTCCCTAAACTGTGCCCACCCCCAAAATGTAGAAAGCATTGGGGGAAGGGACTTTAAGCCATAAGTGACTGGAAGTTCACTTCCAGCTTTGATAAAAGTCACTCTCTCTCTAAAGTAAACTCTGTCCCCTTGCTTTAAAGAACAGCCTTTCCTGGAAGATTCCACAAGCTACAATTCTACTTTTCCATCCACATTCGAAGGGGAGAGGTTCAAGAAATGGTGTTGGAGCTTGGCAGCTTTGGGCCATATCATCCCAACCTTGTTGTCAGGCTTAATCTCCATCCCTGACTGTGCCCACTATGAAAGGAGACACATTTTAATTATGATATTGGCACAAAGGATTATTCAACAAAATCTGATTGGCAATAGATGTAGGGCTACAGGCAAATGAACAGGGGTTTACATTGGCAAACAAATGTGAACTGGAACCAGCATGGTATAAAATCCTTCAACAGATGCTAAGGTGATCATGGAAAAGCACTCCTCCTCCCATCTAACATGCAGCTCAGTGGGTGACACCTTAATTTGAAATATGTCACTGCAGGCTATTCTGTACCATTATGAAATGTGATCTGTTCACTCTAAATCAGCATTGTGTGGAGGGGAAGGTTTTCCTGCCATCAGCATTTGTGCCAGTTCTCCTTTAGCACGTTGTGCATCATAGCTTTGAGATGGAGTCTGCTGTAGAAAACATAACATGGCTTTTAAAGTACTAGGCTTAGACAGCAAAGAAACATTGCAAGAGGTTAAAAGTTCCCTGTCGAATCGGTTAGCAGGCAGAGCTTTACAGGTATAATTTCTTGTGTGTGTGTTTTAAGAACTATGGATAGTTTACCAGCAAACCTGCAATGTGCCATGACAAGTGCATGCGGGCCCTTATACTTGCCTGTTTTATATTAATTTATTAGATCATGTTTTTTACAGCCACGTTAACCACAAGACAGATTTTTTTAAAACTCTGCACCACTCCATGCCCCATGAAGCCAATGCGCTGACTTGTGCTCCGTTGTGGGTGTTAAGATGACAGTGAGATACATGGGACCAGAGTGATTGTTGTACCCTAGACCAACAATATGAAGAAACTGGAAAATAGGGCATCATGGTTTCAGTTGCCCTATTGGAACACAAAGCAAAAATGTGCTGCTTATATACTGCTCTAAAAGCACTCTCTGGGTGCTCAATAGTCTATTGAGACTATTATCTACCTAACGAGCCTATTCAGGCCACTGTTCATCTTATGAGCCTATTTCAGACAAGGGTGACATGAGGTCAAAGTGAACTATAAAATGGAGGATTCACAACTAGCTTTCCTCAGACTGGCAAAGCTGTTTGGATGACCAGCAAAAGGTTTCAGTCTCTCAAGATAAGTTCAGTTGCCATGACTCAACTTCCAGACACTTTCTGGGTGGTTTAGTAGTAATTATGCAAGCTACACACTGCCCCTCCCTTCAGCGAGCTGGGTACTCATTTTACCAATCTCGGAAAGATGCCAGGCTGAGTAAACCTTGATCCAGCTACCTGGAACTGAACCCCAGGTTGTGAGCACAGTTACAGCTGCGGTACAGTAGTTTAACCACTGTGCCAGGATGCTCTTGCTTATGGCTTGATCAGTGGTGTCTGGAATGACTAGGCCAGGCAACGAGGGAGAACATCTCTACTAAGCCAAACTAGCTGTGCTTTATCTCTTGGAGAAAAGGATCCCTGAAGCCAGATCTCACTCCTTGGTACCAAACTAAGTAGCAGACGATGCTAATTGGCTGAAAAGAAGGGGGAGAACTTACTCTTGAGAAGTTATTCTCTTCTTCCAGAAGAGTGATTCAATGCCTGATAGGTGGATCTTCTCAAAGAGTCTAGAACAGTGCCTCCCAGCTTTGGATCCCCAGATGTTCTTGGATTTCCAGAAATCCTGGCCAGCAGAGTTGTGAAATCTTCCGGGAGTTCTAATTCAAGAACATCTGGGGACTGATGGTTGGGAGCCACTGGTATAGAAAGTGGAATGAAGGGTATATATATAAAAAAAGAAGTAACTTAGTTTTAGCTTAGCATCTCTAAGGAGAATGCTGTGCTCTTCTGCTGCATGACTTATACTCTGTGCATGTTCTGGAACTAGGCTGAAGTTCTGTCCATATGTAAATATTAGGTTAGAATAACCGAATTTCTTATTTTGTTCCGGGAACTGTTCTGGGACTGTTCTTACCTCAACTCTTTTTGAAAGCTTATTTGCTCCATGGTGATTTTTTGTCTGTTTCTGTGACATTTGAAACTGGAAACTTAACTCTTTTTGACTTTTTTCTTAAACATCTTTAAAAGAGTTCTGCATGTACTAAAGGGACAGTAAACAAATGAATAAATAAATTTAAATAAAATATAAATACATTTTGATAAAATTATATAAAATGTTTGGCTGGTTTTGGGGGAAAGAAGGTTGTTGGTACTAATGCAAGACCTTGTCTCTGTCACCTACTGGGTGCCTGTGTATTTTGAGGGTATTTTTGTAGGTTTTGGGGAGCTACCCGGAACACTAAACAGAGTGACTGAAAGTTTTGGGGAAGGTACTAGGCCAGAAGATTTCCCCCCAGCTTCCAGCATATCTGGCCTCTTGGAACTTACCCACACCAGGAAAGTGTGGCTAAGTGGTTAGTGTGGGCCTCTCTAACCCAGAATATTCTTGACAAGCACCTTACAACATTCATATTTCTTTTATAAATACAACTGGACGATTATCATTAGAAACTATACTTATTATAACAAGCTACCTGGACAGCTCAGTGGCATAGGTAACTGGCTGTGGAACCAGGGTTTGGAGTTTGATTCCCTACTGTACCTTCTGCAAGTAGAGCCAACCTGTGTGGCCTTGGGCAAGCTGCATAATCCCAGGACACCCCCAAAAGAAAAATACTTCTGAGTATTCTCCGCTTGGAAAACCATTTTTTAAATTTAACTCTTTATTTATTTATTTATTTATTTATTTATTTATTTATTTATTCATTTATTCATCATCATGAGGCGAATACAGCTGCCAGGTGTTAAACTGGAGTTGGCCTTCTCCATTGATCAAGCTCTAACCTACGTTGATTGTGTCAATGCCAAGGGTTTTCAGATGTTGATTCAGGTCTTTTGGGATTGCACCCAAGGTGCCTATTATTATTGGTATTGTTCTTGCTTTCTTATTCCATAGCTTTTTTGATTTCTATTTCTAAGTCCCTATATTTGGTTGTCTTTTCTAACTCTTTGCCGCTGACTGTTGTGTCTCCTGGTATTGCCACACTGACAATTTGAACGTTTCCTTGCTTGTATACTATCGTAATATCTGGAGTACTGCGGACAAGGGTCTGCCTAGATGCCCTAAGCACATCCGATCTCACCTGATTTCAGAAGCTAAGCAGGGTCGGCCCTGGTTAGTACTTGGATGGGAGACCACCAGGGAATACCAGGTGCTGTAAGCGCCTGGAGTAGGAACTGGCAAGCCACTCCAGTAATTCCTGCCAAGAAAACTCCATGGACATGAGGTCACGAAGAGTCGGTCATGACTGTAACGACGCAACACACACACTGTGGACAAGGTATCTGTCACATTCGATTCTGAAATTCCAGAACACCTTGATGACTTCATTTTCGATAACCTTTTCTGCCTGATGTTCCTACCAGCTCTTGCTTAATGGTAGGTTGAATTTTTTTACATATGTTCCAGTGGAGCATTGCTGCTACTTTATTATGATGGACTAAATAATAAGTGAACGATTTTTGGGCAACAGCTGATGATGTGATTTAGTTTCATCCTTTTCTTTGTACAATCGACATTTACTATCTTTTGATGATTTATCAGTGTTTGCCTTTATGGTATTTGTTCTTAAGGCTTAATCTTGAGCTGCCATGATTAGTCCTTCGGTTTTTTTCTTCATTGTTGCTTTTCTTAACCAAAGCCATGCTTATTTCTATTATTACAATATTATTATTATTACAATCACTGATTGTGTGTGAGCTTTGTCCCATAACTGGGACTAACCACTTTTTAAAAGTAAATATTAAAAATAGCTATGGCTTAGTGGCATTCTGTTACTTAAGCATAAGTATATTTCTGTTCTTCAACAAGCTGCCATTTGGTACCTAAATCTGCTTGGTGTTCCTGTAATGTTTTAGCCTATAAAGTCATTAACACCTTGGATTCGAGCTATCTCAAGGATGGCATCTCCCTTTATGAGCTTGTCCAGGTGTTAAGATAATCAAGGCCTTGAGAGGTAGGCCGTTCTGCATCTAGACTTTGGAACTCCCTTCCACAGGAGGGCAGGCTGGCCACATCTTCAATGTGCTTTACACAAGTACTGTAGATGAAAACATTTGCTTTACTGATTGGCTGTCTAAGAGGCATTTTAAAATGGAGTATTGTTGCTTTTGTGCATGTGCGCGTGTGCGCACACGAGCGCACTTTGTTTTTTATCATTTCAATGTGGTGTTTGTTTTATTTGTTTTAAATATTTGTATACATACTGTTTTTTGCTTTTAAATACTGTCCTTTAATGACGTGAGCCACCTATAGTCCTTTTCAACAAGCATGATGAGGTAAAAATGCTTTAAATAAATAAGTAAATATATTTTTATTAAAAAACAAAAGCTTTGAAAGGTGAACTATACCTTGAATTTTTATTTGTTGGTCATTGTGAAGACAACCAAGATGGAACCTTTGATATGTGCACACGTAGATTTCTCATATAATTAGGGAAGGATTACCATAATGTTGCATTATGACAGTTTTGAGTGAATGGAATACATATTTGTCTGACAAAAATTAATACAGCCTCTTGTGGCATCCTGAAGATTTTCCTATTATTGTGACATAAGCTTTTGTGGATGTCCATTTCATGCTTCTTTTAGTATAAAGTTTTCTACCTTGCAGCCCGCTATGCTACAATAATAAATTTGTTAGCCTTTAAAGTGCAGGAATTCTTCTTTGTTGAGGCGAGCCGACTATCACCGCTAACCCTCTGGAAATTGTTACAGAAATTAAAACTGCATTATTCCTTTCTTCCCCCCCTCTTTTTCATCTACCTCCACACGTGCCTCAGATGTCTGCTATATGAATAGCGCCAAGAAAACAATACTGTATCAAATGTGTTTAGGAATGCAGCGCTTGTCAATGGGAGAGAGAAGGTGTGTGTTTGTTTCTTCACATTTGTATGGATGTCTTTTCTAAGCTATGCCAATAACATTATGAATTTGCCTAAATGGAGCAAGTGAAAACAACCTTGGGAATGTATGTGTTGTACCACTAACTGCAGGGGGCAGAAAGAATTATGGTAATTTATAGCTTTGCTATTGTTACAGAAGCGCATGAGTGTGTTCAATGGAAATTTATCAAGCTCCTGCCATTGAAGGTATTACAAAGCAGCTATAATGTACTTTTTATTACATGGAAGTGCTGATGAGTTCTTCACAAAGCTAAATATTCTGACCTTCTTCTTCTTTAAAAGGAGCAAATCAGAGATAAGCACTCCCAAAGAATTGACTGTATTAGGACTGATTGTAACTGGGGGGGGGGGAGGAAAGCAAAGAATTGGGGTTTTGTTGTTGTGTTTTTATAAAGATAATATGTAGCCAAACTATCACTGTAAAATGTTTGCTAGCAATGAAGGCTTTGTTCATGCAGAAAGCAATGGAACACTTGCCCTGTCAGACTTTAAAAGCCACGGCCACCGTGGTCGAAATAACATGAATGGGATGATGCCCATATTGGCGTCTTTATCCATGGGGACACGTCCCCAGAGGCCATGGCATTACGGCAAGCAACGTTTGTCAAACTGGCAGACTCCGGGCTTGTGTGTGTGTGTGTGTGTGTGTGTGTGTGTATATATATATATATATATATATATATATATGCATGTTAGGGTGGATTCGGGTTTCTTCCCGTGTAGAAATCTGGTTGTTTTGGCGACGTTTCGACGAGGTCTCACTCGTCATCTTCAGGCTGGTGTTCTGGCTTCTTTCTTCTTGAAGCAAAGCGTGATCTCAGTTGAAGTCCTTCTATAAATACTGCTGGGGGGGTGTGGTTTGCTTGCTCTGTTGCTGATTGTAGGTTCGTTTGTTCTTTTGTGATTTGCTGTGTGGCTGAGGCGATCGTTAAGGGCTTAACTGCTGGTGGGTTAGATGGCTGTTTAGAGACGTCATGTGTGGGTGAGGTGCTGGATGTGTGTCTATTAGCCTTTTGTTTCTTAACGACCTTGGTGATGGGTGTTCTGGCAGCATCCTGGGCTTTGGTGGAGTGGGGTCTTGTGTCTTGTGAATTCATTTTGGTCTGGCTGCGTGTCTGTGGTCTCTCAAAGTTTTTTTGGGGTGTGTAAGTGTGCTCCATGTGGTGGCTGGAGTGGGGGAGTAGCGGTAGATGGTGCAGTCGTGGTTTTGTTATTGGATGGTGGTTTCGTTTCATCTGTGGGAAGGGTCTGGGTTTGTGTTTGGTGTGGATGGAAGGTGGTGGCATCTTGTGTCCTTTTGGACCTGGTGTCAGTCTTTGTGACAGAGGCTCGTCTGTTGACCAGGGCTAGTTTCCAGATGTCAGGCAAGCGGGAGGTGTCATCACGTTTATTCATGTTGTTTGGGTGTTTCTCTATTTCAATGGCTTCCATGATTATTCGACTGTTGAAGTGTTCAGTTTTGGAGATGAGTTTGGTTCTTTTAAAATCAATTTCATGACCTGTTGTTTTTATGTGCTGGAAGAGAGAGGAAGATTTTTCTTCTTTTTTGACTGCGTTCTTGTGTTCTGCGATGCGTGCGCTTATTCTCCTGTTTGTCTGTCCGATGTATGTGGCTGGGCAGACTTTGCATGGTATTTCGTAGACTCCTTGGTTTTCTAGCTCAATCTTGTCTTTGGGGTTTCTTAAAATGTTGGCTATTTTTTGTTCGGTGCAAAAGGCTGTCTTGATATTGTGTTTGTGGAGAATTTTGCTTATTTTGTCTGTGGTGCCTTTGATGTAAGGGAGGAGGGCAGTGCCGTTGTTCTCTTCTGTTTCTTGGTTCTGGGGGGGGGGTGTTTCTTTTTGGATTAGTTTGGTGATGGTGTTTTTTTGGAATCCGTTCGCAATTAAAGCATTCGAGAGGGTGTGTAATTCAGTTTTTAGGTGGTCTTTGTCAGCGAGGCGTTTGGTTCTGGAGATGAGGGTTTTTGCTACGGAGTTGATCTGTGCAGGGTGGTGGTGTGATTGAGCATTTAAGTAGCGGTTTGTATGTGTTTTTTTCGGTAGATGGTATGTCCTAAGGAGCCGTCGGGTTTTTTGTAGATTAGGACGTCCAGGAAGGGAAGTTGGTTGTTGGCTTCTATTTCCATAGTGAATTGTATTTTGGGGTGTAGGCTGTTGAGATGTGTGTGAGGAAGTTGTTCAGTTTGTCTTTCCCGTGTGGCCAGATAACAAAGGTGTCGTCAACATATCTGAGCCAGAGTTTGGGTTTATGTTCGGACTTCTGTAACGCGTTGGTTTCAAAGTGTTCCATATATAGGTTTGCGATGACCGGTGAGAGGGGTGATCCCATGGGTGCTCCTTCTATCTGTTTGTATCTTTGTCCATTGTGGATGAAGTATGTGTTGGTTAGGCAGTGGTTGGTCAGATCTAGGATGTGCTTGGGGGGGTTGTATTTGTTGTGGATAGCTGTCAAGGCTTCTTGAATGGGCACTTGTGTGAAGAGCGAAACAACATCGAAGCTCACGAGTAGGTCATTGGGTTGTAGGTCTTGTTTCTTTATAATTTCTATGAAGTGGAACGAGTTTTGTACGTATGAAGAGATGGATTCTGCATAGGGCTGGAGTTGTTTGGCAAGAAATTTGGCGAGGTTTTGTAGGGGTGAGCCTATGGAGCTGACTATGGGTCTGAGAGGTGTTCCTTCTTTGTGAATCTTGGGGAGGCCGTAGAGCTTGGGGCATCTGGAAGATTTCTCTCTGGGGATGATGCTTGGCTTGATTTCTTCACTTAAGGGTGAGGCTTTTATTTTGGCTTTGGTGGTTTTTTCCAGGTAGGTGGTGGGGTCTGTGTTCAAAGGTATGTAAGCAGGGTCTTGTAGTAGGTTGGATAGTTTGGCTTGGTAGTCAGATGTGTTCATCACCACTGTGGCATTGCCTTTGTCTGCTGGGAGAATGATTATGTTGTTGTCTTTCCTCAGGTTGGTGAGGGCTTTTTGTTCTTCTTTGTGTAAATTGCTTCTGGGTGGTTTGCTGGAGCAGAGGATATTGGTGACTTCGAGTCTGATTTTGTTGGCTTCATCTGGGTTGATTTTGGTTAGGCTGGCTTCCACTCCGCATATGATGTTTTCAGTGGGGATGTGTCTGGGGGCGACTGCAAAGTTGAATCCTTTGGACAGGACTTTGGTCTCTGCGATGGTGAGTGTCCTGTCTGATATGTTGTGAACTGTTTGTTTCATGGGCTGCTGTGGGGGGTTGGGCTTCTGGCGTTTTTCCAGTTTGTGGAGTTTGTTGGTGTGTATGTCTGTCTTGTGGGAGGTCTCTGTTTCAGCTCTCCAGGCGGCGAGTTGCTTGGATTTGTTCCAGAGTGTTGGGTGGATTTTGTTGCTGAGTTTGAGGTGGAGAGTGAGTAGGTCTCTGTTGGTTTGATCTAGTAGGTATCTTTTCTTGTGTAGTTCGTTTCTGATTAGGGCTAGTTCTGTTCTTTTCAGGATCCTTTCGCTGGATGGGGTTTTTTGAGTGGAATTTCAGTTGGAAGCTTGTGGGGATCACATTTTTATCTCGGCAGTTGCGTAGGAATGCAATGTCACATAAGATGGTGGCTCTTCGGACTTCTAGTTTCTCGTAGGTTCTGGTCAGCTGGAAGGTTTCCTCCCCGTAGAGGTCGGATATTTGTTTTCGTAGATTTTCACGGGTATAGGTATGCATGTTAGGGTGGATTCGGGTTTCTTCCCGTGTAGAAATCTGGTTGTTTTGGCGACGTTTCGACGAGGTCTCACTCGTCATCTTCAGGCTGGTGTTCTGGCTTCTTTCTTCTTGAAGCAAAGCGTGATCTCAGTTGAAGTCCTTCTATAAATACTGCTGGGGGGTGTGGTTTGCTTGCTCTGTTGCTGATTGTAGGTTCGTTTGTTCTTTTGTGATTTGCTGTGTGGCTGAGGCGATCGTTAAGGGCTTAACTGCTGGTGGGTTAGATGGCTGTTTAGAGACGTCATGTGTGGGTGAGGTGCTGGATGTGTGTCTATTAGCCTTTTGTTTCTTAACGACCTTGGTGATGGGTGTTCTGGCAGCATCCTGGGCTTTGGTGGAGTGGGGTCTTGTGTCTTGTGAATTCATTTTGGTCTGGCTGCGTGTCTGTGGTCTCTCAAAGTTTTTTTGGGGTGTGTAAGTGTGCTCCATGTGGTGGCTGGAGTGGGGAGTAGCGGTAGATGGTGCAGTCGTGGTTTTGTTATTGGATGGTGGTTTCGTTTCATCTGTGGGAAGGGTCTGGGTTTGTGTTTGGTGTGGATGGAAGGTGGTGGCATCTTGTGTCCTTTTGGACCTGGTGTCAGTCTTTGTGACAGAGGCTCGTCTGTTGACCAGGGCTAGTTTCCAGATGTCAGGCAAGCGGGAGGTGTCATCACGTTTATTCATGTTGTTTGGGTGTTTCTCTATTTCAATGGCTTCCATGATTATTCGACTGTTGAAGTGTTCAGTTTTGGAGATGAGTTTGGTTCTTTTAAAATCAATTTCATGACCTGTTGTTTTTATGTGCTGGAAGAGAGAGGAAGATTTTTCTTCTTTTTTGACTGCAAATCACAAAAGAACAAACGAACCTACAATCAGCAACAGAGCAAGCAAACCACACCCCCCCAGCAGTATTTATAGAAGGACTTCAACTGAGATCACGCTTTGCTTCAAGAAGAAAGAAGCCAGAACACCAGCCTGAAGATGACGAGTGAGACCTCGTCGAAACGTCGCCAAAACAACCAGATTTCTACACGGGAAGAAACCCGAATCCACCCTAACATGCATACCTATACCCGTGAAAATCTACGAAAACAAATATCCGACCTCTACGGGGAGGAAACCTTCCAGCTGACCAGAACCTACGAGAAACTAGAAGTCCGAAGAGCCACCATCTTATGTGACATTGCATTCCTACGCAACTGCCGAGATAAAAATGTGATCCCCACAAGCTTCCAACTGAAATTCCACTCAAAAACCCCATCCAGCGAAAGGATCCTGAAAAGAACAGAACTAGCCCTAATCAGAAACGAACTACACAAGAAAAGATACCTACTAGATCAAACCAACAGAGACCTACTCACTCTCCACCTCAAACTCAGCAACAAAATCCACCCAACACTCTGGAACAAATCCAAGCAACTCGCCACCTGGAGAGCTGAAACAGAGACCTCCCACAAGACAGACATACACACCAACAAACTCCACAAACTGGAAAAACGCCAGAAGCCCAACCCCCCACAGCAGCCCATGAAACAAACAGTTCACAACATATCAGACAGGACACTCACCATCGCAGAGACCAAAGTCCTGTCCAAAGGATTCAACTTTGCAGTCGCCCCCAGACACATCCCCACTGAAAACATCATATGCGGAGTGGAAGCCAGCCTAACCAAAATCAACCCAGATGAAGCCAACAAAATCAGACTCGAAGTCACCAATATCCTCTGCTCCAGCAAACCACCCAGAAGCAATTTACACAAAGAAGAACAAAAAGCCCTCACCAACCTGAGGAAAGACAACAACATAATCATTCTCCCAGCAGACAAAGGCAATGCCACAGTGGTGATGAACACATCTGACTACCAAGCCAAACTATCCAACCTACTACAAGACCCTGCTTACATACCTTTGAACACAGACCCCACCACCTACCTGGAAAAAAACCACCAAAGCCAAAATAAAAGCCTCACCCTTAAGTGAAGAAATCAAGCCAAGCATCATCCCCAGAGAGAAATCTCCCAGATGCCCCAAGCTCTACGGCCTCCCCAAGATTCACAAAGAAGGAACACCTCTCAGACCCATAGTCAGCTCCATAGGCTCACCCCTACAAAACCTCGCCAAATTTCTTGCCAAACAACTCCAGCCCTATGCAGAATCCATCTCTTCATACGTACAAAACTCGTTCCACTTCATAGAAATTATAAAGAAACAAGACCTACAACCCAATGACCTACTCGTGAGCTTCGATGTTGTTTCGCTCTTCACACAAGTGCCCATTCAAGAAGCCTTGACAGCTATCCACAACAAATACAACCCCCCCAAGCACATCCTAGATCTGACCAACCACTGCCTAACCAACACATACTTCATCCACAATGGACAAAGATACAAACAGATAGAAGGAGCACCCATGGGATCACCCCTCTCACCGGTCATCGCAAACCTATATATGGAACACTTTGAAACCAACGTGTTACAGAAGTCCGAACATAAACCCAAACTCTGGCTCAGATATGTTGACGACACCTTTGTTATCTGGCCACACGGGAAAGACAAACTGAACAACTTCCTCACACATCTCAACAGCCTACACCCCAAAATACAATTCACTATGGAAATAGAAGCCAACAACCAACTTCCCTTCCTGGACGTCCTAATCTACAAAAAACCCGACGGCTCCTTAGGACATACCATCTACCGGAAAAAAACACATACAAACCGCTACTTAAATGCTCAATCACACCACCACCCTGCACAGATCAACTCCGTAGCAAAAACCCTCATCTCCAGAACCAAACGCCTCGCTGACAAAGACCACCTAAAAACTGAATTACACACCCTCTCGAATGCTTTAATTGCGAACGGATTCCAAAAAAAAACACCATCACCAAACTAATCCAAAAAGAAACACCCCCCAAGAACCAAGAAACAGAAGAGAACAACGGCACTGCCCTCCTCCCTTACATCAAAGGCACCACAGACAAAATAAGCAAAATTCTCCACAAACACAATATCAAGACAGCCTTTTGCACCGAACAAAAAATAGCCAACATTTTAAGAAACCCCAAAGACAAGATTGAGCTAGAAAACCAAGGAGTCTACGAAATACCATGCAAAGTCTGCCCAGCCACATACATCGGACAGACAAACAGGAGAATAAGCGCACGCATCGCAGAACACAAGAACGCAGTCAAAAAAGAAGAAAAATCTTCCTCTCTCTTCCAGCACATAAAAACAACAGGTCATGAAATTGATTTTAAAAGAACCAAACTCATCTCCAAAACTGAACACTTCAACAGTCGAATAATCATGGAAGCCATTGAAATAGAGAAACACCCAAACAACATGAATAAACGTGATGACACCTCCCGCTTGCCTGACATCTGGAAACTAGCCCTGGTCAACAGACGAGCCTCTGTCACAAAGACTGACACCAGGTCCAAAAGGACACAAGATGCCACCACCTTCCATCCACACCAAACACAAACCCAGACCCTTCCCACAGATGAAACGAAACCACCATCCAATAACAAAACCACGACTGCACCATCTACCGCTACTCCCCACTCCAGCCACCACATGGAGCACACTTACACACCCCAAAAAAACTTTGAGAGACCACAGACACGCAGCCAGACCAAAATGAATTCACAAGACACAAGACCCCACTCCACCAAAGCCCAGGATGCTGCCAGAACACCCATCACCAAGGTCGTTAAGAAACAAAAGGCTAATAGACACACATCCAGCACCTCACCCACACATGACGTCTCTAAACAGCCATCTAACCCACCAGCAGTTAAGCCCTTAACGATCGCCTCAGCCACACAGCAAATCACAAAAGAACAAACGAACCTACAATCAGCAACAGAGCAAGCAAACCACACACCCCCAGCAGTATTTATAGAAGGACTTCAACTGAGATCACGCTTTGCTTCAAGAAGAAAGAAGCCAGAACACCAGCCTGAAGATGACGAGTGAGAGCTCGTCGAAACGTCGCCAAAACAACCAGATTTCTACACGGGAAGAAACCCGAATCCACCCTAACATGCATACCTATACCCCGTGAAAATCTACGAAAACATATATATATATATATATATATATATATATATATATATATATATATATATATATATATATATATATATATATATATATATATATAGTGTTAAACCTGAGCGTGTAAGGGAAACAGCACCATTAGCCTTTTCACTTATTCCCTTGTGGTGGATGCTTCTTTTGCGTTTTGACCTTTGCAGCTTATCACTTCTGAAAATCCGATTATTGTGACGGCTTCTGATTATTTTAATAGGAAGATTTTAGTTTATTTAATATATTTTTTAAAAAGGGATTATCAGCCGCTTCCCAACATAAAATCCTGTCTGTATCATTTCTCTGCCTACTGTGTGAGTCTATAAATAACACCTCCCATTGTCCTTTCTTTTCTGTTTCTTTCCTGTTTGTTTATTGCAACAATCTGCTGTCACCTCTCTACCGTGGAGCTTTGATCATAAATTGATTTCTTAGTGTCTCTGAGGTCTGGTGTCCAAACTAGCCTAAAGTCCAAACCAGACCACACAGCTAATATATCGTGAGGAGATGAATAGAGCCTTAACAGCATTCTGCCTCATACTACATCTCCCCCCCTCAAAAAATCACTTGGTCATTAACATGAGCCTCATTTGCCACTCAAATTGTTCAGACATGGAGCTTAGAAGGAACTTAGTGACTTATAGGAAGGTATAGTAGCAGGACATACATATTACTGTTCAAGTGTAGCTTGACCTTGAAACATGCACGCAATTGATTTGGGGAGGGATGGTGTTGAGGTGGGTGGGCAGAAGGGTGAGTGTTCTGTAGAGCCTATACTGTTTGCTTCTCCTTTCTCAACCCCCCTACTTCTTTTTTTAGAATGACCATGAGAAAGGCAGACACTTTCTTCCCATTTTTATTAACTTATTAATTGCTGTTTGTTAATTATCTTCCAGACCTGGATAGGCTGTGGTTTTTATTAAATCATAAATCAGATTAACTGCAGTTAAGTGTTTCTACATAATCATCATCTGTAGTTAATGAGACTTGGGGAGAAAAGCATCTGATTTCCTCATGGGAGCAGTGGAGAATGGCCTGGTGTCTAGCCCCCACATTTATCATTGCATACCTATGGGTTTAAGAACAGAAAACACGGCCCTAACCCGAAAGGTAAGTTCCAAATAGACTCACGGGTTAAAATCAAGTCTGATGTTGCAACTAGAGTAGGCACTCTGAAAGAATGGAGTTTGGGGAGGAGGTGACTCACCCAATCCCCACTGATTCAGTGGGTCTACTGTAGTTGCAATTCACTACTGAATTTCAGCCTCGCGGCGCAGTGGTTGAATGCCTGTACTACAGGTAAAACTGTGCTCATGACCTAGGGTTCAATCCCAGGTAGCCGGCTCAAGGTTGACTCAACCTTCCATCCTTCCGAGGTCGGTAAAATGAGTAGCCAGCTTGCTGGGGGTTAACGTGTAGCCTGCATACTGTCATTAAAAACTGTAAACCGCCCAGAGACTACTTGAAGTGGTATGGGGCGGTATATAAGCAGACCACTTTATTCACTTGGGGTGAGCAGAGGAGGCAGAGAGCAAGAGAGGTTGACCCAGGCAGGCAAAGTGGACACAGGAGGACAACAAAGCTGGGGGGGGGCACTGGGGAAGAAAGAAATTACTGGGCAAGTGTCAGCTGTTTTGCCAGACATCTGCTTTTCCTTTTCCATTTCCTTTTTTAATCCAAGCTGTCTAGCAACAGGATTTTTTTTTATTTAAGCGGGCGGGGGGGCATTCACATATGCAGCACTGATTCCAGTGAATCGATTCCATCTATCCTCTAATAAACAGACCTTCTGTACAGGACCAGGATAAACAGTGCTGTGCTTGTGGACATACCTAGTGTGTATGCTTACATTCAAATCATGTTTTTAAAGGTGAACCTGCTACAGCTGCAGGGTTTTTGAGTCAGTGGGATTGATCCTGTAGTAGTTGAACTATACACCGACTTGGACCGCTTGAGACGGGTGAGACTTGTTCATCAAGAATGAGGCTACCAGTACAGGAGATAATCTGGTACCTCTTGTTCTGTCTCCAGGATGCCTCTCAAAGCGAGTTGCTGGAGAATATGAATAGATGGGCGCTATTACTCCCATGTCCTCTTTGAGGATTTCCCATAAGTATCTGTATGACCACTGCAGAAGCAGGACACAGCGTCCGAAAGATCTCTGCAGGGTTTGTCTTACATTTTTATGTGTATCATCCAGTTTGGTGTTTGGTCACCAAAAGATTTTGGCATTCATATATAGATCATATGATTCGAGCTATATTTGGATTGTTCAGAATCTGGAAAATTACTCTCCCAGAGCCAGCATGCTCATATAGTTTGAGGAATTGTATTTCTAAAAGGTCCAAACTCTAGTTCTACTTTATGGATGGTAATAACAGATTTTTTTAAAAAATCCCTTGTAATGGTTGTGTTAGATAAGTGCTGAACTCAATGCAAGCGCTTTCATCTTGGATCTGTTCTTGGCAACTTCATCCTTACTTACACTGCAACAAACTCTTTCTGCAACAAATCCTTAAGTCCATGTAGGCTCTGAATATTCATCTTCTGGAATCTGGAAGGCATTTTCGTAGAACACCTTTCCCGATTGGTTGAGCCTCGTGGCGCAGTGGTTAAATGCCTGTACTGCAGGTAAAACTGTGCTCACGACCTGGGTTCAATCCCCGGTAGCAGGCTCAAGGTTCACTCAGCCTTCCATCCTTCCGAGGTCGGTAAAATGAGTACCCAGCTTGCTGGGGGGGGGGCAATGTGTAGCCTGCACACTGTAATCAAAATTGTAAACCGCCCAGAGACTACTTGTAGTGGTATGGGGCGGTATATAAGCAGAACACTTTGCTTTGCTTTTTGACTGTAATGCTTAGAGTCATATAACTCCAAATGAATATTTATTTCTGTTCTTTGCACCCAGCTACCAGCCAACATATTTGCTAGAATATTTATGGAAAAGCAAATATGAATAAAAAAAATAAGTCTGAAGGAAATAGAGCCACATTCAAGCACAATACTTGTTGCAAAATGAAAGCAAGATATTTGAGATGGTTGCTCACTATTAATTAGGGATGGCAGGAAATGACTCCAACTTAAAGGAGGCAACTAATCAACATGCTGGAGATATTTTGGACATTGTTGAGCCAATCTTCCCAGCTCATGAAACCTATTAAGTCTCACTTTTCTTGTCAAAAGAAGGGACAGAAATCCAAGATGCGCAACTCAAATCGCTTCAAGTTGAGCCACAGTTTATAGCCAATATGCAAGATCTATATTTTCGTGCGGGGGGGGGGAAAAATCAACCAAAATAAATAACCTTTTTCAGCATCACCAAGAGTACTCTGCATTAAAATATCAAGTTTGACAGCACTTCGCAAAATCACACACACACACACACATCATACTCAAAAAGTTACACTGTACAATACATTAGAAAGAACTTTTCCTCTTCCACCTTACAGCTAGGAATATAATCCAAGGAAAGGGTTAAATTGCTTTTTTAAAAAAAATCTCAACCCACCACTTAAACGCTGTCTCCTTAATTAATAGCTGCTGACATTGTATGAACTGTTGTTGTTCATCTTTTGGCTTACAGGTATTTTTTTCCAGCCACATGTCAGAGAAATGCGTGCACATTATTCCATCATCATCCACCATAGCATCAACAAGTCAGCATGAGGTTGAAGCCCAGGAGGGGGAAAAATTAAATGAAGGACACCTTTTTCATGCTGTTCTCAAGCATCTCTCTCCCCCCCCCCACTCCCCCAACCTGGGTTACCAAATTCTATCAGCATATAAACTCACTAAGTTACCTTTTCTGGTAACCTTTTCAAGTGTGTGAAGAACTAATTTGGAGGTGAGGGGAGTGTAAAGCATGCCCCCCCACACCCAAATCAGACCTTTTTGTGTCAAGGGCAAAGTTATGAAAAAAAGACAGTATAAGCACATTCAGCCCTGATAGCAGATTTCTCCATTGCCGGACCTCTGTGAACAGATTCAGTTGCACTCATGTACTTACAGAATCCTCCTGAGGCCTTTCTGCGCTACAAGAAATGCTGCTGAACACACACACACACACACACACACACACACACAGAGAGAGAGAGAGAGAGAGAGAGAGAGAGAGAGAGAGAGAGAGGTTCAGTGGGAACAGAGAAGCTGGGGTGGCGGCAGCAAATCATGTTATAGTTCCCGGATGTTTAGAAGGTCCCAGAACTTCAATCCTGCTAATCCTTCACGAGTCTCCGAGGCTTCGTAGCACCAGTCGAGGAGCGATTAGAGATGAGACCTTTAGAAATACTGCAGGGGTCTATTGTACCATAATGTATCGTGATTAATCTAAAAGGCAATACTATTTTTAACACATTTTATAGACAACAAAATAAATGTAGAAAGCCCCATAAATATGCATGCCTCTTGTAGAACTGCAAAATTCTGGTGTCTCTTTGTGTTCAAAATCAGATACAAATCCGAGACATCTTCCACAGATGGGTTGGGTATCCAATACCTTAAAAAAATCATCTCCACGTGTGGAATCTTCAAAACCCTAAAATGAAATATCAGTTCAGTTGTATGTGGATTCATTCCTTCAACACAAACATACAGGAATTATACTTAGACCAAGCTGGCAAGGACCTCAACAGTACAGTACAACTGGCAACAGTATCTCCAGCTTTCCCACTCTTTCTGGTTCATCTCTCTTACTGACAGCCCTGTTCTTTCTTAGTCCTACTGTTTTAGGCCGTTCCAATATTCCACAACGGTTACAGAGGCACAGGGCCTCAAGCTGAGACACCAGTGGAAACGCATCTATTGTGCAGCTTCAATGCACAGCACAAAATTTAATGGCCATTTCTTAAGGGAGGCAATTTGTCTCCAAACGTCACTCAGGAGGATTTTGGATGTCATGAGAAGATTCGTCTTACTACAACAACAACAGTAACAGCAGCAGCAGCAGCAGCAGCAGCAACAACACAACAACAACGCTTGGAAAAGTTGAAGGCAGTAGAAAAAGAAGAAGCTCCAACATGAGATGTATTGACACAATCAAGGAAGCCAAGGTTTTTTTTTTGTTTCTAAGGTCTGGTCACAGCTGTGAATGGCTGGATCTTTTGGAGGTCACTAATTTGCACAGTTGCTGTAGGTCAGAAACAATATAATGGCACTGAAAAAAACAAATGTCCACCCTCTACGCCAGTTACTGTCTTCTGGTCCTTCAGAGTATACCTTTTCAAATTATAAGCTTTTGTGCGTAGCTCAGCATTCTCTGCTTCTCCCTCAGCATTTCTGCCTTCCTCTCGTAGGTTCTCTTCTGCTTGATTCCAGGAGATGTGTCTCCAGCAATGTGGACCTGGCCTTGTTATTCTCAGCCGAACACAGCTTTTGGCTAGTAACATGTCAGCACCTTCTCATAGGACTTCCATCAATTGGTCCTTTCAACTGATGTCCTCTGTGCAATTTACAGTGCAATCTCATCAGACGCCCCCAAATTAATATAAATGGCAGCTATTCATACTTGATGTTCACTGTAACCATGAACCAGCATCTTTTTTACTTTTTGTTCAGGGCTGGCTCAGGCCTTTTCCTTCTTCAAGGGCTATACAAGATGCCGCCTCTACCATTTCACACACACCAAAAGGCAGTAGGCCATTTTCACTGTTGCACAGCAGGTCACAGGGCACATAACATTCATGTCCATTTGCCCTCGGCCCCTCAAGGTATGGCACTTGTGATGGATGCCCCATTCCACTTAAAGGTAGAGCCAACCCCATTTGAGCTTCATTTCAAACTAAGGTTTCCAAACCATATTTCAAAACATGGGTCTTCCTTATAAAGACTATGCTGCTGAAAGGCTCAAAATTAGAATTCTTGTGGATGTTTGTTGCTATTATTATAATAAGTTCAGGTAGTTGTGATGTTTACTGAGACTGAGGGTCATAAGAAACAGAGGAGAGTAGGTTAGACACACAGAATAAATGGATTGTCTGTGTCCTGTAATCCACATTTTTTTGTTAGTATTTATGTGCTTACATAAATATGTAGTGAAACTCACGCCACTTGAAATGAGAATACAAGCTGACTTCTAGAACTCTAGAACTTCTAGAACTCTGGCCAAACACAAACTATTAAATAAAAAGAAGAGTAAAGCATTCAGTAGGTCTTTCTCTGGCATGCTTTTATTCTTCCTCCTATATGCATCAGAAATGAAGGGAACTGCACACTTATCTAAATATTTTCCAGCATATTTTGAATCTAATTTCCATAGAATCAAGAGTATGGTCTACGTGTCCTTCTGTTTTGCTCAGATGCATTTATACTGTAATTGGTATTTTTAGCACCTGTAGAGGAGGGGGAATGCCACAGGAGCACAAGCTTTCCATTTCTATATTGAAAGCAGAGGTGCTGTTCTGCCTTGACATTTTAAGGTGACTCTATTAGTAAACCTCTACAATGAATAGACTCCACCAATATGGAGTCTAAGACATCAAAGGCCAGAAGTGCATCTGAATGATTTGAAGCTGGCTTTAGGTACAAATTACAGTGGTGCCTCTTAAAATGAATTTAATTCGTTCTACCGGTCAATTTGTTTTGCAAATTTTTTTGTCTTACAAAACACAGTTTCCCACAGGAATGCATTGAAAATGGATTAATCCGTTCTGGAGGCTATGGGTCATTTTGTTTAACGAAAATTTTGTCTCACAAAATGTGGATTTCCATAGGAATGTATTGACAGGTCAATCCATTCCAGAAGCTAGAATAAAAACAAAAATAACCGGAGGTTTTTTTTCCTAGGTACATGTGGATTTTTTTTGTGTTGCAAAGCATCCCATAGGGAATTTTTTTGTCATGCAAAGCATGCCTATTCCCAGAAGTTTTTTTTCTTCCTACGAGTTTTTTTTTGGTCATATGAGGCATTTGTCTTAAGAGGTACCACTGTTCCTGAGATGGGAGAAGACAAAGGTCTCAGATGCAAATCTGCACCAATCATCCCTAAAGTAAAAAGTGTGTGTGGGGGGGGGTCTGCAATTTGAGAGCCACAGGCTACATTACAGACAGGATATCCTTAGAAAATTGAATTCCTCAACTGCTGGAAGCGTAAGAGGAGATTTCCACACCAATGTTCTCTGAGTGCAAAAATAACAAAAAGGGACAGGGGTGGGGATGGATTTGTCCCTATAGATACTTGTTGAAGTTCAGATCAACTAGTGTAACCAACACTTAGGGACATGAAGGCATGTGCAGTGCGTTTTGCAAGGGCTGGTGAAAATGTATTGGCCTGCCTGGATCTACTGGATCAGTAGAATCCAGTAGATCCAGCCTTCATCTTGGCCCTACCACAATCCCAGGTGTGTTTGGTAGGGACACTGGAAACAGGCTTCTCTGTTGCTGCTCCCAGACTTTGGAACCCCCTCCCACAGGAGCCAAGCTGGCCCTATCTATGCGGTCCTTCTGCAAGCGGGCAAAGGCCTCTCTATTCAGAAAGGCTTTTCCTTTAAACAGGTTGCCTAGGTGGGGTTTTTAAATGGATTGTCAAGCCTCACTGCTTGGAATGTGGTTTTGGGATTGCATTTGTTTACTACTTTTAGTGTGGCATTTGTTAGATCCTTTGCAGTATTTGTATACTTTCTGGTTTTAACTTTACAGTAGGATCCCTGTATCCACTGATTATTTAACCACTGATTCAGTTATCCACAGTTGGCAGAGGAAAAAAATTAAATAAATAATTCAGCCGTTGCAAAGCAAGCTACTGTCACAAACAGCAGCTGTAGAGCAAGCTACTGTCACAAAACAGCAGTTTTGGGGGGTTTTCTTGGTGTTCTCTCTTATCCATGGTTTTAGTTATCCACGGAAAGGTCTAGAACCAATCCCTAGTGGATATTGGGGTCCTACTGTAATATTGCCTTTTAATGACCTCAGCAGCCTTGGGTCCTTCTCAATGAGAAGAGCCGTGTAAAATATTAAATTAAATTTATTTATTTAGAATATTTATTTACTGCTTTCTCTACACTTGGGGGCTCCCAAAAAGAATGAAAAGGTTTGTGGAACAAGTTGGGTGAGCAGAATAAAAAGTACTGAAACTGACCCTTATGCGAGAATGAACACAGCTTTCTAGAAATGGGGGAAATCTTTGCCCTTGATGAATTGTTGTTGTGTTCAGCGCTGTCGTGTGGCCTTAAATTCATGGTCAACCTATGAATGACCTGCATCTGGTCCTTGAAGTACCCCGGTTTTAAGCCTGGAGATTACACATCTCCATCATGGTTTGTAACTTGTGATGGACTTTTCCTCCAGGAATCTGTCCAATCCCGTTTTGAAGGCATCCAGGCTAGATGCCATCCCCACATCTTGTGGCAGGGAGTTCCAGAGACTAACAACATGCTAGGTAAAAAAATACTTTCTTTTATCTGTTTTCACTCTGCCAGCCCTCCGTTTAAATGGATGTCTCCTAGTTCTAGTATTTTGTAAGAGGGAGAAGAGTGTCCCTCTATCCACTTTACTAATGCCCTGCATTATTTTGTACGTCTCAATCATATTCCCCTTCAGGCGCCTTTTCCCCAGATTAAAGAGTCCCAAATGTTTAAGCCTTTCCTCATAGGTAGTGTTCACAGCAACAGGCTTTCCCACACTGGGCTTCACCTCGTGTAGTTGCCAGGTTCTAATTCAATTTATTCCCAGTCTCATGCAAATTGTAGGGTAAATGGCCAATACAGACGAGTCCTTAATCTCACCATGGCAATGTCTATATACATACGTGTGGGTGTCCTTGCATGCAGACAAGCAGCACCATTTTAAATGGAGCTGAGCGTATGTCTAGTCCCTTCTGGAAGAATCCTCCACTCCAAAGCTATGTTCTCCCGAACTCTTATTCTATGTAAATCTCTGCTTGTCATAACACCACCTCTGAAATGCTCACACGACTTAGTCCCTTTTGTAGATCATTTGGAGGGTGGAATTTAAAAATGTTAAAGAGCTTGTTCGCACAATGTCAACTGGCTGACTTATTTCACAAAAGGAAGGAAACACTCAAGAAGTAAAGGGGAAATGTGTATTCTTATGTTGTTTGCCCCTTCCGTGTGAATGGTCTGAGGGGGCTCTGCCTTTCTCCCTCAAGCAACCTCTCAACCTTCCTGTTTGCTGTCCTTTAATAAAAATTTCACTACATTCACAACAAAGAGTCAGCCTAGAATTTCTTCCTTTAAAATAGTTTTATTTCCTTAAAGGGGGAACCACCGCCCACGATATTGCCAGTGTATAGTCTGGAAGCTACAGAGCAGTAAAAAAGATATCATAATCACAACAGAACGTTATGCAAAAGAATTTTTTTAAAGTGTCTTAAATATAATAAAAAGGAATAATTAAGAATCAAACAGGCTCCGCCATTTTGACAGTTTAATGACGCTACCTTGAATAGAAAGTTATGCAGTTTCAACATTAATGTGGCTACTTCTCACGCTTGTATCTATCTATCTATCTGCCTTGCTATCTATGGAAACATATATTGAAAATAACGGAAAGGTAGAACTGCTTGTAAGTGAACATCTGCAGGGGAGTTTGTTTTTAGGAATGCAGTGTGATTATTTGGGAAAGTGTCATGTTGCTGACAAACTGAATATCCCAAACTTAGTTTCTGGATTCGTAGGTCTTACAGGGATATCCAGGGCAGTGTAGTAGATAGAGTGATATAAGAATTTGGAGTCCTGGGTTTGAATCTCAGTTCTGTCATGGAAACTGACTGGGACAGTGAAACTGGTAGAACCACTCCTTAAATATCTCATGTACCTCATATGTGTGCAATAAGTCAGCTCTGACAGAACAACAGAAGGTCTTGCAGACTGCCACATCTAACCTGAAGTTGGAACCTTGTGTTCTCCAAATAACGGTTCAAACTGCAGACAAGACAGGGAGCAATTTTTTTCTTATTTCTGTGTATCCCTTCATGTGTGCTGCTGTGTATGGGGAACAGGGCCAGTCCACGGCATTTGGTTGCCACTTATCTGGGACTAAAGGGTTTCTAGAAGTTGTAGGTGACTTGATGGGACATGACAACAATAACACAAAGAGAGAGGGGGGATGTTACTTGTTAGGACTACATCTCCCATGATATCCCATCTAATGTGGTCAGTGGTCTTTCTGGCTAGAATGCTTGGGGATTTGTAGTTCAAATACTTAACTTCTTATCTCTGTATATAGACTCCATGGAATGCCATCTGATGTCCTTTGCAGTAGAGTGTGTCATTAGGGTCTTAAGTAGATTTATATAGTTTTTCAAGGCTTTTCATGCTTATGTATTGATTATATTGGCTAACTTAAATATTTATTTGTCTTGTTTAGTGAGCTTTAATTAATTTTTCCTAAGGTCTCAGATGCATCACATGAGTATTTGATTTATGTCAGGGGACAACTACACTATGCTCTGATTTTGCTTTTGTGCAATTTGATTCACAGCCTGTATTACATTTTAAAGGGACATTGGTTTGAATTGGGAGTGACACAAATCATATTCCAGCCCATAATCCCCCTTGTTTCATTCCTTCCTCTGGTCCCACCTCTGCTGATCTTTCCTTCCTCTGGTCCTGCCTCTGCCAGTCCTTTTATGGGGCATAAATACAGGCAATAAATATAAGGACACTACAGTAGTACGACTGCCCCTTAATACGAAAACCTCGTAAAATGAAAGAAATTTCCAGGAATAGGGAAACCTTGTAAGGTGAATTTTTCCTTTGGGATGCCTCACAGGACGAATTCAATGCATTCATATGGTAACCGCATTAAACTGTAGGACAATTTTTTCATAAAATGAATTGAACGAATTAAATTCATCTTAAGAGGCACCACTGTACTATAAGGTGACAGACTGATCTAACATTAATATATTTATGGAGGTTTTTTTTTTAAAAAAAAGGAGGACAATTGTAGAAGACGAAAGAATGTGACTGGGCTGTTCCCCAGGTCCTGAACATAACGCCCTCGGTGCCTGTGTTACCAAAACACCACCTACATACATGTACTCTGATTTGACAGAATCATATTACAGCAAACCACATGGGGAGAGGCCCATTTGAATCATTTCACCTTGAAAAAGTAGAAGCTCTGAAACGGGGGGGGGGGGGGGGGGACAGTTTTGGAAATAAAAAAAAGACTGCTCTGAATCACCCAGAGTGGCTTTTACGCCAGATGGTGCAGTAAAAAGGTCAGATAAATAATTAAAATAAATAAATTTAGCCTTTGCATCATATGATCTACAAAAACAACTTTCCACTTCAACTGTTTTATAAGTGGAGCAAATGTGGCCCAGTCAAATGGCAGCATCACTGCAGCTTATAGTCGATCACGATTCAAGCTGAGCTAAGGATTGCTTTCTTCCAAGACTGTAGATTTTTTGTTTGTTTAATTTGGTGAATTGTTTTATGCATAGCTGTTTTAAATTATTTCATATTGCTTGTTCCTCTCCCTGAGATATCTAAATATAGAATGGGATAGAAATATTTTAATAAATAAATACAGTGGTACCTTGTATAACGTAATTAATTCGTTCCAAATCAAATTACATTCCAAATCTTTCCCCGACCGCCCCCGTCCTCTTCCCCGGGCAGCCGCAGGTGGTGGACGGAGGTGGCCGCGGGGGGCGGGGCGGATTTTTCCCCGTTGTACGGATTTTCCGTTGTACAAACCCTCCGTTATACAAGGGTCTACTGTAATTGCATTTCTACCATTTGTGCTTAAACACCAGTAAGACGAAAGAGATGCTGATTGAATTCCGGAGAAAGGCAGTACCTTTTACACCAGTGAACATCCGAGGCTTAGATGTTGAAATAGTGGACAGCATTAAGTACCTGGGTGTTCACCTAAATCAGGCATGTCCAAACATCGGCCCTCGAGATGTTTTGGACCATAACTCCCACAGTACTTTGTCATTGGTAATCTAAGCTTAGAATTATGGGAATTGTGGTTCAAAACATCAGGAGACCGCCTCCATCTCCTGAGGAGACTGGGGTCCTTTGGAATCTGTAGGCCTATGTTAAGGATTTTTATGGCACTGTGATAGCCCCAGCTCTTTTCTGTGTTGTAGTCTACTGGGCTTCAGGTAGTACTGTGTGGGACAGGAACAGACTGAACAAGCTGGTCAGGAGGGCTAGCTCTGTCTTGGGCTGCCCTCTGGATTCTGTGGAGGAGATGGGTAAGAGGAGGATGTTGGCCAAGCTGACGTCCATTATGAACAATATCCACTGCACCAGACAGTGGAGCCTCTGCGTAGCTTCTTCAGTGGCAGACTCAGACATCCTCAGTGTGAGAAGGAGCACCACCACAGGTATTTTGTTCCCACTGCTGCTAGACTCTACAACTCTACAGTCTAACATGCTGTTCATATGGGCAATATTGTAGTTTCTTTTTTTCTTCTTACACATTAAAATTTTTATATCCAAATTTTATAGTGTATATTTGTATATTGGATTTTTTATTATTATCTATTTTTTCTTTCTCACTTTACACTTTTTGTGCACATACCCTTCTTTACTTGTTCTTTATATTAGGAGCTATGTAACAAGTAAATTTCCCTGATGTGGGATTAATAAAGATTTATCTTATCTTACCTTATCTTATCGTACTTCATGAGTTTTCTAGTTGGTTATGTCAATCACTGATTTACTTATTCATTTGATGATATGAGCCATTTATTTAATGAGCGGAAGAAAGTTTTAAAATCACAGAATAACCCAAAAACAAGCTCCACTGAAAATACAATATTTTCCCATGTATAAGACTATATTTTTGTCCAAAATTGTCAGGCTAAAAATTGGCAGTTGTCTTAAACATGGAAGTAAGCTGAAGAGAGAATTGTGTGGTTGTGAATCTGTAATTTTAGGTTGGAAAAGTGGGGGTCGTCTTATACATGGGGTTGTATTGTATCCGGAATAGTACTGTAATACAACTTGCTTTGGAGCAGACCATGCTAGGATTACATTGGTGGCATAACAGTTTTTTTTTTAACTGAACAAATTGTTGTTATCTAGATTATGGCTGTAACAATGCAACACACACACACACACACACACACACACACACACACACACACAAAGACAGAGGTTATGGCCTAAAGCAGTGATGGCAAACCTTTTAGAGACCAAGTGCCCAAACTGCGATTCAAAACCCACGAATTATTTGTAAAGTGCCAACACAGCAATTTAACCTGAATACAGGTGGCTGTGAAGGGGCAATGTCGAGTGCCCACAGAAGGGGCTCTGGGTGCCACCTTTGGCACTCGTGCCATAGGTTCGCCAACACTGGCCTAAATGATTTCCTAATGTTGGAAAAGGTGGAAAATAAGGAAGACCAAACACAAGATGGACCGATTCCATTAAGGCTGGAGTTTACAAGAGCTGAGTAGAAAAGCTGAGGACAGTACATTATGGAGACTGCTAATTCATAGGCTCAACATAAGATGGTAGTGATGTGACAGCATGTAACCGCAGCAGCAGCAGCGGCAACAACAATAACAACAACAACAGCCACATTATGCCCATTCATGATGTAAGTTAAATTTCACCACAAGCTGAATGCAATCAGTAAGTTCAGCTTTGCCTGATGGGCCCTGCTGAGAGAACCGAAAGTGCAAGAGATACATGTCTCAGCCTTATGCTTCCTACATTGGTTGTGCCAAAGAAGCTTCTTATATCCCTCATCTGTTCTCGTCCTGGGCAGAACAAGAGGGAAGGTTGGTTAAACCCCAAACAGAAGGCAGCCAGCTCTGAGAAGGAAGAGTGTTGGCTCCGAGTCCTTTTTTTTTTTTTTTGCCAATCCCATCCACTTCACAGTGATTAATTACTGGTATAAAGAATACCCTGAAGCAAATGGTGAGCCACTGTGTGAGACAGAATGCTGGACTGGACGAGCTGTGGTCTGTTCCAGCAAGGCTGTTCTTATGTTCTTATGTTCTAAAGACTCTTCAATAGCACCCTGTTCCCTGAGATTTTCAGGCCCAAACCTAAGACCTAGGAGTGATGAGTCTTGGAGTGTCATGGGCTGCCATATCCTGTTCTTTTGAGACTTCAGGTCAAAAGCCTCAAGTACAGAGAACAGGATTCCCATCCCAATGTGATATAGGGCCTTTTCACACGACCCCTAAGATCCGCTGGCCACTTAAATTCGGACCAGAGATCTTAGGGGTTTGTCGCTGTTCCTACGTTCCCACCCCCTCCGCACTCCTGGCTGCTGGCTGCGTGAGGGGAGGGAGGAAAAAAAGGGAGAAAAGAATGCTGCTCACCTCCGTTCTGCCGTCCCGGCACAGCATTCAGATCTCTTAAAGGGGCAGGGGGCAAAAAAAGAACAAACAGAAGCAAGGAGAGCCGGGCAGTCACTACGTTATATCCGCATCAGGAATTTTCACCTCCAGAGAGCAGGTACCTGAAAAGTGCGCTGGGACATGCTTAGGTGGGCGTGGTCGCACTTAATTATCTGTAAACTCCGGAGCTGGTGGGGAAACAATTTTAAGCTCCGGAGCTGGGAGCCATTTGCAGCGGAGTTTAGGGGGTCGTGTACAAAGGGCCATACAGGAGCAAAAGCAAAAGCAAAGCAAAGTGTTGTGCTTATATACCGCCCCATACTACTACAAGTAGTCTCTGGGCGGTTTACAATTTTAATTACAGAGTGCAGGCTACACATTGCCCCCCCCAGCAAGCTGGGTACTCATTTTACCGACCTCGGAAGGATGGAAGGCTGAGTGAACCTTGAGCCTGCTACCGGGGATTGAACCCAGGTCGTGAGCACAGTTTTACTTGCAGTACAGGCATTTAACCACTGCGCCACAAGGCTCATGGTGGTTTATGAGCATAATTTGTTCCAGAAACATGCTTCTAAACCAAAACATTCCTATATCAAAACAAATTTCCCCAAAAGAAATCATGGAAATGCAGATGATTCATTCTGGAGCCCCATAGACCACATACTGTACACACAAAATGCTAAAACTCACAAAATAAGTTGGCTAGAAGTCCACATCCACTTCATGGTTTAGGTACCTGGCTGCGGAATCTGCACTGCTTGGGACTAACAACTGGATTTTACTCTGTGTTTTTAATATGACAATAATAAAGTGCAATTTGTAGCCCTGTACACACTTGCCTAGCAGCCCCATAACTAGAAAAGGTTTGAAAAAGAAGAATGTTGAAAACACATTAAAGAAAAATATAAATATAAAGAAAAATAAATTCCTAACCTGCACGCACCTTTGAAAATGTTTCTGGCTGGTGCAAGGGAAACCTGCCTCCCTCTCTCCTCCCTCTGCTTTTGAGGCTTGTGTATACATCTACAATATGACTTGTTATCTTTTCAGAAAGAGATGTTCAGAAAGGAACACCTTTCACAAATTATTACATTTTGTCAACATTATGTGAATTAACAATAAGCAAATAACATGATGCATCAATGCTCTCTAAAAGATATCGAAGCTCTCAAGTTCTGTGTATACATTATAAGGCTCTTATCTGGTTTTTATCAGACACTTGATTTTCTGATTTAAGAAAAGGTAATTCTGTTAGTCTGTGCTAGCATATTAGGTCCAAAAGAAAGGGAAAAATAAAATAAAAAATAAAGAAGACAAAAATGTTGTAGTACTTTACATCTTCCTCTTATGTCTGCGGAAGTTGAGTCGTCCACAAAATCTCACATTAAAATGTTGTGGCTAGTCTTTAAGGTGCCTTAATATTTCGGTCTTCTTTATTTTTTATATTTCTTTTGTTTTTTGCTTGATTTTCTAGGTGTTTTCATAGTACCAGGTTACATCCGTTTGCAAAGCTGTGGTTCCACAGTAATTTCCCTTTTGTCTTCCTCTGCTACTACTGCTATTCTCCGTCTAACAGGCTTATATATACAGTGGTGTAATCAAAACATACCAACTGTACTAAAATACCCCTTGGTTGGAAAAACTGAAGATGCAATAAAAGCCAGTTCTATTGAAACAGAGGTAGCTTGCAAAAATATAGTGATCCATTTCTCTCCCAGCTAAGAAAAGGGGTGAAGCTAAACTCAGAGGGGTATGAGAAAGGGGGAAGGTTGGCAGATGATGGCATTGGTCAGAGAATCATAGAATACTGGAGCTTGAAGGGGCCTGTAAGACCACCAAGTCCAACCCCCTGCCCAATGAGTAATTCCTAATACTCCGAATGTATTTGGGCTTTCACCACACCAGTGACTATCCCATGCTCTTGCCTGTCCTCAGTTGCCCAGATTAAGGCCCTGTCCATGCTGAAATTTGGTGTAATCTATCTTGTGCTTAAAACTACAGCAATACCTTGGTTTAAGAGTATTGTAACTTGGTTTAGGAGTGTTTGGCAAGACAAGCAAACACTTATTTTAAATTTTACCTTGATCGACAAGCAATGTCTTGCAATACAAGTAACTGGAACAGGTCACAGGATCATAAGTGAGCCAATGGTGTCACTCCACACACACACACCATTATGGGTGATTGTCTGGAACATTCTGTCTCAGGCAACCTCCAAAGCAGACAGAAGAGAAATGAGTGGAGGTTTCCCTTGGACCAGATAGGAATGTTTTCAAAGGGGAGTGCAGGTTAGGGGATTGTTCTATTTTTCTTTATATTTTTCTTTAATTTGTTTTCAACATCCTCTCTTATTTTTCAAACGATCTCTAGTCATGGGGCAACTAGTCAAGTGCGTATAGGGCTACCAATTGCACCTTATTATTGTCACATTCAAAACACAGAGTAAAATCCAGTTGTTGGTCCCAGGCAGAGCAGATTCCGCAGATAGCTACCTAAACCATGGTGCGAACTTGGACTTTTAGCCCACTTCTTTTGTGAGTTTTAGCATTTTCTGTGTACAGTATGTGATCTATGGGGCTCCAGAACAAATTATCTGCATTCCATGATTTCTTATGGGGAAATTTGTTTTGATATAAGAGTATTTTGGTTTACAAGCATGTTTCTGGAACAATCAATGCTCGTAAACCAAGATATTACTCTATTTTAATTCTCCGTACAAGTCCAAGAAGGGAGAACAAAGCTATTTGGAATCTCAATGAACTGTCTCTGAAAGACTGCATGCCTTCTCCTGTGCCAGAAAGATATGGAACATCTCTCAAGAGAGAAGGATGGATCATTTTAAGTAGAAACACATGCAGATGACATATTTTCCCCCAGTGCCAAACAGCTAGAATCTGCTAGGGTCTAAGTTCCTGGCAGATACTTTAAATAATAAAACACCCAAAAGCAACAAAAATTCATAGTAACCTTCCCCCCCCAATACCTAATTTACAGTAATAAAGCATTCTTTTTTGCAGTGTTAATCCCCCATGAAGTTCTATAGTCCTGTTTTACTTCTCCACCTAAATCACAACTAACACAGATATGAAGAAACCTTGATTATATTCTATGTTTTTATTTTCTTGATTTACACAACTTGTACTTGTTTGTAGCTTATTAGAAGGTTTACAGAGGGATATTCCAGTCTTCAAAATATGTATGTAGGTTATGTAGATTTTATCACTTTCATGGCGAGAGAAAATAGAATTCTGATACAGATTTTCCTCAAGGAAATAGGAAGGTGAGTATGTCCATTCAGCTCTCAACCAGCTGTATTTTGCTGCCATCTGGTGGCATATTGGAATTATTGTATGATTTGGAGGTAATCCCTCAGCGCAAAAATTTCCCTTGGCATGGAGTATTTTCAGAAAAGTGGACAACTTTTATGAAACATCTTATGGTCTTACTTTCATACTGAAACTTAGATCTGGTGTTTAACATGGATGCACATTCTCTACCTCACCATTGTTTGTTCTGTCACATTGTTACCAGTCTTGGTTTGATTTCTGCTTAATGAATCGGAGAGATAAATAGTAAAAAACTAAGCACCCTGTGGTCATACCAACCAAGATGAGATAAGTGGCATAGAGGGGATAGGAGTCTAAACCCATTGTTTTGAGCACCTGTAAAGAGAGAGAGAGAGAGAAAGGAGGGGGAGAGAGATCAAATGAAATAAATTTTGTTCATACACGAACAAATTCATACATGAGTTTTACCAGAAAAATTAAATAACTAAATATACAAATGAATAAAATGGTGGCTGGAATCCTATTGCTTTGTTGTTGTTGTTATTTGCTATTTTACTGTGGTAAGGCCTTTAACTAGCACCTTGTAAATTCAGAGCAATTTGCCACCACAAATGATTTTAACTTACTCTAGTAAAACACAAGGATAGGGTCTCATGAGAATCAATGTCAGGTCGGACTAAAGTCATGCTGGTGATTCAACTTGGACTTTAATGACTCAGACTTTACTTGTGATTCCATACCAACCAACCCTTCCCTTTTTGGAATAGAGTTTGTTTTTAATAGGGACTCAGACTTGGAACTTCAACATTCCTGACAAAATACCAGACGGATTTGTCCTGAAAGTAGGACTATATTCTGTCCTGTTGTTATTGTTTGTTATTTGTTTGTTTGTTTTGTATTACAACCGGCACCCTCTTGGAAGGAGCAAGAAGATAAATATCTTATTTAAAATGACACTTATCACTTATCACTTGTATTTTTAAAAAGTGGCTTATCACTTGTATTTTTAAAAAGTTGAAAATATGGTTTCCAGTTAAACTTCCATTATATTTCTTGATCTAAGTAAGTGAACAATTAGCTAGCTGGATGCCCCAGCCATATATTAAACATCTCTTCAATGTTGTGAACTCCTGGAACAGAGCAAACATGCTTTCCTTCTGGTTTGTGATTTCTTTCCCCATTTTATGTTCACAGTTTGTGGTAGCCATCTATACATTCTGTGAATTCAAAGCTGAGTTGCAGGGAAAAGAATGATTGTTCCCTTCACAAAGCTAAACTAGTAGGAAAACACACAGGGAGAGACACAGGGGTTTATATTTTCTCTTTTGGCAGGAATGGTTATGAGGAAGCATGTGTAGGCAAAGATAATGGCGTTAGCTGCAGTAGGGAAAAGTAAAGTATCGGCATCTTGGATGATGGGAATGAGAGCTAGGCCAAGTTGGACAAAGGAATGTAGATGATGGAGGTGGGCTTGATAGGAATTCACTGGCAGTGGTCTTTTCCTGTCCTATTACCTTTCACCCCCCCCCTCTCTCCAAATTGATCCTCCTCCAAATCTACCTGCTGGCTTAAGAATGTAGGGTTGTCCCTCCATTCCCAGGGCCCTGTGAGGAATTTGGCCATGATTTTACATCTATTCAAAACATTAGCCTTGATTGTAATTGAGAGTAGCAACTGAAAATGTTATATTTTGTTGGGATCGCAACTCCCAGAATACTGTACCTTAGTCTCATAGCCACAGAGCCAACAGTCACAAATATAGAAAAGCAACTAATATATGGGGCAGGACCACAGAGGTGGGGTTAGCTATCCTGTGACTGTATATTGTCCCTCATTAGTATAAGCTGCCTTGGTTCCTTTTCTGTGGAGAAAGGTGGGGTAAAAATACTCTGACATAAATAAATAAAAATAAATACTGTAAATAAATAGACAAAGATGTCCTCAGAGCAATGTGAACTTCAGCAGTTCTACCTTGATGGGAAGTCCTTACTGCCTAGTTCTGGAGAGCTGTACCTGTTGCTTTTTTGCTGTAGAGATGCCACAATAGATAAATGAAGTCTCCCAAGGTGTCCAGTGTCCAGGGGAGATCACCTGTGTCTCCATAGGAGAAGTGATTTCCCACTAAGTAAGGGTTATTAGCTATGGCCTTCCTAGCGGAGGTGTGAAGTACAGTACTTCTGATTTCTCTGGGGATTGATGAAAGGGCAGCATGGTAAGTGGCAGACAGATTGTGCCTGAGTCCCCCACCTCTGTGTGAGAAAGGTTTTCATTAAACACATGAATGGGTTGCCTAACCCCTCCCTCAAACCACCCATCTTCTCTGTTTAATATATGTACATCTTCATCTTTGAATTATTGTCGTTGTTAAAAGAAGGTACACAGCTGATTCTGGTCCTCAGCTATTGCCCCTCTAGTGTTGGGTCATCCTTCTGTTTAATGGCTGTTTGGTTTCTCCAATGTAGAGGTCTGCACACTCCATATATACTGCATATATACTATATTGCTCATCTTATGTTTTGGTGTCAGGTTCTTTGGGTGAATACGTCTTAGTGTGTTTGTGAGTTTGAAGTGTACAGGTATGTGGTGTTTGCCAAAAATCCTTTAAAGCTTTTCAGACACTCCAGCTATGTAAGGAATGACCAGGTTCTTCTGTGGGGTCTGGGTCTCAGGCTGATTCATTGTTCTTCTGGGATGGCCCACTGCTTTGTTGAAGGCCCACTTTGGATATCAATAGACCTTAAGTGCTGTCCTCAGGTGCCTGTCTTCCTTCTTTTTGGCTTCTGTGGAAGTGGGAATGCTCTCTGCTCTGTGGTTTAGGGTCCTGATGACTAGTCCTAATTTGTGTTGTGATTGATGGTGGGAGTCAAACAGTAGGTACTAATCAAAGCAAAGTGTTCTGCTTAGTGTGTGTTCTGATCAATGTGTGGGAGTTTCCTGTAGACTTCTATACCCAGGCTGCTGTCAGTGTGTTACCCTTAATGGGTGTTGGGAAGAGTTGAATAGGTGGGACATTCACACACCCCAGACCATTGTACATCTTATGAGTCTTTTTAGGCCATTGTCCACCTAAAGAGCCTATTCAACAAGGGTGACATGAAACCAAGGTGAACTATAAATTGGAGGCCTTACACCAACTTTCCTTAGACTGATGAAACTACCTGGATGAGTAGTGAAACATTTTTATCTCACTAGAAAAGAAGTCTAGTTGCCATGACTCAACTTCCAGCTCCATCCGACTATAGTTACGTTTGCATGGCAAGATATCACACTTCATTTACCTAACAGGAGTGTGCCTGGGCCAGACTTTTTTGGCTGGTTTCAGGTTGTTAACTCTCTCTCTTAAAATAATTGAATTAGAGGGAATCCTAAAATCAGTTACAGTATTTGAACCTCCAATGTTATTAGTCCCCATTGAAGAAGTAATTTAGCTGTGTGTTTCACAAGACTTTCGTACATTATTCCTTCAATAGGAGTTAGATTTCTGGCTGCAGATTAAGAGGTCAGAATTTAAATTCCCCTCAATGTGCCTCAGAAGAAGAGCCAGCCTGGGTAGCCCAGGGTACCCATGGAAATAGGAATGGCAAGCCACTTTACTGTACTCTAAGCATAGAAAACTCTGGGAAGTGTCAGCATGAGTTGGAATCAAGTTGACAGCATGTAGATGTTATCATCATCATCATCATCATCATCATCATCATCATCATCATCATCATCATCACCACCACCACCACCACCACCATCACCACCACCATCATCAATAGGACTATCTCATGTATGTTTATTTAGGAAATGGATGAACAGAACGTCTGTTCAAAGTAAATTCCAGATTACAATATCAATAACAAATATTAAAAAAGTAATATGATTATCTTCCATTAATTCAGGTGTATTATATTTGAGCAGCTATATTAAACAAATATACTTAATAACATTCCTGTTCATTCTGTAAAAGCAGCCCTGAGCAGGGCTGTCAATGATAAGACCTTGTGGAAGTCATCATTTCATGGGATAGGCATAAATCAGACGACAACAACAACAACAACAACAACAACAACAACAACAACAACAACAACAACTTTCCCTAGAAAAATATAACTTACAAGATTTCCAGAAATTGGATAGGTGACATTCCCAGAAGTCATAGGGTAAGTCATTCCTGTAAATTGAATTTTCATTAATCCTTCAAAACTCCATCTGACAAAAGATACTTTAGAAATCCATGATGGAACTGGAAAAAGAAGAAGAAGGAACACAATTTAATATTAATCAGTAACATGAGAAGCTGTCATTTATTAACAAAAATTAGCACCTAACAGCAGTTATCCGTTTCCCCAGACTAATTAAGGATTTTCTCAAGAAGTGTTTCTCTAATTAGGAAGGAGCATTGAAATGTGGTGGGGATAGAGAATATGTGGCCTCCAGATGTTGTTGGACTGCATCTCCCATCATACCTCTCACCATGGGCCATCTCTGGGATAGGTGGTAGAGCAGCAAAGTGTGGTATGTGATTTCCTAGATTCAGTCCTAAGCATCTCTCTAAGTAGGGTTTGTAAAGACCCTTATCTAAAAAGCAGCCCTTCTCCAGAATTCCAGGGAACATCTCACATGGGCTGCTTCCCCATGTAATCTGATCTAGTTTGGTTTCTTTTCTTCCTCGTGATCACTTTAAAAATCAACTTGACTTCTCATTGGTGGATTCTAGGAATCAGTACATTTGGTGGTGCGACCTATATTCCTCATGGCCGTGGCCTAGCTCAGCAGTGTCAGACGTATTAAAGGGTTTATCCATTCCTTCACTGGCACTCCCATTTAGTCGGTGAATGAATGGATAAACCCTTTTAAAGGCATTAACAACAACAACAAATTGATTCTGAATTTCTGACTTGTGGTAATTCTTTTTCAGGGTTTCCCAGGTAGAGAATACTCAGAAATGAGTTACCATTCCCTTCTTCTGAGAGTATCCTGGAACTGTGCAGCTTGCCCAAGGCCACACAGGTTGGCTCCTCTGGGATGCACAGAGGGGAACTGAACTCCCAACCTCAGGCTCCACAGCCAGATGCCTAAACCACTGAGCTGTCCAGCCGGTCCAAAAATAAAAAAGGCACTGCTAAAAAATATACTAATGCTTTTCCTGACCACATTTGAAGCTTGAGGCAGCTAGCTGTGCCACTCTGTTTAACGGCAGGACCGGTCTGGTTTGTTCTTGTTTCAATTTATATACCGCTCCAAAGCACTGTCTATGTAGATTAGAACATAATAATGCAAACATCAGTCTGTGTAGATGATATATTCAGCTCACCTGTCCACAGGTTTTCCAGACTTATCAAAAAACCTCCACTGAGAAAGAATGTTGTATACAACATATTACAAAAAAAAGCTGAGATTTGCAATGTTGGCAGTAGCGCAGATATCCACATGGCCATGATCCTGGCACAGTAAGTCACAAACATAAGAAGCAGTAAATTAAGTAAGAAACGTTCAGGATCAGGGCTGAGATTTGCCAGCCAGTAGATGGGAATCCCATAAACTATGACAGTGAAACATTGTTCTGGAAGTTCTCCTAAAACCTGTTAAAGAAAGAAAAACATTGAACAGCCCCAGTGGATACAATGCAGAACTTGGGAGAGTTGTCAATTTTTTTTAACTACATGGTCACCAACTATGACCACCAACCATTATGGATGGGTATTCTCAAAGTCATAGCACAAAACAATAATTTTTGCAATGTCTGGTTCCATATGCGAATTCCAGACAAAGAAGGCTATGAGTTTTTATTGGAACAACCCTGAGGATCAAACTAGATGATGGCCTGGCAAAAGAAAAGGAGAAGAAAAGAGGATAGAAGACTAATAATTTTATTTCACTGTAAACTTTCATGGATCACAGTTCATTTCCTAATCTTAAACAGATGATATGCTTGACCAGTGCTTAGAATAATGTTAGTCTTCAAAGTGTCAAGAGACATTTGTTAGTCCTAGTAGAAGCTTTTCTTACCACTACTATACCTTGCATTTCATACATTGTGTTTTCTTTTGTGACTGGTTAACAGAAGGTAAACATAGGCTTAATTTGGAAGTATGGTACACTTGTCCTTGCGAAAAATCATGTTGTGGAAGAAAGAATAAGCAAATTACAGGAAATATGCATGTGTCTTAATCTGTAGTTCAGCCCTGAGAGTTTAGCAAAAATGCTGGTGTTTCAGCAGGTCATCAATATGTCATTAACCTCAATCCCAGAATAATAATTGTGGGGTTTCCATACTCCAATAGGCTCAGAACCCCGAAATAACCTGGCAGCACTGAGGCAGTCTAAGGCCTGGACAAACATGTCCAGAGAGCAAGCAGGAAACCCAGTATGCGGTTAAGCTGACCTGGACCTGGCATACCCCAGGAGGCCAGGGAAACAGATGGCGATCCCAGATATCAAATATCAGGCACATCTAGTCTGTGACCAGCCCAAAGCTCCTTCTTCTCTCCCTTATCAATAAGTCCTCACTAGCCAGCATTTCCTCCAAATAAGGGTGCATACTCCCCCCACCAATGGAATGCATACGTGACCAAAGACCATCCTTCCTCTGTCTTCCTCTGTCCTATTGTCAATGCTTCACCCCTTTTGTACTTGTTTACTGTTACCAATAAAGAGCCTTGGGTCCCAGGCGCAGCTCAGAGACACTCCCACACACTCACTCTCACACCCACGCACACCCACTTACACCCACACACAGAGAGATGCAGCCTGGAACCAGGAGATGATTGTAACCCAAAACTCTGTGTATGCGTAATTAATAACACTACAAATAATTCAAAACAATAAGCTTCCCCATAGTTGGGAACTCTTTGTTTCTTAAACTGTAGGCCATAGTCCTCCATGCTTCTGAAGTGTTTTAAGGGGGTCTGCAAGACAGAGGAAAACAGCAGGGTTGCTAAAAGGAAATCAATTACCTTGGCAGAGACATATGAGCTAACAGGATATAGGCCATCTTCAAACTCCTGATAAAACACTGGTCTTTCAGAATGACCTGCAACATAAAACATAAACATAGGAGTGATTAACTGCTATGTGTTCCACATTTATCTGTGTTCTAAATGTGCCCTTTTAACCCTGTAATGTAACACGAGCAACAGTAAAAACTTACATTTTGTGGTACAGTCAAGAATCACAATGTAAGGAATCAATGCTCCTATCATAAACAGAAGTGCTGATAAGTCCTGAATAGACAGCTGGTTTTTTGCATGGCCATAATAAAGGAATCCAATTAATAAAGACATAAGGAGGGCCTCAAATCCTCGGATTAGCAATGCTGGAAGATCTCGGAAATCGTTAGAGATTTGGCGACTAGAAGAGAAATAACAAGACTGATTGTAAACACTGAAACACTAGGCCCTAAAGGCAGTGCATCCTTTGAAGAGAGAAGTAATTGAAGTTATGTGAGTTACAAAAAAGTGTCCACCTTAAATCAGAACCCACCCCTTTCTCTTGTATGAGTCTCTCTGAATGTAAGGTTGCCTTTGACAGCCCTTGTCCAACTTTGTCCATCAAATGATCTCAGAAATTGATGACTCTTGATTAGCATCCCAAAATGTCCCAAAAGACATATTGTCATTTTCTTTGAACTTGGTGTGTTTTGGTGCTAGAACTAGCTGTGAAACCCTTTTCCAACCTTTTCCTGCTACACCTCTCTGACATCAGAAAGCCCCATCTTGTGGCATGGCAAGAGTCCATCTGCTCATCTGAGGTTTTGGCACTGAAAGGTGAGAGAGTGAGATACTACGATGCTGGAAACGTTATCCTTTTGCTCTGCTACCCAGACAAATTAACGTTTCTTTAAAAGTTATATGATCTAGTAACACGTCTTTCCCTTGTATGGATAGTCTGAGCTTTAGAGCTCATATTTGGGGCATACAGGAAATTGTATAAGCTTTTCCCTATCCTGGTAGATCCCTTGTCATGTGACAGATTGCACAACTGGTTTGGCTGCCAGTCTTGCAACCAGTATGAGATTGGCATGCAATGGCAAAATTGCTAGAAACATTTTTACAGTCAGCATTCCTTAATTGTTTAATGCAACAGGATCATGGTGAAGCCTTAATGCATTTTTCCATATATTATATGTCAGTTACTTCTTGGTAACCAGCTCCTGATGTTCTTAAGCAGATATAGGTTGCTCTTAGTTGAAAAGAGTTTAATCTCCCAACTTTGTTCAAGCTTAATTTACATGAACAAGTCCAATAGAAACAGATGGGATAAAGTAGTTAAATCTCACCAACACTTTCCCAAATAAATTCCCACAAATGATGCTGGATAAAAACTGAGACATTTCATCATCATGGATTTCTCATGTTACATTTGATCCAAAAGCTATCCATTCCCTAAACCAATAGTATCAAAAGTCCTGAAAGAAAAATATGCATTATTAGCTATGTTATATTTAATTTTGTTATTATTATTTATATTTTTGGATTGTGGCTGACTTTGCAGTAGCTTGATGCTAGGAGGACGGTAGTATATAAATATAACAAACAATAGATATTTCTATCTTGCGAGGGTTAAATACACATACTAACCAGATCAACTGCTCATTTTAATGATTACCTCAATCTAATACATGAAAGGGGTGATTCTACTATTCAGACACCATTACCTTAGTAAAATAGTGAATTGTCGAAACCATCCTGATAATTGATCACCTGGCTGTGAGTTCACAGTAATTGTCTCCTCCAAAGTGGGTGGGGAACTATAAAAAGAAAGAAGATACTTCATGGGGGAATCTATGGAGAAATTTATTTCTTATTCTAACTTCCAAGCCCCCACCTTCAACTTCCTCCCTCCGTTCCTTCCCTTGTTATTTTTTTTAACCTTGGTGTGAAAGTAAGTGCCCTGTTGCTACGTTGGCTACTTCTCCATAAAAAGTCATCGAAGCATCTGATGTTTTCGTGGAACATGGCAGCCATCAAGCTGATCCTTCGCTTACTTTCCATCTCTCTTTCTTCAGTGTGCCTGTTAATGCTGGTCAAATCCACTGTAAAACAGTATCCAGTGAAGAGTTATACAACCCACAGAGCATCCACTGTTAACCACTGCAGTTACCTATAGTTTTAGGTCTAATTTATCTTTTAAAGACTATGATACTGAATTCCTGTACCATCAACTCCTATAACCCCCACCAGTTATCCAATGATGAGGAATTATGAGAATCATAGGAAGAAATATCTAGAGAACCCAAAAAAAAATGCAGTCCTGAAAGCTCTTCTCCAATTTTATAGGTTTCCAGCTCTGAAGTTCCCAGAGCTACAGAACTGTTCCCCTTCCACAGTAGGGAGAACAACACATTGAGTGCTCCTTCAGATCGGCTGCCTGTGAACGTCACCTAATGGTAGGGCTATTCCCATCAGGTGACCATCCCTGCCTATGTCAGCAAAACAGATTGCCCATCAGTACTGCTAAATATACTAACCATAGAAATCAGCAGGATTGCTGTACGTTGGGCAGGGGTATCCTATTTTTGTGAAGTATTGGACCATGTCTTGGGCAGCTCCTGAATAGACAGTGACTCCAGATGTCATTAGGAGAACCAGATCAAAAAGCTGGAAGATATCTGATCGTGGCTGGTGAACTGACAGGAGGACTAATCTGTTTCCTCTGGCCAGTCTGGAGAGTGTGATGACTAGGTTGTGGGCAGTAAAGCTGTCCAGTCCAGCAGTGGGATCATTGAATATCAAGATTCCTACCAAAGAAGAATACAAAGTCAGCTCTGTGATTTACGTTGGACAGTTTTTTCCTTCATCCTGTATTTTCAAATATTAGAGGAGTCTAAACAGCCATTGGATGACCACCTATCAGGAATGTTTTAAGGAGAGATTTCCTATTCGGACAGGGGCTGGATTCAATGGCCCCTACCAGTCCTAATCTTCTATGATTCTCTAATGCTATATGCCAGTGGTGGCGAACCTTTGGCACTCCAGATGTTTTGGGCCACAACTCCCACAGTCCTTTGTCATTGGCAATCTAGGCTTGGAAGTTGTAGTCTAAGAACCTCTGGGGAACCACTGCTATTTGTCTTATGTAACTAATCTACTCCAACAGATTATCTGACCAGGTAGCCGGATTATTCTTCATACATAAGAGGGATCCAGTTTATGAGAACAAGAGGGACATATTCAGATGTTTCCTTCATACATCCTTGGACAACCTAGTTCTGTGGTGTCCATGAATATCTACAAGAAGGCATTAAAGTGCCACCGTAAAAGCCTAAATTCAATTGTTAGTCCCAACTACAGAAGATTAATTGAATTAAGGAAACATAGACGAACAAATTCCCACTTTTTCAGTGGGTCTGCTATAGAAAAGATTAACAACTAGATATAGGCCATTGGCATCCATTCTATCTGCCATTTTGCCTCATCAGGGATTCAGACTTGGTAGAAGCCTTACAGAGCTGATGCCTGAGACAGAACAGCAATTGTCTCCCACTCCCACCTTCTCATCCCAATAATTTAGAGAGTTACTTGTAAATTTCTGAGAGATTTCACAGCTCTGTTAAAGGAGGGTTGAGAAGGCTTTTGTATTCATTCTTCTTAATAATAACTTTCCAACTTGCCAAATGCCTGCTTCTAGCAATAAATAGGTAATACTGTAACAACAATTAAACAGCCAACAATTTACTGTCCTTTAATAACAGCCCAAATTGGCTTTTTGAGATGGTTGCTCCTTCACTCTGCCTAACAGTAAGGCTGGGTTCCAGAACCTTTGTTTGTAGACATGTACATGTAAAACACCAGCTCTTCAGATGTTATGTACCACAACTCCCACAGTCCTTTAAGATCGGCAAGATAGGCTGGGAATTCTGGGTAATCCTCTAGTCTCCAGGGGTAGCCTCTCCACATACAACCTGCCTGTCTTGGATGCTTTCGGTGATACTTAAGGATTAGTCATTCCACAAAATCAGGGCACTTTCCCTCATGGAAGGATAGTGCCATGAAGAGGAAGTGCAGGCTGCATTCATGAACCCAGCCAGTGTCCTCACCAACTCAGTGCTCTTGAAGGAAGAGTTGAAGAAGAGGCTACACTGTATGTGTGTGATGTTCCCATGTGCTTTTGAACCCTGAACCAGGACGTGCCTCTTTATGCTTACCAGGATTCCATAACAGCTGGACCCCAATGCTGACTCTCCTCCTCTCTCCCCCAGAAACACCCCGGATGTATGCATTCCCTACTCTGGTATTTGCACATTGTCGCAGCCTCAGTTCTGCTATAACATCTTCCACCTGAAGAATGGATAAGGGAGAGGCACATCATTATCATTCCTATTACTGACATTGATTCAGGAGGCACATGCAATGTATACATAACAATATAATGGAATTATATTTTTCTAGATAGAGTTGTAAAGGAGGTGCCCCAAGTCTCTTTTTAAAACAAAGAATCCAAAAGCTGTCATGGCCATGTTTTTGTGCTACCTTCCCCATATGTTTGAAGATATGATTATTTGTCTTTGAAGATGAGTTACATCAACCCACCTACTGTCGGTAGGCAAGATCAAAGTTCTTTTCAAGATTCCTGTGCCATCAGCATCAACCTCTATCACAGCCAGTGACAAAAAAGGCTAGGAGCCGTAGACCAAAATACAGTGGACCCTCGTATAACAAATGGTTTGTATAACATAAAATCTGTGCAACAAAAAACATTCCAGAGATAAGGGAGATTTGCTTAACAAATCTATGGGGCGAATCCGTACAACATAAAAATGGTCACAATTAGGGATTACTCTGTTTTCAATGCAATCCTATGGGAAATTTGTATAAAGGAAAATTTGCTTAACATAATTTTATTTGGAACAAATTAATTCCTTTATACAAGGTACCACTGTATCTGAAAATCACAAGGTTGGGGAAGCCGGATGTATTTGTTCATAGGCTTCTACTATTATTGCTTTTTGTTTTATGCCTGGGTATCAGGGCAAGGGAGCATGTTTGATGGCTCAGCATGTGGTACTTAAAAGATTGTGTGTCTGAAGAGATAATGTTATAACAGGAGGAAACAGGCATATTCTTTAAAGGCTATTAAAATTGCCCAACGCGTTTCGGCCCAAATGGCCTTCTTCAGGGACTTTTACACTGTACTCAAAGAAACTCTGGAGACGGTTAACAAAATGAAAAAAACGGAAATGGAAATGAAAAATTGTTCATTTCGTGCCCATCTCTACTACCGATCCAACAAAGATCCCCAAAAGAAACAAAACTGTCAACCCAAATGGATCATTGTTCTGATCCAGCCAGATCGTTTTTAAATGTTACTTTGAGCTAATTGCACCGAAGGGGTCAAATGTGGAAGTAACTTCAGATCCCAATGTTATTAGGATGTAACTGCCATAGACATCAGATTCAGCACTAAAGTTGTTGGTTTTTTAAATTCTGTACCTGTCATTTAATTTCCCCCCTGTGTTTCTTCCCTGAGTTAGATGAGCACTTGCACAAAAAGATGCCAATACACATTTTTCTATCAAAGAATGCAGAACAAGTAAAATAACAACCCATATAAAAAACTGGAAGTATTAGGCAAAACAAGCTTCATCGCCGATAAAAAGGACAAATAATCACATCCAGATGATATTTTCTTTACAACAAGTCATACAGTCACAGCTAATTTCATTAAACATATTCTTGACAACTTAATTTTCATTCTAATTACCCTTTTTTCTCTTTGTGATTCTGAGATCTTTGGGAGACGCAGTTTTGCAATGAACAAAAATGTTTCTCTGACTGTCAGGTTGGGGAGCAGCCTGTCGTCTTCCTGTACGTGGGCAGCGCATCTCTTCACCAGAGGACGATTGATGGGTTTTCCGTTGATTAAGATGTCACCTGATGTAATTTTGCCTACATGGTCCCTGCAGGTGATCAGGTCAAACAAAGGTGTCTTTCCACAAGCTGGGAATACAACAGATGGGTGAAAAAAACTGAGTATCGGTGGGCAAAAAAATCTTATTAAACCTCTTGACCCGAAGAGGTACAAAAGAAATAATATGAACCTATGGGAACTATTAGATATGAGGAGGTTAACATAAAACTCGTCAAAAATTGTATCATTTTCAGACCTTAGAAATATAATATTTTTGGCTGCGTCTCCCAGGTCCCTTTCCCCCAGCCAGCATGGCCACTGGCAACACAGGCTATGGGACAGGTGATTATCTGGGTTATAGACTTATGCCAAGAGATGCAGAGAGAAACCCTGGGGAAACAGTTCTTTCCCCCAACCCTGAAAAATTCCCAAATTCCCTTGTGAAACTGGGAACATGGAGAAGTTCTGAGGTGTCTCAAGATAGAAATAGGAGATATCTCTTGTTTTCAGCCTTGGAAAGCCACTGAATATGTAGATTAAAGATGAACCATTTCGCCATGGTGGAGTTTTTGCATGAGATTTGCTTTAGCTGTTATCATGCTTACCCGTACCACAGCTGTTGCTCATGTTCAACCTCAACAATAGCCCTGTGGTCTGAAGGAGTGACAAGAGCACCCTTCAGAGCCCTGTAGACTAGGAGGATGGTGTTTCATCTCTCTCATACAAGGGGAAAGGAGAGGATCATTTTGCTTTTTGCTTGCTAAGGGGCCACCTAATGGTAATAGGAAATGGAGGTCATGGGAACTGGAAAAATAATTAGGAGGTTGCACGCACTCCTGAGCTGGATGAACTGATATACAGTATCAATATAAGGAATGTTTGCAGGTTGTACTGTTGGGGAGATACCTTGCATAGAGAGTAGGTTCCTAATATATTAAGTGAGTGGACAAAATCAGAGTCCAGAAAAATTAGTATTTGGGGCAATTGGCAAAGTTAGCTTGGGAATTCTGCTAACTGCAGCTTTAAAAAGTAACTTATCTGGGAGGCAGAAACAGTTGCTTCTGAGCAGACACTGGGGCTGGTGTTTATGTGATTGCCATCAGCCTGCTCCTTGATGGATCAAGCACTTGCAGTATGAATGCCACTGGTGCAGATGGCACCAGTGAGTCTGGCTTCTGGATCAGGGTAAGAAAGGTATAGATCGGATCAAAAGGAGGCCCTCCTCTGCTCTGTATGTCCTGCGGCATGAAGGGACTATCTGCTTCGTCCCGCTTTATATTGAGAGTGAAATAAGCTAGTTGAGTTTATATGTGAAAACTGTTTCCTATGCCAGAACTTCCTCTCAACTGCTATCCTTCTACTTTCATGTGCAGAGTGCATTAATATAAAACATCTGGTTTTTTACAGAGGTGTGGGACACTTAGAGCCCCCAATTCCCATTTCGCCACCCATAATATATCCCTTTATGTTTTTATCGGTGGGTTGGTCTCACAGGGATCATTAGTTATGGCTATTCCATATTGAACTAATGTTGACATAGTAACAAATTTTATGCTTACCAGAGCTCTCTATGAGGGCCAGCATTTGCCCACTCCTGACCTTAAAATTCAAGTTTCGTATGGCTACCATGTGGGACTCAGAGTCTGTGCCAGAGGTCCACGGCATTTGCAGCTCTGCCAGTTTTTCATACCAAGGAATCTGTGAAGCCACATTAACCTAATGAAGAAAACAGTAGAGGTCAAGTGACAACTCAGTGTAATTTCTAGCAAAACTGTCTAACTGATAAGATTTGCAATATAGATTCAGATCCCATCACAGTGTCTTTCCAGATGAAATTATGTCAAGGAACATATTTGTGGCTCTGAATATCCCTCTTGGAGCTATTCCATACTCCTCCCAAAATTCTCAGCTATCATTTAAAGTGGTGTGTGTGTGTGTGTGTGTGTGTTGTGTCGTTACAGTTGTGACCGACTCTTCATGACTCCATGTCCATGGAGTTTTCTTAGCAGGAATACTGGAGTGGTTTGCCAGTTCCTACTCCAGGAGCCTACAGCACCTGGTATTTCCTGGTGGTCTCCCATCCAAGTACTAACCAGGGTTGACCCTGCTTAGCTTCTGAGATCAGGCGAGATTGGATGTGCTTAGGGCATCTAGGCAGCATATAATTAAAAATAAAACAAAGCACGTATCCCTCTAGTGGGCAGAGTGTCATTGTAGAACTGTGTCTTCTATTTGCTATCAAAGTCCTCTTGATAATGGACAACTTCAAGGCCTATGTTCTCCTTTCTTTTGGTGATTTATTTTTGAACCAGATTGGAAAGCCTTTCAAACAGAGGACACGTCTATTAGATTAGGCCACCCTAATCTTTTTAGAGTTAAGACAGTTTTTAATGTTCACTCACTTTAAATTATTGAATCTTATAGTATGTATTTTAATTAGCATACTGTTTAATTGTTTTCTAATATGTAACTTACTATGTCTTTAATTCTATTTTAATATTGTGAGTCACCTTGGGTCCCCCTTTCAGAAGAAATGTGGCCTATAAATAAATAAAGCAAACAAACAGTCTTGAATAAGATACATTGGAATTATTCTTTTTGTGCATTGCTTTATTATAATGTATTATTGTTTAATGTTGTTGTTGTTGTTGTTCAGTCGTTAAGCCATGTCCGACTCTTCGTGATCCCATGGACCAGAGCATACCAGGCCCTCCTGTCTTCCACTGCCTCCCGGAGATTGGTTAAATCCATATTGGTTGCATTGATGACACTGTCCAAGCATCTCAGCCACAAGCCTGATATTCCTGTCGTTTCATTTGCTTGCTTTATTTATACCTCACCTTTCTCCGAATAAAGGAACCCTAGGCAGACTGCAATATTTTTCAAAGGCCAACACAGTAAACAAAAATTATAACATCAAAAAGCAATGAAGCTTTTTGATGTTACAAATGTTATGAAATGAAGCAAACAGCATACTGAAATAACAATGGAACAAAACAGTTTAAACTAGTTGAGAGTACATCAAGAGGAGAATCACACTCCACTAAAATCTATTACTTTGCAGCTACTTGCCAAATGTCCACTGCCAATCATGTGCTTGGGAGTCAGGCTGCTTCAGAGAAGAGTGAGCCTTATTCCAAGTGGCAGTGGGGCAAGAAATAGAATTCAGACAAAGGGTAGCATTGAGGCATCCATGCCAGGCTGTACAACAATTTCTGTGTGCCAGTCAAGTGATGTAATGTAATGTAATGGAGTATGAGAGAACTGCATTTTGTTCTTGACTGATTTCAGCCTTTTATGGCTGAAACTAATATGATTAAGTACATACAGTATTAATAAGCATTAGTTTGTGTTAGTTTTAATGTTTATCCTCTTAGATTCCCAGTCTCTTTACCTGCTTCCACATAAAGGGTCAGCTCTGCAGACACATTTGGAGGAAATGCATGGCATTTCACATCTGCACAGTATGAGCACATCTTGGAGCTCTCATACAAATAAGTAATATTTCCAGATGCCAATGGCAAGCAAATGGTGCCAATATCTTACTCAGTGCTGGAGCAGTATAAAGTATCAGTGGTATAGTTCTACATATACTACATCAGGGGTGCCCAAACATTTGTAAGGAGGGCCAGATGTGGCTGAGAATGTGTCAGGGGCCGGTTGCTCCCTGACCCTACCACCCCACTGCAAGCCCCACCCACTTATCCATAAGCCCCACCCACTGACCCATTGCAACCCCACCCGCAGGAAGGAAGGTGGGCGCCTAGCTTCACAAGGTTCCCGGCGATGCCGGTGGTGGCAGCCCACCTCCATGCACGCACCCAGCCCCACAAGCTTCCCGGCGCTGCTGCTGCTGGTGGCCCACCCCCTTGCCTGCCCACCCAGCCCCACAAGCTTCTGCTCACCAGCCGGCCGGCCCACACAGCCCCTCAAGCTTCCCAGTGGTGTCAGTGTTGGCAGAAGATTTTTTTTTAAAAAAAAACATGGGGCGAAGGAGGGGGAGGGAGGGGCGGGTCAGCCAGCCGCGAGCCACTCCGAATGGCCTGAAGGGCCAGATTTGGCCCCCGGGCCGGACTTTGGGCAGGGCTGCACTACATGATTGCCTGGAATACATGATTGTGCAATCAGGTCTTCTGGCACCAGCTCAAAGCACCACAAATATCCAGTCTCTTGTCATACAGCCCATGGCACAAGCGGCTTGATGAGACCATTGAACCCAAGCCTGAATCATGGTGAGAAGAATTAAGAAGGAAACGGATTGTTTGTTATGAGACCTCAAGTTGCTTTGAATTTGTGTTGTACCTAATACAGCTTTCAAGGTATGTGAGAAGTTCAAGGTATGGTTTGCCATTGCAGCTTCCTCATGATAGTCCATGGCTGAGCATGAAATTGAACCCAGGTCCCTGGACCAGCTTTCTATTCACTATACCAGATAGGGCCATATAAGAAGGAAAAAAGACAAGCTTCTACAGCTACCTGTACCTACTCATAGAACATTGGCAATCAGTAGCCTGAATTGGTTTCTATCTAAAGCTATTCTAAACAGAGCAGCTGTGCTCACTGCAGACCATTGGCTTAAGTTCTTCAGCCAGAATGTTCTTCTATGCCCCCGGCCACACTTACCATCTATTTTTCCTTGAAGGATAACCTGCAGCAGATGGTATTTCTCATTGTGCATTATCTGTCCAAAATATTGCAATTTTCTTCTCTTTATGGTATTGAGGATTTATAGCTTTTTATTTATGTGTTGTAATACAGCCACATTAGTGACTCTGGCTGTCCAAAGCATCTTCAGAATTTGTCTGTATGTCCACATTTCGAATACAGCTATCCCTGTGGTTATGTGACTCAATTTTGCTATAGGTGGCAATCTTTTAGAGACTGATTCAAAACCCACTAATTTTTCGCAAAGTGCCAATACTGCAATTTAACCTGAATACAAGTGGCTGTGAAGGGGCGATGTCGAGTGCCCATAGAAAGGGCTCCAAGTGCCACCTTTGGCACCTGTGCCATAGGTTTGCCAACGCTGCTATACTGTGATAGGCACATTCTCTCCTAAACATTAGGACACATATGACTTTATGCATTCCTTTACCCCTCACCTTCAGACTGTCCTTCAACATTCTGTCTTCCTCATACTTCAACCTAATTCCAGCACTCAGACAATACATCTTTTCTTGCCATTTCTAATGCAACATCTTCCATCTTTCAGCTATCACCCTTACTGTCTAACCCAAGTGGAACTACTTACATTATGAAATATTTATGAAACACCAGAGAACGTCATCAGTTCTGCTTTCGTGAGTTTGGAGAAGAGTGGAGATATTTCCAGATGATTATTACAGCCATTCTAACATATGGCACGATAGAACAAGAATTTAAATAAAGGCCACCTTTTACCTGATAGTTGAGGTCTCTGACCTCTAGAACATTCGATTCCCCTTGGTATGTGAAATACAGACTATTATCTTCTGAACAAAAAATACTGTCTTGGAGTCTCTTCACCTACAGAAATCATAATTAGAAGGTCATTTGCTCGAAACTCATAATGAATTTAAAAACAAAGTACAATACTATTTAGGGCCTTATAGATCATAACCATTATCTTGATTTGAGTATGGAATCTGACAGGAAGCCAATGGAGGTACACCAAGAGCGGGGATATATGATCAATTTATTTGTACATTTCTCTATTAGCACTAGCCAGCACTCAAGAATCTGAACAGCATCATCTGGCAGATGAAGTATAGAAAAGAAAGAGCTGTGTCTCAAACAGCAAAGACCAAATCTCCATAGTTTATCCCAGTGGCTTTGTGCAGATGCGAAAAAGCTTTTGGGAGAGAGTCAAACCGAAACCAGAGGTCCCAAGGGAAGGGTGGGAGAGAAGATCCCCAAGCTCTACCATCTTGGATAAGCTATGAAGGACAGACAGGAACCAGTTCAGAATAGAGCCCACAACCTCCAAACTGGATAGCCTTTCCAGAAGGATAGCATGGTTGGCAGTATCAAAGGCCACCAAAATATTAAGGAGGACCAACAGGGTTATGGCCCCCCAGTTTGCCTTCCTTAGGGCAACCAGCCCTTCCAGTACCATGGCCTAAAACATACTTGAAATTGAATGAGTTTTTTTTAATTACTTTATTTCTTTCTTGCATTTCTTGTTGGCTGATAATAGTAAAATGCCATGAAAGCAAGTAACATGTAAAGTGGTCAAACAAATTCAGGGTTTTTTAAAATTAGTAATAGAGTAATTAAAATTAAATAAAACAGAACAGAACTATAACAACCACTATAACAACCATTGACATGAATTAAGTCTATGCAGCATTAAAATAATCACAAATGATTAAACTAGCTTATAAACCAATTTTAAAAGAGGTGTCTTTGCAACATCCCCCCCCCCGAAGGCACCAAGGGTGAAAACTGATTGTAACTTTGAAGGGCGAAAACGATAGAGTTTAAAAGCCATGGAGGAGAAAGCGCTCTCACATATCAATTCCAAGTCAGCATCTGCAGCTCTTGGTTTTTTTAAAGGAGTCACTCTAAATATTTTTATAGCAAGCCTACAATTTCTAGGATTCCTGTTAACTCTCTGTGTGTGTGTGTGTGTGTGTGTGTGTGTGTGTGTGTGTGTGTGTGTGTGTTTAAAGGCATTATATTAATTACTGTTTGATATGCTGATCCTATTGAAAGGGCACAATGATGTTGCACGTTTTTGTTAGAAGGACAGCATGTTGTATCTAATAAGTACAAACTAGAGATGGGCACGGAATGAACAATTTTTCGTTTTCATTTTTTGGTTTTCATTTTGTTACGTAATGAAACGACAAACGAAATTTGTCTCTAAAATGAAACGAAACGATCAGAAACGTGGGGATTTGGTCATGCGTTTCATTTCCGTTTACAGCAATGAAGTGAGCTGCTTTAAATGCTAAAAAATCACGTAAAATTGGAATAAATGGTAACAAAACGGTAACGAAACGGAAACAAAACAAAAACAATTTTTTGCAAAAAAATCGCGAACAACGGAAACGAACCGAAATGGACCTCTAAACGACAAACGACAAACGAAACTCCATTTTTTTCTATTCGTGCCCATCTCTAGTACAAACTCTTATGATGGATACCTTCTAGGTCTGAGGATGTTTATTTGCAATGTGTGGTCTAAGTTCTAGAAACGTCTCTTGACTATCACAATTTCTTCGAGTTGTTCAATCTCTGCTCCTAGAAACATCAGCTCAGGGAGTTCTTTTAATTCTAATTTATTTGGGGAAATGCCCCATTTTCTCTACTAACTTCCTACACATTGTTAGGTCTGCTAGTTATCTTTTGTACATCATCCAACTTTCCTTGACCAATGATATACATTCTGTGTGAGCTTCCCCTAAGTGTCTGAGGGAGTTTTGACATGTGCCTTTTCCTTTCAACCTCCCTTTTGTTTAGACACTCTCTGAAATGTGTCAGAATTTTTTTGACACTTTTGAACTCCCCTTTCAACATACTTTTTGACCTGGCCTGTTATTTATGAAATTCTTCTTCTGAAGATGTGACTCAGATAACTTATTAGCGAAGCAATTATTTTGAACAATGACAACAACAAAAACAATGGTGGCATAGTAATAGCAATATGACATAAACGTTGGGGACAACAGTTGAAAAAATAGTGTCTCCAAAGAGTTTACAATAAACATTTCAGTAGGAGATAACGATGAGAAATAAAGACATAAGCTGCTGTCCGGCTCAGTATTTATGCACCTGCACAGCTACAACCTTGGAAGCACCTGTGGTGGTCTGATGTGATACTAGATGTATGTGACCAGCCACAAGACCAGCACCTTGTCAGATCACCATGGGAACTTCTGCAGGTAGAGTTCCCTGCATGTAAATATCGATCAGGATGTGAATATTGAACAAGATACTGGCAACCATGTTTTACTTGAGTTTCTTTGGTGGATCTGTGCCTTCATTTAGCTCAGGAACATTATAATTCATTAGAATTTAGAATTCTAATGAAATACTGTAATTGTGATTAACCTATTAGCTCCAATACCCAAGTCCCAGTTAAAACACAATGATTGCTGGTCAGATTTCTTGATGTTATTCAGGTATTCTTCACTAGATGTTTATTCTGAAATTTCCCACTAAAATCATTTCCTCTCTGCCGTAATTCTGGCTCTCAGCCTTAAATTCCACTCACCCTTTCCATCTCCTCCTCCTCCTCCCTCATGGTACTTTCCAGTGGAAATGCTTCCATGATGGTCTTTTCCTCCGCAATTATTTTTTCTCCGTTCCTTTTCAACAAACGATGAAACTGGTGACTTCTGAACCAATTTTCATGGAATAATTCCCATGTCTACTCACTCAGACTGAGGAATACAACCTGCCTAAAACATCTGAGCCACACCTGTTTGTGAAACATTGTTCTTATTAGCATGTTATAAATAGAACTCAGGATCAAGGTTCATCAGATAATGATTATGGCTGCTGTACTCATCAACCTTTTTATGTTAAAAGCATAAGAACTCAGTTGAGAAGGTTAATCTTTGCCTTTTGAACATGCTTGCAGGACAGATGCATTTTAATTTGTCTTGATTAATTTACTAATGACTAGAAGATAATTAAGAGAAATCATTGTGTGTCTCCATAATCTAGGCTCAGAGGAAAAAATAGGCAGATGGCTTTGATTCCACAAAACTGCCTCAGTGTTCTGAACGTCTCTTACTCATTGAGGTAAGTAAATGGAAAATGTTCCTTGATTAATTTGATCTGTGAGAATAATGTTACCAACTGGATTGGCTAGATCTCTTGGAAATCTGTGCAGGCTGAAACTGAATAGTCTACTGGCTTTTGTACTTCTTGAGAGTTCTCGCAGAGTCCTTGTTCAAATAAAAGGTGGTCAAAATACAATTTTAAAATAGCATTCTAAGTAAAACAAGGACGTAATACAACAGAGTATCCATGCAGAGGAATATAGGGAGGATGCAGGGGGGATTTGATTTTAATCAAAATTTTAAATAAAATTTTTGATTTTTAATTATTTAACTTAAAAAACTGATTTGATTCTTAAAATTATCCACTCTCACAGGTTGACTTGTGCCCTCTGCCCCACCCCGTCTCGCCCCAAATTCATCTATCCTTGTGCCTCCACAATCTGCCCTGGAAGTTTTCTGCCCAAAACGAGACTCACTCTAAAGCTACACTTGGTTCAGTAGAAACTAATGCCACATACATGCTGGATAAAACTTTGTTTATCTAAAGAGAAAAGTGATGTTTTAGTTAAATCCAGGCAGAGACTATTCTTCTTTGATCGTGTATAATATAGGCATGTTCAGTTGGGATCCATTTTTTTGTTGGATATATGACAGTGAATTAACTTTGTATTTGAAAAATCCTTTATATTTGTAGATTTGTATGGACTTTTAAACTATCTTCCTAAAGTTTGGAATTTAACTGGTGATTAGTGTGGATGGGCTTCTTACCATTACCAAAACAAGTATACTTAAGAACTGGAAAGATAATTGTATACCATTCACCATTAAATGGTCAGAAGAACTTGCAATTTTAGCATCACATGACAGTTTATTATATTGATGCCAGCTCCAAACAGAGCCATTTTTAACATATAGTTAGCTTAGCTTACATTAATATGTATATCCACCTTGGGGATATAGTTTTCTACTTGAATCTTTTCTTTTCTTTTCTCTCCTCTCCCACTCTTCTTCTTCTTCTTCTTCTTCTTCTTCTTCTTCTTCTTCTTCTTCTTCTTCTTCTTCTTCTTCTTCTTCTTCTTCAAAATGAATACAGTTAATACAATTTTTAAATGAAGGCTTTGATCGATTTTGAATTACCCAGGGCAGAATGGATAGTGAGTAGTGGATGCTTATGCTGCAGATCAAGATAGAACATTCTTGGACAAAATACTTGTTTACTTTGCACCAGTGAAGATAAAAGCTTAAAATATACAAAAAGTTGAGAAGTTACTTTATTGGATTATTTAAATTATTATTAAATTATTTAAATTATTGGATTATTTATTGGATTATTTAAATTGCATTATTTAAAATGGTCAGCAACCTCCAGTTAAGATGGTTATGCTGGTTGGCAGTTTGGGGGCAATAAGTACCTTTTCCAAATTATGTTGTTAATAAAGGTATCACCATATCTCAAGGGTTTCTCCATGTAATTCTAGATATGAGCATGACAATATGCAGTGGGATAGATATCTGAGAATAGATATAGGATGGAAGGAGATCCATTGACTCTTCCTTCACAAATGGTATCAAAGTGTGTTGGGATTTGACAATAGCTGTTTGCGTAGAAATTACCTTAAAAAGCGATAAGAATCCAATGGAGTGACAAAGCAGAATTTAAATACTGTATGATTATCCTTTGTTGAATCAAGTATGACCATGCAGGATGCTTTTAAGATGAAGAAGGAAACTCATTTCATTCTTTACAATATCTAACAATTGTCTCTTTTGAAAAACTCTACACCATATATGTATAAGTGATTGGTTTTATTAAATGTTCACTGATGTGATAAGCTAATGTTTACATGTCTCTTGTTTTTTAACTAACGTGTTCAGGGTTGCAATCATGAATAGTATAACATAAAATGCTACACTTTATCCACATGTACCAATTATGATGATAAAACAAAACCTAGTATAGCATTTTAATAGTACTTAAGAGAAAAAACAAGAGTAGCACTTTTTTTCATTTTTAGAGTGAAATCAGATATTCTTTGGTAGACTGCATTTGTCTCCCCCTCCCAAAGAATGACACAACACAACAAACACAAGTTTTCCAAAAGTCATCTGACAGCCTGTTGTTTCCCTCCCCCCTTGAAGGGAACGAGTTGGACCTTGGTGGGATATCCCATCATACACTAAGAAGTGGAACAGACAGATTCTCAAAGATGTTTCATTTCATATAGAAAGCGGCCAGCTCATGAGCATTTTGGGAAACTCTGGTAAGTAGCATATCTCTCCATTTTTGACTTGATCTTCAGAACTTGCACACTTACACAAAGCCTGGAAGAAACAAGTTCCAGGTAGCATATTTACCTGGAGATGTTGTTTCTTTTTGAGGTTACAAGGATATAACAAACCTGCATTTCAAAAATAATGCAATGAGGTGACGTAAGTTACTACTCTCTATAAGTCTGTGAAAATTCTCAACCATCCAGGTGAGTTTATCTGGAAGTTGAGTCATGAGAAGTGGACGTCTTTTTCTTGAGAGATTGAAACATTTTGCTGCTCATCCAAACAGCTTCGTCAGTCTGAAGAAAGCTAGTTGCGAGTCCTCCATTTTAAAGTTCACTTTGACCTCTGGTTACCCTGGTCTGAAATAGGCTCATAAGATGAACAATGGCCTGAATAGGCTTGTTAGGTTTTAATTGCCTTCAGGTGAACAATGGCCTGAAGTGCTGAAACCCATAAAGTATAGGTCATTAGCTATGACCTTGGTGGTGAAGGTGTGATGTATTTTTGATTTGTCTAGGTATTGTTGAAACCAGAATCAACAGTACACCTCCACTTGAAGGACAAAGGGCACTCATTCAAAGATGAGAATGTACATATATTAGACAGAGAACATAGGTGGTTTGAAAGAGGGGTCAGGGAAGCCATTCATGTGAGCATTGAAAACCTCTCCCTCAACAGAGGTGGGGGGCTCAGGCACAATCTATCTGCCACTTCAGGCTGTGATTTCAACAATACCTTGACAAATCAAAAATACTTAGCCAATCTTGTTTCATCTAATGCCAGAAGGGCTTTTACATTAGCTAGATTCAATGTACTACCTTCTAAGCTTTTGGAGGGAAGATTTCAAGGTTTGCTTCCATCAGACTGTATTTGCCCATGCAATAATGACCAAATTGAAACAGTTGAACATGTGCCCAATCTTGTTTCATCTAATGCCAGAAGGGCTTTTACATTAGCTAGATTCAATGTACTACCTTCTAAGCTTTTGGAGGGAAGATTTCAAGGTTTGCTTCCATCAGACTGTATTTGCCCATGCAAATTGAAACAGTTGAACATGTGCTCCTATATTGTTCCTGCTATTGGATTATCTGCATGGAGCCCCTATCTCGTATTATCTGCAAATGTCCAGGAAGAACAGAGAATTTTTATGTACAACTGCTACTTTCTGATGATTCCCATCATATTACAAGAAAAGTGGCTAAATTCTTTGCGGCAGCAATAGTAACTCGCAAACAGATGTTTGGGTTGCGACCAAGATAGATAATAATACCTCTATACCATAAACCTGGCCATGGTTTTATCTTACTTTAAGGATATAGACAGCTTAGATGAATATGTAATTTATGACTCTGTAAGTAAGGGTTTATTTATTATTATTTTAATGGAAGACTGTATAATTTTGTACTTATTTCAAATTTTGAATTGTATATGATTATTGCGGATTGTTTGGTTTTTTTGGTCTTTGACCGTAATAAAGCTATTATTATTCTTATGGAACTAGTCCTGAGTGGGAGTAGTTTTTAACAGCAAAAAAAGTCATTTGGCTTAATTGCAAAGACTTTCTGCAGACTCACTTAGCTGTGGCAAATTCCTTCCCTGTTACTGGATAAATGGAAGAGATGGCAGAAAGAATAACTGTATGTATGTATGTATGTATGTATGTATGTATGTATGTATGTATGTATGTATGTATGTATGTATGTATGTATGTAGCCAATCCTTGCCCTGCTCTACCCTGCTCTGCCTTGCCCAGCAACCACTAGCAGGTAACAGCAAACAGATTATCCTCATGATTTGGACAGGAAGGAAAAAGGAAGCAACTGGTTTTCTGTATCCACAGGTTGATCCATCAGAGTTTGTATATGGTTGCCAGCTAGCTAACAAAAATATGGCACTGCTTGTTCCTCTGCCTTCAGAAGTAGGATGATCTACAGAACCCAACAGGTTACAGTAATCTTCTCACAGCATGTTTTATCACCTATTAAGTGTTGTAGGTTAAAAACCTGTTGTTGGAAGGTAAGCCAATCCACAGGTGGGCCTTTGATGATCATTAACTCTTAACCAACTGGTTTTGTTTTCATTGTGAATTCAATATATAATTCCATTCCATTTCCCGCTGTGCATTAGGCTCTGGAAAAACAACCTTGCTGGATGCCATAGCTGGAAGACTGAACCATGAGACAACATTTACTGGGCAGGTTTACGTCAATGGACGTGAGCTGAGGCAGCAACAATTTCAGAAGTGTTTTTCCTATGTTCTCCAGGTTAGGTTGCTTTTACTGTATTTCTGTAGAAACTGCAGCCACAATGGTGTAATAGAATTCACAATTGTATCTAGGTGTAAATTTTCTTTTTGATATAACATGCCAGGTTCATATTACCAAGTCAATATAGGAACTGAAATGCAGTAATGTTTTTAGTATTTGCAAGCTTTTGACTTTTGCTGTAGATTTCTTGGGAGGGATGTCTGTCAAATATATGAATAAAACAGCACAAAACACCATTATATTAAGGAATGCAGCTTGTAAAAATATACAGTATATGTTAGTTCAATATAGATACACAAAAGCTGTTTATGAGGGCAAACCTGTGTAGAAAAATATTTCTAAGAGAAGAAAGGAGCATAAAACAAATACAGTAAGTACAATGTGTGTGTGGGGTTGACAAAGGGTAAAAACTGATGTAGAAATATAGCAGAATAAATTTAATTGGTGGAAAAAAGAGAACAAGAGAAATTGAAAGTGACATATTTTTGTACAAGATTTGCTTCAAGAACGTCAATGGATGTGTGTGATTTTTAGGACAATACCACTGCCAAATTAATGATGCTTCATTTGGCCTGTTCTCTCTCTCTCTCTCTCTCTCTCTTTTAGAACGAGACCTTATTAAGCTACCTCACCATAGAAGAATGTTTGACTTATATTGCCATGCTATCGCTCCAGAAGCACTCCAGTGATTTTATAAAAAAGAAGGTATGTATTTTAAAACTTTTAATCTGCATTATACTGTGGGTAAAATCATTTTTGTAGAAGGCTTTCAACCTTTTTTTAAAAAAGTGTTCCAATCCACATCGTTAGCCACTCAAACTGTTTTTGGAAGGAAAGCACCATCAAATTTCCACCTGGAGCAACTGAAATTACACAGGAGAGTGGGGCAAGTATTTTTTTTGTTCAGGAGTCTGAAGGTCACAATTGTGGATGCTGCTGCTTTAATGGAGTCTGAACACTTGCACACTGTTTTATGGCTACTTGGTGGAATGTGTAAAAATTACTTTTTTGACTATAAAAGAATTGGGGTGGCCATGCTGACTGTGGTGATTTTGTGAACTTGAGCCTCCACAAGTAATAATTTCAACCTCTGCCAAATTGGTTGAGTCTAATGAAGGGCATTTCTTGGCTGTAGATTTTACCTTAAGGTCAATGTGATTTAACTGAATTGTGTGCAGGATTGCAACCATGAATGGGGAGGATCTGGAAGTAGTACAGTACTGCTAAATTAAAACATTCAGCAAAGCAGAGGTTGTACAGGTATCTGTTAATGGGGGAGAGAATGATTGATATTTTCGATGTATTCTCGAAGGCTTTCACAGCCTGGATCTGATAGCTGTTGTGAGTTTTTCGGGAGTTCTCTCTGTGCTCTGGGGTATAGAGTGAGTGAGACTGGGTTTTTTGGGTTGTGGGAAAGAGGAAACTTCTAGTTCCTTGAGCTCCTTGTCCTCTGAAGATGCCGGTCACAGAGTCTGGTGAAACATCAGGAAGAAAAACTTCCAGAACACGGCCAAACAGCCTGAAAAACTCACAACAGCTATTGATATCTTCCTTTGCTTTTGCCTGCCATTTCTAACGCTGCTCACCACTGGCTCCAGTTTCTTCCACTTTTTCTGCCACTATCACCACTGCTAGCCAATACCTAAGAAGCAAGAAGTTACAAGTAATTATTGCTTGCAACTAATTACTTTTTGGCTGATCAAGGTTTAAGAAAGTTACAGTTCAAAAATTTCATTTGTATAAAATGTAACATTTTAGATGAGTATTTACATACATTTTAGAGGCATTTTGATAGGGAGTTTTTATGCTATTTTATCAGTATCAAGTTTCCTCTTAGGTAATAGATAAAAACCAAAAAGTAACAAAGGGCGAAAATAGTAACATAAATTGCTTTCCTAAGAGTGCAATGACAATAATTAATTGCTTTTCAAGAACAGAATGAACAGGAATTTGTTGCATTTGAAAAAGCAGCTTTCCAAGGTGGATATCTGCTTTGCCTCTAACACAGAGGCAGCCAAAGACAGTTTGCTGCCTGAGGCAACAGACAAGATGGCACTCCTTCTCCTCCATTCTACATACAGAAACTGACTGGACTGCCAATTAAATCTGACCTTCATACTGTTGAGAGTGGGACAGCATCTTCTACCATGCAGTAGGCAGAAGCAACAGGCTAATTTAGGGAATCAAGTCAGTCGTATAGGAGACAGGCATCAGGGCTTGGCAAGAAAGTCAAATCGCAGTGGCCAGGATCTAACTAAATAGGGTCACCTAAGGTAGATTAAGGTCTGGCTAAGGTGCATGGTGCAGTCAAGGCATCCAAATATAAGGATTGTATGGTATTGGGTCAGGAAACCATATCAGCAGGTTCAAGATCTTGTTTCATTTTAGATAGAAATATTATTTCCTTTTAAAGGGGTGACTATATAGTATTTTTCCTTGGACTGTGACGAATTATAAAAATGCGTAACATTTCTATGGCAGTTTGCATGGCCAAAATCCACTAGTAAGCCACAACTAGAGAATGCTCATTGAATCAATGGAATTTACATAGCTATGGACAGACAGACAGACAGACAGACAGACAGACAGACAAACACACACACACACACACACCCTCTAAGTCTAAGGGTCTACTCTAGCTGCAAATTCCTACTGGATTTTAGCCTGTTTCAAGCATTTCACAGCTCTTACTTTCATAAACTCTGAAAGACATCATCATTCGCAGCAGCAGATTGTATATAGAACCAAGAGAGAGGTAATTTGGCTAGGGTATCTAATGAACATATTGCTAATGAGAGATTTAAATGAGGCCCATACAGCTCCCAGCTCACTGCATTATTTCCTTGAAATTGCAACCCTCTGGAGGTCCCCCTGGTCAGGTAATAGCTGAGTGATTCATTCAGCTACATTTTGTTCCATAGCATTTTAAAGGCTTTCATCTTTCAGTAGCATTTTGCGAAGCTTTAAATGTAGAGACAGGGAGCTTAAAGGATGCTTGAGCAACAGCTGGGCAGGCAATAGCCTCCTCAGGTTCATCCTGAATTGTCCCTGTATTTTATTTTGTTTTATTTTATTTTATTGCAGGTGGAAGCTGTCATGGCTGAGCTGAGTCTCAGTCCTGTTGCTAACACTGTAATTGGAAGCCGTATTTTTCAGGGGATTTCTGATGGCGAGAGGCGCCGCGTTTCAATTGCAGCCCAGCTATTACAAGATCCCAGTGAGTACAGCCCCGAGCCTTTCGGAACAAAACAAATACTCTGTCCTTTTTTTATTAGACTGTCACTTGGTACACCCATCTACTACCTGCCTCCCTGCAACGTTTTCCGATAGAACTTTTCATCTGTCCCAGAGGTTCAATCGAACAAGAGTGATTAAGGTCCAGAGATGCCCTTCCATACCTGGCACAGATGTTTCGCTCAAGCTGAGCTGCAATCTCAGCTTGGCTGCTGATGGGATTTGTGATGACAAAATCCTCAATTTAGGCAAATTACTTTCAATAACAGGCCTGTCCTCTGAACAGTTTGGGAAACTCTTACTAAGGGAGATCAGGAGCTGCTGGTTCAATGGTCTTCCCAACAGTCCTTGAGTCAGATCTCAGTCCATCTCCTTGTGATCTTCTGGTACAATTTCAGTATTACCTTTGCAGGCTGCTTGTGCGTGGCCCGCTCCCATGTTGCATGGGTAATGGGTTTTCTCTCTCACTGAAGAGCTAACAGTCTTATCTTTAGATAGGATGGGGCAGACACTTCAGGTAGCAGATCTGCCAACCAAGACATTAATTGTTAGCTATCAAATTGGCTTTTTTGTAAGAAGGTAGGAGGAGGTGGTTGTAGGTTTTCCTCTCTCAAGTGCCCGAATAACTTGTCTGGCTTTTAGCAAAACATACTTCAGCATGGATAACTAGGGTGGAATGCCATTTTCTGTCCTTCCTCAGGCAGTGAAATAATAGTCGAGTCTTGCTTGTACCCATATACCATGTCTGATGAGGCTGGCTATGGAAGCACCCACATGTTGTAGCATTCATGGTATGTTGCTTGATTCCAGCAGGGCAACAGCACTCATTGTGGGTGGATCTGCTCTTTTGAGTGACATTTACAGTGAAGATACAAGCACACCTGCTTCCCACTGGTGTAATTAGGGAGGGGCGTAAAAGTACATTTCCCCCGGGTTACACAGCAATCTGGGGGTGCCTAGAGGGGGAGCAGGAGGAGGAAGTCTTGTGCCATTCCACCAGCAGTCCTCCTATCGCTTGGCTTTGGTAATCCTTAGTCGGGGAAAAGGAGGAGAGGGAAGCAGACAATGTTTTTTTTCCAAGCAGCACCTCTGTTGACTGCTCCCCCTCCACCTTCCCCCCACCCCCGATAAGGCTTGGCATTGCTAGCCCTGGGAAAGGAGGAGAGGGAAGTGTGCAGCGGAGGTGCTGCTTGGAAAAAACATCCCATTGCCTGCTTTCTCCTTTTCCCGGGCTAACAATCGCCAAGCCTTAACTGGGGGAAAGGAGGAGGGGGAAGCGTGCTACGGAGGTGATGCTTGGGAAAAAAAACATTACCTGCTTGGTGCTATCCGCACACTGTGCGGTTTGCACAGGAGCTTAACTGGAAAGGAGACCCACAAAGAGGGCATGAGGAGATACCCTTCATCCCCTCTCCCACTCTTCCCCCAGGATCTGCCCCCCCTTGCTGGGTCGGTGAGACACGGGTGGGGTGGAGGAGAGGGTGCAAAAACTGACTTTGTCCCCGGGCGCTCCAAACTCTAGCTATGCCTCTGCGGCCTCCCATAGCTGATTCCGGTTATCATGAGTTCTTAGTTATTTGGTTTATACTTCTTGTATTTTTACTTCTACAGAAAGACACTTGTAGGTGTTCCTGTTCTGGATGGATGAAAAAAATTGGCCAGTCATAGGAACTGTGCACCTTGACTTGGGGAAAAGCAGGAGGACAAATTGCCATCTTTTCCCACCTAGTGAAAACTATTAGACTGGGCTGGAGTACAGGTGTTTTGGTACCCAAAACTGATCTTATGAATCCTACTCCACAATGACTCTAGACTGTTTATTCTAAAACTAAACACTGCTATTAAAATTGAGTACAATTTTCAAGGATAATGAAGCCATTATGAAAAATTTCCATTTTGAGATAATGAGGCAATTATGAAAATATCCCAGCCGGAAGTCTGTAGGAAGTCATTCTCAACTCTTTAGTTCTAAACTACAAATGAGTAGCTGAAAGAATAAGTAGGGTGATGAATGAATGGGGAGGAAAGGTCTAGGCAGGGCAGAACTATCCATTATGTCTGTAAATATACAGTATGTTCCAAAGTGGTTTCTGTTAGCTAATCTGAATTCAGAGACAAGAAGGCATTTGCAGAGGAGAATTAAAGAATGGGCGATTAAAACTCCTCTGTTGCTCTATTAAATGCCCCCTCTAGGAATTTTTTTCTTCTACTCAGTGTTAGTGGTGTGTGTTCACCATAGGATATTTTGTGGCTAAGGTTAGTTGATGATGGGGATGTAAACAGATGGAAAGCAAAGCAAAGTGTGCCACTTATATACCACTCCACAGCACTCAAAGCACTATCTGGGCAATTTACAAATTTTAATTGCATAGGCTACATATTGCCTCCTACTCCATCGAGCTGGGTACCAACCTTGGAAGGATAGAAGGCTGACTCAATCTTGAGCCAGCTATATAAACCTGTCAGATTCCAACTTAAACTGCAAACGGAGACTTGGCTGCAGCACAGCTTGCAAGGGGAAAGTGTGCAGCCCTCCCCTATTATGGAACTGACCCAGGCTGAAATAACCCCACTTTGAAATCCCCTTGTGATATCTTAAGATCTGCTGTTCTCATTTTCACAGAGGTTATGCTGCTAGATGAACCAACTACGGGTCTGGACTGCATGACCGCCAACCAGATCGTGATGCTGCTTTCAGAACTTGCTCATAAAGGAAGGATTGTGATTATTACAATCCACCAGCCCCGCTCAGAACTTTTTCAGGTAAGGAGCAATAAAAATACTGCCTTGGCTCCTGTATAGTTCAATCACAACCATTAGAGCTAAGCAAAGCAAAGCAAAATGTTCTGCTTATATACGCCCCTCAGTACTTAAAGCACTCTCTGGGCAGTTTATTATGAACATAATTAGGAGAGATTTTAATATACATTTCCTCCTCCCTCCCTTTGCCACCAACAAGCTGGGTACTCAATTTAACAACCTTGGTAGGATAGAAGACAGTGTCCACCATGAGCCGTCTACCTGGGACGGATTGTGGCTCCTTTCAAGCTAATAAATTAATTTCAGTGTGAACTTCCTGCTTTCATGGAGTATAATCCACTTCTTCAGCCACTAGAAGTGGGCACAAAACAGAAAACCAATGGTTTGGGTTCGTCTGTTTCGAGCCCACCCTTGGTTCGGGTCGGGACGGGTTTGTACGAATTTTAAAATAAATCATACGAACCGAACCGATCCAAACCAGTTCTGGTCCGACTTACCAAGTGGCAGCGGGCAATCCTGGCCCCTGCGGCAGGGGCTTTTTGAGGCGCTGGCTTGTGGCCAGTGCTTCTTTTTTTTCTTCCTTCAAGCACCGACCGCATGGCCCCTGGGGCCGGGTCAGTGCTGGTTTTTTTATTTTATTTTTTTACTTGAACATTGTTTGTTTTTAAAGCACCAACCGCACAGCCCCTGGGGCTAGGTCAGCACTCTTTTTAAAAAAAAATATTTATTTTTTTTAGAGTGCCGACCACACAGCCCTTGGGGCCGGGTCGGCGCTCCTGTTTTTATTTTTATTCTTATTTTTATTGTGTGTGTGTGTGTGTGTGTGTGTGTGTGTGTGTGTGTGTGTGTGCCAACCACGTGGCCTGACTACCAGCTGTAGCGCGGGCCAGTCGGCTTTGTTTTTTGTTGTTGTTGTTGTTGTTGTTTTACTTTCACCGGCCCGTGAGTCGGATCCGGTGCTTGTGGACCAGTAACGGGGGCTTTTTTAAAATTTGTTTTTTTTTAAATTGTTTTTTTAAAATTATTTTACTTTTGCCAGCCAGGGGGCTGGTACTGCAGCCCTCTGGCCAGTTCACAACCCACAAGTCAGGTCCGGTGCTTGTGGGCCGGTACTGGAGCTCGCACGCCAGATTGTTTTGTTGTTGTTATTTATTTATTTATTTTTATGTATTTATTTTTACAACTTATATGCCACCCACTACCCAAAGGTCTCTGGGCGGCTTCCAATCAAAGAATTAAAACAGTTAAAAACATCAATTATCAATACATAATTAAAACAATAATAAAAACCGTACACTAAAATCATTACACTAAAATTGCCATTGGAGGACCCACAATCTATATTGTATCAATTAAAAAACGTCTGGAACAGAAAGGTTTTTACCTGACGCAGAAATGTCATCAGTTAGCTTTGGCTTACCGATCTTAATTACCGGGTAGGTTCATATAGAAGGAGGCGGTCCTTCAGGTATCTAGGTCCTAAGCCATTTACTTTTGCCAGCCCGCGGGCTGGTTCGGTGACCTGCGGGTCAGGTCCGGTGCTCGCAGGCCAGTACCGGGGCCCGCATGCCAGATCGGGGTTTTTCATTTCATTTCATTTGTGTCTTTGTGTGTGTGCCAACCACGTGGCCCGCCTACCAGCTGTAGCACGGGCCAGTCGCTTTTGTTTGTTTGTTTCTTTTTCTTTTTACTTTTGCCGGCCTGCGGGCCAGGTCGGATGCTGGTGGACCAGTACCAGAGCCTGCGCACCAGATTTGGTTTTTATTTTATTTTATTTTATTTTGTGCCGACCACGTGGGATGGCCCGCCTACCAGCTGTAGCGTTGGTTTGCTGGCTTTTTAATTTTTAAATTTTTTTTCTGGAGCCCAGCGAGGAGGACTGGACCACTCCAACACCAGGTAGGATAGGCGTGTCCAAAGTCAGGTCCAGGTGGCAAATGTGTCCCATTTTCAAATTTCAAGTGGCCCGCATCCTCTTCTCCCCACTGGCTAAGACTGTCACGCATCCCTGCCAGCTGACCCCTCCCCATACCGGATGGAGATGTCAGCTTGCAGTTTTACATTTTGCCTGCCCTCCCTGCCTCCGTCCATCCCCCCCCTGGCACCTGCCCAGCCTACCCGCCCTCCGGCCCCGTTGCTGCATCCTCTCCACCTCCTAGAGCAGTGTTGGCAAACCTATGGCACAGGTGCCAAAGGTGGCACTTGGAGCCCTTTCTGTGGGCACCCAGTATCACCCCTTCACAGCTACCTGTATTCAGGTTAAATGGCTGTATTGGCACTTTGTGAAAAATTAGTGGATTTTGATTCGTAGTTTGGGCACTCGGTCTCTAAAAGGTTCACCATCACTGTCCTAGAGGCTTGTCCAAAGTCTGGCCCAGGGGACAAATGTGGCTGAATATTCAGCCCCCACACATTTTCACCTCACCAAATCTGGCCCTCCTTGCAAAAAGTTTGGACAACAGTGAGGTAGGAGATACTGGCGTACAAAAAGCGAACCGAAACGAAAGGGAAATTTCCATTTAGTTTCATTTCGTTTTTCTTGGGGGCAGTTCGTTATTCATTTTGTTACGTAATGAAATGAATAACGAATAATGAAACAAACCAAAAGTTCATTTCATGCCGCATATCCATTCACAGGACACAAAGTATCAGAATAAAGTTTCATAAACTGCATTATTTGCTAAAAAATTGTTTTTTTTTTTGGAGGGCTGCTTCTTTTCTGACATTTTTACTTTGGCAATATTTACTGTGGATTTACAATTTCGTTTATTCTATTGCATACATACATTGTTGGGTTTGCTGTTTTTCTGTGGGGAGGGTTTGCGTCAGTGGTGTAGATTGCTATTAGCTGTCTCTTTCTTTATGCTAGTGGAGCCACTGGCTGCATGCTAAATAAGTAGGATTGGATAATCTAAAGCGAAAACTATCAGGAACCAATTGGGGCATGCAAACACTAAGAACTATAGCCATGTTGCTATGATATTCTGTAGACAAATATTCCAGCTTGGTGTAGCATAGTTCAGATAAAACAGGGAGAGGTAGCACTCAATTAAGACAGAAAACAGAACAAAATTTAAAATGATCTAGATAGGCTTGAGCACTGGGTTGAAAACAACAGAATGAAATTCATTAGGGATAAATGCAAAGTAATGCACCTATGAAAAAGAAACCAAACACACAGTTACAAGATGGGGAATGCCTGTCTCAGCAATACTATGAGTGAGAAGGATGTTGAAATTGGCATAGGTCATAAGCTGCTTATGAGCCAACAGTGTGATGTGGCTACAAAAATGGCAAACAATGTCTTAGGCTGCAATAATAGAAGCATAGTCTCCAAATTTCACAAGGTACTAGTTCCCCTCTATTTGGCATAGGGAGGCCTCATCTTGTGTACTGTGTCCATTTGTAGACACTGTACTTCAAGAAGGATGCTGACAAATTTGAACAAATTCAGAGGAAGGCAAAAAGGATGATTAGGGGACAGGAAACCAAGCTCTATGAGGAAAGATTGAAGGAACTGGACATGTGACAGCACTTTTCAAATACAATACAGTGGTACCTCGGATAATGAGTTTAATTCATTCTGCAAGTCTATTTGCTAAGCAAAACATTTGCTATCCAAAATGCAGTTTCCCATTGAAATGAATGGAAAACCGATTAATCCGTTTCAGAGGTTCAAAAAAAGGCAAAAAGATGTGTCCCCCCCCAACCTCTTTACAAAGTGCACTTTAAATGCATGCAGTGCTGGAACACACACACACCCGAACATCCCCCTGCAGTGCAATGCAAACATGGAGAAAAGAACGCAGCAAGACTACCCCAGCCTGTTCCCACCAAAAATGCAATGGGAAAAAAGCAAACATAAACATAAGCAGCAAGAGAAACCCAGTCCGTTCTTGCCTGTAGAGCAATGGAAATGATTGCAAACACGGACAGAAGAAAGCAGCAAGACTACCCCCAGCCTGTTCCCACCCAAAGTGCAATGAAAAGCAGTGCAAAGATGAATAAAAGCTAGCTCCAAAACCAATGCCAGGTCATTCCTACCAAAAGTGCAATCAAATCCAATGCAAAAATACAAAAGAAAGCAAGGAAACCTCCCTATCTTTCCAGATCCAAAAGGTCCAAATCCCTCAGCAAAAAATGTCCAGAATGGCTCCAAAATAGAATGAAAAATTGGCCCAACTCCTCCCACCCCTCCATAAACTACACGGGGCGCAATACATACTGGGTAGACTTTTTTCACAAAGCATTATAAAAAAACAACATCTGAAGCAGCCAATAGGAAAAATTTGTTATCCGAAAATCCTTATTCCCAGAACTTTCAATTCGCTATCTGAATTATTCGCTATCATTAACGGAGGCATGCATTATCCAAGGTATTACTGTACTTGAAAGGCTATAATACAGAGGAGGGGCAGAATCCGTTCTCGATCAGCCCTAGATACAATACAGGATAAGCAACAATGGGCTCAAGTTACAGGAAGCCAGATTTAGGTTGAATATCAGGAAAACCCTTGAGAGATGGTGAATGCCCTAGTCTTGGAAGCATTCAGGAGAAATTTAGACAACCACCTGGGATATTCACTTTAACATGTATTCCTGCATTGAGCAGTGGATTGGACTCTATGGCCTTATAGGTCTCTTCCAACGTCATGATTCTATGATTGTGTGAAAGCTCAATAGAATCATCAGAGGTCTGAAGTAAACTACAATTGATACAATTAATTACCTGGCTGGCAGTGCATCTGGTGATATAGGTGGGATGCAATACCAGCTGATGGTGAAAGACTGAAAGCATTGACATCCGACGTACATCCACTTTTCAGCTTTCATTCTATTCTTCCAGAATAAAATCAATGCCTTAAAAAAAACTGTGACTCCTGAATACCAGGGTATTGTGTGGCGAGTTCCACAAACAAAATGGCTACTACCTCAGCCGCTGAAGGAACGTAACACAGAAATTCAGAGAAGTTTTATTTATCAGATACATTGAAGATGAGCTCCAATGCAACTCTCTGACATGGAAATAATGTTCTGTTATTATGAACTCATTTTCCCATTGCTTTATTCTTCTTATGAGAAGAATGCATATTAATTTTTTTTGGGGGGGGGGTGTTTGTTTTTTTGTTTCCTGCTTAGATATTTGATAAAATTTGCATTATGAGTTTTGGAGAACTGATTTTCTGTGGAGGCCCATCAGACATGATCACATTCTTCAGTGACTGTGGCTACACATGCCCTGAACATTCTAGTCCTTTTGATTTTTATGGTAAGCATTTTAAACTCTTCAGAAACACAACTCCTGCCTTAATAATAATAACAGCTTTTAAGAACAAAGAAGCTCACTGCATTAATTATTGCTTCTTAGCAACCAGGTTGCCATTACCATTGTTCTGATCTTGCAGGTAATTTGTTGCATTCCACATGATTTGCATGTTCTTGAGTGTGCATTGCTTGCAAGCCAGAAACATACAAGGAACTGTTCTTAAGTCTCCTGTACCGGGTCTCCTCTAGTGGCCAGTTCTGATATTATACAAAAATACAAGACAAACCCAATAAAATACTTCCCTGCTACTTAGGCCTTCTATCAGGACAGTGTAAAAACTTAAATATTTTCATCAATTTGCCTTGCATTTGAATGTCCCAGGCTCAATTGACAGCTCCTCTCTGAAGCTCCAGACAGCCACCTACCAATCAGTGCAGACAACACTGAGCTAGATGGACAAATGTTCATTATAAGGCCGTTTCTCTGTATTTCTACTGATTGAGCTAGAATGAAAAATGCCTGTTGTATTCCTAGAGAAGGTAAGTCATGGACTAACATTTCCGATTAATTCTGCAGTGGATCTCACATCAGTTGACACTCAAAGCCAGGAGCGTCAACTAGAAACCTACAGCAGAGTGCAAACAATTTCTTCTGCCTACAAACATTCAGACGTATTTCTCAGAATGTTGGAATCTATTGAGGAATCCAAGTGCCGCGTGAAAGAGCTGCCACCGATACCCTTTAAATGCGAGGAGTCCCCTAGTGCGTTGTGCAAGTTATGGATTCTTTTAATGTGAGTGATGACTTAGGATATTGAGGTCCAAGGTCTCAGGTGTCTAGTCTCTCTCAAAGCAAGCATGGACAGGTGCCTGTAATTTCAATATGTTGGCCAGAAGATTATATAGATGTAGGTCTAAATTGCTAATTGTCATCAATTAATGACTGGCTGCTCATATAGTTTACCCCATGCTAAATTGCATGACTGGTAGGTGGTGAGGAATGTAAGCAGTGACTAGCTAATGAGCAGGAATTCACAGCTCCAGGTTACAGTAAACAGGCATAAATCCCCATAAAGATTCTGGCTATTATATCAAATACAGTGGAACCCCAATTTACGAGATTAATCGGTTCTGAGTGCATGCTCTTAAGTCAGTTAGCTTGTAAGTCAGGGAGCGGTTTCCCATAGGAATGCATTGAAAGTCAATTAATCCATTCTGGAGGGACGAATTTCAATGCATTCCCATGGGAAACTGCTTTAAATAACCTACAGCTCCCCACACACACACACCAGGCACATGGGGAGGGGGGAAGCGGTGGGTGGTTTAAAATGTCTTTAGCCACTGAGGCAAGAGGTTGCCTCAGCTAAAGACATTTTAAACCATGTGCCGCTTCTCCACCCCAATGTGCCCAGTGTGTGTGTGTGTGTGGGGGGGGAGCGGCAAGTTGTTAAAAATGTCTTTTAGCCATCGAGCCAAGTGCTTGTCTCAGTGGCTAAAAGACATTTTAAACAAGCTGCTGCTTGTTTAAACACCCCCCCAATTGGGTGTGTTGCGGGGGAAAGCAGAGCTTGTTTGAAATGACTTCAAGCCACCGAAGAAGTGCTTCCTCGGTGGCTCAAAGACATTCTAAACAACCTGCCACTTCTCCCCCAATGTCCCCAATTTGGAGGGGGAAGCAATGGGTCCTTTAAAATGTCTTTGTGCCACCAAGGAAGCGTTTCCTCAGTGGCTCAAAGACATTTTAAACAACCTGCCGCTTCCTTTCCCCAACCAGGTGCATTCAGGGGAAAAGTACGGGTTGTTTAAAATGTCTTTGAGGCAAGCAATGGTCGTGGAATGGCTCTGCCACCACCACTTGCCCTGAAGACATTTTTAAAAACCTGTTCCTTTCCCCCCAATCAGGTGGGTTGTGGGAGAAGGAGCAGTTTTTTTAAAAAAAAAATGTCTTCGAGCAACCGAGGCCAGCGGATTTCTGGTCATAAGTCAGTTTTCTTATACCTTAGGCGCATCGTAAGTCGGGGTACCACTGAATCTGTATTAGGGCCTTCCCAAAGCACACAAACATGCAAAAAGTTTTGAAGGTACCAACACAGTCAGTCAGACAAGGTACTGAAAAAGGAAGAGGGTGGGGTAAAGAGATGGAGAAAAATAGAAGTCCTTTTCTAATCACAGCCAGGGAATGTGCTGTGTTAGCTTCTAGCAGGGTGGGGTAAAAGACACTATGTTTGTTGAAAACAGAGGGGGTGGGGTTTTGTTCCTCCATTATTGCAGTCATAATGTCTGCCTCTAGACGTAGGTTTGTCTGCAAAGTACCATATTTTTTCATCTGTAAGATGCCCCCCATCCATATGAAGCTTCCCGCTATTCCAGCCCAAAGTTGCAGTTTTGCAACTTGAAGGTTCTTTCCTTGGCTTGCTTCCGTGCAAAAGATGACCCTGGATTTTTAGTCTAACAATTTTTGACCAAAAAAGATAGTCTTATACTCATACTGTATACAGAAAAATCCTGAATTTGTTCTTCACTTTCTTCAGGAGGACAATGAAGAATTTCTCCAGGGATAAGATTGGTATTATAATGCGGATTTCCCAAAATCTATTTTTTGGCCTCTTTGTGGCATTCTTCATTTTGAGAGTGAACCATGATGTTCTCAAAGGAGCCATGCAGGACCGGATAGGTTTGATCTACCAATTTGTGGCTGCTGTACCATATACGGGAATTCTCAACGCTCTAGCCCTGTGTAAGTGTTCTGTGATCTATTAATAATTGTAATGGGTGTACAAGGATATACTGAGTCAAACATACCAGCCATTAAAATAAATATTTATTGTGGAGTTGCAGTAGCCTGTTCATGAACATTTTCCTAGTGATTCACATATGTAATTGTTGTTGTTGGTGGTGTAGGCTGTGCACTGAAGGGTCAAGCCTAACAATTTGAAAGTCCTAAAAATTTCAGGAAGCAAATTGGGGCAATTGTTTCAAACTGGAAACCAAACTTTTGGAACAGCTACAGTTGCTAAATTAGTACAGGGAGGAGAACTTAATCTTCCTTCCATATCACCACCTACCAGTCATGCAATTTCCTTGCTGTAGTCCTAAACATAGGATTTTATTATTTGAGGTCTAGCTCCACCCAAGCTTCTTGTTCCTGCCTCAGTGCTGGCAGGGAGTTTCTTGTTGTTGTTAATAGGACGCTAATTGGAACTAGGCCTAGCTAGGCCTCAAAGGCTTCCAGTTTAGGCCCTTCTCTCCGGCAAGTAACATTTAGCTTCTGTAAGCCAGATTTAGGTGTCTGCCTATCCTGTAGAATGTCCAGAATGGAGAATTATGAGATACAGTAACCCCCTGCCGATCGCGGGGGTTAGTGACCCACCCCACCCGCGATCCATGAAAAACCACGATATGCGGAAGCGGGGGGAGGGGCTGGGGGGATTGCAGAAGTCTTGGGGTAGCGTGCGCCGGCGGCGGCAGGGGCATCTGACCTCCCGCTGCTGCCCGCCTGCGCCGCCCGAGACTTCTTGTCCGGGGCGTCTCCATTCAAATGCATTGCCAATGCATTTCAATGGAGAAATTTTTCCCCATTGGAAAACATTGGCTCAATGCTTTCCAATGGGGAAAATTTCTCCATTGAACCCCATTGACAATGCATTTTAATGGAGATTGCGCCCCCTCGCCGCCCCCCGCATGGCCCCGAGACTTCTCAGAGGGGCCCGGGGGCGGCACGGAGCGACCTGATCACCCCCCGCCACCGCCCCACTCCCTGCCACCCCCCGCGTGGCTCCAAGCCTTTTCGGAGGGGCCGGGGGAGCTGCGGCGAGAGATCCGATCACCCCCGCCGCCCTCCCATGCACCCCTGAGGCTTCTCGGAGGGGCCCGGGGCGGCGCGGAGCGACACGATCGCCCCCCACCCACCCCTGCGCGGCTCTGAGGCTTTTCAGAGGGGCGGGGGGCATGGAGCGACCCGATCGCCCCCCCCCCCAGCAGTGCAGGTACTGCGATCCTGCAATGTAGTGGGACCACGGTACCTGAACCGCAAAATGGCGGGGGGACGACTGTATGTTGTCCAAAAAACAAATCAAAACCCCAAATCCCATCCTTACTTGCCACAGTTACTTTTCTGGGGCTTAGTTGAGGAATGGAAGTGAGAAAGCCACAGGAAGGTAGATTCTTTTAGAAAAAAATTAATATCTCAGCTCCTTCTGCAAACAATATAATTGTATGACCACCCATTCACAGTTTGGGTCATATAGAATATACAGTGGAACCTTGTATAAAGGAATTAATCCATTCCAAATGAAATTCTGTTAAGCAAATTTTTCTTTATACAAATATCCCATAGGAATGCATTGAAAATGGAGTAAAACCATTTTTATGTTGTATGGATTCGCCCCATAGGCGATTCTGTTAAGCAAATTTCCCCTATCCCCAGAATTTTTTATGTTGTATAGATGTTATGTTATACAAACCATTTGTTATACGAGGGTCCACTGTATTTATTTATTTATTTATTTATTTATTTATTTTCAAACTTATATACTGCACCTATTTCCCCAAAGGGACTCAGGGCGGTTTACACAATACCATAGCAAATAAAACAGATAAAAACAATAAAACAATAAACAGCGGTGTCCAGGGTGGCAAGCCAATGTAGGAAGGGCAGCGAAGGGGGAAAAAAATTGTACATTACTTGCCATATAGAAACCTGGGAAAGGTTTTATTCTGGGTTATCCCACCATGCTCTCCCACTCTGAAGGAGAGAGTTATGTATTCCCCCCCTTAAAAACCAGACAAATATTTAACCTAACACATTGAGATTTATTTATTTACTTACTTTTTAGAAGCTGTGATGCTGCACAATACATCACAAAGAAGGCCACTCATAAAAGTGTTCTGGGATGTACTGCATGTGTCTAAACCTTCCCATTCAGGGGGCTCGGAGGGCTGCAAGGAATCCATGGGTCACATATTGGCCATTTGGAAGTCGAGTAGAGATGCATAAGATTAATACTCACAAGATTAATACGGTGATGCCTTTGATTAATCATTTTGTTCTCTTTTGTATCCTCCTCAGTTCCTGCCCTGCGGGCTGTTGGAGATCAAGAAAGTAAAAATGGCTTATATGAGAAATGGCAGATGTTGTTTGCCTACATCGTGCACTTTCTGCCCTTCAGTGTCCTCAACATTGCACTTTTTAGTACCTTTATGTATTGGTAAGTACAATGGGAGATGCACCTTCTGCACCTCTGCTGCTGCTCCATTTTGAAGCCAGGGGTGTATCTGGGGTGGGGAGGGTACATCTGCCCAGAACACAGCAATCTGGGGGTACCTGGAGGGGGAGGGGGAGGGGGAGGAAGCCATGCGCCCTCCTGCTAGCAGACCTTTCCTCCAGCTAAGGCTTAGCAATCCTTAGTCGGTGGAAAGGAGGAGAGGCGCTATCCGGTGGGAGTGTGCCCCTCAGCTGGGGGTTGTGGGGGATGGGGACAGCTGGCAACCAGGCTTGGGCCCGGGGCTTCTCTGGGGCTGGCAGCAGCGCATGCTTTTGGACCAGACCGGTGCCTGATTTCGTCAGAGAGAGGCATGGCTATCGCTGCCTGAGGGTAGCCTCGGCGGGCTGGCCCTCAGTGCCTGGGGCCTCCCTGGGCGTGGCAACTGTGGTGCTCCTCCTCCATCCATCCACCCGCCCACCCGGCACCACAGGTGGAGTGAAGGCAGCACCTGTCCTGCCGGGGAGTGACTGAGCAAGAGCGCAGGGGCCATGCTGGGTGGGTGAGACATGTTTGGGGGGGGGAATTGATTTTGTCCCCAGGCACTTCAAACTCTAGCTACGCCTCTGTTTGAAGCACATCATTTCTGACTATCAGGAAGAAATTACATTTTAAAAACCACACTCATGAAGAAACTTCTTCCAAACATCCTGGACAGCTACCTCACCTCCTACTCCTCCAACTTATTTCAGATCAAAGTGGTGTTTTACTGAGAAATCCTCATTCCACCCTCTGGTGACCACTTTTTAATGGAGTGGGGTTGGGGTCAGGGCTTTGGAGAATGCAGATAGGCTGGGAATCTCTTGAAACCTGGCAAATAATTCTAAGGAGCGAAATGAGACTTTTTGAATCAAAATATTTTGAACCAAACATTATAAAAAGAAATTACATTTTTTTGTAATGTGTGCAGTTCTACAAGTAATGGGGATGCATAGGGGTGCTGGGGGAGCAAGGTACATTGGGACACACTTTTAGGCCTCTGGCAGCCGCATGTGACCCATAGGTTGCATGTTTGCTGCCCTGTTCTAATTACTGTTTGAAAATATGCACACGTCATATTTTGTTTTTACCGACTGACCTGTTTTGCTCAATAAATTGGAGTTTCCTGCTCCATGAGTCAGGTTTTCTCTGAACAGGTGCAAATCTTCCTTTTAAAGTGGGCTTTTAAACTCCAAGGCGGTTACTTCACGTCCCGTTCATCCCTCCTTGCTGTCCCGCTTGAGACCGGTACAAAAAAAAACTTACTTCACATCCATAGCGTGACATTAAGAAGTGGTCTCAACCACGCCCCCAGAACCGGGAACAGAGTGTGACAAGCCGTACCTGCCCCTGGGCTGGGGAATTCTCTTGTCACGGTTAGTTCCCAGTTCCTGTTCCAAGACAAGGGACCGTGTGGTAACAACTGTCATGCAACAACCACCTAGTGGTCAGCGGCTGAAGAGGCATTCAACATTAGTTTCCCTATGGGAAACACCATGCAGTGTAAATGTTTATTAAAGAAAGTACTGAAAATTCTGTAGCATTGATGTGTAAATCCCAGAGGACCAGTAAATCGAAATATTGAAAAAGTTTTATTTACGATATTTTAAAAAATGGTTAAGAAAGACAAATTCAAAATTTGTCACGGAACAAGACCGTGAAGTAACAGTTGTCACGAGACAAGTAATCACACCCGTGAGTAAACGGAAACAGAGACTGAACAGGGACAAAACCACATGACCACAAACAATGCTGTCATGGTACAAAGGTAACCGTGAAACAAGGTAGGACGTGAAGTAACTGCCCAAGCCTTGCAACACTTAAATTTTTGAAAAGGAGTACTGCCTAGATGCCCTAAGCACATCTGATCTCGCCTGATTTCTGAAGCTAAGCTGGGTTGCCCCTGGTTAGTACTTGGATGGGAGACCACCAGGGAATACCAGGTGCTGTAGGCACTTGGAGTAGGAACTGGCAAGCCACTCCAGTATTCCTGCAAAGAAAACTCCATGGACATGGGGTCACAAAGAGTCGGTCACAACAGTAACACAACACACACACACACACACACACACACACACACACACACAAAAGAATCTTTAAAACTGGTGCCTCCTTATGTCCTTTTACTGGAAGAAAGGCAGGATGTGAATTAAGTAAGTAAATAAGAGGTTGATTTGTTTGTGAGGTGAGATACAGGTAATAAAAGCTATTGTCTCTCTTTCAAGAAAGCTGTTTTTATTCATGCAGGACAATAGGATTTTACCCAGAGGTTTCTCGCTTTGGATATTTCTTTGCTGCAATTTTGGTACCTCATATACTAGGTGAACTGCTTACACTTACTTTGCTTTGGTGTTATTCAAAATCCTCATGTGGTCAATGGAGCAGCAGTACTACTTAATGTAGCAGGTGCCCTAGCTGGGAGTGGACTCATAAGGTAAATGCATTATGTACTGTTGGTGTTTTTATTTGGTATAAATGCTACCAGGAAGTCTCATCTGCAAAACCAATCTGGTTTACAAAAAAATGAGTGGTCCCTGTAGTCTGTATGAATTTATAAGATACTTTCCCCAAAATACAGCTAGATCACACCAAAAGGTGGGTATGGGAACTACACACAAGGGACTTGCAGATCCAAAGCTTTCCTGATCTATGTGATTGTTGTAGTAATTGACACTGGAGATGCAGTGGCTTTAAGAGTTTCTACGGAAGAGAATAGAAACTTTTGGGATCATTGTTTGACCCTCTGCCAGTAACAGTCTCCATGTTTTGTAATGGCAAATTTTGACTACCTTGACTCTGCTAGACAGTGAAGGAATTTCATAATATGACATCTCCATGAAAATTCGGGTTCAAATATGATTATTTTATCCGAAAAGAAAACACTAACCAGGGTGACTTCTAGAACAGAGAAAGAAGTGTCCCTTTCTTGTGACCTTTCAGCACAGAGACTGATGTGCCAGCATGCTGGCAAGATATAGCATCACTTGGTGTTCTTAATCTGACACATACTGTAGGATAACCAGAACAGTTTGTAACCAAAATAACCGCAAGTGCTATGATGAATCATAGAACTACAAGAAGAATCATAAGACTTGGATTGTGATCAGACAAAAGTTCTCCTGTGATAAACAGGAAAAAAATCTCCTTGGAAATGCCTCAAACAGCAGAACTTTTAGAAGCAGATTTCTGTAAATTCAGCTCAGGAATTTCCATAGCCATTATGTGACACACGATGAACTTGGTGTCTTGTAATTATCTTCCAGAAGTTATGCTGCTTGTGTAAATCTGCAACAGGATTTCAGCTGCTGTGGGTCAAGAAAAAATGTTATTTGATCATAATTACAGCTCTCTTCAGTCAGGGAGTCATGTGGTATCAAGGTTCTGCTGATGACCCTAACTGGGTACAAAAGCCTCCCTCTCTTCATACAGGCACATTTTGGTGTTCCATGTGACAGTGGAGAGGTCAGGGCTAATAATATCTCTCTCTGATCTGTATCAGATAGGATCTTGCTTTCTCATCAGATGATACAGTATTTTAATCTATGGAAAGCTGAATGTGTTAAATTAACTGGCAATCTATGATTGCCTTACAGTACGTTTTGAGAGGATCTCTGAACAGCGGTGGCAGATGATCCAATAATTTAGTTATGCATCAAGGAAGGCAGCATTTTCTTTTGTCTGTCCTGAATCTACTGCCCGTCAATGTCATTGAAGGATCCTGAGTTCTAACATGGTGAAAGAAAAAGTGTTTGGTTTTTTCTATACTGTACACACACGCTACACTTGATCTTAGACAAAAGGCCGAGAACTGGCCTAGCTATTGTGATGTGTAAGGATGACTCCTTACGAAGATCCTAAGCATAATTTGCTTGTGCTTCTTTTATATTATAAGGAATTTATATGTTTAGTTTAATGTCAATAAAGCTTTTGATTGATGGATAATCCTATACTGTACACCACTTTGTATAATACTATCATAACCTTCCAACTTATAAGCTTATTTTTTTAAGAACTATCAAGTCCCGAATTCTAGAGTAGAATGACCAGGATATATATTCAGAAACAGCCAGTTTACCCCAGGATGGGACCTATTTTAAAATGGAGGCAATGATGTTAGTTAACTGTTTAATGAGCCCCAATGTCTAATTCTGTTAAATTTAAAGTTGGAGAATGCAAATGTTTTTAACATTCATGTTAATGCTAAATTGCTGTTTCCATTTAAGTTAGGTGATGACACTAAAAACCATAACTGAAGGAGGTACAGAAATCTAATAAAGTTTTTTTTTACTGTACGTCACCCTGTTTTGAGTCTCAGAAAGAAGGGAAGGGCTACATAATTTTTTGAAAATCCATCTTCCCTTGCCTATGAAAAACCTTCCCTTCCTTCCTTCTCCTTCTCCTTCTCCTCCTTCATTAGCCTGTTGGCATCCACTGTTGGGATATATGTCTCTTCTTTTTCATTCCACACATGTCTTGGTTTGCTGACCAGTATGTCTGGCAATACCAAACATATCCCAAAGAATTCCAGGAACAAGAAAGGCCCTTAGTCTGCAGGAGCCCTGAGCCAGTTAGTTGATTAGGGCAGCAATCAATAAGGTGAAAGGGCAAAGATTGCTAAGAATCTTTGTTTTGGAAACAGCTGCCAGAAGCAGGATGAGGTTGGCAATTGCCACGTGTAATATCAGGCCAATAAATACTGTACAGGTGAAAAAGTGGATGAGCTAGAGGAGGAAACAAAGATAATGGATGAACTGCTGGATAGAGTTTGGTTCCACACTGTTCCTTCTTGACAAAGGTTGGGCTTGAGGATTCAAAGAGTCCCTTCCAGCTCCGCAGTGCTAAATCAACATAATGATCATTAATTGGGTCATAATTTGATTGGCTGTTCAGCAGAAAAAGGAGAACATTGTATTCCCAATTTTGGAAACATTTTGTTAGTCTGAAACAGCAGCAGCAGAAGATGTGCAAGCTTTTGTTTCCTTATAACCTCAAATACTCTCTCATTTTTATGGTTATAAAATAACCCTTATAAACTCTCTCATCTTTCTGGCTCCCAAATTGATTCCAGCAATACTTCTAGGGAGTCAAAGCCCAGTTTTCTGGAACAGAGGAGGAGCTTCTTTCTGGTGCCTAGTGTAGAAGAGAAGATGATTAATTTGTTGAAAAGAGGACCACCATCTTGCTCCAAGCCATGCTTACTATCAATGTTTTAATCGTGCACTGTAAGGCTAATTAAATACCGAAGGCTTAACAGGTGCTAACTTGCATATTCTTCTGGGAGGTGAGATTTGCTCATGTGTGTACCAGTAGTACACAATTAGCCTGTAAGGATTTAGTTCTGCCCTCAAAGTCAAAAGGCTGCCTATATAATGTATTTCCAACACTAGTGTAAGTTCCAGTCATAGGTTACAACAATAATGTTCAATCATTTCTGCCCTAACAAAAACAGTATATTCATATCTCTTTTCTCACGTGACATAATGTTCATATCCCATGCTCCTACGTTACACAGTGAAGAAAAAGACCCATGACTATAATTTTAATAGCCGTAGTATATCATCTGCTTGCCCCACTCCAGCGGCCAGGAGCATTCAGAAAGGAGGAGCTATTTATTTTAGCATGGATAGATGTATCTGTGCTGCCTTCCTCACTTAAAATACTCTCTAGGGTGAAATTCATTCCATCTTGCCTCTACTGATAGAATTGAAAAGCAGCATTGCCCAGAAAAACTAGACTCATTTAAGTCCTGATTTGGGGTGGGAGAATTATTATGTACATACATTAACCCCCCGCCGATCGCGGGTGTTAGGGACCCACCCCACCCGCAATCGATGAAAATCCGCGATATGAGGAAGCGGGTGGGGGGGCAATTGCGTGCTCCACTTGCGTTTGCAAAGGCGCTTCTGGCCGTGGAGCTCCACGGCCAGAAGCGCCTTTGCAAACGCGTGCGCCGCTTGCTCCGACCTCCCCGGAGGTCAGGGCAAGCCGTGCGTGATCGGACAAAGGCGCTTCCTGTCGCAGAGCCCAGCGCTGGGGCTCCGCAGCTGGAAGCGTCTTTGCAAATGCACGCCGCTTGCCAGGACCTCCTAGGAGGCGCAGGCAGGCGGTGTGCGATCCCCCCTCCCTCAAGCCCTTTCCTGGTACCGAGGTCCCACGATATAGCGGGACCGCGGTACCAAAACCGTGAAAGGGCGGGGGACCACTGTATTTAGGTCTTACACCAAAGTAAAAGTAAAGCAAAATGTGCTGGCTGCTTATTTATCATACAGTAGCATTTAGAGCACTCTCTGGGCAGTTTACAATTTTATTATGCAGGCTACACTACACCCCCCCCCCCCCGCAAAACCTGGATGCTGATTTCACTGACTGCAGAAGGATGGAAGGCTACCTCTGCCTGTTGAGATCAAACTTAGGCCATGACCTGAGTCTTGACTGCAGTACTGCAGTTTAACCACTGTTCTATGAAGCTCTAAGTACCTAGAATCTGGATTGTGCCTTGATACTAATGATGGGAAACATTACATGGCATATAACATGTTTTTTTCTTTTTGTTTTTGAAGGAGCATGGAAGACATGCCCACGCCTTTTAAAATGCTAAGTTATTTTTCATTCCAAAAGTATACCAGTGAGATCCTTGTTGTGAATGAGTTTTCTGGATTAACATTTACATGTGGTAAGTACTAAACAAGAAAAGCAGTGTTGACCATATAATAGTAATTGGCGCGGCCAAGCCTCTTCTGCCTTACAGTGACCCTTTCCAGGGTGTTTTGGATAGAAAATGCTCAAAAGCGACTTACCATTCCCTTCCTCTGAGGGTACTCTGAGACTGTGCTGATCACCCAAGGGCAGATCTCTAAACAACAGAGCCATCCAGCCAATATAGTTACGCTAATCCAGCCAAGTAGTAGTAGGTCTGCATCTTCAAGACATTGTGAACCAGATGGTTTGGGGTAGGGATAGACCTGGAAATCTTCATTTCTACGGAACAGCTGCAAAGGGTTGCGACAGGAAAATGTCTCAGCAACCCAAAGAAAACCAGTGCTCTTTTCTTGTTAACAAGTATAACTTATATTACAGCAGGTACAGAAAGTGTACCAGATGGTTTTTAAAAGATCCATACATCTCAACTGATGCTTCAGATTTTAAAAAAATCTATGAAACGAAGCAGCTATTTGACATAAACCACATGTTTTGTATGGGTTGGGCAGCTTGTGGAAAGTATGGAGTTCAGAGGACTAGGGGGTATCTTGCTCTCAGCAGGCCAGTGGGGCTGGGGTGGCCTGAATTGTCCTTACCTGCAAGGATAAGACAAAGCAGAGTTTTACATTCTTGCACTCCCCAGCACTTATCTACACCTACGTTGGCTGTGTTGTCAAAAAAAAAAAAAAAGCAGTTCTGGAAGAAGTGCCTGAAAGAAAAGAACTAGTTGGGGGGTGGGGTGGGAGGTTAAGTGTGCACACGCACATAAGCGCGCATGCACAATTATACTGTAAGTTGCAAGCTCTCTCCCACGCTATAATTAATGTCATTGTTTCATGGCAGATCTAGTTTGCGTTCAGAAAGAAGTCAGATGGGCGGCTTCTGCCACGGGGGTTTATTTTCATGAAGATATGTAAAAGAAAGGGTCCTTATAAAGTACGCCAAGACCAGCTAGAGCTCCTTGCATCTGCAGGCTACCCATGCAAGGGAACCATTTCCACTGGCATAAAAGGAACAGGTGGCCGTTCTCCCTGGCTCCTTCTCTCCTTTTCTAGAATCTCCTATGTTTCATAGAGTTTGCTCTGGAGCATTTGTGAACTGCCCAAAATAGCATGGAGATGTCACCCTGGGTATTGCCGGGCATAAAGAGGCAGCAGAGAAAAGCATCCCAACCTTCCTGCCAGCACTGTTTCTTTAGCTTAACTCTGTTCAGCAAATACTGTACTGCTGCTGGCAAAAGCAAAAATCAGTTCAGTATGTATGGAAAGCAATGGTGACAGAATGAAAGTAACTAGTACTACCCTACATTGCAAGCCAAGTTTGCAATAAGCAAATCTGAGTCTGGGGTTGTCTCAGCTTTCTGTAGAAAAATAAAGATTTTCCCCTCCAAGGTTAGTCACTCCATGGGGGGGTGTCTCCAAAAAATGCATTTATGTTTTTACCTTGAGTAGTGCTTCTCCTCCTTGGAGCTTAACCATTAAAGTATAGCTCTGAGATGAAGGCTGATGGGCTTGCATTTATTTATTTATATTGGCCAAAAAGGGAAAGCTTTCACATTCTGTCTCTCCGGAACTGTGGTGAGACTCTGATATAGCTATCAAATATCAGGTTTCATCTCCATAGCTGACATCCTTCCAAAAAACATTTCCATTTTCACCACTGAGAGAGATCTGCACATTCACGCTGCATTTCAAAAAAACTGCCAGGAGGCCACGGTGAAGCACTCACAACTATTATTATTATTATTATTATTATTATTATTATTATTATTATTATTATTATTATTATTATTATTATTATTATTATTATTATTATTTCTATACCGCCCATCTTCCGGCGGAACTCTGGGCGGTTTACAACAGAATTAAAAACAATACAATACAAAAGCAAAATCAAGTAGAGCCAAAACAGTAGGAGGGGAAACCCTCAGCAAGAGGCATCAAGAGGGCGGGAGAAAAAAACAAACCAACCGGTGGATTAAATTAAATTAAATTAAAGGTTGCCAAATGCCTCCCTAAAAAGCATGGTTTTAAGTGCTTTTTTGAAGGCGGGCAGGGACTGTGCAAGGCGCAGCTCACTCGGAAGATGGTTCCACAGTGAGGAGCCCACCACAGAGAAGGCGCGATTGCGTGTGAGCGACTTCCGTGCCTCCCTGGGTGTGGCCACTCGGAGTGAGCGCGCCTGCGACATTCTCGTGGGCCTGGCCTCTGTTGACCTTTGGGAGATACGTTCTGACAGGTATTCAGGACCCAAGCCATGGAGGGTTTTGTAAACCAAAACCAGGACCTTGAACCTTATCCGGAGAGCCATGGGCAGCCAATGCAGGCGTGCCAGAACTGGGGTGATGTGATTGTATCTACAAGCAACCACCACCAGCCTGGCCGCTGCATTCTGCACTCGTTGAAGTCTCTGGACAAGGGTCAAGGGCAACCCCATGTAGAGGGCGTTGTAGTAATCAATCCTCGAGATCACGAGGGCCTGCACAACTGTCCTCAGGGAGGCCTCATCGAGGTACGGGCGGATCTGGGCGATCCTGTGGAAATGGAGAAAAGTGGTCTTGGAGACAGCCATCACCTGAGCTTCAAGGGAGAGGGCTGAATCCAGGACCACACCCAGATTCCTGGCCCTGTCTGTAGGCTGGAGGGAAACACCCCCCAGTTTAGGGAGGGGGCCATTGTACCTAGAGGAGGGTGCCCCGAAGAACAGATGAGAACTATGAACAGAAGAACTATGATGTCCAGTGAAACAAAAGGCCACAAAAAGAGGACTCTGGTACCCAACCAAATGGCCAGACTATCTGAAAATATATAGGAAAGTGTGGTTATAAAACATCTTATTTTAACTATTATTACAGTTATCTTAAAATATTTCTTTTGGCAGGTGAGTTCAATGTTTCTTCTGGACTTGTGTCCCCCTGTCCATTCTCTAATGGGATCCAGTTCATTGAAAGAAACTTTCCTGGGGCACCATCCCGGTTCACAACAGACTTTTTAATATTATATGCCTTTCTTCCAGCACTCATAACTCTAGCAATTTTAAGTTTTAAAATAAGAGATAAATGTATTGCCAGGTAATAAAATGCCACTTAAAGTGCCATATATGGTGGGTCTTCTCAACTAACTGTTGATGGAGCTTTCCCCTAGATAAGTGCATGTACAAATGCCATTTAAATGATTTCTTACTTCTATGTGTTACTTGACTTGTCTGGCTTGCAAAGGTATAGCCTGAAATACGAAATTATTTCTCCTTATAAATGGCACACACAACACTCCAGTCATTGATAAGGAGAGAACACTGTGATTTTAATCAAGCTTTCACTTCTGTGCACCAACTATCTGTAGCAGCACCTCTCCTTAATCTAGCTGCTAGGACACTTCATGAAGGAGGAAAAAACAATAATCTTGCCTATTAATCTTTCCTCAATTGCAAGCTGGATTTACTCTCCATGGCTGAGGGGGCTCCAAGTGAACAGCTGACGGATGGCATTTTTTTTGAATTTTACTTTGAATGTACTGCTTTTTAAATATATCTCAGATTGTGCTGGAAGCAAATGTGAAATATCAGAAATTAAATAAACCAGATGTGTATATTTTGTAGCAAAATCTTTATTGAATAATCTAACACCAAGCTAAGGTTGCCTTGGCCAATGCACAGCAAATTTTAATAGGTTTTACACAGGAACCTGTGAAGACATATATAAACATGAGCTTCCTTACCTTCACGGACCCTGCTTTTTTCTTCTACAACAAGAATAAAATTCTATGGATACTCCAATTTAAACAAAAAACATTCACCATAAAGAAATGACAATTATTAAACACCACATTCCACAGTTTTCAATAGTTGAGTTCACTGTGCCTTTTATCACACATATTTATGTTACACTGACAATCTATGGGCTCTTTAGAAACATACAAAATGTACAAAGTTCAAACTTGTGAAATGCTGCACTGCAGTTGTAATCTTGTTGAAACAGGACTTCTTGATTAAGAATCGAACTTCATTTCTTTCCAGGTTTTAGAGGCATTTCTCTTGTACTGTTCAAGTTCCTAAAACAGAAGCATGTTTTATGAACAGAAAGGTAGTCATTCAGAGTATAAACAATATTCAATATATAATATTAATTTGCATAGTCCACTTCAGGAACACTGCATTGAATTTATTTATTTAACCTATAGCCTGCCGTTTATATTCTATCCATATCTTGTTTTTTTCACGCTCCCTTAGCTTGATCCACTTTGCAGGCTTGCTGTGACACAGAAGGCAGAAGAAAAGTTGTGTATTCACAGGTTACATACTGAGTTTGTACAGGTGAGATATAAATGCAGATGAGTAGTTCTTTGTAGAAAGTTCTATCTGACAAAGGTCTCTGCAATGCAGAGGTGAAGAAGGCAGTTTAGAGTAACTAGCTGATGGAATTATGCCACAGATTGCATACAATTCACAGAAGATTATAACTTCTCTAATACGAGCTTTCATGACCCTCTGGATGTTTTGTCTACCAGCTTGGTTTCCACCCTGAACAGACACATAATTGAGATATGTTGCCAGAATACATTAAAGTAATGTTATATCTCATTTCCATCTCTACCTGATCTGCAGCGTGATTTCAATACAGATCTTAAGTTGTCAGAATGCTGCTCATGCAAGAAAGTCTACTGAAATCAATGGCTTATAGCCATCATGTAGAATATAGGAACACCTACATGGCATTTTAGAAATAGCTTGTGAAAGATAAGCCCAAATACCCAGGGGAAAATATGATTTAAATATATCTGAAGTCTTAATTATGAATCTGAGATAAAGAAATCCAGACTGCAATATGTAGTAAATTTGATCTGATTTTAAAAGCTATCATGCACACCGTTCATAACACTAAATAACTGTTATCTTTTAATTTCCTACTGCGAGTGTACTATAAGTCATCCAATACTGAGATTACAGTAAAATTATAGAAGGCTATTATTTTAATTGCACCCATCTACTACTTGCAGTTTCAAAGAGCAATAGATACTAGTATACTAAAAGATTATATTAACTTGCTGTAAAGTATACTATAAAGCTACAGATCTTTCAAGTTACCATATACCCCTTTTCTGTTAAACCACCAGGAACAATCAGCAGTGCATGTGAAGGAAAACATCAACCAGGTAAAACTAGTAACTTGGCTTTAATTTGGCTATAATGGCTATTCCTGATGGTTTAACGAAAACATTTTTTTAATTCTGACTCTCATAAGGCTTGCCATACTTTTTGTATTATCTCATTTTCCCTGGCCAAACAGAAATTCTTTGAGTTTCAAAAGAAGGCGGAAGGGGGAAATGGTGTGTGTGTGTGAGATTGCTTGGCAACCCTTTCTTTAAAAAGTTAGGTGATAAATTTCAAAATACTGGCTGAGGAGGAATTTGAAGCCACACCTTCCACCCACAGGCCTCTTGTAAACTGCAGCTATTTCCATCTATAAAGCTAAACCTGGCCCCACACAACCATGGTGCACACAACCATATACCCCGTATCTAAATAAATGAGTGAGTTTCTCAGAGCGCATAATGCTGAGTATTAGGCACTGCAACAAAGTATACCACCACAAGGCTTATAAATTGGTTTTTCTTCTGCACATGTATCTGGTTCATGTATCTAGAAGTCTTCAGCTGTCTCATTCCATGCATGCTTTGCCCTGAAATGGGATGTATGCGTTTGCCATATTATATGCAGGGCTAGAGTTAGGACAGGGCAGCAGGAGCTTTGCCCTAAGGCATCAAAATCAAGAGGAGGCTGAAATCTACAGATTAACATGTTCTTACATTTTAGGAACATAAGTAGCAATGTTCCTAATGCTATTGAATTAAATAAACATCTTTTTTTAAAAAAAAAATGGGGTACACCACATTTTCTAGGGTGGGAATTTTGCCCATGCTTCAAAATGGAATATATAGGAGATCATGCTACTTGCCATGGATGCCAAAATTGTTCATGTGTCTGGATAGGAGAGGTGCAGCAGCACACATAAAGATAAGCAGCTCTGCTTTTAACTCTGCTTTATCTTCTTTATATTGTTTTAAAAGTTTAAAACCTTTGACTTTTAAGTTAGGCACATGTCTGGACATGAAGGAAACACTCCCAGAAATATATAGGCATCCCTTCACACATAACTAATTACGGTTTATGTTTCCACCAGATCAAATTTCTCTTTCTTTCTAGATCGGGGGGGGGGAGTGAATATTTTAAAATATTTAGGTGCTAAGGTGAAAGGCCCTTAAGTCAAAATCCTAATTGTTTTTTAACTGTGTGTACCAGGGGCAGTTGCATGCAGAGTGCTTCTTTTTCTGGTATTTGTGGTTAGAGGTATCCACTTCCCCCTTGCCCATGTGGGGAAACCCCTCCCCACTCATTCACTGCTTTGAATTATCTGATACCACACTGTAAAATTCCAATATGGAAACTGGAGGGGTTGCCCTGTGCAAAAAGTTATCATACTCCAAGTTCCTTAAAAAGATTTGTGTGATTCTTTGCTAAAGACTTTTGGTATCTTCTAGATCAGCCATTCTCAGTGGTGGCCATACTGCCGCCCCGAGGGGCTCTTGCAAGTTTGAAGAGGGTCAGAAACATGAAATAATTTTTCACACACCAACGTATATTATGTGGCTATATTTGGCCTATATTTGGCGTATATTTCTTCATGTTGTGAGTTTATGGATGTGTGTGTGTGGGGGGTAGAGAACGGCTATCTAGATTAATAACATTGTTCTGCAATGTTTGTGAAAAAAGTTATGAACTACTGCAGATCATCACAAAGGAGAGAGCCACATAAATACCCATGGTTAAACACATGTCAAGAAATCTTTCTCTGAGGTTCTTCTCTTATGAAGACTTGATTATAAATGAAGAATTTTATTAGTCTGTAAATGTGTGGTTCCTGATGCAACCCACAATTTGAGAAGTGCACTGAACTCTAGAGATGATCAGCATGAATCCAAACAGTAATGATCAACAGAATATGCACAAAACAAAAAGCTACCATGTATGAACTTTAAACAAACAAAATGGCCCTCAGAGGACCCAAAAGTGCTTTCAAGTGATCGGGAGGTCACTTCCTGTTTTCCAGAAGTTACTTCCGGTTCACGGGGAAGCCCTTTTGGAGCCTCAGAGGGGCCCGAGAAGGCCCTCGCAGGCCTGTTCGGGGCAGCACCAGGGTGGGGGTAAGTACAAGAGCTCCCACCTAGGCCCCTCCGGCCCGACCCAACCTGCATCTGTATATTGTGGATTTTCAATTATCACGGGTCACGTCGGTTCCCTAACCCCCATGATAGCCGGGGGGTTACTGTAACTGGAAAAATGGTTTCAGATGAGAGAGGCGAAGGAGAAGAAACTGTTCTTCCTGAATTTTCATGAATTTTCTTGATTAAGAAACCCTCTGGAAGAGTCCACAAGCTGAAGCTTCGTATACAAATGGGGATACAGTATAAGTTACTTTTGTTGGCTTAGTTATCTCTTAGGAAAAATTGTATACTTGCTGCAGGAAATGCATTTTGTGTATGCTTTGAGACTATGATGAAGTTATGTCAAAGTGTACTAGGTCGATTAGTTTAGCTAGCTCTCTTATTTTCCTGTCCTGTATTGCGCCTGCCTCAAACTTGTAATTATTTGCTCCAAAACATTTCTAACCATCATTGCAACTGTTTTAGAATGTTTTCTGTTCTTTTTGACCTTTCCCCCATTTTAAATAAAATATTAAAACATTTAACCTATTGACTTTATGTGTTAAGAAGGTTTGTTGTGTGGAAAAAAAACCATGGCCCTGGCATGACTATCTTCCCAAAACCTGTGTATTTTATGGGTATTGTGGCATTTCTACCTTGCAGGGCTGGTGTGAGAGTCACAGCACATAACCTTGTAGATTTTGGGGAACTACCTAATAGTACTATTGTGCTGGGTAATCAGGTTGGCAGGTAAATTCTCTAAGCCATCAACACATCTGGTGCCCCTGGGTTCACCTACACTAAGACAACCAAGGTAGTTTGGCTAAGAGGTTAGAGTGAGTCCTTAACACTTGATACAACAGTAAACATAAAATGTCCAGAGCAAGCAATTAAATTTAACATTTCATTTTGGATGACATAGTAAAATGAATTTAATAAAATGTTATCATCATTAATTGTGTACCACTTATAATTTTTTAAAAAGCTACTCTAAATTCAGATTATATTTGCGTCATAGCTTAATGTTTAACTACTTGTAAAGGTAACTCTAAATCATTGACCTGGAATAAACCTGCCATCCTAAATGAATTTGTAACCTACTTAGAGTAGTCTAGAACAAGTCTACTTAATAGTTGATTATTCCAGAGCTATAAATAAATACGATAAAACTATAATGTCAGTAAGGTAATTTGGCTCTGTTTTAAAGGTATGATCACAGATATGCACCTAAATAACCCTGCAGGTTATTCAGTCAGAGAGGGTTGGAAGTTCTACAGCAAAGATGAGGTTACTTTAGATTAAGAACTATGTGCTATTTACCTTAAGAAAATGCAAGCCAGAAAAAGTTCACAGAGGTAACCATTTATTCAAAGTTTTTGTCCACGTCACTAAAATTTTAATCACTGTCAATCTGGCCTAGGTTGTTTTTGTTTTTGGTGTGTTGTTGTTTACAGAAATTGATTTATAAAATGGAACTTTACCATTAGTGAAATAAACTGTAGAAGAAAAATGTTATAATAAAATATAAAGGGAAGGACAGATATCTCTGGATTCTGCTGCTCGTCAACAGATGGCCAGTATTGGCCCATGCCCAATATAAGTAAGATTATATGGCTAAGAATAAGAAGAACTGTTGTTGGCTTACCCCAGTGAATTTATTTTAGCCCTCATTATAACACCTGTAGCAGGATTCTTCTACACGGCCCACTGCTGGACTACACACTACTTGTAAAATGCAATGCTGCTTCCCCAACTGAAATGCCTATAGACCTTAAATACTTTGGACAACACCAATTTTACAAAACATGATTTGTGGGCAAAGTACATTTTATGTGTGTGTGCTGTGTTATTATAGTCGTGACTGACTCTTTGTGACCGCATGTCCATGGAGTTTTCTTGGCAGGATTACTGGAGTGGTTTACCAGTTCCTACTCCAGGTGCCTACAGCACCTGGTATTCCCTGGTGGCCACCCATTCAAGTATTAACCAGGGCCGACCCTGCTTTGCTTCTGAAATCAGGCGGGATCAGACGTGCTTAGGGCATCTAGGCAGCTCAAAGTACATTTTAGGGTTAGGGAAACTCTGCCCACATACTAAGACTTATGAAATAGAAATACTGCTTTATGTGACATTAACAGGCCCAGTCTAGACATATTTTTTTCTCAAGTAAGCCCAAATGATTTCTGAACAGTTTCCAGGTAAGTATGTATAGAACAGCAGCCTTAGTTACTAGTTTATGATACAGATGCAACTTCCACAGGGGTCAAGCAAGGATGACACCCCTTCCTACCAAGTTTTTGGTATAGCTGTGTAAAGAAAAAAATACATGAGCAAAGTGTCAGCTTTAAAAGATGAGATGGATAGAAAACTACATCTGCTTCAACTGAACAGGAAAAATGGGACAAAGTAGTTATGACGTGTTGATTTCAATGCGAAACAAAGCATGATTGTTTCTTTTGGATTCAACTCCTTGATTGACTACACTATTCTTAATGTTGCACACTGAATATTGATCCCCAACAAATGCCACAAATAATCAAGCCAAAACCAGTAGAAGTGACTATATACAACACCACTAGTTATCCAAAAAAGCAAAGCAAAATGTTCTGCTTATATACCACTCCATACCACTTCAAGTAGACTCTGGGCGGTTTACAGTTTAATTATGCAGGCTACACATTGCCCCCCCCCAGCAAGCTGGGTACTCATTTTACCGACCTCAGAAGGATGGAGGAAGGCTGAGTCAACCATGAGCCTGCTATCTGGGATTGAACCCCAGGTCGTGAGCACAGTTTTACCTGCAGTACAGGCATTTAAACACTGCGCCATGAGGCTCTATCCACACAAATGCTTCTTGCTGAATTGGAAGTGTGTGTGTGTGTGTGTGTGTGTGTGTGTGTGTGTGTGTGTGTGTGTGTGTGTGTGTGTGTGTGTGTGTGCGCGCGCGCGCATGCAATCTGCCCTGGATGCTAGTGATATCAACCCTGGCAAAGCCAATGAATTGAGGGAATTAGTCCAGCTCTCTCTCCCCTCTATGGAAATAACAAGAAGGGCATGGCAAGCATTAAAGCAGGTCCCACCATATTGGAAACCATTTATTTACAAAACACTGTGGTTTAATATGTTCCCTATCAATCGCCTGTCATGCTTAAGGCAGAGCATGGAATTTTAATAAGCTTCTGTTTGGCCTCTACACTTGGCTTATGGCTTGTACTGGACACAGCAGGTTACAAATTGGCTTTGGAATAATAAGGCTCTTAAAATCATGGACTAGAAAAAAAAACTGAGGAATGGCTTTCATTCCCTTTGGTCTTCTATTTTACTGGACTGATCGGGCCTTCTCATAAGATAGGCCACAAATTATGTCTCCACCATAATCTTAAGTATTGCATGTTTTTGTTGTTTGTTGTACAAAGAGCTTTGACATTTTATCTAATTTATCTAATTCATTTCTACAATAAACTTATGCATCAGATTAGGCTGGCAGATGATAATTTGTCCAAGGCTACCCAACAAACTGCAAGGGATCTGTAATATCAAAGGTTCAAGGTCTCAGCAGATTTCTATTGATTGAGAGATACTATTGAAGTTCTCAAGGTTTTATTACAGCAATATAAACAGAGGCAGCACAGTGATGTACCTGGTTCTTTTGACCTCGCATAGCATCAACTTCATATTCGGCATACTGTGGATCCTGAGCTGGGTCCTTAACTTCTTTAAAAACACCCACATTCTGGGGGGAAAAGACAGGATAATAGTTTTACTCATCCCATTGCTTAGAAATGTGTAAAAACGTTTTATTGGGCATAGGTGGCAAAAAGGAGCCTATTCCTTTGCAGTCAACTTTGTGAGGCCTCCATTCATGCACACCCATTCACAAATAAATTTACAGCAACAGACACACATTTATACATTGTGAGTGTGACACACAAATGTAAATAATTTCATACATAATATAATTTCGCAGAGTCTCAAACACTCTTAGAATAGCAAAGTGTTGTGCTTATATACCGCCCCATACCACTACAAGTAGTCTCTGGGCGGTTTACAATTTTAATTACTGGGTACTCATTTTACCAACCTCGGAAGGATGGAAGGCTGAGTGAACCTTGAGCCTGTTACCAGGGATTGAACCCAGGTCGTGAGCACAGTTTTACCTGCAGTACAGGCATTTAACCACTGCACCATTAAAATTGGGAGGAAACACTCAGATACTCTCTCTGGAGCCCATGGGAAGTGTTTTTACCATTGTCAAGGGATGTATTCTTGACAAAGTGTCTGTATTATGTATTTAACAGATTTCAAAATGGATGATATGCTAACGTAGACAAAGATATATACTAAGTCTAGGACACAGATGCAGGGAATAATTAGCACTGGAAGGTCAAGATGATTATGCCAGGTGATATGGCATGATCATCCCACCTCATTTAGGATGGGATTGGAATATAGCATGTCGCTTCATGTATAAATGTAGCAGGCAAAACAATGTATGGTTGGGACTGCCTAGGCGAGAGGCAGCTTCCCCCCCCCCCAACTCTGTTGTGTTCTTCTAAGTGACCTCCGGATCACTAGAAAGAACTTTTGGGGCCTCCGAGGGCCTTTCTAGGCATGTCAAAGCCCTCAGAAATGCTTTTTGGTGAACTGGAAATGATCGGAGAGTCCCTTCCGGTTCACCAAAAAGCATTTCTAAGGCCTCCAACATGCCTAGAAAGGCCCTCGGAGGCCCCAAAAGTGCTTTCAAGTGATCTGGAGGTCACTTCTGTTTTTCTGGAATTCACTTCAGATTCGGTAAGAAGCACTGTTGGGGGTTCCGACGGGTCCGGGAAGGCCGTTGGTGGCCCATTTGGGGCAGCGCCAGGCCTGGGGTAAGTAGAAGAGGCCTCAGATAGACTGACCCTACATCCACATATCGCTGGTTTTCAATAATTGCGGGTTGGGTTGGGTCAGGTCCATAACCTCCCGCGATAGGTGGGGGGTTACTGTAAAACTCATATCCCATGAGCCACAGTCTTATAAGGAAATGCTTCAGCTACCCGAGTGTGAAAAGAAATACCGGAGGATGGCCATGGAAAAATAATATGAATCCCTAAAGAAGCATCACGTCTTTATACCAGTAAAATTGCCAGAGGGACAAAAGGCAGTGGGATGCAGATGGACATACAAAGTAAAAAAAGTCCAGTGACAATACAGTGACCTGTAAAGCCAGGTTTGTGGCACAGGGGTTTTGTCAAGAAAAATATGTCAATTATGACAAAGTATTTGCACCCACTGTGAAGGCAAAGACATATAGAGTGGCATTAGCAGTTGCAGCAGCAAGGAAATGTCAAGTACATCACTTTTAACGTGTAGACAGCCTATCTAAATGCAAACCTGAAGGAGGACATCTACATGAGGCAAATCCCTGGGTATGAGGTGAAAAACCCAGAACTTGTTCTCAAACAAAACAAAGCATTGTAGGGGCTTCATAAATCAGGATTGGCATGAAACCAGTGTGTGCATGAAAAAACTAACCAAATTGTGTTCTTCTCCTAGCAGGGCAGATCCATGTTTGTATACAAAAGGTTCCATTATTCTCCTTGTATTTATTTTTATTTATTTTTACAACTTAAATGCCACCCACTATCCAAAGGTCTCTGGGCGGCTTACAATCAAAGAATTAAAACAGTTTAAAAATAGAAAATCAATAAATAATCAAAGCAATAATAAAAACCGTATACTAAAATCATTATACAAAAATTGTCATCAGAGGACCCACAGTCTGTATTGTATCAATTAAAAACTTCTGGAACAGGAAGGTTTTTACTTGGTGCCAAAATGTCATCAATGTTGGCGTCAGGCGGATCTCAATGGGGAGGGCATTCCATAGCTTGGGGGCAGCTGCCGAGAAGGCCCTATGTCTACAAGCCATCCCTCTTACCTCCTTGAGGGATGGCTTTCAAAAGGGCCCCCTGGCTCGATCTTAATCGCCGGATAGGTTCGTATGGAAGGAGGCAGTCCTTCAGGTATCTAGGTCTATTTGTGGATGGTTGTTTGATAGTTCCTGATATCTCACATGTTAAATGGTTTATGTCCTCACTAGGTGCAGAAGTGAAAATCAAGCATCTTGGTGAGGTACAGTACTACTTAGGCACTGATGTATAGTTGGTAACTTCTATCTGTGTCAAAGTGACAAGATAGAAAACCTGTTACAGAAATGTAAAATGGAAGACTGCAAGCCAGTCTCAACAGCTATGGAAGTGGGATTCAACAAGATTCCTGAGGATCACAAATTTTGTAATGTTGAATTTTATCAATCTGTATTGGGATCACTCATGTACGTATCTTCCTGGTCTAGGCCTGACATATCTGCAGCTGTCAACATGCTGAGCCAACATGCTGCAGAACCTCAGAATTTGGTTCGGATTTGGAACAAATTGATTCCTTTACACAAGGTATCACTGTATTTGGAACCCTTAGTTATGGGTAGGATTTAAGAATACCTAATTGGGCATAGAAATGCATCTTATACAATTAATAAATCTCATGAAATGGATCAAGAATATGAAAAGGACATTTTAAAAAAATAAAAATATCTGCATACTCTTGGTGGAAACACTTTCTCAAATACTTTTTTCCATAGATCCATAGGTGTCTGGGCGTGCAGTTTTCCAATATCACTCTCAGTAGCAGGAGGGGGCCCTAGAAATCATAACAATTGTAACTGCATTTATTGTATTTTCCCCATCTATGAGACGCTGCCATATATTAGACACCCCCCCCACTTTTTCAGACCCTAAATTAATAAAATTAATAAATCCTCCTTGAGGTCTCCTCCACCCACCCCTGCTTTTTCCTTTCCTTTCCTTTCCACATTCTGAAGACTCCTTTGTGCTTTGTTTTTTACAGGGATTGTAGCCTTCTTTTCAGTGGGGAAAGCCTCAGTGGTTGAGCAGCCCATTAAGAAGTGCCTTTCCACATCAAAAAGAAGGCTCCAATCAAAAGTATGAGAGGAGGGCAATCAAGTGCTGCCGAAAGGAAAAGAAAACAGCAGGGGGTGGGGTGGAGAAGAACTCAAACTGAACTCGGTGTTTCACTTCCTCTCCAGCAGCGCTTCCTTTTACAATGATCGTAGCCTTCTTTTCAGCGTGGAAATACACTTCTTAATGGGCTGTTCAACCCCCAAGTATTTCTCAGCCGAAAAGAAGGGTATGATTGTTGCAAAAGCAAAGTGCAGAGAAGTCTTCAGGACATGGAGAGTAAACAAGGGCTGCCGGAAAGGGAGGGAAACAGCAAGGTCAGTTTAGGAAGTTTCCCATCCCAACCCCACCTCTCAGGAAAGGCTTCCATGTACATGGTGCCCCTTAATTTTAAGTGTCATGATTTTAGAAAAAAAATAGTTTTGTATACACAGAAAAATACAGTACTTCATAATTTTAAAGAAAAGCAAATTATGTCATTCAGTTTATTATTTTTAGTAATTTAACAAAAGTGATGATAAAGAAATCTGAACTTCATGGAAGTTAAGTTAATGCAACCATACTATAGAACAGTGCTAGTGAACCTTCAGCATTCCAGATGTTTTGGACCACAAATCCCAGAATTCTGAACCTAGATTGCCAATAACAAAGGACTGTGGGAGTTGTGATCCAAAACATCTGGAATGCCAAAGGTTTGCCACTACTGCTGTAGAAGAAATGGACTCTGAGGACTCACAATAAATGACAATGCTGAAGTGATTATGTCAAGGCTGAACTTATATATACTATTAGTAACTCCTATTGAAGTAATGGGGCTTATTTTTGAGTGGATGGATATATACAGTACGTATCACATTGTACCCCATGTAGTTTCAAGTACTATTACCGTATATACTCGGGTATAAGTCGACCCGAGTATAAGTCGGGGCCCCTAATTTAAACCCCCCCCCAAACTGGGAAAATTTATTGACTCAAGTATAAGCCTAGGGTGGGAAATGCAACAGGGCCTGGCAACTCCTCCTTTGTGAGCTGGGTGTGTATGTGATGTTTAAAATGACTTTTAGCCACCGAGGCAAGTGCTTGAGTTGGTGGCTAAAAGTCATTTTAAACATTGTTTTAAAATGACTTTTAAAAAAGTCATTTTAAACATGGGGGGGTCAGGAGAAGTGGCGCACAATGTTTAAAATGACTTTTAGCCACCGACCCAAACTTGCCTCAGTGGCTAAAAGTATTGACCCGAATATAAGTCGAGGACCCCTTTTTTCAGCCCAAAATTAGGGCTGAAAAACTAGGCTTATATTCGAATATATACAGTACTTAAAATAGTTAAGAGCTCAAAACTTCCCAAATTGCTTCAGTAACAGCAAATTTAAATAGGTTTTACTTCATAAACAGATGTTTCCTTTTTGAGCACTTCAGCCCTGTATTCTCTATACTGAAAATGTTTTACAACATTAAGGATAAAACCAACCTATCTGGCTGAGAGAATCCATTCCTGCTGGGATGAACAATGGCTTGTTCTGATCCACTGATAAGGATTTGCTTTAAAATATAAATAAAATGAAGATTAGTTATCAGTACTGATTAAAAGCGCAATTTGCAACAGTAGGCTAAAAACATGTTCTATTACAACCATGGAATCACTAACAGGGACATTTTAATTCCTGTTGATGTGGATTTTTGTAGACTTAACCTTATAACCATATTGTCCCCTTAGGTTCCAACATTTATTTAGCAGTTATCCTAATATACTTGTTGACACTAATACTAGGTGGCTACTAGGCAAAAATATATCATCTAAGGTTTTACTTCTTAATGACCAATCCTACGAAATGGACTTTTAACGACTTAGAGCATTGGTCCACCTAATTTAACCTATTCTATTAAGATTCTTCCCTAATATTTTATTTATTTATTTATATACCACCCCCTTAGTGAAAACTGCACTACCCGTGTTAAAGTCAAACTATATGAAAGACCAGCATAATGAGTAGAAGATAATAAATTGTTATCCCTCCAGATACTAACTCCTTCCAAGCTTCTGAGTTTGAAAATCAATTTGCAAATTAAGCCTACTAGTAAGCTCCCTAACACCAGTCACCAAAAGAATCCAGCTAATTAGCAAAATACTGAACAGTAGAAAGTATTCTCTAGAAATAAGCATTCTTATCTTTTAGGGAAGCTTCACTTTTAAATGTAAAGCTGCTGTCATTTGCAGTTTGGTCCTCAGGCAGGATAATTTTCAAGTCATCTGAGCTTCTTTATCTGGAAATGCTATATCTTGAATGTGGGCGAGTCTACTGTTGTCCTTTCCTGCAGCTGTTCTGTCTGTCCACAATACTAATCATCCAAAGAGAGAATGACCCAATATAAAACCATGTGGTAAGATGTCAGTAGCAGAGTATTATTTAGCTTACCCTTTATCAAAGCTAAACGCTAAATGGTTAATGAGACTGCGTGTTTTCAACAGCAGAGCTTCAGATTTGCTGGTAAACTGAAAAACAAAAAACAATAAACAATGTTAAGATTGTATCATAGTCTTTTTAGGAAACATAGCAAAACATAATTGCCACTCCATTCAAAGGATTACTATGGTTAAGGAACACCAGGTCAACAATAAAAATTAGACTACCACATTTGTTCAAGTCGCCATCATTACATCTCTGTTGGGTTTAGGACATAATGTACCGTAATTTAATAGCTATTGATTATAAATAAGTGAATGTTCAAGTAATCTCAATGGCCAGTTTCTTTGCTGGAAAGTGGCGTCCAAAAAGGCAGCCTTTTAGTGGAGAAATGGTAGGGATAAGGGCATTGAAACATTGCATTTTGCATGCTTCACCCCTTGAGACCCTATTTTCAGGGTGCTTTTCTTGCTTTCTTTTTCGGAGTGCAAGGGGAGGAGATTAGAAGCTTCTGTGTTAATTTGCAGTGAAACACAATTTGTGATTTTGTTCATTGCTTGGTTTACCTATGCTGTAGCTGGAATCCCAAATCAGGGATTATTTATTAGGAAGAAGCCGTTCTTTGGTAGGAAGAAGGGCAGTGGTGAGCCTTGGGATTAGTTCATTTTACTTTATGCATGAGACAAAATCAAGAAGTTCTGGTTTGTGGCATCTAGACTGATGCTTTGGCAGAATTTTTCTCCATGTGGTGGAAAAGGCTAGTCACCAAATAAAAGTGTTGTCCATACCCCCTCAGTGTCCTAAAAGGTCAGCTTTCACTGAAAGAGAGAATTCAAATAAAACATTCATTCAATAAAAATGTATGTGCTGTCAAGTCAGAATTGACTTGTGGTGACCCTTAATAGGGGTTTCAAGCTGAGATATATTTAAAGAGGGTTTTATTTATTTATTTATTTATTTAATCCCGCCAGATTTTCCCGAAGGAACTCAAGGCGGTTAACAGATATAGGAATTCCATAGTACAAAGCTAACAAAAATCAAAATAATGATACTAATAATAATACAAATGTAAGATGGCAAAGAAAAGCGGGCGGACATAATAATTCAAATCCCTGCTCAAGAGTAAATCAACCCCCGAGGTCACCAAATGCAGCCGTAAAGAGCGTTACTAGTTCCACCCCCTATACAGTGGGTTTCCAAGTCTAAAGAGAGGTTGAAAGTCTTACTCCCAGATCTTCAGAGTCTTATTACCTAAAGGTTATTTATTTATTTACTTTCATTTACAGTCTGCCTTTTTTTTCTCAATTCAGGTATCTAAGACAACTTACAAAATGATGGGAAGCAAAGCAAAAAGCAAAGCGAAGTGTTCTGCTTATATACCGCCCCATACCACTACAAGTAGTCTCTGGGAGGTTTACAATTTTTTAATTACAGTGTGCATTGCCCCCCCAGCAAGCTGGGTACTCATTTTACCGACCTCGGAAGGATGGAAGGCTGAGTGAACCTTGAACCTGCTACCAGGGATTGAACCCAGGTCGTGAGCACAGTTTTACCTGCAGTACAGGAATTTAACCACTGTGCCACTGCGCAACAAGAGGCAAAATTCTTTTTAATATGTAATATTAGAATTCAATTAAATATCAAAGATTCAAAGACAAAAACAAAAAGGGCATGTATACTGTATATTTTAATAAGAATTGCTAAAGGTAAAAAAGAACACAGCATCCTGTTAAGCAATAATTGTATTTTTCCATGTGTAGGACTATATTTTTGTCTAAAATTATTAAACTAAAAATTGAAGGTAATCTTATACACAGAAGTAAGCTGAGGAGAGAACCGTGTGGTTGCAAAATCGCCCATACCTTGTCTCTACAAACAGTCGTCTTATACATGGAAGCTTTTTATATATGGAAAAATATAGTATTTTTGCAAAATTAATGACCGATGTAAGAAAAAGGTCTATCCTGATGAAAGATAGTAAATAAAGGGCTAACCCATACAAAGATGGAATTTCCATAGATAGCAGTCACTACAAATGTTATCTTGAGTCTTCACCAAATATATCTTTGGTGAGAAAGTACTTTTTTCACCCAAGGGATCATTGGTCTGTGGAACTCCCTGCCAGGAGAAGTGGTGACAGCTGTCAGCCTTGACAGCTTTAAGAAAGGATTGGACAAGTTCACGGAGAACAAGGGTATCAATGGCTATCATTATGGATGCCTAAGGACAACCTCCGGTTTAGAGAGATAGGCAAGATATCTCTCAATGCCATTTTCGGGGAATCGTAAGCAGGTGAAGACAGCTGGTTGGGAATACACTGAAGCAAATGGTGAGCTGCTGTGTGAGGCAGAATGCTGGACTGGATGGGCTGTGGCCTGTTCCAGCAAGGCTGTTCTTATGTTCTTATCTTTGAGGATGGTGAGATGAAGAGAAGGGCTTCTCACAGAGATCTTAAAACCAGAGGAGGCTCATACAACCCGGGCCAAAGCTATATAGGTCATAACCAGGACCTTGAATTGGGCACTGAAATGAACAGGCTACATGTAGCTGGCTCCAGCTGGGTTGCCGCATTTTGGACCGCTGCAAGTTTGGACCACTCTTCAAAGAAAACATGTAGAGCATGTTACCATAATCCAGGCAGGAAAAACGTAATGTGATAAGCAGCAATGAGTTAGTACAGTATTTGCTGCTTACAACTCCCTTCCTTCCTCACCCACTGCCAGTATAGGATAAACATTAAAAGAGAAAATAAAATGACAAGAATGTGTTTATTTCTTAAAGTTCTATGTAATCCTTCAAGGTGCTAAGTTCTTCCTCTGTCGTTATGCTTGATCAATTTCGTTGTCCATTCCAGTCATTCAAGATGGACAAACAGAATGGCACATGGCACATTACATATGAGTAATGTATCTATGCAAATACAGTATACTGCATTCTGACAGTAATGATCCACTGGTTCCTAATATTACCCAATATATAATAAGCTTTGCTTAAGCATTTAAGCATTCTGATCTGATGCTTTCAGTGACACCACTAGGAGTTAAAACTGATTAACTTTTACTGGGCTGTGTAATTTATACTAATATACATACCACCAAAGATGCTCCATAATAGTGAGAAATAAATCGAAGTGTCTTATATATTATTTTTTTCATCTCAGAGTCAAATTCCTACACAAACAAAACCAGAGAACACAAAAAGTAATTACTTTCTAGGCTTACAGTTTACAATTAATAACTGAAAAACCAAGATACATACATGTATGCATGCACATTATTCAAAATAAATACTTGTTTCATTCTAATAGTATTTTTAAATCGTTATCCACTACTTTCCATTGTTTATTATATTTTTCATTTCTCAGAAAATGAAAAACAGATTCAGTGTTGCTATAAAATTAACCATATCTTTGAAAACAAAATTATTATATCTGAAATAATATTTCAAACAATAATCTTTGTTTTCCCTTTACCCTTTACCCCTACCCTCCCTTCCTGACCTTACTTCAACCATATTTCTTTCCTAATTTGTTTCTTATAATGTCCCCTACCCAGAAAAATAAATAAATAAATTTGTAAAAAAATGTTTTCAACCGTTTTGGATAGGATTCAAGAATACAACTTTTGGATCACCCAGTGATAATCTGCAAATACCCATAAACTCATACCAAAAATTTCTAGTTTAACCATGTATTAAAAGATTTCTTAATGAAACAGTTCTCCGTGGATATTCTTTTTGCCAAGCCCAGTAAGTTTCTACTCATTCTATGTGTGTCAGAAATGTGGATGAATAATTCTGGAATAAAATAGTTGGCTATTTAACAAAAGAAGCAAAAACAAAAAAAGGAATCTGGGCTTTTACCATTAGAAATTAACCAGCAATTGTAGAAGACTTGAGATAAATGTGTTTTGCTGTCATCTTGAGGACAGCATGCAAAAGCTTTCCAAATTGCACCAAGTCCTGCACATTGGAGCTCAAACACTGCATGAAGGTTAAGACTGGTGTTTGATGTTGTCATTCGAGTAACAACAGATAATTAATATTTCACTAGTTTAAAAAGTCACATTATAGATGGATATTAATTCTCTACAAGGAGTGCTAGACTGTCAATGGCTCAAATACCATGTTGTCATTCTGCTAGTGCAAAGGCTACTATGGCTTGGAGAAAACTCATCTTAATAACTTCCATAACTGTCATATTGAATATTTTGATTCCAGCTTAATGAGTATGCATTACTTACATGAAAAAGATCATACTTGCTTCCAATTATAATCAGTGGAATTGGAAATGGGTCAATCAGTTCGCGATCCTGCAAACAGAGCAGCAATATTTACAGTGTTTTTGTAATCCAATTTTCTCCAGCAGCATAATAGACATCATATTGAGATGTGCTACAAATAGCTTTCAGTTTTGTTTAAGAGACTGGAATAACTAAGTTATGGCAAGACACCTACAGCTGGGGAAGGAGGTAGTAGCTGCCAGCTCTGTAAGTATGGTGACAGCCTCTGTGTGATGATGAGAAAGTTTGTGAAATGGCTGAAGAAACAGGGTTTCTGCACATATATTTAGTGGGGGAGCAAGGAATGCTGTTACTGTCTGCACTGTATGAAGGAGATGAGTGGTAAAGGAGCCACTGCAAAGAAGTGCAATATCTGTGAAATCTATGGATTTAGAAAGCCTACACCTGCAGCATGTGTAAACTAGTTGTCCTGCTAGAAGAAAAGATATAGAAGCTTGAGATGCCCAATCTACCTTTAAGCTCATAAAGGAAAATGAAGCATTTCTGAATAGAGCTGACCAAACTGTTCCAGAAGAGCAACAAAGGGGGGGGATACCTCTAGGAAGGAAGGAGACTAATTGCCGGAGATAACTACTTAGAGGAAAATGACAGAGCAGGGCTATCAGCAAAGGTGCATTGGCCTTGGAGCTAACAAACTGGTATCAGTGCCTCTCCATACAGATTGATTCTGACCTGCTGGAAAGGATCAGCATGGAAATAGTCACAAGGATCTGCATTTGGAAGGATATGTTCCATTCCGCAAATGTGTAAGAAGGGTTAGGTTGTGATAGTGATTCCTTCCCGAGAGGGACAAAGGCATCAACTGTTGTTTTCTTTATGAGAAGGTGAGACAGAGAGTCATCAAGATACTGACAATCATCCCTTCAAACAAGGCTGGTTGACCCATCTTTCAGTGCATTGCAATTGACTAAGAACCTGTGGATAGGAAGATGAAGGGCCTAGGAGGCAGGAGTTTTCCCATCACTCTTTTGTCCTCCTACCAGGAATGCAGAAAGGCATAATGGGAAGTGAACAGCTGGTTATACAAATGTTGTTGGTAAAAGTTTGGCTTCTCTGTGGTCTGTGCTTTCATGAAGTAGGATACCAAGCAAGTAATAGTTTATATCTTACAGAGACTACAAAGATTGCATTTGTAAGGAACATTGCATCCTGTGGTGGGGGAGGTAAGATTCCAGATTTCAGGAAGACACAAAATATTGAGGACAATAGTGTAGGTACTGACTGGAATGATGCAGGTTCTCTCTTGGGCCCAGTATTATTTAATGTCTTTTTTAAAGGCTTGGATGAGGTTGTAGAATGGATGATCAAATCTGCAGATGACATCAAACTGGGAGGGGTACCTAAGGCTTCTAAAGGACCTTAACAGATTGGAGTTCTGGGCAAAAACAAATTAAGTGAGGTTGAAGGGGGGGAAATGTGAAGATCTACACTTGAACAGAAGAATATTAGATTCATAAATATAGGAGGGGAGTTAACTAGCTAGCTAGTGAGAAGGGCTTACAGATTTACTAATCTTCAAGCTAAAGAAGAATGGTTAGCATGATGTTGCAATCAATTTAAGGGTAGCATCAACAGAAGTAGACATCTCAAATTAAGACAAGTACAGTAATGGTACTGGTCATGTGGAATTACATACAGTTCTGTACATCACAGTTTAAGATGAATATCAACTAACTGGACCATATCTGGAGAAGGATAACCAAGATAGCAAAGATCCAGAACCCACATTCTATGAAGAACAGGTGAAGCTGGAGAAGACTGAAATATGATATGCTAGCCATCGTTAAATATTTGAATGGCTGTCACATGGAAGATAGAGTAAGATTATTTTCTATGATTCCAGAGGGCATGGTTTGAAAAAATACCTCCCAATTACAAGGAGGGCAAGACTAAACCTTAGGAAGAACATACTGACAGCAAGAACTGTTCAACAATGGGACACACAATACAGGAAGGTCACAGGACTCCAATTGGCTGGATGGCTGCCTTTCATAGAATATTATTTAGCTCTAGATTTCCTGTAATGCCAGAGAGCTTGGTCTCATGGTCCCTTCCAGCTCTACAATTCAATGGGATGAGCAGCAGGTATGTGGAAAAAACAACCAGGCCTCTGGGGTGGGAGACAATTTCTTCTTCTCTAAGCCAAGAAATGTTTGCCTTCTTAACTGGGAGTTGAGTCATGGCTACTGGACTTCTTTTTGGAGAGATCGAAACGTTTCGCTGTTCATCCAAACAGCTTCATCGGTCTGAATACAGCTAGTGCAAGAGACCTTCTTATAGTCAGCTTGACCTCTTGTCCCCTGGTCTGATTGGCTCATAAGATGAACAAAGCCTGAATAGGCTCGTTAGGGAGACATTAGTGTCCATGGCCTTAAGGTAAACAATGGCCTAAGGTGCTGAAACCCATCAAGAATGGATCGTTAGCTGTGACCTGGTGGTGAAGGCTCCTTGATTTGCCTCCAGAAGCTCACCTCCAGAAGCCGCCTCAACCCAGACCAGATAGGCCTGCTCCTGGACCTGTGTCTGAACACCACATATTTCATGTACAGAGGGGACTTCTACAGACAGAAGCATGGCTGTGCCATGGGTTCCCCAGTGTCACCAATTGTAGCAAACCTATACATGGAAGAAGTGGAGAAGAAGGCACTCAACACCTTCCCAGGGACAACACCATCCCACTGGTTCAGGTATGTAGATGATACCTGGGTTAAAATAAAGACGCAGGAAGTACAGGCCTTTACAGACCACATCAACGCAGTGGATCCTAATATTAAGTTCACTAGGGAAGACACCCAAGACAACAGGCTGGCTTTCCTGGATTGTGCAGTCATCATCAGACCTGACCGTGGCCTAGGAGTAGAAGTTTACAGGAAACCCACCCACACAGATCAATACTTACTGCTTGACTCCCACCATCCATTACAACACAAACTAGGAGTCATCAGGACCCTAAGCCACAGAGCAGAGAGCATCCCCACCTCCTCAGAAGCCAAGAAGAAGGAAGACAGGCACCTGAAGACAGCACTTAAGGCCTGTGGATATCCAAGGTGGGCCTTCAACAAAGCAGTGGGCCATCCCAGAAGAACAAGGGATCAGTCTGAGACCCAGACCCGACGGAAGAACCTGGTCATTCCCTACATGGCGGGAGTGTCGGAGAAGCTTAAAAGGATTTTTGGCAAACACCACATCCCTGTTTATTTCAAACCCATGAACACACTAAGGCAGAGACTTGTCCACCCAAAGGATCCGATACCAAACCATAAAAGGAGCAATATAGTATATGCAGTCCAATGCAGTGAAGAGTGTTCAGACCTCTACATTGGAGAAACTAAACAGCCATTAAACAGAAGAATGGCCCAACATAGGAGAGGTAACAGCTCAGGACCAGAATCAGCAGTACACCTCCATTTGAAGGAAAAAGGCCACTCTTTCAAAGATGAGGATGTACACATATTAGACAAAGAAGAGAGGTGGTTTGAGAGAGGAGTAAGGGAAGCCATTCATGTTAGCATTGAAAATCCCTCCCTCAACAGAGGTGGTGGGCTCCAGCATAGTCTACCTGCTACTTATCAGGCTGTACTTTCCAAAGTACCCAGGCAAATCAAGGAGCCTTCACCACCAGGTCACAGCTAACGACCCATTCTTGATGGGTTTCAGCACCTTAGGCCATTGTTTACCTTAAGGCCATGGACACTAATGTCTCAACGAGCCTATTCAGGCTTTGTTCATCTTATGAGCCAATCAGACCAGGGGACAAGAGGTCAAGCTGACTATAAGAAGGTCTCTTGCACTAGCTGTATTCAGACCGATGAAGCTGTTTGGATGAACAGCGAAACGTTTCTATCTCTCAAAAAAGAAGTCCATTAGCCATGACTCAACTCCCAGTTAAACGAACCTGGATGACTGAGAATCTTCACAGACGTTTGCCTTCTTGCACACAAACACCACAATTATAAGGAGAGGGAGCTCTGTATCCTAGCCAGGAGAGTTGGCATCAGTGCAATTGGTGAAACAAGGGAAGGAAATACCCTTGTCACATGTTGACAGTTTTTGGCTAGTATACACTCAACCGGCCTGCAGAGAGTCAGGTAGATATAAATTTATACTTACTATGCCTTCTCTTTATTTGATTTTTTCACTATTATTATAGTTACCTCAAAGTATTACTTGTAACCTCAGATCGTGCTCTATAGACTATATATACATTGTTTTGAGACACTGATTATGCACAACATTTATACAAGATGAATGCATGATGCCAGGCACCGTTTCAACTGCATATCCCCCCCCCAATCTATTTTACTTTCTTGAAGAGAGCACATTAGCAATTGAATTCCAAAGGCTGATATTAACAGCCCTGAAATTTTATAATTTAATTAGTTGTCACATTATCAAAAGGCACTGAGTTTGTGATAGACACTTGAATAAATGAAAAGTATAGAGTCGTGCTGAAGACTGTTGTAATACACCCTTTTCTTATATCTGTAGTTTCAGTGAGTTGCTTTGCCAGATAACTTCTGCACAGTCTAGTCTTCACCTTCATTTCAAAAGGAGATTATACAATCAATATCAAACTGCTTCTGTAAAACTGTTGCTTTTGATTGTTGTAACATGCCATAACAATTGCATTAGATGTCTAAAAAGAATATGTGAAAAACCTTTTCCCTCCTTCTGAATTTTTATTAAATTGCTATAATTTTCCACTGAACAAGTTCTTTTACATGAAATGCATTTTCAGTCATGCATAAAAGTCTAAAGGAATTGTTTAGGATTTTCAAAACAATTATCTTCAACCATATAAGCCTCTGACATCTGGAGAAAATACTAGTTCTTACTGGATGATCCTTTGGTAAATTGTTCCACATTTTCTGTTTAATTTCTGTTGCTGCTTTAGGATTGGTTTGCCCCAGTTTTGTTATAACTCTGTCAACATGCTTCCTAGTAACCTGCAGAAGGCTCTCCATGGCTGGCCAAAGTTCATCTGTTTTTGAAAGATCCAACACAAGAACAACTGAAAATGTCCTATAAAAGAAGCAGAAAATATAAAATAAAAGGACATCCTAATGCTTTTAAAGGCACTGAGCATTCTGTACATGTGATATATCTCATATACATTTCCAGCTGCAAAAAAGACAAAAGACTACATTAAATACTGAAACAACAAACCTCTGCTTTGAAGATGACCTGATTTCTTTTGAACTTCATTGCCATGCTGTTTTTGCTTGCTGGATTTATAAACCTGGTTATTATGAGCTCAGCTTATGTTTTTTGAGCATCTGATCAGAGCATAGAAAAGTTACTTTTTAAGATTATAACAGTAACTCCTGAATAAAGTTTAAATCCACTGGTTATGATGGCCAAAGGTGTGGGAGTTGAAGTCCAAAAATTACCACTTTCAAATGTCACAGCACTGCTGAAATAAGGAATCATGATCGGTGATCAGCTAACATCAATCATGGCTTGTTTCGATAACACAAATATTAAGTAAAACAAAGTTATTTCCCCATGTATGAGACAATATTTTTGTCTAAAATCATTCAGGTAAAAATTAAAGGTCGTCTTATACATGGAAGTAAGCCAAGGAAAGCACTGCGTGGTTGGGAAACTACCCATACCTTGTCTCTACAAACAGTCGTCTTATACGAGGGCGGATCTTATGCATGGAATAATATGGTATCCACAGCTTCTCCATTTGGAAATAATATGTTCTAGTTACTCTCCCTCTGGCAGAGAGGAAGGGCAAAGATATAACCTTAAGGAAACACCTTTCGTCACCTGGATAAGGGAGTACAATTTTATTTGTTCTTCTAAAACTTTCAGCAGCTTTCAGTACCATTGGCCATGGTATCCTAGACTGCAAGGTTAGGAGGGGTATAGGGGGCAATGTATTATAGTGACTCTGATCCTTCCTGTCAAAAAAGTAGTCTGGGAGTGGACCTCTTGACACTGTTTAACAACATGGCTTTTGACATCCTTCAGGGATCTGCCTTATTCCCCATATTACGTATTTAACAGTATGAAGCTGCTGGGAGAGGTCATTCAGAGCTTTGGAGTTAAATGCCACCAACATGTTGATGATACCCAGTTTGCTACTGTCACCTGAGAAAGCAGTCAGGATTCTGAAACACTGCCAGAGCTCGATACTGAACTGGAATAGGATGAACAAGCTATAACTAAATCCTGAAAAGATAGGGGTTGTTGGTCAGTTGAGTGTCAGATTCAGGAATAAGGACCCATCATGTCCTTTAAAGGGGTTGCACTCCTCTTGACAGCTCAGGTTTATAGTCTGGGAGTGCTCCTTGACTCTGCACTTGACCTGGATTCCCAGGTGGAAATGGTGACAAAGAGTGCCAGTTAAGACCTTTCCTGGGTTTATCGAACTTAGCAACAGTCATCCATGCCTTAATTACATCATGTATTGACTGCTTCAATGTACTCTACATGGAGCTATTCTTGAAGTGGATCTGGGATCTTCAACTGGTGCAACGATCAGCAGGTAGGTTGCTAACTGGTGTATGATAACCACAGTCATATGGCCCTGATACTAAGAGATCTGCATCGGTTGTCAACTTCCTATTGGGCCCAATAAATTCAAGGATTTTATTTTAATACTTTAAAACCCCAACAGCTTGGAGTCTGACTATCTAAGGGATTACTTATCTCTTTATGAATCGGTATGGACATGAATATCTTCAAAAGAGAAACTCTTAGAAACACAGTTTCAGAGGCCGGCTTAATAAGTTTGCAGAAGATGGCCTTCTCCTGTGTGGCACTCAGACTGAGGAATGCAGTCGTTTTAAGAGTTACAATTGGTTATGAGCTGTTCCTACTTGTACTGATTTTAAAAAGGAAGTAAAATACATATTTTCAGGCTGACATATCATGTTTAACTGGCCCCGGTGTTGTCTTTAAATGTATCCCCCCTTGCTTTTAATAATTCTAAAGTATTTATTTTATTTTTTATGATTTTTAGCATTGATTTACCGGTATTTGATTTTATGATTTTTCAAATGGGGATTTGTTTTTCTTCTTTTCACAAGTTTGTAAACAAACCTGAGCTCTATTTTTAGTGAAAAAGTGGGGATACGCACATAATGAATGAATGAATAATAAACAACTAGTGAACATTTGACATTAACAAACGTGGCATTTAAAGATCTGTGTAACAGGAATGAAGAGAGAGATTTAGAGTATATAAAGGACAGAGAGAAAGGAGAGATTCATTCTAAAGTTACAAAACCCTTCATTTTTACCTTATGTTAGTTGTAGTTATCGGTATAGGGATTAGGTCCAAGAGAGAAGTTCCACCTCCTAGCTCCCAAAAATTAGCAATGTCTTTAAGCTGAAAAAGTATCATCACATTAGTAATTTGTATAAAATTTTGATGCATCACTAACTTAAGCAATGTCATACAAAAGCCATGCATGTTGCTTTGCCCTGGAAATTGTGAGCTATATAATTAAACTAGGCACAATCACATTTGAATATTGCTAATATTGTATTGGTCACTTGAAAGGCTATTTCATTTTAACACCAAAATGAATGTAGTAATTATTTAGCTCTCTTTCACATCTTATAGGCATTCATATAGAAATTAAAATCACAAATGTTCAGGACTGGTTAGTTCCCAGCATTCAATAGCTAAAATCCTTTTGCTTAGTGTAGTAAGCCACACCAGAATTGGGCCATGTAATGATTTGGGACTTGGTGAGTCAACTCCATAAGCTCCATTGATTCAAATGAGTGTATTGTACTCTAGTTGCAACTTACTACATTAAAGTAAGTTCCAAGTAGAGTATCAGTGAAACAGATGGAACAATTGACCCACCAAAACCCCACTGATCCAATGGGCCTGCTGAGCAATCGAAGTCCAGCCAAATTTTCACTGCAGTTAGTACAAATTAATCTTTCCCTAGATTTCCAGGTTGTATCTCAGATTAACATAAACAGAAGATGGCAATATAACTTAATGGCATACTCACTGTATTGTGTCCTTTTGCTCTTCTTCCAAAAGTATACTCCAAAGCTAGTGTTGGTTTTGGAATTTCGTCCCTAAAAATTAAGACATTCCCACCACCATTTATTAATTTGTACTGAAATAAAATTATTTTGCCCTAGCACCTGAACTTTAAAAAAAATTAACAAAGAGAGAGAGAGAGATTGGATTGTGCTCTGTTTCTAAATAAACTTCACTGAAATGAGTTTGTATGAGGCAACAAAATTAAAACAGCGATTCACTTGAACTTGATGCGAGTTGTAAAGTCCTGGGAACTGAACTGTGAGAAGTGGAACTGAAAAGCAAAACAGAAATATTAGGCAAGATTAAATATTAACTTCTATATCTGAGTGACTCAATCTTTTAGCAGGGTATTTAAAGAGCAGGAAATCTAGCAAAATGAATTATGAATATTAAAATAGTAAGGATTTATATTCTTTAGTAACTAGAGATTTCTCAAAAATAAAGCAGCTTTTGGAGATAGATAAATGCACTATTTTAAATAGCTGCATACCTGGGACTTGTATTATTTAGGTATTATTTGCTTTTTAAATCAGTTTCACAAAGCCTATAATTCTAAACTCACAAGGGAAAAGATTTCACTGAAATCAGTGGTGTTCATATCTGGGTAAACATGTGCAGGAACACACTTTAATGGTATGGGAAACCTACCAAGATGCATGCATGCACGCATATGTGTGCGCGTACACACAACCGACCATCCCTTACTACACTACCTATACTAACCAAAATCTTGATATAAGGGCCACATCAAAAAAGTTAAGAAAAGGAACTCATTGTTTAGCCATCTTACACAGAACTGTTCAAAAACTGTTTTGGACTTCACCTCCTACCACTTACAGTGCTGGGTAGGCTTTTTGAAAGCTGAAGTCTAAAACACATGAAAGGCCAATAGTTGAGAAACACTGGTCCTGAAGGGTTCTTTTATGATGATTATAAGAACAAGAAAAAGATCCTGTGAAATAGGAAGACTCAGCTTAAGATTCAATCCAGTAGTTTTTGTACAACATAATTGGTGCTTCTGCAGTGGAAAGTTCAGCTGTTGCTGCCCAGGGACACTCTTCAAGGAGGGCCATTACACATTTGTTAGACCTCACAGTGCCTTGTTCTCATTTTTGTGCAGCAGCAGACCAGCATGGCTAAACCTCTGGAAATTAAAAAATTGGGGCCAGGATCCAACTGAGTCTTAACATTTCCACAATTCTTGTTGCACAAGAACTTGCATTTTTAAGGCCACTGCAGAAAGGTGATAAATATTTGTGCAGAAGCATTTATTCCACTTCTGCAGAAAAAGTTGAGCTTTCTGTGAGTGTGTGTAAATGCCCCTAATAGATACTTAAGTAGCTGCCCAATGGGTTTGCTAGTTTGAAGCTCCCATGGCATGATCTCTTTTGGAGCAGTGTGATTCAGCACAACAGCATACATTAACATCTAGGCCATGTCAACACTGAAGATCTTGGCCATTAAAATCAAGTCAGTCATCAAAGGGAAATATTATTTTGAGTTTTCATGACACATATGAAATATTAGGACCTACAATTGTTTAAGGCTCTATAGGCCAAAATAAATGAATTGGAGTATACTGTACTGTATATTGATTTCAGTTTGAACTTTTGCTCCAGACAAGTCAAAGGCACACATTTAGAGTGAACGGTAGCTCTTGGTGTAAACACCAAAAGTGGTGTCACTCAGAACAGAACATGTTTATGTTACGTTCTCACAAAGATGCAAATGATATCTAGAATTTTTAACACCATGCAAAAATGAAACATTTCTCACAACTAAACGACATACCTGTCAAGGCACCTCAGTATAATAGTAGTCTTTCCCTAGAAATTAAAAACAACAAGGAACAGTACTGTAATGTCATTAAAATAAAAATACTGTATCATTCTATGTGCTGTAATGCATTCTTCTAATCATTCTTAACAAAATATTTTAAAATTACTAACCTAGGCAATTATATGTCATCTGATTACTGGTATTATTGTTACTAATATAAGAAACTATTGGAAATGACAAATTTAGCAGTAGGGCACTTAAGATACAGGCATCACTGCAGCAATCAACCTAGCCTGTTGCATTTAGCTGGGAGGATTTTGGTAATTGTAAATAACAGGTTAATCAAATTATTTGCTTCTATTGGAATTGCTTTAAATTAATGAGATGGAAATCAAATGAATGCCTGAAATAAAAACAGAATACACAATTTAATCACTTCCTCACATAAGGATTCACGTGCTGAGTAAAATATTTTACAATTAAAATCTGTCATTAAAATTAATGATCAGAATTTCTACAAGAAAAAAAGACTAACTGCTTCAAGATTTGCCTGGGCAGTTTTTATAGGATGGCTTGGCATCTATAGTAATTCTGATTTCGGCTATACTTACTTACATACTAAATGCTAAATTTCTTGAAAGCAGTAGTAGTTCTTTAGAAGCAGATGAGTCCAGAATTGCACTGTCAATCAAGATTTTCAATAATATCTACTCATCCCACTGTACAACTCAATGTATCAAGTTCTTGTTATCAAGTCACTTAAGCAAAGTCTATTCAGATGGGTAAATTTTGAAAAACAAAGTTATACAATTGTCAGCTACAGAACCCAGATCATATCTGATGTGAATTTAAGTCAACAACAACAACAACAACAACAACAACAACAACAACAACAACAACAATTTAGAATGGAACAATGATAGTTACCCCATTTTTATTTCCCATAAAAAATAATGATCTTTCCAGGCCATCTCTGTCCCCTTCATGGCTTTCTCTTTTCTCAACTTCTGTTTTAGCAATATCCCATAAAGTGTCACTAGTAGAGAAAAGAAAACACAATGTTTTCATGCAGAATTAATTTCCAATTTCCAATATATCTTGGCTTAAATCATACAGTGGATATAAAAAGTTTACTCACTCCTGTTAAAATGTCAAGTGTCTGTGATGTAAATAAATGAGACAAAGATACATCATTTCAGAACTCTTTCCACCTTTAATGAGACCTATGAACTATATAACCCAGTTGAACCACAAAATGAAATCTTTTAGGTGGAGGAAGGAAAAATAAAAAACTGAAATAATATGGGGGCATTTGAGTGCACATCCTCTTATAACTGGGGAGGTAGCTGTGCTCAGCAGTAAAAAAATCACATTCAAACTCATGTTACAGTCAGTACACACCTGCCATCATTTAAAGTGCCTCTGAGGAATCCCAAACAAAGATCAGCCATGCTAGTAGGTCTTTCCTGACATTTTCTTAGTTACATCCTACAGCAGAAGCCATGGTCTGCAGAGAGCTTCCAAAGCACCAGAGAGATCTCATTGTTAAAAGGCACCAGTTAGGAAAAGCTTACGGAAGAATTTCCAAGGCATCAGATATACAATGGAACACAGTGAAAACAGTTATCAGTCATCAGGTGAAGAAAATATGGCACAACAGTGACATTACCAAGAACTGGACGTCCCTGCAAAACTGATGAAAAGACTAGATGAGTAAGGGAGGCTGTCAGGAGGCCTACAGCAACATTAAAGGAGCTTCAGGAACATCTGGCAAGTATTGGCTGTGTGGTACATGTGACAACAATGTCCTGTATTCTTCATAGGTCTTGGTTATGGGGTAGAATGGCAAGGCGGAAGCCTTTTCTTACGAAGAAAAATATCCAAACCTGGCTAAATTGTGCAAAAACACATCTGAAGTCTCCCAAAAGCACGTGGGAAACCAACTCCCAAAAGCATGTGGGAACTTTTCAGCTGTAATTCCAAAATATATGTTTGGCGCAAAAACAGTACAGCAGTACCTCATAAGACAAATTGATTTTCAATGCATTCCTATGGGAAACCGTGCTTCATGAGACGAATTGTTTTGTAAGACGAACTGATTCATAGAATGAATTACATTCATATGGAAGTTGAGTCATGGCAACTGGACTTCTTTTTCTTGAAAGATTGAAACGTTTCTCTGCTCATCTGAACACCTTCGTCAGTCTGAAAAAGTGTTGGGCAGAGGAGGTACCGGTGGATCTTCACCCAGCCCAGGCGCCTTGCAAGGCAAGCGGCAGCGGTGATCTGCCGCTGCTGATTGTCTTGCAAGCCTCCTGGGCTGGGAGAAGATCCATTTTAAAATGTCCTGCCATGAGTGCTCTGGCCCTAGCTGGAGCGCTCAAAGCAGGACATTTTAAAATGCATTTTCTCCCTGCCCGGGAGGTTTGCAAGGCAAGCAGAAGCGCCACATCACCAACGCCACTTGCCTTGCAAACCTCCTGGGCAGAGAGAAAATGCATTTTAAAATATCCCGCTGTGAGCACTCTGGCCACAGCCTCAGCCGGAGAGCTCACGGCAGCGCATATTAAAATTCAGTGTCTCCCAGTCCGGAGGTTTGCAAGGCAAGCAACGTTGGCGATGTGCCACAGCCGCTTATCTTGCAAACCTCCTTGGCTGGGTGAAGATCCATGGGTCTGTGCTCTGTCAAGCAGAGCACGGACCCATGGATCTTCCCACAGCCTGTGCTGCTTGGGAGGCAAGCAGTGGTGACAGTTCGCTACCACTGCTTCCCTTCCAAGCAGCACGGGCTGGGCGAAGGTCAGTGAATCTCTGCTGTGCCCACCAAATTGGTGGGCAGAGCAGGGACCCATTGATCCTCACCCAGCCTGGGCTATTCCCTTGTAAACAGCCCAGGCTCGGCAAAGGATCAATGGTACCTCATAAGACAAATGTAAAGGGGAAGGAAAGATTCATCTTACGAGTTTTTCCTATCTCTGGAAATTACATTTGTCTTACAAGTTTTTTTTATCTTAAGGGGCATTCGTCTTGCGAGGTATTACTGTACTGCACATCACCAAAAGAACACCATGCTTTGGGGCTGTTTTTCTTCAGCTGGGACAGGTGCCTTAGTCAAGGTAGAGGGAATTATGAACAGTTCCGAATACCAGTCAATATTGGCACAAAACCTTCGGGCTTCTGCTAGAAAGCTGAACATGAGGAGGAACTTCATCTTTCAGCATGACAACAACCCAAAGCACACATCCAAATCAACAAAGGAATGGCTTCACCGGAAGAAGATCAAACTTTTGGAATGGCCCATGCAGAGCCCAGACCTGAATTTGATTGAATATATGTGGGGTGATCAGAAGAGGACTGTGCAGGAGATGCCCTTGTAATCTGACAGATTTGGAGCATGATGGCAAAGAAGAGTGGACAGATATTGCCAAGTCAAGATATGTCATACTGATAGACTCATATCCAAAAAGGCGGAGTGCTGTAATAAAATCAAAAGGTACTTCAACAAAGTATTAGTTTAAGGGTGTGCACACATATGCCACCAAATTATTTCAGTTTTTTTTTATTTTTCCTTCCTCTATCTAAAATATTTCAGTTCAACTGAGTTGTACAGCATCTTACTGCTCCATGTGAACCTAGGCCAGTGGTGGCAAACCTTTGGCACTTTAGATGTTTTGGATCACAACTCCCAGAATTCTGAGCCTAGATTGCCAGTAACAAAGGACAGTGGGAGATATATTGGGGAGTAATCTTATGCACTGTTTTCCGGGCAGACTTCTAGTGCAAAAAGTTTGCAAAATGCAGAAGAGGGCCTTTAAAGAGATATTATTCTGCCCTTTTAAAATGTGTGTTTTTTTCAGTGGTTTTAACAGGATTTAACACCATATTGGATACATATTGGACTCTCTCTCTCTCTCTCTCTCTCTCTCTCTCTCTCTCTCTGTATAGATAGATAGATAGATAGATAGATAGATAGATAGATAGATAGATAGATAGATAGATAGATAGATAGATAGATAGATAGATAGATAGATAGATAGATAGATAGATGTGTTAAAATGTAGCACTTTAAAGGCCAACAGTTTTACATCATTGAGACATGATCCTGGTTAAACTGTGCTTCCTCAGTTTTATTCTTTTAAATATTAAATTATTTGACCCCACCTCCCAAATCCAAAAGGGAAAAAAAAAAAACTTGATTGCATGCCGAGGCAGGCAAATACAAGCCGCTCCAGCCGCCACTTGAGGGCACATAATACCATTCTAGCCCAGTCCCATTGGGACTCGCCAGCACCTCGGCTCACTTGCCAGTCCTCTGGAGGGGCAGGGTGGCGGTCATGTCGGAGAGAGTTCCTCCAAATTTGAGGGCCGCTTGAAGTCCCCCCCCCCCCAAAAAAAGAAAAAGATATTCGTGGACGCGGGTGAATGCTGATGGCGGACGTTTCGCTGCCTTTCCTTCCTGAAAGGCCAACCCTGCTCCCGACTCCAAGAAAGAGACCAAAGGAGGCGCGTCACGCAGAGATAACAAACGGGGAGGGGGGGAAGGCTAAAACACTACATCTTCCCCGAGCTCCCCGTCGCCTCCATTACCTGGCTCCAGGCATCGCTTCTCAGGTCACTCCAAAAGGCCTTAGGCCCGGCTCACTCCTTCGTTTCCATAGGAACGGCACGCCCGGGCGGCAGGGCATGAAGGGAGCTGTAGTCCCCCCCCCCCTTATTTTTGGCACCAAGAGGCTTCCGTTGTTTTTAAGGCAGTGCTTTCCTAGCCTGGAGTCACCCAGGTCTTCTTAAGAGTACAACTGCCAGAAATGCCCGGGCAGCACACGTGATAGTAGAGGCTTCTGGGAATTGCAGTCTAAGAACCTCTGGGTTTACCCAAGGTTGGGAACCACTGGGGAGCTGGTCTCGTCTGGCTTGTTGCCGCCCCCGACGAGGAAGCTCTCCCGCGGTCCCCCCCCCCCCTGCGTACAATTGACCTTACTGGGAATATAAGATTCCTATGCAAGCAGGCCGTCGGCTTCAGAGACTTATTTATTTATTTATTTATTTAATTAATTTATATACCGCCCATCTTCCCAGGGGAACTCTGGACGGTTTACAAAGGAGGCTAAGCAAACAATATAAAATCAATAGAACAATCGAAAGACACACGCACACACACAGGAAAAAGAAAACCAACAAAATAGTGGGAAGAAACTTCAATAATAATAATAATAATAATAATAATAATAATAATAATAATAATAATAATAATAATAATAATAATAATAATAATAATAATAATTCTGCCCTAGACTAGAATACATCTTAATGAAATAAATAATGTACAAATATGCAACACACTTGAACTTCACATACCTTTATTTTTTTCCATAGAGGAGTGAAATGGAAAGGAACTTATATAAGTCTATCAAATCCAACCCCCCCCCTCCAACACCGCTTCGGAGTGTCAACTTGGTATTTTTTGTTCGTTTTCAAACAAACAAGCCTGAACTCGCTCGCGTTCTGTCTTTTCTCTCACACACATACACATTCACTGGTTGCTATCCCTGCTTTCACAGAGACGTCTTTTAAACTTTTGTAGAGTTGCAAAGTGCATCTATTGTACTTTACTAGGATTAAATAATGTGGCACTTAGGGGACTTATTTTAGTCCCAAGTGTGTATCTGATTGAGTCAATGTCTGTGCTTTGATTGCGGTGACTTGGGTTTGAATGGGATATTTCTCAATGTAAAAATACTTATATGAAAATATATGTAGTGGGTGGAAACATTTGGTGCATGGGGTGTAGAAATTGACTAAGTAACTTTGTTAATGTGAAGATACCACCATGTACTTCTTTGATAATACCTTTAATCGTTAGATTGGTGTACAGGCATATAAAAATACATTATACATTTTTTGCTAAATATCCACAAAATAAATACAAATGCTCTTCACATAAATTAATGTTCTATAATTATTGCATTTTGTTGAAATACAGCTTCTTTCTATTAAAAGCACTTTATTAGGTTTGTTAAACAAATTGCATCCTTAGATCATCTGATGTAGATCCCCCTACAATCTGTCTTCAGTTGCATGCAAAAAACAAACAAACCTGTATCACCAGAAAATAGATGATGCATGTACCATTCAAAGTAATACAGCAGGGATACATAATGCAGATTGATATACATATGTGCAATTTAATATGCATCCAGTTTATACCTGTGGCACCAGCAAGTGCTAATACATGCAAATGTGTGGCCTCAAATGTGAGAAACGAGAATATTGACTGGGGTTAGGAATGACAGAGTAACTTTCATGGGTTACTAAAAACTGTAACATAAGTGAAACCTGGTACAGTATTCTGTTATAGACCCTGAATGGTATGTTAGGGTACCACTATCAAGCTGCACTCCAACAAACAGCAAAATTTCAGCTTGTGACAATTTTCAAGTCAGACAGCTATGTTAGTAGGCAACAGAAAAATTGCTATGTTTATGCTGCAAAAAGTAGCTTGATTCTGGAATGTACAGATAAAATTCTATATCCTTTTTAATTTTAAGAATAAGGGTGGAGGATCAAAAGATTTGCTAGTTCTTTAGACCGCTGACTACTTTTTTTAAAGCTGATTTTTAAATTTTTGTCTTATATGACTAGTTCTGAGCATGCATATCCAAACTGCTAGTACAGCATGATCACCAAGCTTAATGGGATAAATGGTCATATTTTATCAACAGGACAGCCCCCCCCCCCCCGCAATCCCTTTTCAGGGTACGATGCTTCACCTTTATTTGGATGATCCTGGGCATGATGCATATACTGCCACTTCTGACATTCTACAGTCCAGATTAGAAAATGGAGTGGGAGAGTTGTTGCCCCCCTTTGTAGTATAAGATGTTCCCGAATTTTTCTCCCACTGAGTGTAACAAAATAAGACAAGTGCAATTCTTGGGCATTTTAAAGGGCCAGAATGACATTGGATTCAGTACTGGATATTCAAAGTTGCTTGTGCATTTAACCCAGGCTTCCTGTTGCCTGTAGGATTCTTTATAGGTGCAACTGTATGCTTTGCCCCTCAAAAGGCGGAGCTTCCCTCTGCCAGCAGAAGGGCGCTTCCATCAAAATCTAGGTCCCTCTAACAAGCAATATTAAGGAGTTAAAGATTGCACTGTAGGTAGGAGACAGTCAAAATTGTCAGGCCTGGCTCTCTTTTTACACTTGGTTTTAGTACCTATGGAACGTCCTGCTCTTCCCCATATTATTTATAAAAATATATGGTATATCCTCAATATAAAACTATCTATGTTCTAAATTTCATCTTCAACCCGTAGGAAAAATGGTCCAATAAGCCCTCCATATTTAGACATGTAATAAGCTGTCAAAATAGAAACTTCATATAAAAAAATAAAAGTTCATATTTGTAAGGTAAAAAAATGATATGTTGCATTGACAGCAAAGGGTATAATCAAGTGATAAATCTGTGATTACTCTGCCCATTTTATATGAATAAGTGATATAAGGCACAGAAGATGATTACACATTTTCTTCTCTACTCTAGCTAATACTGTACAGAATATATAAATTAGCTAGATAAATTTATTTAGCAGTATTACAAATATATCTAAATGAAACAAGTTGTGGATTCTGTACATAAAAGTTGACTTGCAGCTGAAAATACTGAACTTTCACATTACAGTACATAGGAAGCTGGTATATACTAGAATAAACCACTGACCATCTAATGACCCAGTATTGCCAACTTGGAAGTAGGAGTTGTTCTCTACAGTTTCAAGCAGGATTCTTTCCTAGCCCATTTTGGAGATGTTGGGGATTGAATTTGGGACTTGCGGATGCAAAGGATGTAAAGCAAAGCAAAGTGTTCTGCTTATATACCGTATACAAGTAGTCTTCAGCTACAGAGTGCAGGCTACACATTGCACCATCATTCAGCTGCACCACTTTCTCCCGTGACTCTAAGTGTTCCCTAATAGTCTCTGAGCGAAGTCTTAACCACATCTGATTCTGATTAGCTTCTGAAATCAGACAAAAATGAGGGATGTTCAGGGTGGTATAGAGCCTAAGGTAATGAAAGTTGAGGGATAAGGTAGAGGAGCAAGATCTGCTTGTGCATGCCAAAATGAAAATCAGAGGTTTTACAAATAATTAATTCCCCCCCCCCCAATACATTATTTTACATGAATTTTGAAATTGCGCTCAAAGCATCTTGAGATTAATATTTCAACCCTCTGTGACTCACAGGAGTATTTGGTTACCATCCTGATGGATACACTCGCAATGTTTACCGAAGAATGCCTCTCCATCCGTTTTCTACATATGAAACTAATGAGGTTGCAGTGAAGATGCTCTTGTTTATGAATACAGCTCAGATCTGAGCTGGAACATCTTCAATGCAGATGCAGCCACTTTCCTGAAAGTGAGGCGAATATACTTGGGGAATTAATGACTGAATACTGTTCAAGATTTTCGATATTTTGTAAAAATACTAAAGAATTACATGTACATACTCAACAGATTTCTTTGTTAACTTGGTTAGATTTTGGCTGTAAATGAAGTGCATAATATTTGGATTCAACATGGTGCCAACACCATAACTATGGGGGTGTTCTGTTTAGATGCAACATGCTAACCAACATGACTCATTCTCCCCAGAAAAGAGCGACTAAGCAGATATCTTACAATTACTAAAGCAAGAGTGGGGGAGGGGTTCAACTACATAACGACATACTTTGTAATGATTATAATGATACATTAACGTTCTTTCTGGAATGTTTTGATTATAGTAATAGTTGTTCCCAAAAAGCAGCTCTTCTGCTAAACTCACTTTGTCCACATTGACATACAGTTTAGTCAGATGTCTTCTTCTGACTGTATCATTCCAGGAAAAAAGTAGGGAATAATGAAAAGGATTGCAACGATGGTGGTGAAAAGAAAGGGTGAACATCAAAAACATTGTTTCTTTGATGTGTCATTGCTTCTTGCTATATTTCTGTGGCCTAGCAATGTAATGTACAGTATATACACAGCCTTTTGACCAATATTTGGTCTACTTGATGCTGTGTACATACCAGTGATTAATCATACAGGAAAATATCACACTTGGTACCATGCTAACAGCTCGAGAGCAGAATTGGATGAAAAACAGTACCACTAGTTTTTCATCAAACTGTTCCTTTTTTCCAATGAAGCATTAACATTCAGCTAACTTATATTTTAGCAGGTATGTGATCTTTTCATAATAAAGTAGGTCCTTTGGTTGGCCTGTTCTTCGATAAAAATGGATGACATGTGGTATCTTGATTCTTCTGTCCTGCTTGAGGGGATAGTGAAACTGTCCCGGAAAGATGGTAAGTAGATGCCTTTTGCTGATGGAAATTGTTAATGTAGCTGGCAATCAACAGAGTAATCTCAAGAATCTGAAATAAAAACCAAGAAGTTGATAGAAATCAGAAACAGTAAAGAACACCTACCTACACATCTTAACAGACTGCTATTAAGAGCTTGATCTCATATTTACTTCTTTGAGTAAGTACTTCTTTGAGTGAGTTTATTTCTTTAAGTGCTACTAAATTCTATCAAGTTACAATGAGGCCCTTTAGTTCAGCTGATTCATCATTTTTTTTATCTTGAGCTTTGAGCAAGTGTGCTTCTATATCAAACAGAGTGCTAAACTAAAAGTAGGCAGTGCAGTATTATGTTAGCAAGAGAGACTGCAGGCACACAAATTCATGTATCTCATGTTACCATAATGTAAGAAAAATAAATGGCAGTTCTGAGGGAAAAAATGAAACTTCCCTACAGGAAAGCAGTGAAAAAGAAGTGATGATGACCCTAGTCTTATAAAAAACTGATCCATGAAATCATGACCTTTCTGAATTGTTCCACACAATAATACAATATGATTATATGGAGAGAAAAAATGTGGAAGGTGATGATTCATCAACTACATCACCAGGGACTTCACAAGTTAATCCTCTATGCCAAGTAAATCAATCAAGGAATGTCTGCCCATATATGAAAGCCCGACAATTGCACTGACCAGCCTTGGCAGGATGCAGTGAGTAAAGTGGCCATGTCACTGGCCTACTTTCTCAGTTTCTCTTATCACAAAAAGGGGAAAAAGAAAGGTAATAGTGCTCATCATTGATAATTAGTCACTTTCAGAGATAAGGCCTTGGAATAGCTGAGCATATAATCTATTAGAATATGTATATAAAGTATGCCGTTACATGCATGTATACACTTTTCCATGAAAAAGCAAAGCTTCTCCTACAAAATGATGAAAAGATAATTAGATCTTTTAAAAATATTTATCTTTCCCAGTAAGTAGGAGTTCTGTGACTCAAGGCTGCAAGCATGTCATGACAGCTGGAAGAAGGCATTTGTGCTTAGGACTTTATGTACATACAATAAAGTATGTAAACAAGGCTGCGATCCAGAACATTCAAATAACAGCTGATAAGTTTTGTTTTATTCATATTTCTTCTGAAAACCATAAAAGCAAATTTATAAACTAATTAAAATACACATATAATTAAAATCAACAATGTTAATATGTTCCATCACGTTGCTAACAAATTACAGTTAAATATTAACATGTAGTTAGATGATCCCACACATATGAAAATGTTACACATTCTAAACATGGATGCTACATTTGGAAAATAAAGTTGTCTTTGGCTACTGTCCCAAAAATTAAAAAGAGTCTGAGTAATCTTCACTAAGTAGCACCAAAATTGTCTCTCCTACTTCTCAGCCTATTCTATTAAGGAGTAAAAGAACAACAAAAGAACCAGTTACCTACCTGTAAAGGTGATTTTTCAAGTGGACCTTCGTGAAACCACACAGATGGGTTTCCTGGCACAGCCTAGCAATAGGAAAGTTTGTTAGTCTCCACCCCCTTGCACTGAGCATGTGTGAGGGTGTTCCCACCTAAACGCCTCAGCTCCCTCACAGCCACCAGCATGCCAGGTAAGTACCAGACACAGCGTGATGAATCAAGGGGAGGAGGGTAACTGCTGTGTGGCTTCACGAAGAATCACCTTTATAGGTAAGTAACTGGTTCTTCTTCATCGTGGCCCTCCGTGAAGCCACACAGATGGGTGATAATAAGCAATACTCATAGGATGGAGGGAAGTAATGCCATCACAAAGGTAAGGACAGCTTTCCCGAAAGCCATGGCAGACCTTATGTGGGCAACCATTCTGTAGTGCTCATGAAGGTACTGGGTGTTGACCACCTGGCTGAGTTACAAATGTCCTCCAAAGGAACACCCTTGAGTAATGCAACCGAAGAGAAAATTGCCCTTGTGGAATGAGCTCTGACTGGACAAGGCAATGGTTTTTTAGCCAATTGGTATGCAAGTTCAATGGCTGAAGCAACCCAGCAGGAGAAATGCTGAGATGAAACCAGTGACCCTTTGGAACATGAGTCCTAACAAACAAACAACTTTGGAGTCTAACAGAATGGAGCAGTCCTGGAAGTGTAAAAGGCAAGGGCCCGACGGACATCCAGGGAGTGAAAATCCCTTCCCAGCTGAGTGGATGGGTTTGGAAAGAACGTAGATAGGGAGATGGGTTGAGAGAGGTGGAAGGAGGAGACCACTTTTGGTAAGAAGGAGATGTCCGGGTAGGCAACTACCTTGTCTTTATAAAACTGTAGATAGGGTAGGTCACACCTAAGTGCGCAAAGTTCACTAGATCTCCTAGCCAAAGTGACTACAAGGAGGAAGGCAGTCTTAACGGTAAGTAAATGAAGATCACAGGTTGCTAATGGCTCAAAGGGAGGACACATTAGTTGGTTAAAGACCAGAGATGAGGACCATTGAGGGGGAATATGTTGAGCAGCAAGGGCCATCGACTCTTCAAAGATTATTGAGGCATCAGACTTCTTGTCCTCTGGGAGAAGCTCCAAGAATGGCTGGAAATGGGAGAGGAGTTCTCTTTGATAAGCAACCATGGCGCCTTGATAGTTCACGATTTTAGAGAGCAAGGAGGAGATGTTGTAAATATTCCTGGTGGTATAGGGACTTGCTTGGTGCAGGACTGCACCTGAGGCAGCCACCACCATGGAGTTAGGAGTCGGGTGCTTAAAGAAAAATAAAGCCTTATCATCACACACCCTATACAACCTTTCAAATCCTCCTGGAAACTGAGAATGAAGATATTTTCTTGAAAGACTCCTTTGCCATTGAGAGGAATGATGGAAACACAGAGAGGTGGACTGGAGTGGTGTCGTCTGTAGAAATTTATGGTCCGTATGGTCGACTTTGGGTAGTGGTTGGGCAGATCGATGGATTTTGCCATCCTGAATACAAAATCAGAATAGTTGTGCATAGCCTACGAAGGTGATGGAGGTGAGTGCTCCTCTATGTCCGAATTCGGAGTAGTAACATATAGTGTCGAGTCCTCCTCAGTTTCCTTGCAAACTACTGAGGAAGAATTGGTTTTGGAGTCAGACGAGGAGGTTATGGAAGGCTTTTTGCTAAGGTCAGCCGTCGAGTTCATGTCTGATTGGATGACCCACTGGGAACCATCAAACTTTAAAGAGAATGTCGGTATTGGGTGTAAGGAATCGACACCAAGGACACAGCATTAGCTACCATAGGTGGAGAAAAAGCCTGAGAATGGGGCTGAATGGTAGCTGAAGTCATATTCATTGACACTGAGGGTGCAGCGGTGGAGCTTGAGGGCTGAGATGTCAACAGTTTACGATTCTTTTGCTTTGGTACCAAAAGCACAGCACTCGGGGTCAAAGCAGGTATCGACATAGAAGGTTGTGCAAGTGGGATGGTTGGTATTGAAGATGGATACTTCAAAGCTGGGAGGAACATTGAAGTCGGTATGGCATAGGATGTTCATAGTAATTGAGCAGGTGCCGCATAGAGGGTTGAAGTTGAAGCTGGTAAAGAAGTCAAAGCCAGCAATTGTACGGTTGAAGCTGATAGTTGCATGGTTGAAGCTGGAGCTACAGTTGAAGTTGGGACCGCATGGAAGGTCGATATCGGTGTTTGAAATTGTGCAGTCGGAATTGGAGGTATGGAAGCTGAACAACCATGCTTATGACCACTCTTCTGTTTGTCAGAGTGGTGGCTTTTAGCTTTCTGGGCAAGAGCTCTGGATTTGGCTGGGAAGTCGGCAAAGCTGTGCAAAGCTGCATTGGAACTCCCTTCGATATTGAGGATTCTGGAGATACCAGCTCTCAAGATCGATCCAGCATGACCGAAGGGGTGGAACCATCGCCATGTCTTGGCGTATGTGCCGATGATGGGATAGAAATTGTGTCCTGGCCGGATACAGTGGTAGATGAAGAAACTGAAGTGGTTGGAACTTGGACAATACATCAACAGCGAGATGTCAGGTGGGTTTTCGGTCTCTGCGCCTTCCAATTCAGATGAGGAAGAGAAGGACTCCGAAGGGAAAAGCAGCTCGTAACCCGGATGAACAGTCAATGATTGAGGAACAGTTGGCAAGGGCGATGATCTTTGAGGGCTTTGATATAGAAGGTGAAGTTAACGGTTTAGCAAGGTGTTAGAGTAAGGCAGGGGTGCCCAAACTTTTTGTAAGGAGGGCCAGATTTGGTGGCTGAGAATATGTCAGGGGCCGGTTGCTCCCCAACCCTGCCACCCCACTGCAAGCCCCACCCACTTTCTTTTAAAAAAACATGGGGTGAAGGAGGGGGAGGGAAGGGTGGGCCAGCCAGCCGCGGGCCACTCAGAATGGCCTGGCGGGCCGGATTTGCCCCCCCCCCCCCCCCCGGGCCGGACTTTGGGCAGGCCTGGAGTAAGGGAAAGTTCTTTTTAGGTAACTTCTTCTACATCAAAACAGATTTGGATTGTTTCTTTGGCTTTAATGGGCTCGCCGAAACAGCACGAGTAGTGGAACCCTTCTCCATGGACACTGGTTACAGAGATTTTTCCAGTAGGTAAGTATTAAGTTTAAATCAGTGGTTCTTTATGGCATGAGCGCCAAAATTCTTGCAGAGAGTACACGAATCAGACTGATGAGACTCACCGAGGCAATAAAGGCACTCTTGATGACTGTCAGAGTGCGGGATATTTCCTTTGCAGGATACACGTTTGAATGGGGGCAAAAATGCCATAAAATGATGGAAGATGACTAATTAAGTTGGAAAAGAGAAAAACTCGCAAGGAGACTAACGATGCGTTAAGAAAGATTTTTCTAATAAGAAAGTGTTCAAACGGTGGCAGTTATTTTTCAAGGCTTGCTCGGTAAAGCTTTTACAGATAGCACAGGTGTCGGGCTGATGACTCTCACCCAAGCAGTAAAGACACTCCTTGTGCCCGTCCACAGGCGGAATTTTACCACTGCAGGAAGGGTACTGGTAAAGGGGGGCAAAATTGCCTTAAAATTCTGGAAAAAACACGAATTGAAGAAGAATGGTGAGGAGACTAACCAAAAAGCTGCCTTTTAATGTGGTGGTAGGAGGGAACTGAGGCGTTAGGTGAGAACCCCCTTGCACATGCTCATTTTGAGGGGGCGGAGACTAACAAACTTTCCTATTGATAGGGAAGTCCGGGCCTTGTGTGTGCGTGCCGGGAAACCCATCTGTGTGGCTTCACAAAGGTCATGATGAGGAACTTACTTTTACACAATCTTTTTCTATATCTGATGCAAAGGCTTGCAGTTTGATAAATCCAGTCCATATAAAAGGTCACAAAAGAATGGTTACAATTAAGAGATTTTAATTAATATACTAACCTTTGGTTTGGCCATACTGAACAAGAGCTTTTCTGTTGGCTTTTCTTGTGTGGTCACATTATTAACAACCAGCATAAAATCATCCTGATAACCTCCAAAGGTAATCAGGTTCTTGTACAAATGTGTAACTATTAACCTCTTGAAAGTTGGAAGAAAAGAAAGTTGCATGTAAGCAAAAAGAGAGCAAAAACAGATTCAATGTAACCCCTATTTTTAAACTACAAAATGCATCTGACTAAGAATTATTCATTTTACAGAAAAGACTAATTGTTGATACCAGATTTGGAGGATTAAAACTCCATTTTATATAGGTCTATTCAGAACCAGGTCATACTGTGTTTAATAGTGTTTACTTATAAATAACCATGCACAGGATTGCAGTCTAAACCTTTTTCTTATATGGCCAAGAAGCACAATACACTAAACAGTGTTCACTGCACATAATGGCATACTAGAACACAAAAATATCAGAGTAATAATGGGAAAACAGAAGGAAATGGGATGAATTATCCTAATCCCCAACCATATTTACTCTAAAATAAGAGGAAACAGATTGGACCAAGTCATACTTAGAACTGACTCTCTGGAATCACCAGGATTTCAGTCACATTTCAGTGAAACCATTCTAAATTTCAGTTGCACATACTGATACATTGTTTTAGTGGTAGCCTCAGAGGGTGGTGCATCAGAGGACTCACTTCCACCTCTAGCATATGCATGCTTGTTAAGGTAAATACCACGATAGGATAAAGACTAAAAAGTTCCAGCATATAAATACTGTATGTGATGCTGAAATCATGGTCAGTATTTTGCAAAATTATTCATATAGAATTGGTACAGAATAACTAATTAAAATGGAAAGGTTTGAGCTTTTCCAGAAGGTAGAATGTGAATTTTCTTGAGAAGCTATGTGAGACATAAAATCATAAACCAGATGTGGGCACCAGAAATGATGGACATACATTATCGAAATCTTTTCCCATTTTTAATTCTGATGCTCCATTTTGCATTGGAAAATTCTTTAGAAGACTGAGCAACGGGGTGGAGGGAACCTAATAGTAAAAAATCATTCTGGATAATTGTTGACAGACCAAATGGTGATGAACCAGTTGTGATTTTTTACTAGTAAAGGATCCGCAACGCCATCTTGAAGTTCGCAAGGTTCCCCCAAGGCAAAAGAAAGCCATGGGGGAGCCTAAGAACCTGAAACTGAGGAAACATGAATAATTAAATTATTTCCAATGCCCTGATCCGATTTACAATGGCTAGCATGATATTGGCTAATTTGTCTATTATACAAATTTGCTAAAGATTAATTTGGTTTGTAATTCACATAGTACATTTTTCTTTATAAAACAAACTATTTTCTCTTACCATAGAGCTGTATTCAAGAATGTTTATGCCATCTTCATAAACAGCAAACCATATCATAGTATTTTCCAATGTGGATACTCTCAGAGGCTAGAAAGAAGAGAAATAAAAGAAGCAGTTACTTACCTGTAAAGGTGGTTCTTCAAGTGGACCTTCGTGAATCCACACAGATGGGTTTCCCAGCGCACACACAGGATGTTCGGACTTCCCTAGCAATAGGAAAGTTCATTTGTCTCCTCCCTCCTCGCACTGCGCATGTGCGAGGGGCTCCCGCCCAAACACCTCACTTCCCTTGCAACTGCCAGAGTGCCAGGCTAGTACGCAGACATGATGTGACAGATTGAGGGTAGGAGGGTAGGTGCTGTGTGGCTTCATGAAGGTCCACTTGAAGAACCACCTTTACAGGTAAGTAACTGGTTCTTCTTCTTCATGGCCTTCATGAAGCTGCACAGATGGGTAATTACAAGCAATAGTCACAGGATGGAGGGAGTCACGCTGTCACAAAAGAGAGGACGGCTCTACCAAAGGCAATGGTAGACCTCATGTGGGCATCCATCCTGTAGTGTTTGACAAAGGTACTTGGAGCTGACCAAGTAGCTGATCTACACATGTCCTCTAAGGGAATCCCCTTTAGGAATGCAGCTAAAGAGGATACTGCCCTTGTGGAAATGGCCCGAACAGGAATGGGCAGCAGTTTCTCGGCCAACTGGTAAGTGAGCTCAATAGTAGAAACTATCCAGTGGAAAAAACGCTGGAGGAAACAGGTGACCCTCTAGAACTGGGGTCATAACAAACAAACAGTCTCTGAGGCGAACGAAGAGAAGCTGTTCTTGAAGCCAAGGCTCGGCGAACATCCAAAGAATGACAATTTCTTTTTAGTGGAGTAGAAGGTTCTGGAAAAAAAGACGGCAGGATGATGAGTTGGGAGAAGTGGTAGGAAGAAACCACCTTAGGAAGGAAGGAGATGTCCGGGTATGCTACAACCCAATCTTTGAAAAATTGAAGGTAAAGTGGGTCGCAATGCAGAGCACAAAGTTCACTGGCTCTTCTAGAAGACGTGACTGCCAAAAGAAAAGCTGTCTTAAAAGTAAGGAGTCATAAATCACATGCGGACAGAAGTTCAAAGGGTGGGAACATGAGCTTGTTCAAAACTAGGGTGAGGGACCACTGTGGAGGTATAAGTTTGCGGTCTGGGAAAGTAATGCAGGGCATGAGTAAAGTGGATAGAGGGACACTCTTTTCCCTCTCACAAAATACCAGAACTAGGGGACATACACTCAAATGGAGGGTTGGGAGAGTGAGAACTGACAAAAAAATATTTTTTTACCCAGTGTGTTGTTAGTCTGTGGAACTCCCTGCCACAGGATGTGGTGATGGCATCTGGCCTGGATGCCTTCAAAATGGAGGAAAAGTCCATCACAGGTTACAAACCATGATGGAGATGTGTAATCTCCAGGCTTAAAACCAGGGTACTTCAAGGGCCAGATGCAGGGGAGTGGTATCAGGAGACAGATATCTACTCTCATGAGCTCCCAGACGCATTTGGTGGGGCCAGTGTGAGATACAGGAAGCTGGACTCAATGGGCCTTTGGCCTGATCCAGCATGGCATTTCTTATGTTTTTATGTTAAAGTATTCCTTAAGCCTCTGAGAAAAAGCTTTACTCAAGGATGTCGGAACGGCAGTGAGGCAGGTGAGCCCTGTGGTTGGTGGTAGACAACAGCTGAAAGATAGACTCTTGGAGAGGAGATGGATAAGCCTGAATTTTTCAGATGAAGAAGATACTGAAGGATTTGATGAATAGGTGGACCAAGGGGAGCGAATCCTTGTTTAGTAACGAAGGAGCGAAACCTTTTCCACTTGTAAGAGTAAAGTTTTAAAGTAGCTGGTTTACATGCTACAGAGAGGATCTTACAGATTAGGTCCCGATCCTCTGTGCTGTCAGTTGGACCCTGGTTGCAACAGAGTAGATTCTGAAACACTGGTAGTCAGTAGTAGTTGAATGCCATCCTTAATAGGGGGGCAAACCAAGGCTGACGCAGCCACCACGGGGTTATTAAGATAATGCTGGCCCTCTCCTGCTGGATCTTGGTTACTATCTTGTTCAAAAGGGGAAGAGGAGGGAAGGCATAAAGAAACCAAGAGTCCCAGTGGAGCATGAGGGTGTCCCCCTTGCTGTTCCAGCCTCTTCCTGCTCTCAAGCAGAACTGAGGGCACTTCGAGTTCTCTTGAGTGGCAAAGAGGTCCAACCCCGGGTGGCCTCTTCGGCGCGAAGGCGATTGAATGTAGGCTGACGTAGTTCCCACTCGTGGAATGTGGCAGTTTTTCTGCTGAGGCTGCCCGCAGCAATGTTCTCAGAACCGGCAAGGTGCATGGCAACTGGGAAGATCTGGTGGGAAATGCACCACTCCCAGAACTCGATTGTCAGCTGAAGAAGACATTTGGAATGTGTGTCATCCTATTTGTTGATGTAGTACATGGAGGTCGTGTTGTCGGTGACCACCAGTACTACATTGCCAGAGAGGTGTTGGAGAAATACATGGGATGCCTTGCATACTGCTAGAAGCTCCAGCTGATTGATGTGTCAAGTCTGCTCTTGAGGTGACCAAGCATCGTGGATGCTCATGTCCTGTCAGACTGCTCCCCAGCCTGTGGTGCTGGCATCCGTTGTCAGCTGAATGGTTGGAAAAGGTGATTGGAAGGTCCTGCCCATCAACAGATTAGAGGTGCCCACCCACCAGATAAGTTGTAGGGGTAGATGTGAGGGGTAAGGGTTTGTTGGGTGGGTTGTGGAGAGGATCGAAGTGTGATAGGAACCAAGACTGTAGGGTCCTGAGTTTCACTTGGGCATATGGTAGAACGTCTGTGGTAGCTGCCATGAGACCCAGAAGACGCTGGACTGAATGTGCCATCACTGTGCACCGTGACTGAAATCGAGGTAAGAGGTTGGCGATGTCGGTGATCCTTTCTTGGGGTGGGAAGGCCATACCTTTTGTGGCATCCAGAATGGCGCCTATGTAAGTGACGAGCTGGGATGGAACAAGCAGGGACTTTTCCTCGTTGACTTTGAGGCCAAGACTTGATAAGGTTTGCAGAACAAAACAAATGTCTCTCTGAGCTTGCTCCCTGGATTCTGATATTATTAACCAGTAGTCGAGATATGGGAATATGACGATGCCATGAGTCCTGAGTTGGGCTTTGACAGGTGCCATACATTTGGTGAAGACCTTTGGAGCTATGGCCAAACCAAATGGCAGGGTGGAATATTTGAATACGTCGCTGCTCACCACAAATCTGAGGTAACGCCTGTGTGAAGGATGAATGGATATATGCATCCTTCAAATCCACCACCCCAAACCAGTCTCCAAAACAGAGAAAGGGGATGATTTTTTCGAGGGTTATCATTCTGAATTTCAGGGGTAGAAGATATTGGTTCAATTCCCTGAGGTGCAAAATGGGACGGAGGCCTCCATCCTTTTTCGGTACTGTGAAGTACCTGGAGAAATGGCCTTGATGTTCTAGGCCTGGAGTGATGGATAGGATGGCACCCTTTTGAATCAGAGACACAACCTCTTCTAGAAGACAAGGTGACGGTGGTGTTCTGATGATGTTTCCTGTTGGTGGAATGGACTGGAACTCCAATTGATAGTCTCGGCCAATGACAGGTAAAACCCATTAGTTGTGATGGAAAGCCAATTGGAAAGGTATGGGCGAGATGGACCAAACTGGGGCAGTCAGAAATCCTCCTTGCATCTCTTGTCCCTGGATTTGGACGACAGAGAGGAGGAGGCTTTAGCCTTCTTTTCTCTCGTAGAGGAGAAAGAGAAATAGTTGTGAATTTTTCAGGCTGTTTGGCCGTGTTCTGGAAGTTTTTCTTCCTGGCGTTTTGCCAGATTCTTTGGCTGGCTTATTCAGAGGGTAAGGAGCTCAGGGAACTAGGAATTCTCTCTGTGCTCTGGATTATAAAGAGGAATATTTGGCAGATCTAGTAGAGCGGTCTCTTGGTTGTTGTCTGGAAGCAGTTGGTTGAAAGCGAGTTTGGAAGTTCATTTGCTTGTAGTGATAGGGAAAAGGCTGCTGCTGTCCCTGAGGGATAACTTTCAGCTTCTTTGCAGTAGTGTGCTTCTTGTGATGGTCTTTCATCAAATGGTTGAATGAAACAGTCCACTGCCCTCGAAAGGAAGCTGTTCAATTTGTGTTTTATGCTCTTCCGAAAGACCAGTTGAACGGAGCCAAACATCTCTACGGAGACCAACTGCAGCACCCAAGATCTTAGAGGAGCAGTCAAAGGCATGGCAAGAAAACCTCATCTGTTGTGCCGCCAAAGCTATTGCTTCTTTGAGGATGACAGAAGCGTCTGACTTCTTGTCCTCGGGGATCATGTCCAGAGGTGGTTGAAGATGTTGAAGCAACTCTATCTGGTAAATGCCCATAGTCCATAGCCTATAGCGCCTTGATAATTGGTAATCTTAAAGAGGAGAGCAGTAAAGGTGTATATATTTCTGCTGACAGTATCAAGCTTTCGTCCCTCCTTGGTTGGTGGGATAGGAACTTGTTTAGAATGTCACTGCACCTGAGATGCCACAACCACGATGGAGTTCGGAATAGGGTGCTTGACCAGATAAACAGCCTTAGTATCATGGATCTTATAGAGAGACTCGATACGTCTGGAAACAGACTGTGAAGAAATATTTCAAGTTTCTTCAACCATCAACAAAAAAGATAGAAACATGGCCAAATGGACCAGAGAAGAATCCCCTGAAGATATTTTGCCAAAAATGTGATAGGTATATTTAGGCTTATGGACTTGGCCATTCTGAGGACAAAGTTGGAATAATTCCTCAGAGACTCAGAAGATAAAGGAGGCGTGCATTCTTCAATCTCCAAATCAGGAATAGTCACCAGCTGAGCCGATTACTCTTCGGAATCATCAGAAGGGATCGAAGAATTATTAGAGTCTGAGTCAACTGAAGAGGCATGTTCCTGCGGCGGTTCAGTCGAAGGCGCTGAATTCAAGCCCGACTGAAGAACCCACTGTTTACCATCAAATTTTAAGGAAAAGTGGGTAAAGGCGGCATCGGAACCGAAAGAGCAGACGAAGAAGCATCAGCAGACGGCTGGGAGAGCAAAATGCTCAATCCTGATTGATTATGTTTCTTAGGTTACGAGACAGCCAGGGTAGTATGAGACGGCACAGAGACACCGATCAAAACAGGAGTTGGTGAAAGTACTGAAGGTTGAGTAGCAATTGGTACCGTAGGCAAGGTGACTGTAGCTGCAGGCAGCACTGAATGTGAAAATAATGTCAGTACCAAAAACGCCATCAGAAACGAGGTTGGGACATGGGATTGCGACTGGGATTGGGATCGAAGCCAAAGCAGTGGTTTGAATAAAAGGCAGAGTCAACATTGACATATTAGATGGGATCGACATGGGAATCGATCCTGGTATGATCAGCTCAGTGGGCGGTTGGAGGGTAGCTGCCACTGCTAGAGCCATCAAAGCGGTCAAAACCGAAGGGACGAACAACACCAGGACTGAAGAGTGCGGTGTAGTTTGCTGGGATGGAAGTAATTTTTAATGTCCATCAGGTGGTAAGTGCTGAGAAGCTCCCTTTGGTATCGACAGGCCAGGAGAGGCAGAGGCTCGATCCTGTGCCTGAGCTGCAGCCTGCACAGAGTCGGCATGGCTCAGCAGACTGGGCTTGCACGAAAAGTCTCTCCAATGTTGACATCTGCTCAGTATCTTGTGACTCAGAGTTAGATGCCGAGGACAACGAATCTGATGGAAAGACCAATTCGTAGGATAACACTGGCATCTCCAATGAAGGGCAATCGGTCTCGAGATTGATGACCTCAGAGGGTCTCGATACCGACGGAGACAGTATCGAACGGGATTTTTGTTGGAGCAAAGGAAGCTTATGCTTTGAGTCCTTTTTCAATACCGTAACTGATTTCGAAGTCTTCTTCAACTTTGTAGGGGTAGAAGAAACTGATTGAGAGGATGAATCTTTCTCCATCGTTGACAGGTCCAAATATTTTTCTAATAAGAAAGCGTTCAAACGGTGGCAGCGATTTTTCAAGGCTTGCGTGGTAAACCACTCCAGATAGCACAGGCGTCAGGCCGATGGCTCTTTCAGTAAATACACTCCTTGTGCCCGTCTGTAGGCAGAATGTCACCATTGCAGGAAGTGCACCGTTTAAAAGGGGGCAAAAATGAATTGAAGAAGAATGGTGAGAAGACTAACTAAAAAGCTGCCTCTTAACGTGGCGGCAAGAGGGAACTGAGGTGTTTGGGCTGGAGCCCCTCGCACATGCGCAGTGCGAGGTGGGAGGAGACTAATGAACTTTCCTATTGCTAGGGAAGTCCGAGCCTCGCGCGTGCATGCTGGGAAACCCATATGTGTGGCTTCACAAAGGCCATGAAGCAGAACTAGGTATGATTATTAAGTTGTATACAGAATTATGAACTATTAATGTTTCAGTAACTATGTTCAGTAACAGCCCAGCCTTTTGTTTTATGAGGAAGTAATACAGTCATAATTGTTGCTTGGACCTTCATTTCTCTAATTAAAAATGTTGCCCATTTATTATCTTGTAAGGGAACATAAAGTCAGTATATGAGTTAATCATATATCAGCTCTTTGAAAGCATTATTCTTCAAATTAAAGAAAAATAACATTCATTGAGACTACTTACTTTTGCGGCAAACAATTTGGCACCAAAAAAAGGCCACTTTCGAACAACAGCAAGGTAAATGCGCACACAGTCGGCAGTGCTGTGGCCACGCAGAGCCATCCATTTTGTTGACAGTCGTTGGCAAAGCTGTCTGTTATTGACATGAATCAGTAAGGGCATTAAACGGGACAAAAACATGGGGGAATGAAGAATCATAGGATAACCTCAAAATAGTAGCAATGTCTCTTTAACGAAGACAGCTCGTCCTCCTTTCAATAGTATTTCATACTCCACATGGGAGGGGGAGTGTGCTAGTCTTGCACCTTGGTTTTTGGCTCTGCCATACACCTATGCAGAACCTATACATTCTTCTACATATGAAAGGGAACCCTAGTTTTCCAGGCTTCCACCACACATGGGGATCCTCCCTGGAGAGCAGAGGCTATCTCCTTCATATTCATCACTTTTCTTGCATAGGAGGGAAACAGGAGAAAAGATGCCGGAGGAGGTGAGTACACGGCACCTTCTAGCACATTTGTTGATACAATACTCTATTCCATTCAACACAGTACAATAATCTCCCAAAAAACACACCTACATCTACAGAAGAAAGATTTTTTAAAAAAGAATTTGTTAATTCATCTGGTGGTTTTAGTAACAATACATCAAATTTTGGTATGATCTACATGAGGAAGTAAGTATTATAGTATCAAATGAAATTTAACAGTATTTGCTTGTGTTTACTTAAAGAAAAGCTATGAGTTGTGTACCTTAATTGCTCTTCTGAACAGCCATCCCTATATTTTTTTGGATAAAACTTTTCCACAACTTGTTTTAGATTCTGATTAGATTTTGACTGTGATGATACTTGTCCTGCTGGAGTTGAAAATGGTCTTTCAAAGTCACCAATCTCCACCTAGTGAACAGGTGAGAAGAGAGAGAGACTGCTATGATAAACATTTCTTGTCTTCACCAGGCTTCAATACCTACTAATAATTCAGGCTTCAATACCTACTAATAATTTTCTCTGTCTTGCGCAGGGTTAAAATCCAACGAGTAAGCATGTCGCGACGTCATCTGTGCTTGATCTGTGATGCTGGCCAGTCAGGATCCGTGCAGTGACAGGCATCACCCCGCCTCCCTCTCTGATTGGCCAGCAGCATGGAGCAGGAAAGATGACATCGCAGCGTGCTTCCTCATTGCAGCTCAGCTCCATGCTGGCAGAGAGAAAGGTAAAGCAAGTGGATCTGCATATATAAGCCAGTTCCGAGCACCACCTGGACTCGAGTGGTTCGTTTCGTAACCCACTGGTTTCGAAACGAAATGCCCATCCCTAAACCCCACCATTAACTGCTTATAGGAATTCTTGGCAAATACAACTGCCCTGGGACCATGTAACAAACCAAGCACAAGCTATCAGAAGGCCTGCTTTGGATTTTCAAATTTGCCTTTTCTTAATTTGAATAACCACATTTTCATTATGAGAAATCAGAGACTGTGGTAATATCTGAGGGGGGGGGGCAGAGCTGTTTAGAAACCAAATGTTGGCCAAAGGCAAGTAATTTAGAATACTGTACAGTACTTAGATGCCATGGGAGAACTAATCCAGATCAGAATCATGACAACAGACTTGAGCTATTTGTCCTCCCTAGGAATTGAATTAGCTCCCCAGTGGGAAAGCTCCCATTGGGATGAATGAAATAGTCCTCCTAAGCAAATCACAAGTGGGATCCAAACCACAAGGCTCTTGTGCACATCTCATTTCATGCTCCCAAAATCTGTTCTGAAAGATTGATGAGACCTCTCTGGAGCAAAATTTGTGTGACAAAAGTGGGGAAATGAGCAGAAAAAGTTCACTTTTGCTCATGGACTTCCATTTGTGCACTATTAATTTGTACACCATGACTACCACCAGTCTGGCCTGCCTTTTTAGTTATAATATACATATAATGAAGGGAAAAAGCCAAAAAAGATTCCCAATTAAAAAAAAAGATGGGTGAGAAACAGTTGTGCAGTTATGCCAAGAGCATACATTTTAGACAGGATCTGCCATAAATTAAGAAGCCTCATAGCCATTATTTGTTGCATGTCAAGTTGTATGATTTAGTATGCAACAGATAATGTCTACCTGTCTATTGCAAGTTAAGAGATAGATATCAATAAATAATCTACATTAAGGTCTGTCTTTTAACTTGCAGCAACCCCCTTCCAAAGGTTATGGTACAGTATTTGTCCACCAATGTAAAAGAATTTCAGCTATGATTGGATAACAGAATGGTGATTTTTGAGTGGGCAATCCTGGGTCTAAATGCAGTTCAGCCATGAAATGTATTGCTTAACCCTGGTCACAAACTCTGGGCCTAGACTTTCAGATAGCTTTTTCCCCAGAAATAAAATGTACAGTTGTGATGCGAATACACAGAAATGCAAAGGTAACAGACAGCTTTATTTAATGTTTCTTGACATAATACAACTGGGAAACTACAAATGCGACTTACCTGTGCCAGAAGTGCTGCCAGTTCTAGTGCTAGATCTTTATTTACAGGGAAGAGACCATTTACAATTTGATCATTTGTCTGGTACATTAGCAACAGCTTTTCCCGTTCAGTCTCTCCACGAATTTGTGTGGAAAAATACAGCCTACCAACCACAACAAAAACAAAAACAAAACATATCTATCCAGAATCTGTTTTGGAGCTCACATTTTTAAAAGGTACTTATATAATGTCAATTCTAGTAGGGACATGGTGATGGACTACCAAAGCATTAATGATAAAAAAATTAAAAATTATGTCATTGTAGAAATATCAGAAGCAACTGATAAACATTTTAGAAAGCCTTTACAACTGTGCAGTACTATTAAATCTTCTTTAATACTCTATTCACATTGTTGATTTGATTGCACACAGATATCTGGATAGCTACAAAAACTTGAAGGAGAAGAAAAAGAGTCCAGCAGTGGGAAAAACAAAGAAATAGGAATGGCACACGACTCTGCATTTCTAGCTAGCAACTAAAAACTGCTGTTTCCTAACTACATCTGAAAGGTCTTAAAATAACTGATTAAATAAGAGTTGTTAGACAATAGATTGGACTCCCTCAGAGGTAGTGGTGGACTCTCTTTCATTGTTGGCTTTACAAACAGAGCTCAGATGCCTCTTATTTATGCTTATCTGTTCTAGTCTGGTTTAGTTTTGGTGTTATAATCTTATTTCTGTTATTAATTATATTTCATTATCATTACCTACATTTTTGTTTTATTTAATTTTGGATTAACTTTATATTGCATTTATTATTGTTATTTGTATAATTTGCATTTTGCCATGTTGTAAACTGCCCAGAGTAGCCTTTGGGCTAGATGGTGCAGTATAAAAATCTAATGAATGAATGAATGAATGAATGAATGAATGAATGAATACATCTGTCCAGAATGATTTAGCTATCAATTTCCCCCTGCCTCAGGAGTTGGACTGAAGGGTCCTTCCAACCCCTTGTCTCTCTACAATTATATGAATGGAACAGTGGGATAATAAAATAATCAGAGGAGCAAGCTTATACAGTACCTGCTTCCCCTGTTCTGTTCTCACTGTATTTGCTTCGTACCAGTTATCTGATATATAAAACCTTTTGATTTATTTAGCACTAGTATGAATAAGGATGGTCCTTTGAAAAAGGCTTTCTTTGTAATAATGTGTGTTCCTTTGTCAACTGCTGGGGAAAAAAAACTTTCTTAAACAGGATCTTGATAGTTGTTGGGATGTCTCTTCCAGAAATCAGCTATCAATTTCACCCGCTCTTCTCAATCTATGCTGTGAAATATGGTCATAATGAGGAAGGCCAAAAAGGCAAATATAAGAAATCTTGCCTTTTCATTTGTGGCCCCTCATCTCTGGAACAAAATGATAACAGAGATATGCCAGGCTCCTTCTTTCCTCATCTTTAGAAAGTACATATTTTTTTAAAAGCTGCCTTTAATAAATAACTGAATCTCCTGGATACAGTCAATTTCTTTTCTTTTCTTTTTTCTTAACTAATTCTAGATTTTATACGGCTATTTTGAATGCATTTTTTTTGTTCTGGTAGAGTTTTGAGGCTTTTAAGTTTTAGTCTTGTAACCTATATGCAGAGTAGTGTCTGCTGAGGCATTTTATAAATTGAATGAGTGAATAAACAAAGAAACAAATGAAGAAAAAAAACATGTTTCATGTGACCTTATGGAGATCCATCTTTCTCCCTTTCAAATTGCCTCAGAAACTTTTCATCCAATAGCAATCTCAGTGGGAGCAGCAATTTTTGAAATCTAGAAAAGGACCTGGAACCCGGTAAGGTGTGCTGTTTGCTTCAATTATTCCTTGTGAACAGGTTTACTATGTGTGGAGCTCTTGCTGTCCTCTACCTTGGATTGATGCCTGCCTGCCTGCCTGCTGTTTTTTTTTCATCTTGGATCTTTTTTCATTTTTACAATTTTATCCTCTTGATTTTTTCTGATCTATTGATTTTTTGGAGGATGCATTTATTCTTGATTATTTTTTGCTATTGCCTCTTCAGGATTATTTGGGGGGGATTTTGTTTTGCCTCTTTGGAGCTTTTTGGTCCTTTCCTTACTTGGATTATTGCTAGATGAATGGCAAGGATTTCAATAGTAATGTTCTCTATGTTTTTGGTGATTTACTGTTTTTTTTTTAAATTGGCTGATGGGCAAATTAGGTTTTTTTTTCTCTTTGTGTAAGAGTGTCGTGGTGGTTTCTCTTGTTTGGAGGAACATCTTTGTGCGGACTCTAGTAGCGATGAGCGCCGCAGAGGCGTTCTCTATATAAACTAATGCCAGTTTAAGTATGATGATTTTTCATGAACAGTGACCTTCTTTTTGAGTAGACAGATTCTCTGTTGCCTTGCCTCTGCTTCTTTGGAGTAGTTCCTTGGAGTTTTTGGAATTCCAGAAAACACAAATGAAAGAAGACAAAACACATGGCCTAAAAGAGGCTTTCCTCTTCACGTAAAACAAACGGGCTGGTGCATGAAAAAAACTTGAAAATAAAAGAGGCAGTTCCTCAAAATGAAAGAAATTGAATGTTTTGGCTATAAATATAACTAGCTTATCAGAGCTCTGCCACACATAACTGTCATTAATGTAACTAGCTTATCAAAGCTCTGCCCCATGCTGTCATTAAACTGTTACCCTATCATAAGGAGCAGTGGTTGCTATAGGCATAAGTTCAGCTCATTATTATATATAGTACCTGCTTTTATATGTAAGCCTGACTGTTCTTGTCCCTTCACATTTCCCAGGATGCTGCTCTTTAGAGGCCTGTTCCCATCTAGAAATAATGTCGCAGATCTGCAACAAAAAATATTAGGCAGAACATACTTATTCCAATTCATGCCAAAAGTATCACACTTCTGTTAGGGTTCATATTACATTATTACTGAAAACATGTAATCCTATGTATAGTTACATTCGAGTAAGCCCCACACAATTCAGCAGAATATGTATTAGTTATGAATAGGTTTGGGCTCCAAGATGAAGTGGAGAAGCAACTGGCTGAACGGATTACTGAGATTACTGTGATTTGTGACAACAGTACCCATGTAGCAAAAGACATGAACCAAGAAAGGCATCAGTTACTTGCATGATTACAATTTTCAGAAGTAACACCTGCTTCTCCCAAGTACTCCAATAGTCACTTTTGTAAAACAAAAACAACAACACAAAACCCTGTAATGCTAAAAACTAGCCTTAGGTACAAAAACACACTTTTCCAATATCATTTCCGCAACCCCAAAAGGACATGAGCAGGCAGCAAAAGGCACAGCAAGAGTTAGCATGTGAAGGATATATTTTTCCTGTGCCCATTTAGTGAAGCCACAACCCTGAAAATAAACAAAAACGTTACAGTTATGTTGAGAAGGAATGAAATTACCCCTCGTCAAATTATAGCATAACACAGACGCCTCCGTTATTGTAAGACATTAATTACACATATGCTAATTGGCTATTCATAAACAGTGGCTTACCAAATGCTCTTTCTGGTTGTGGCTTTTCTCCCAGAAGGTATAGTGGAGATCAACCTCTAGGCCCCTAGCTCCTTTACCAGGTGTTCCAACCCAGTGAGCGATCCAGACAGCTTATTTTAATAGTTACGTGTAGACATTGTAAAAAAAAATATTATAGTAATACCACTGAAAAAATCCTTTTGAAGTTTGCATTATTCCCATGCCTATCTTTAAGGAATTTTATAAAATGACCTTAAATATCACAAAAACTTTCTTTGAAGCACTTCAAGGAAAAAGAAACCCTGAAACACTTAAATTTTAAAAAAGATCTCAAAATAATAATAATAATGAGCTGAAAGGCTTGCTACCTTGATGTTTCCTTGAAGACAGTGTTCTATATCTTTGCCTGAAGGATCATCAGTGAACAAAGCAAAACCTGACTCTGCTGGTTTCCTCATTCCGGTGTCTTGATTCAGTGTCTTGAGAAATTCTTCTACTGTAGTGGAAGCATCAAACCCAACCACCTAGACAGAACAACAAATGTAACAAGATACTGCACAAACTCTCACACAAGTCGAGCACCAGATTTTGAAAAAATCAGACACTGGGGAGCTTGGCCTAGAGTTACTGGACTATTTGTAGAACGTGTCCTTCCATGAGCAAAAGAAGTAAATGTAAATCTGAAAAGGCATATTTGGATTTTAAATACAAGTTTTTAAAGAATTAAAACTGAAGAATCCAGTGTAACAATACCAATACAGTGACCCCCCGCCATTTCGCGGTTCCGGTATTGCGGTCCCACTACATTGCGGGACCGCAGTACTGGGACTGTGGGGGGCGGCGGGTTGCTCCGCGCCACCCCCCGCCTCCAGGGTGTGTGGGAGGGCGACGGGGGGGGGATCTGGTCACTCCGCGCCGCCCTCCTACGCACCCCCGAGAAGCCTCCAGGGTGTGTGGGTGGGCGGCGGCGAGCAATCCGGTCGCTCCGCGCAGCCCTCCCACGCACACCCGAGAAGCCTCCGGGGTGCGTGGGCGGGCGGCGGTGGGCGATCCGGTTGCTCCATGCGGCCCTCCCATGCACCCCCGAGAAGTCTCCGGGGTGTGCGGGCAGCCGGCGGCCGGTGATCCAGGCGCTCCGCGCTTCGGGGGCGGGCGGGCGGGCAATCCGGTCGCTCTGCGCGGCCCTCCCACACATCCTGGAGAAGCCTTGGGGCTGCGCGGGCGGGCGATGGCAGGCGATCCGGTCGCTCCGCGCGGCCCTCCCACGCACCCCCGAGAAGCCTCGGAGCCTCACAGGCGGGCGGCGGTGGGCGATCTGGTCGCTCCGCGTGGCCCTCCCACGCACCCCCGGGAAGCCTTGGGGCTTCACGGGTGGGCGGCGGTGGGCGATCTGGTTGCTCCGCACGGCCCTCCCACGCACCCCTGAGAAGCCTTGGGGCCATGCGGGTGGGAGGCGGCGGCGGAAGGTAAGATCCCCCTGCCGCTGCCGGCACGCTGCGCAATCACCCCCTGCCCCACCCGCTTCCGCATATCGCGGATTTTCGTGCATCGCGGGTGGGGTGGGTCCCTAAGCCCCGCGATTGGCAGGGGTTACTGTAGCTTTAAAACAGATACACATTACACCAATCTATAACTTTATGTATAATACTCACTTGATAGATCCCATTCATGAAATGCACTGGAATACTAAAAGGCAAGGAATGATGATAGGGATTTCTTAGAAGTGTAGAAAGAATTTCCATTCTTGATGGTCTGGCTTCTCTGTCACCATTCTGCTGTGTCCTTTCTACGCATCGTTGACAATAAATTGCATATTTTCCCAATTCAGTCCTATAAGCAGAAGAGAGGCTTTCATGAGCAGAGATCTAACAATATTGGGGGAACACAGAATCATAAAATAGTGAAGTTGGTAGGGGCCTGCAAGGCCATCAAGTCTAACCCCCTGCTTGATGCAGGAACACAGATCAAAGGATATCCGCAGGAGGTTGTCCACATTTCTCTTGAATGCCTCCCATGTTGGAGCACTTGCAACCTTGATCAATGCTCATAAGGTATACTCCGAACCTAAGTACTCTTATGGACTGATGTGGAGTTTCCTGTGTGGGGGTGATGAGAGCCCATAGATATGGTGCTCATAGGATACGCCGAAACTTTATTTAATGCATCGATAGTGACTAGCATGATTTGTTTCAAAGAGGGAAGTCTGCTCCACAGCACAGGTTCAACAAGTAGCGGAACACGATTTATGAGGCTGCTGGTGGGCTAGGAAATCCAAAGGGAAGACTGCCTTCTCCCAAAGCGTGAATCAGACTAGCCCCATGATTTTTCCGCTCCTAGGAAATGCCTGCTAGACTTGGTATTGTGCTTTTCTGTTCAAGCACAGCAGAGTGTCCATTAATAAAGGGGTTACCAACCATATAAATGGTGCATTTTTAAAACAAGGGTTGTGCTGCAACAAACACTGAGTGTGGTAGGGTGGAAAGGGCAAAAGGAAATCTAACTTTTGAGACAGGTATTTTTAAAAGAAGGATAAAACAGACTAGAAGAGGCTAAACAACTAGAAATTATTTACAGAAGAAGCCCTCCATGGGAGACAGTGAGAGAAACCAAGATAACATTCTGGGATACCACTGCTGCAATGGTCGATAAAATGCAGATTTGGAGGGAAGGAGCTTTTTCACATAGAGTTTGAATTTCGCCAAAATACAACTGCTGAACTCTAAAAGGTTCCAGGGGATTCTGTGCAGGTCCAGGAAATTCCATTAGTCTGCATTCATAAAAACCATGAGGAAGAATTCCAGAGGGGGCCACAGCAAATCTCTTGTTACTGCCTATAGCACAAATGTAACCAACCACTGCCTTTTATTTTGTATATTGACTAAGGCCCTTACTTCACGAGGCGCGGCGCTCCGCAGCGATACTGCCTTCGATTTGAATTCGGAGGCGGTCACGTGGCGGTCACGTGTTCTCGCTTCGCTCCCGCCCCTGTTTCTCAGTACTCACGAGCTGCAGTTTTAGGACCGATTCGAGCACAACCTCACGTGCTCCCTTCGCATTCGCATGCCACTTTTCAACGTTCGTTATTTCCCATCCGTCCTTTAAAAAAATTCCTACCGACGGCGTATCGATGCACTGATGCTAGACTGTCAGTTGCAATGGCTCTACTGATTTCACTGTTTCCTGGCATCATTGGCAGCCCCCCCCGCCGCCGCCGCCGCTACTCGGGGGGAGCCCCGCATGGCACAGCCGCCCGCCCTCCGCCGCTTGCACGCTGCCTGCCCCGGGTGCCCTGCTCTGGCCGGGCGAGGCGGCAGCGGCTCCTCCTGCTCCCGCCCCCGCCGCCGCCGCCCCCGCCCCTACTCGAGCGAGGAAGTAACAGCGCAAAGCGATGAAACGATATAGCGATGCATCGATATCCCTGTTTGAATATTTTTTAAAAAAACTTGAAATAAAAGCCAAAAACCGAGACCACACATGACGTTGGGAGCGAAGCAAGATGCGAAGCGAAAAGATTCCCGGCAGTAGCCAGGGGAACCACTCGCCCCGCTTGGAGCACGGTAAAGGGGGCGTGGTCGGGGTGGCATCGCAGCCAAAAAGGAGGAGCGTGCGGACTGAAACGATCGATTCGCACAGAAAAGAAGGCTAGCCGCGAAGCGAGCGGCTCGTGAAGTAACGGCCTAACTGTTGGAACTAGGATAGAGGAGAGGAAAAGGGGAAAGTCTGTTCCAGTGAAATGCAAGGATGACTTGGGGAGGGATCTTCCAGCCATCAGCTTAAAACACCTTTTGATGATGATACTCCAATGTCTTTTGCATCTTTTCCTGATCCTCTCAAACTTTGGCTGTGTGGCTAAAGCTGAAGGCCAAACATGAAATGGATGTGCCTGTTCATTCTTCTTTAGGCATCACAATCTTCATGGGAAGTTAAGTTATGCTTTACACTTGAAAAATACAAGGATGGGGTCATGTTGGTACCACAGTTATTATATGAGATAATATTATACAGTGGACCCTCATATAACACAGGGTTTGTATAACATAAAATCTGTATAACATAAAAAATTCTGGAGATAGGGGAAATTTGCTTAACAGAATCGTCTATGGGGCGAATTCGTACAACATAAAAATGGTCACGATTAGGGATTACAGTACTGTTTTCACTGCATTCCTATGGGAAATTTGTATAAAGGAAAATTTGCTTAACATAATTTCATTTGGAACGAATTAATTCCTTTATACAAGGCAACACTGTACTTGAAAACTTGTAATGAAGTTTGGTCTATTAACATTCTTGCTCTGCTCAGTCAATGAACTAATGTGAAAGCTAACAGCAAGCTGATCAAGAAAGAGCATGAATAAGAACATTTTGCTTTATCAACGTTTAGTCCAGTCAATTAAATGCTGCTGCTTCACTGTAGAAAGCAATCCTTTAGCCTTCAGTGGCCTGATTTTCTCACAACGCCTACCTGGAATCGGCATTCTTCTTTAGGTGAAGTTTCATGAGCCAAAGAAATGGGTGCTGTGGAAGGAAGAGCCCAACAGAGAGGGCTAAAAGCTGCCATACCTGGTCAAAAAAGAAAAAGAAAATCACTGTCTGAAGTTGTTTGGGAAGGGAATATAAATGGATGTGCAGTCACAGGTGACACAGGGAATCCCAGACGCGAAGCAGCCATCTGTGCATGTACCCTGTGAGGGTGCAATTGTACAGCCAAGAGAGCCTGGATCAAACATAAAATGGGAGCCCCAGATCCATAGAGAAGCTATAGGAGAAAATGAAGATGTAAGTCATAACCCTAAAACCAATTTAATAAGCTTAGGGTCCAGGGCATGCCATAATCTATGGGTCTCACCTGGACTAATCCAAAACTTTTGACATGGTAGTGTATATTTCATTTTAAAATCTTCCAGCTTGGTTATGCCTTAGTCATGCTCCTACAGAATGAGTGGATTAAATGTAACTGGAACATACAAGTACGAAAAGCGGTCTGCTGGCTGGTGAGCGGTGAAAGTTCTTTGCTACAATAGTCTCAATAGGCTCCTTTGCAACCTTCCCAACACCCATAAAGTATGAGTCCTTAGCCATGGCCTTGCTGGTGGAGGTGTGAAGCATTTTTTTATTTGTTTGAGAGAGGGGTCAGGGAAGCCATTCATGTGAGTATTGAAAACCCCTCTCTCAACAGAGGTGGGGGACTCAGGCACAGTCTATCTACTACCCTGTTTCCCTGAAAATAAGACCTCCCCCAAAAATAAGCCCTAGCAGGATTTCTATGCATTTGTTAAATATAAGCCCTACCCTGATAATAAAACCTAGTGATGGGCGTGGCTATGGTTGTGTGCAGGGCTGACATTCAAGTGTCTTATTTTCGGGGAAACATAGTACTTATCAGGCAGTGATTTCAACAATCCCCAGACAAATAAAAAATACTTCACACCACCACCAGCAAGGCTATGGCTAACGACTCATACTTTATAGGTGTTGGGAAGGTTGTAAAGGTGGGCCATTGTCCACCTAATGAGCCTATCGAGACTACTGTCCACCTAACAAGCCTAATCAGGCCATTGTTCATCTTATGAGCCTATTTCAGATCACGGTGATATGAAGTTGAAGTGAACTATAAAATGGAGGACTTGCAACTAGCTTTGCTCAGAATGACGAAGCTGTTTGGATGAGCAACAAAATGTTTCAATCTCTCAAGAAAAGAAGTCCAGTTGCCATGACTCAATTCCCAGATGATCTTTATGTAGAACTATCACTATTTTTGCCATCGTTTGAGATTTTGCATGATATACACTACCTATCTAGCAAAATTTAATAGTTAATAATTCTTTCTGTCATGTCTTTCTAGGAAAAAAAATGATTACGGAATGAAACACACTGGATAGATTTCACTGAAAAAGAACATTATTTTTCTTTGGGGATGATTCTGAGCTTTAAGACCCTGCACTTGCAGGCTTCCTGAAAATCAATCAAATTAATGGCTTCTTGTGAATGTTGTTTTATTCTGTATGTGTTATTTTATTGTCAAAGCCAATATGGTGGGCAAAATCCTATTGCATAAAATTATGTCAGCATAAATTGACCCCAGAGATGATGAATTTTTAGACTATCTGAAAACTTTCTATTTGTCTACCCCTTTTAAAGTTTTGAGGCTCCCAAGAACAACCTGAGCTGCCTAGATGCTCTAAGCACATCCGATCTCGCCTGATTTTGGAAGCTAAGCAGGGTCGGCCCTGGTTAGTACCTGGATGGGCGACCACCGGGGAATACCAGGTGCTGTAGGCACCTGGGGTAGGAACTGGCAAAACCACTCCAGTATTCCTGCCAAGAAAACTCCATGGACAGGGGGTCACAAAGAGTTGGTAACGACTGTAACGATGCAACACACACACAAAACAACCTGGAGAAGTCTTTTGAAACCTTGGGAAAGTGCAGGGAGCCTCTAATAGTCTAAAATCATTGCAGGATATCTTCTAGAAGGATCAGGACACCCAATGTCGACCTGGCAGTGATTTTTAACTATTAGGAATCCTCCCCTAATTCCAATTCCCCACCCCCACCCTGGCGCAAAAGAGAAGCCTAAAACCTGAAAGGAGGAATAGGGAGCTTTCAATTAGTTTAAATTAATCTGTTGCCAAATTCAGTTTATGCCAGTGCAACATGTAACAGGAATTTGATCAGCGTCTTGTCTTTGTTCTTCTGTCCTGATTACCCAGAGTACATGCTATTATGAGGCAGACTCCCACAATTCCATTGTAGTATGACTAACAAGAGACTTTGATAACAAGTGCTCAATACCTGAACAGGTCCTATCTGATTTGGTGGCTGCCTTCTTCTTGTCTGCTTCACCAACTGGCAGCAGATTTCATTCTGGAGTTCTGGATGTGTGAGGCAGACCTGTAAAGCACTCTGGGCCAGAGACACATGGTAGTCAATGGCCGGAGAATCCACCGCTGCATTTATAAACAACTGGCAAGTCTGCAGAAAAGGACAATACAACTTAAATTCAGTTTTTGCATTGCAAATTTATTATTCAACCTGTTTGTACGCGAACAATAAAACCTCACAGTGCTCTGCTGCTACACAGAAATGGAACACTGAAAAAAGACAGTTGTTTGTTTTGTTGGCTAGCAGGTCTTGCCACTATCTTGCTTTTTTGCCATCAGAGGTTATTCCACTCACTGCATCACATGGGGAGATGAAACAGCAAACTCCCCCTGTCCTCCTCTATTGGCTCAGCCAGGACCCATGGCCACTGATACTCTCTCTTCTAAAAATTACTCCAGCACATGAAAGTACTTCATATTCCTTCACCTATAACAAATATGGGCACTGACTAGTATTGGCTCTATAGAGGTTGACTACATTAAAATCAACTAAAGCTTGATCAGTTTAACTGAAGATGTTAGGGTGTGAACTTGGGATATCTTGCTCGCAGAGCAGATACATCCCAATATCTGTTTCAGTGGAATCGCTCTGAAACAACCATTCAAGCCTGGATAAATGTGATCTTCCAGCTGTGACTGTTGTAGTAGCAGAGAGTCACTATAGGATAGAAACCCTTTTCAAGACTATAGTGTAGTGGTCAAAGCATATGATAAGAATTCTGGAGATCAGGATTCCAATCCTTGCTGAGCCACTGAAACTCAACAGGTAGGAGGCGGAGACAGCACTAGCAATGCCTCCCCTTAAATATCTAACATGGAAGCTCTACTAGGGTTGCCAAAATCAACTTGAGAGAACATTCGTTTCTCTCCTTCCCTCCTTCTCTCTCTCTCCCTCCCTCCCTCCCCTCCTCTCTCTCTCACACACACACTTTTAAAATCAGACTTGAAATCCACTGTGCACTTTCATTTGAATAGACATTTCCAGAGGATCGCACCATTATATATATGTCCCACGATTTCATACAAAGCATATTAAAGAGGGAAACATTCCAGAAGCCATGCCCATTTGTAAAAAAAATAAGAAACTCGACATTTACTTTAAATAACTTTATAGCTTCTGTTTGTAGAGCCTCAGACGGGAGAGTTGTAAGAGGAGAGGTGATTCCATCTTTGCTGTGACAAAGTGCAGGATGCCTCCAGATCTGCGATGCTAGAAACAGGGAGAAACGACAGTCAGGTATATGAAGCAGTGATCTTGTGATACAACACTATTCCAGTACAGTTTATTAAGAGCATCCTATCTCCCCTTAAAATCCTAGGTGATAAACGTTTAGCAGTAGATTGCATGTTACATTTACCACACGAGTTAGCTCAGTGAGCTATAAGCTGAACGTTTAGTTCTCCACTGTGCCTCCTAAGAGCACAGCGAGCCTGTGTAGACTTAGGCAAGCTGTCCAGTCCCAGTTGGGTCCCCAGAAAAAGGAAATAGTAAACCATTAAGCAGAAGACTTCACAGATGGGCAACCCCATCCAGGAGAATATCACTGTCCCTCTCCTTGAGAGATATTAGTATGTTCTCTCTGTATTCCCATCTAGTAAAATCACGACACTGTTGAAAGTGTCAAGGGTTTAAAGTTTTGATGACTTAATTGAGCCATGCATTTTCTATTAGGTTTAACAGTGACAGCTAAATTGAAAGAAATTTTTGAAATAAACACAAGTAAAAATATGTGAAAAGTCCCATGTACTTTTATTTGGAAGGGCTAGTCAGTGCTTCTGATCTCATCCCAATCAAATAACAGTTCCTCTGTATGCACAGAGGCCTGAATACATGATTCTGCAGATTCGGTTACTGGGATATAAACTTGTAAGTTATCCTGAATTTACCGTCTCGATTAAATTTCGATTTTAGATTCATTAGTGTGAGTTAAGGTTAATACACAGCATCAGCGTATTTTGGGCAACTGAAAAATTAGGCCCATCTCCGATGTAGCACCGATGTTGCAGTAGCAAAATGGCAGAACATCCTCCCCTGCCAACCCCCTAGGTATCCCTCAAAGCTGACAGCAAATCTGTCTCTGCAGGTTTCCCAGCCCACAGCTGGTTTGTAGGGCACATGAAAGGATGCAATGGGAAAATCCCTCCTGGAGTCTACCTTCCACATACAGTATATCCAACACTGGATTCTAATATGACTGCATAATTGCATACTGTAATGTCCATTATTACTACAGCCAGGAGAGATGCTGTCACAATCATAACACAAGCAAAACTGGTTTACTCCATGTACAATTGTTTCACAATTAAAATTTCTTCTTACACTTATAAAAGATCTTTCAGCCTTGTTGAATGCAGAAGACGTCTTTCGTGAATATATGTTTCATGAAAACTATAGTCTGTGTCCACAGCTATTTTGAAATATATCCTTAGAAAAACAGCAAATTATGTTGCTTGACTAGAATTCAAAGTGTGGTAAGTTCAGGGCACCCATTAACTACAAGAGATAGAAATCAGAAGTATGCAATAAAGGATATTGACTTACTGGGGTCCCCTTCAGTATTTAACAGTTTGCAGACGAGCTGCTCAAATTCTGTCCCAACATTTATATTTGTGCTTCCAGCAGCGACTGACAAATGATAAAGCCAAGTATCCTAGGAAATAAAGCACAGTCTACATGCATTTTAACTTAGAGAGAGCACAGATCTGAATAACATTAGAAAGCAAATGGGCTTCAGAAAATGGGAAACAAAAATATCCCAGTAAGGACAGAGCATTACTCCTGGTAGAGTAATCAACCCCATTGTCTACACCAGGGATCCTCAAACTTTTTAAACAGGGGGCTGGTTCACTGTCCCTCAGACACTGTTGGGAGGTGGATCATTCCAAAACACCTAGCCGGTGCCTGCCGCTGCTTTTTGAGCCCCCCCCCCACACACGCACACTGCACAAGTGGCCTAGATCCCCCCACCCCCTCACATTTCATTACCTGTGCCAGGTCGGGTAGGGTGGTCGTTGCTTGTGGAGGAGGCACCCAATCGCCACTGGCACAGCGCTTTGCCGTCCATCCATGCGGAGGTTCCCCCCCCCCCCAAACACTTGCCCCCGAGGCCTAGTGGGCCTAACCAGGCCCTCACAGCCTAGCCAGAGGCCCAGCCTGGACTACACCACTCACCTAGCAGCCTGTACCCATCCTGTGGCTTCCCTTTATCTGGTCCTGCCTGCCTGTTGGGGGAAAGCGAGGGCCTATTGGATACCCTCCACACCATGCCTAATGTAGCCTGCTCATCCCAATAGGCCCACGTAGCAGCTCCGGTGGCCAGCGCCCTGTAGCTCCCAGGTGTGGCTCCAAGGGGGGGGGGGAGAAGGAAGGCCCGGCCCGCCCAGCCCAACGCCACTCTCCTCACCTGCTGGCCCACTCGGCAACCCCGCTTCTCCCTCAGCTCCAAGGAGGCTAGGGGAGGGCCTGTCCTGCTCACCCCCCAAGACACTATGGGCAATGGTGGGCTTTGCTCTCACCAAAATGGAACCACTGAAATGGGGAAAAACACACACACACACCCTTTCCCCCCCCCCCACCAGGAACTGGCGACCAAGGAGTCCCATCAGCTCCCCAACCGCAGCAGGCACTTGGATTGTCCTGCCTCTCCTTCCATCTGGCTGCCCCAGCCACTGGGAGCCGCGCTCTGATTACCAAGCCCATCTCTAATCTGATGACTTACTATTGGTGGCCATTACCCAAGCTCAGCAATGGAAGGCAGAGTGGGGTAACTGTGCCGGAAGGATACGCACTGTGCATGAGGAAGGTGGAAGGACAGAGGCCCAGGGAAGTTGAGGGGTATGTGGTAGCGTCAGTCAAGACGCTACAAAATAGTACTTCCCTTCCTCCCGCATGCCATGAAAACTGCATTGGTGGCTGAGGCAGCGGCAGTAGGTGCTGCTGCACAATGAGTTTTTGGCTCAAGGGGGGTAAGTGGGGGTGGCGGTCTGCAATGGCTGGAGTGCCAGATTCAGGACCCTCGCAGGCCTCATCTGGTCCCCGAGCCGTAGTTTGAGGACCCCTGGTCTACATGCACATTTCATGTAGCTATGAAGACCTTTCATAGCCCTATTACTCTAGAACATAAACCAGTCTGACAACTTCTAAAAATAAAAATCAAAAAACACCTTTACATTCATTTGAAGATAACTTTTAAGAAGCTATTCAAGTGCAACATAAATTGTGGTTAGAATATCTGCATAGCTTGCTGCTGATGTGCAGTTAACATGGGCTTTAAATTAAATTAATTTACTGCAAATCAATGTACAAACAATGCAACTTGTTATAAAAATGCAGAATGTGGTACCTTCTCGTGTTTAGATCCTATAAGAAGATAGGTAGGGCCTTGTTCTTTAGGATGGATAACAACTGTATAATGTGTTGATAGTAAACTGCGGCCACTGGCCTCATAATCTTCATCAGAATCACAAGCTCGGTCAACCTCTTCAACTTTTGCTTCCCAAAGTTTTATTTGGCCCAAAGGAAACTAGAAGTAAAGGCATTAACTAAGACTAAAGAGGAAATATGTATATTGGTTAATATCAAAGAAAAAAAACTACAAATAGACGTTTGTCTTAAAAAACTGAGATGGCAAGCTGAAATTGAATAAGAAGTAGAGGTAGTAAGCTTTCAAATCATCAATTAAACAATCTTGAACAGGGAGGAGTTATATGTTCCAAAATCTGGCCCCAGTCAACAATATGGTTGCAGAAATTTTGAAACAGCTGAGCTTTCTGAACAATCTTCAAAGGCAGCCCACACACAATGAATTACAGTAATCCAAGCAGCATATATCACCATACCCAAATCAGACATGTCAGGAATGGCCACAGCTGACACACCAGCTTTAACTTTGTAAACATACTCCTAGCCACAATACCTGCGTGTCCAGGTTCAGGGATGAGCCCAAAAGTGCAGCTGATCTTCAAGCCTGAGTTGTTGGAGGAACGTCTCCGCAGCCACCACAGGCTGAATCTTTATTCCCTCACCTGCCTTTCAATTGATCTGGAACATCCTTGTGTTATCTAAATTACCAGTATGTATCTGGATTATTTGGATTAATTTTCATTCCTTTCTTTTGTCAGTGGACCTGGATTCCATTTTTTGCTATTTCAAATTACACACTTCTTTCCAGGGCAGCACATTTACTAATAATTATATACTACAGCAGTTTTGTGAACACTGCGAAGATGGACTATTTGTCCTGACTGACATTTAAAAAATGCAATACTGTCTGGTAATTATCTATTAATTTTTCCTTAACGGTCATCTTCCTCCCACCTCCCCACCCTGGAATGCAATATCTCTCACCATTTGTTAAAATGTAAGGATGGGTAAAGATATAGCTGTATGGTGGATAGTTATGTTCCTTTTCCAAGCATACTACCTCCCTATTGCATTTTTTATATCCTTAGATAGGTTCAACACAAAAGACTACAATGTTCCTTGCTCAGACAGAAACCAAACTGAGAAATGAATTTTCAGTTAAGTGATTAGAAATTGTAAATTGTAATTTCTCAATAGGTTAAAAAAGACAAACCTTATCTTCTTGGCTTCGGAAATAGTATAATGTTTTTCTGACCAGCATACACCATACTCTCTTGGAATATCCATGCTTCACCTGCAAATAGAGAAATTAAAGGATGCCTGGTTTGTAGGAATTCTTGCTGCTATAATGCTGGCCACACAATTACATAATGACTGTTGCACAAATGGAGGGAATTATTTTCCAGTTGTCGCATGCCTGGTTGTCCCAATGCTTTGGCTGGAGAAATGGAGCCAGGGAAATGGAGGCAACCACTTGGGTAACTGCAGCTTTGTACATAGTGGATTTAACAGGATGCTGGCCAATATATTTTATAGCACAAGACACCATTTTTACGAATACACTTGTAAGAAGAAATCAAAGTTAGAGATTCACACCATGGAAGGACTATTTCCTTTAGCTCCTAAAATCAACAAGGCTGGCTCTTGAATTAGTTTGTGTGCCTCCCAAAAATCTACAAATATTTGTCAAGCCCATTATGAAGCCATATCTAGAAATGATAAGTCACAGTAATTCTTATATAAAGCTTTCTATATGCTAATAGTAGCCTTCCATCAGGGTTTTAAATGTCAATGTTTTTCTTTAAAAACTGCAAGGTTTTTAAAATACCAGGTCACTGGGATCTCTTACACACACGGATACAACATTTGCTCTTGCACAATTTTTGTGAAACAGAACAGCTTTCACAATAAAGCCAGATACTAATTCGATCAAGACCTCCTTTCAAAGGAAATTCCAGCTCCAGAGGAGGAATTTTCTTCAGGACTGCAGTGGGGGGGGAAAAATCAAATTCCCCTTTCATGAGCACCAAGGTACGGATGAGTTGCTGATATGCTTTGGTTTTTTTTTTTAAAATACAAGCTAATTGAAAAGATGCATTAAATGTTACTTCAAGACTGATCCCAAGAGTTCTTCAGAAACTTTGCTACAAAATAAGGGGGAAAATCTAGCCTTGGGGAAGCATGCTTCTAGCTTTCTGTAGCAGTTATAACACAGTTTTAAACAAGCTTTCCCTTGCTAACATTTTGTGCATGAACCACTACGTCTTCCTATGCAGTGAATTGGACCAGGAATGAAGGTGGAGGAAACTCAACCCTCATGCACTGTGGCAGTTTCCAAGCTCACACCTTAGCAATGAGCCTTTGTTGTCCATGACGAACCTTATCACTGATTCCCAATTTACTTATCTATTCACTTCATTTGTACCCCATCTCCCCCAATGAGTCAAAACAGCACTGATGATGCATCTCCCCCTCCCCCTTACCTTCCCTACCTTCCTAACAAACCTGGCAGGTAGGTTAGGCTGATGGACTATTAAAGCCCAAGGTCATCAAGTGAGTTTCGGGGCCAAGTGGAGTCTAAACCCAGATTTCCTCCTGAATCCTACTCCAACACTCTAACCAATACTCTGCACTAACTTACGAAGGATACTGAGAAGTTTTTTAATTGATACAATTTAGATTGTGGGTCTTCTGATGGCAATTTTAGTGTGATGTTTTAGTATAAGGTTATTATTGTTGTTTTAATTATTTATTGTTGTTTGATGTTTTTAACTGTTTTAATTCCTTGATTGTAAGCCGCCCAGAGACCTTTGGGTAGTGGGCGGCATATAAGTTGTAAAAATAATAAATAAAAAAATAAATAAACAGAACACTGGTATTTACCTTAGTAAGCAAGCCTTTCATGGCTGGTTTGACATCTGGATGAATGAAAAGGGGGCTTGCAGCCTGTACTTTAAGAACATTCTGCAGTACCTTGATCCATTCTTCCAAAATGTTTGGGGAATCTGCAGTCAAGTAATACGTTCGTTTTTCGGTAGTCAGCTGCAAAAGTGATTGAAGAAATTACACTGGAGTGTGGAAATATACTAACTAAATACTGCTTTTAGCCATCATGCAAATACAAGCAGGTGACAAATACAGCCTGAAATTAACTCCACTCTGAGTTAGGCATTTTAAATGATCAATGTTTGTTTAAAATCATTTTAAAAATCAATATCTATTTAAATGTTTTGAGGAAAATTCTTAAAATACTATTGAAATCTATTGGATTTTTAAAGCTTTCTGAAAACCACTGTAAACCTGAATTAATTTTAATGTTGTACTGAGATCTCCCAATTCATCTTTGGAAATCTCTAAAACAATATTCAAGAGCATACTTCTTCATTGCCTCCACCCCTAGGTAAGAAGGCCAACTTTAGGCCAGTTCTGTTTTGCACTATAGGGGTCGTCTCATAGGTCGTCATACAGAAGAATGTGGAAGACAGATGGGGAAATAGTACCTTTCCACCATCAAACTGTCTTAGATGTTACAGACGCTGATAAAGGCAGACCATGCAAGAACAAATAAGATGAATTGTTCCTAGTTGGATTACAAGACAGCCTTCTTTCCAAACCTGAACATTGGCCATGTTGGCTGAAGTTGTCAGGATTTATGGTTCAAAATAGCAGTACATTTCTGTATTTGCAGAAAGCTGGTGTATAGGATGTTCGTACGTAGCTTGGGGAAAAAAGTAGAATATTGCTTCCCTCTCTTTCCATCACCACCAGATTTTGCAGTCTTAAATTAATAATGCAATAAGTCAGCTGCTAGCAGTGTTAATCATTATAAATCAGCGTCAGCAAAGAAAATAAAATGAGTTCTGAAATGTCACGGACCAAGCCTAACAAAAGAGACAAGGGAAAAGACAAGAGACTTTGGAAAATATAAGGTATTCTCTCTCTTTCCCTTCACTAAAAGACATTTCACCTTCAGTCAAATATAGTAATCTGAGAGAGCACCTGAACTGTTTGTTTCCCATCACCTCTCACAATACGACTGGATGCACTCAGTTCAATTTGACCCTGGGGCTTTCGTATAACATCACTCTGTAGGGGGAAAAGTGAAATGAGGTAGCAAACCTAATTATAAATGTTATACATAAAGGATCTGATTAGTCAAGTGTTAGCACCCTGTTTTTTTATCACCCCATAGATCCAATTTTTCAGAGGAAATGGTCCTGGTAAAGCATTCATAGACAGATTTATTTGGTTTTATATATTAATTTACACCCACAATGGCAAGCTACCCTTTTTACTCTTAGCTCTCTGGAATAGTTTCCAATGTGCTAGCTGTGTTAGTCTGATACACCTAAACCAGAAAAATCTTGTGATATTTGGATTTTAAAAAATGATTTTAACAAACTTTTGTGGCTACTGTCTACTTCTTAAGAGTGCCTGGGTTCTCACACTCATACAACTTCATTAAAATGGGATTATACATAAATCCTTTTGCCCGTGTGCTTCCCACCCTCTCTGCTATTTATATGGCACTGAAATGTAGAAGTCTCCAAATCATGATTCCATCCATATTTAGAAACTATGGTTACTAACTCCTCCACAGGCCATTACTGTAAGACAGTACTTCCGACTTGTTCTAAAGATGATAATCCTTATTTTCTGATATAGATGAAACAGGACTTCCTCAGTTGATTGAAGAATGCCAAGAAGGGAGGAGAAAAAGGTATAACGAGAAGCCCTCTGCATAAGGATATCAAAAGTGATCATCCAAATTCTGATCATTCTGATTGTTACATTCCATCTGTTTTTTTCTGGGGTATGGGATAAGACAAACATAGTGGAAAAAGGAAAGCCTTACATTTGTGCCCAGCTTCTGCAAAAGACAAGTAGTCTGAAAATATCTCAACAAGGATTATTTCCTTTTAATGAGAGAACAGCTAATATTAGCGTTGAAATGCTGTTTTTTATTTACAAGCATACCAACAGAACCTACTGTGCACAAACACTTCAAAAGAGGCAGAAAACTACTGATCCTGAATCTGGAAGTTGAGTCATCGCAAGTGGACTTTTTTTTTTCTTATGAGATCAAACCTGATCCTGAACCAAAATCCCTTAAAAAAAGTGTAAGGCCCTTACCAGGATGCATTCAGTCCTGCTGGAAAAAAGAGGATTTTCCAGTAACAAGAATTAGTATTTTTCTTTCACAACATCATCAGTGACCAACAGTTGGCTATGGCAGGCCCATTCATTGCAATCATTACAGCCATAGTGACAACTATGCCACATAATGAACGGACTATACTTACCGGAGACTTGTAGTAAAGTAATTCACCTCCTTTTAGTACAAACCACCGTCGTTTCCAAGTTTTTATTTTACCGCCCATCTTTAGCAAATATCCAGATTTTTCCAATGGCTCCTGCATCATAAAACAGATTATAAGAATATGAATATAGATTGTGTCTTATTTCCTCTCCTTTCATTATAGACGACCACAGTATAGAATTGACAACTAGGTTGATGAGGAAGCACTACTGATGTGATGATGTAATGGAGCCAGCAAGTCTATTGAAAAGCTCCACTGCCTGAAGATATGTGCCCGTAATCACCTTAATAATACAAACTGCTTTTTCTCTTGAAAAGTCTCCATTTCCTACATTCCCCAAATGTATGTTTTTTGTGGTAATGGTGGGAAGAGTTTGAATTAAACATACATAACCCACATATACCTTCTTTCCCCCACTGTTTTATCAGAAGAAGATAAGAAGCAAAGCTTAGTCCAACATCCTGTTTCCCACAATGATATCTGCCTATAGAAGATCCTACTCTGGTCTCACTCATTCCTTGGTGGAAAAAAATCTATTAGGGTCGCTATAAGTTGGATGTGACTTGGTGGCACATGAGAAGCAAACATACTGTACTCACACTTTTCCCATTATCACTTGATGATGAGCAGGTTTTAGGCAATTTCTGTTCTGGTTCTGAATAATCTGTATCAGTTGAGTATGCATCAGGGGGAATGGCATAATCACCTTCTGAAGTCATAGAAGACAGAGAGACACCTGAGAGCAAACCAAATAAACACACTCATTATTTCTTCACTGCTAAAGGTTGGCCAAAAACAAAGTCCTTGATTAATATGGAAGATATACATCATAATGGTTGGATGATCTGTAGTAAATTACAACTAGAGCCTACTGAGTCAATACCTATGTAAATTCCATTCATTCAAAGGGCCTAGTCTAGCTGTGACGTACTGCTGGATTTCAGCCACTGCATCATAGTCATATTTCCTGTTTCCCCCCTTTAGAAATGATGACAAGCAATATGCCCTCTAATTTTCTGTTCTGGTGTGCGGGGCTCTTTCTGGGGGATGTACCTGCAAGGCATGGGTTCAATTGCAACCAAAACAAAAAATGGTCATTTTTGGTGTGTCGGGGAGGAAAGTCCTGCACAGATGGGGCCATACGCATGTGTGCCTTAGAAGAAACCTTGGTAAAGAGCCTCCAAGAATGGAAACAACATGTCTTCTTCAGCTCCAAGTTCTCCAGGAACGACATTGCAGTGACTGTACCCCTGAATGCTTCCTTAGCCTACTGTATAGTAGTTTACAGTCTTTCAGCTTTGCATAAGCTCATCTTATTTTTCTTTTCAGTTGCCTAAGTAAATAAGCAGTGACAAACCTCAGACAATTGCTCCGGAATGGCACCATTGTTATTTTTTTCCAAATGATTTTCTAAATCGTTTTAATATGTATAACTGTTGTGAAATTTGCATCAAAGAGGAAGTTTATCTAGGAAGCAATTTCTTATATAGGAAACAATTATGTGGAATCATGTGAGCAACTGCATAATCAGTGTGCAGACAGCTATATAGTCTATTGAGCAGTCTGTTGTGCTAGCAGACATGCAGACTGCTAGGGCATAACTCTCCATGAACTTCTGCAAGTGTAACTATGCTACGTCAAGTGCAACAGGATTTCAGCCATTACAGTATTTAAAAGAGACTCCTTTCACATACCTGCTGTGTTATGGGAAACTTAAAAGAAACATAGATATAACTTCTATTCATTATTTTACTAAGCAATAAAATATATTCTAGCTTCAGCCTCAAAATCAATCAAGTTGTCAGTCCAAAAGATATGAAACAATTTGACATTATTCTGACATTCTGCGCACCTCGTTTCATAGCTCGTGGACTACCGGGGCCACTTCTGCTTCGAGAATCTGATTCAGATGTCCTTGAACTTGATCGGGAACTATCGTCTTCTTCAGAGCCAGAGGAATCGTCTAAGAATGGGTTGTTGCTGATCTGTGTTGCTTTCTAAAGAAAGTGACAAGCTATTTCCTAAAACTTTGCATAATACTGATTTCTATGCTGGAAATTAAATTTCATTTTATAACTTTAAAATTGTATACAATGACAGCCATAGCTGTCTAAAATGTCACTGTAACAATCAAAAAGCTTTGATGGAATTATAGATTTAGAGTTGTACACTATAGTTGAATGTACAGTGGAACCTTGACTTACATGCTGCTTGACTTGCAGCATATTTGACTTGCAGCAAGAAGGGGCCTGTTGGACTTGAGTCGCAGGCTTTGACTTACAGCTCGGAGCCCCGGCATAAGGCACTGGAATCGGGCAGCAGCCACGACCCAGCATCGTGGGTGCCGCCTCCAAACTGCTCCTGCCTTCTTCCTCTCCTCTGGCAGCGGCAGCGGTGGCTTCGGCGAGGCCAGCTCAGAGCACCTGGAGCTGGTCCTCGGCCTCGCCGAAGCCGCCACTGCTGCCGGAGGAGAAGGGCCGGGAGCTCGGGGCTGGCCTTGCTGGTTAGACAGTCGGCTCAGTCTTGTAAAAAATCTGGCTGCAGAAGTCTGGTCCACAATGGAAGCATTTTAGTTGGGGAGCTGTACAGTTGTGGGACTCTAATGGTAAGCATAGAGTTGTTCAGAACTTGGAACGTCTGGTTAAAAATCAGTAAAACTTAAATGTTAGACATTGTTGCTATGAACATTAAAAAATGGAGGCGTATAACTTGTGGACTATAATTCCACTGCCTCCTCCTCTCTTTGAAGAGACATTTAATTTACATCCCCAGAAGGAATCTCCTATCCCAGTCAACTTTGTGTTAAATTGCTGTTTTCGGGGGTCTTTTTCATCATTGGAACGGATTAATCCACTTTCCCATTACTTTCTATGGGAAAAGTTCATTTGACTTAAGTCATGTTTGACTTAAGTCTAGACCTCTGGAACGGATTAATGACGTAAGTCAAGGTTCCACTGTATTTGAATAGTATAGTTGAATATTCCCTAAGGAGTGGCTTGGGGAGCTGGGAATGTTTAGCCTTACAAAAAGAAGACTGAGAGGGGATATGACAGCTACGTTTAAATATTAGAAAGCATGTCACACTGAAGAAGGGACTGGTTTGTTTTCCATGGCTTCAGAGACTAGGATGCGGGACAATAGTCTCAAATTACAAGAAAAGAGATTCAATTCAAACATTAGGAAGAACTTCATGACAGAGATGTTCAGCTGTCACGGAGGGTGGTGGAGTCTCCTTCTTTGGAGGTTTTTAGAGGCTGGATGGCCATCTGTCGGGAGCACTAGGGATTCCTACATGGCAAGGGGTTGGACTGAATGGCCCTTGAGGTCTCTTCCAACTCTCTGAGTCTATGATTCTATGAAACACTGATCTTCATTTTTATTTATTTTCACTGTGTTTTATCTGTTTGAGAATCAGAAATGCTACTGAACCAAAAAGTATTGGTTCACTGAGTGTTCCAAAACTCACTCTGCAGGACACAGGCTGAAAAAAATATGTATAGAGGCTCTGTGAAAGTCAGTACAGGTATGTAGGAGGATGGGACACTGGCCGTTTCTCATTTTAAATTAGTGTCATCTTATAGATGCTACTATAATTTTTCTGGTATGGGAATGTTTGACAGCTAGCTCCTCATTGTTTCCAACCACAAAGCATATTATCCTACTCAAATGGACTATCAGATCCTTTATTCCCACAACATAATAAATATTTTGCTGCAGCTAAACGGAATACAGTACTGAAGTTTAGGACTCAATACGTGGCTCTCCCCATTCATATTCTTTCCATCAATACTTCTTACTCTACTGCATTTTGAATGCTACAACATGCTCAGGTTTTGCCTGTAAAATACTAACACAACACTGGATCGCTCCCACACAAGTATTTCATTACGTATTTTTATTTCATAGTTTAAGTCTCTTCATATTAAAAAATAAAAAAAATCAACAGCAGAACTAGCATTATGATTAGATAGACAGGGAAAATAATAAGTCAGAAAATGTCTAATAGAAAATAAAAGCAGAGGAATGCTTCTAAACTCCTGAACTTTTATTTATTTATTTATTTATTTATTTCATTTACAAAATTACATTTTTGTAACTGAGACATTACTTTACACTCTAAAGCTGCCATGCCCTGGGATGGAAATATTAAGATAACCCACACATAATTCTTCCTCAGTTGTAACATTTGTTTATTCAGCACTTGGAAAATATATGTTCCAGTATAAGCACAGGCTTGTGGCAACTGTGAAATGCCGTATTGTATGTAATCCTTGATAGAACAGTTGAAAAAAATGCTTACCCCTTTAAGAGTGGTATAGACAGGTGTAGTCACATTCTTGTATATTAACGATGTGTAGAGTCCTGACGGTGAATAAGAAGTTAAGCAGCCTGAAATAAATAGGGTGTTTTTTTTTCAAAACAGCATCTGAAAACAATGAATTTATTCTCATTTTGTAAAGTCTGCTCACTGACTCATCTCTTGACAAAAGGAATAGTTTAGCTAATAAAGACTTATAAAATACATAAGGCCACACATTCTTCATCTTTTATATAACTATGACAGATTTTCTGCAGGGTTAATACTTTAGCCAGAGCTAATGAAATTAGATAACTTTATAACAAATAGAACAAAAAAGTAAATACAGCAGGAATGGTCATAATGTAAGAAATGGCATGCTTTGTGAGCTCATTTGGGGTAATATTGCAATTCTCTTTCACTCAATGACTATTTTTCATGCCTCTCTCTGTCTCTGTCTCTGTCTCTGTCTCTGTCTCTGTCTCTGTCTCTCTCTCTCTCTCTCTCTCTCTCTCTATATCTCTCTCTCTCTCTCTCTCTCTCTCTCTCTCTCTCTCTCTCTCTCTCTCTCTCTCTCTCTGTAGAAATCTGGTTGTTTTGGCGATATATTATATAGGTATATATATCATATTCATATATATATATGGCTGCATGTTAGGGTGGAAAGGTTTCTTCCCTAGAAAACCAAGGAGTCTACAAAATACCATGCAAAGTCTGCCCAGCCACATACATCGGACAGACAAACAGGAGAATAAGCTTTTGCATCGCAGAACACAAGAACGCAGTCAAAAAAGGGAAAAACTCTTCCTCTCTCTTCCAGCACATAAAAACAACAGTGAGGTCATCATGAAATTGATTTTAAAAGAACCAAACTCATCTCCAAAACTGAACACTTCAACAGTCGAATAATCATGGAAGCCATTGAAATAGAGAAACACCCAAACAACATGAATAAACGTGATGACACTGGCCGCTTGCCTGACATCTGGAAACTAGCCCTGGTCAACAGACGAGCCTCTGTCACAAAGACTGACACCAGGTCCAAAAGGACACAAGATGCCACCACCTTCCATCCACACCAAACACAAACCCAGACCCTTCCCACAGATGAAACGAAACCACCATCCAATGTTTGGTGTGGACTGGCACCATCCACCGCATACTCCCCACTCCAGCCACCACATGGAGCACACTTACAAACAGAAAAAACATTGGGAGACCACAGACACGCAGCCAGACCAAAATGAATTCACAAGACACAGGACCCCACTCCACCAAAGCCCAGGATGCTGCCAGAACACCCATCACCAAGGTCGTTAAGAAACAAAAGGCTAATAGACACACATCCAGCACCTCACCCACACATGATTCTCTCTAAACAGCCATCTAACCCACCAGCAGTTAAGCCCTTAACGATCGCCTCAGCCACACAGCAGATCACAAAAGAACAAACGAACCTACAATCAGCAACAGAGCAAGCGCCACACACCCCCAGCAGTATTTATAGAAGGACTTCAACTGAGATCACGCTTTGCTTCAAGAAGAAAGAAGCCAGAACACCAGCCTGAAGATGACGAGTGAGACCTCGTCGAAACGTCGCCAAAACAACCAGATTTCTACACGGGAAGAAACCCGAATCCACCCTAACATGCATACCTATACCCGTGAAAATCTACGAAAACATATATATATATATATATATATATATATATATATATAATGTCTTTAAGAGGTACGTTTCCACAAAATATGGAATATGTAACGAACACCACCACTCCTAAGCATAGCTACATAGAGGGAAGTACAGTATTGTATTTAAAGGGACCCACCTCCTAAACCAGGGGTCCTCAAAGATTTCAAACAGTGGGCCGGTCCACCACGCCCCAGACGTCACCACAGTCCAAAAAAAAAAAAAAAAGGCCGACACGGGGGACCTTGCTGTGGCCCTCCCACTTTGAACTGCCCCACTAGCCAGCATGCTGATCATCTGGGCGGTAGTTGGGGGGAGTGGGAGAAGCGACATAGCCCACTGCTTTGAACTGCCTCAGCAATAGAAGCAGCTGCGGAGCCTGGCTTTCTCGCAAAGCAGGGGGTAGGTGGGGGTTGCAGTTGGTCCTGGGGGCCGGATTCAGGACCTTGGGGGGGGCCGCATCCGGCCCCGGGGCCTTAGGTTGAGGACCCCTGTCCTAAACAATGAAATATGCCCTTCTAATAGCATTTCTGACAACTTACCTTTACTGAAAGAGTCCATGCTGAAGGCCTCAGAAAAATGTAAGCCTGACTTGGCTACAGCATAAATTCTGCTTTCCTGACATAAAAACAAGAGAGTTTTTAATTCAGGTTTTAATGCTTTCTTTCTACAACTTTTATGCTGTTTACATTTCACCAATGGCCCAATTTCCATTGAGCTCATCTGGCAAAGTCAACATTTTATTTAATTTTGGAAGTACAACAGTCAAATTTGAAAACCCATATGTACAGTAACTGGAATCTTGCTGGCATTAAGTTGTGTCTGGGTGAAGTCTTTATGCTGCAGCTGTTCTGGGGGAACGGAAAGCTTCTCATCCCCCACTAGTTCTAGTGATTCTTATGGATCTCCTCCATCCAAGAAGTATTCAGGTCCCACAGAACAGGATAGGGAATTATTTAAATCTGGAAAATCAGCATCATCCAACCTCTACAACTCATACTAAAAAGATTATGTTCAATACTGTATTGTTTTTCTACTTTAGAGTTCTTTCGCTTGCCACCTTTCAAATTTTCTCAAAAGATGGATGGTCAATTGTGAGAATACCATTCCCCCATATTTCTGAGCCCAAAACTGGCCAAGCACATAGAGGCAACTGAAGGCCTGGGAGGCCTGCATTGGCCTGTATTTCCCAGCAACCCCCAGGGCCGAGCAGATACCGGATGTGCTGAGCTAGGCCCAAGAAGGCAGCAAAACAGGATGTCCAGCAAAACAGGATGGCAAGACCAGAGGGAAAACAGGATATCAGGACACATCAGGGCCATCTGCTCTATCACCCTTGACCCCACAGCTTCCTCCCCCTTGGTCCTCATCAATAACAAGCCAATATGGCCCCACAGATAGGCGTGCATTTCACTCCCACTGAGGGAATGAATTTCCTCCGCCATTATCTGCCATTGTGTACTTATTAATAAAGACTGGTCTCAGGCAGCATTATCAGCTCACACACATCACACACCCTCACACACGCTCACCCACTGTCTCACACACCCACACATCCATGCATGCAGCCCAGAGAGAGACACGGACAGGAATGCTGCCTGAGGATCAGATTCTTGCACCCCGAAGCTCTGTATCCGTGTAATTCGTAACGCAACAGTCAATGTTGGCAGCAATTCAGCTAGTATCATAAAAGCATTATGAGAAAAGACTATTTTGAAGAAGCTATTTCAGATGTTGAGTGGAATGTTTACCTTCCCTGGAGTTTATAATAGGATGGAATGCTCTGCCAGCTATATGGAAGCACATTTAGTCTTTTGATGAGTAACAACAGAGCCAATTTTGGGGAAATAAATGCTTTATAGAAATGTACTTTCTTTAAATATAAAGGATATAGTTACAGACTATGGCCCAACCCTCCCGATGCACTGTTGGCTTCCCTTGTTGTTGCTGTGGCGGCTGCTTTGGCTGCCCTGAAGAGACGACGGGAGGTGATGGAACAGGCAGGACTTGCTGTCCACTGCCCTTCCCAAGCCAGATGTGTGTTCGGGAGGTGGCGAAACGGGCAGGACTAGCCCTACGCTGCCTTCACTTGAATATAAGTCAAGGACATTTTTTTCGAGTACTGTATATTCAGTATCTATCGAATACAAATCATTTACAATATATGGAACTTATGCTTAGTACAGTAATACCTTGGTTTACAAGTGTCCCAGTCTACAAGCATTTTGCAAGACGAGCAAAATTTTGGAACATTTTTGTTCCGGTTAACAAGCTCCGTCTTGCAAAATGAGCACAGGAGCATCCACCAAAGCCTCTGGCCGGTCCTTTGACCATGGCAGGCCCTTTAACCGCCATGGCACTGGCAGAGTTCCTGGTCGCAGAGACCTCCCGCCCTCGCAGCAGTCCCAGTGGAGGCCTCCAGCCCTCACCGCAGCACTAGTGGAGGCCTTCAGCCCTCATCCCAGCCCCGCCCCTGGCTGTGGAGGCCTCCCACTCTTGCCGTGGCCCCAGCAGCAGGGGGTGATAAAAAAGGTTGCGGCCATTAGCTAAATTTAAATGATTTCTTATGGGGCTTTTAAATTTTTATTTATTTATTTTGGTTTATGAGCATTTTTCCAGAACGAATTATGCTCATAAACTAAGGTACTATTGCACGTGAGTTTGATAAAGGAAAATGTTATATTATGACAAGAATTATTACATTTCTGGAGAGAAACAGGCAGGTCTAAAATATAAAGTAATACAAATAAGTGAATTAGACTGAGGATAGTGGAAGGCACAGGTAGAAATGTTTATGTTTTTTTTAAAGTTGATATGTTAGATGAATTTTCTTTTTGATGTCTTTTTAGTTGTTATATTATTGTGTATTATTAAAAACACCAGTAACAGACAGAACCACTGTTTAATTAAAAAAATGGAAAGGTTATAATTTGATTTACCCAAGAAGGGAATCGATGGAGTGGAGGAGTAGGAGGTTTACTGCTTGTCATTTTTCTTGTGTCACTAGCATCCAGAGCTTCTGTATTCTGTATCTCACAGGAGTCATAAGTAAAGAGCTCATCATTACAGTTAATCTCCATCCTCTCCAAAACATCTGCACTTTCTCCATCCACCTGATCAATGTCTGTTTCTTGAAGCTTAAAAGGCCGTATCATGCTTATAGCGTTTCTGTTTCTGCCAAACATTTTATCTGAACACAGTGGAGGTTGGCTAAAGTGTTTTTTTGCTAGTACTGCATTTAGAATAAAAGCGCTTGGAGTTCTCAGCTTTGGAGGTGGTAGATTAGATGGTGAATCAAACTGCCCGTTAGACTGAGAGTCTGCTGCCAGCATCAGTGCCGGATGCTTCGGAGTCAGTGCAGGAGTAAGAATTGGACTTGGAGTATTTGCCTCACTAGAGGAGGATGAGTAATCTCGTCTGTGTGACTGGAATCTTTTATTCAATTCACCTGAAAAGCTATCATGATCTTTCTTTTCACGGAGTGATTCTAATTTGTTCTTTCCAGGTAAATGATTCTGATTTTTCCACGTTAGTCCTTGTTGCCAGGAATATAGTTTTTTATTCATATTTCCCTTAGCATGAAAACTCTCTTCTTCCAGCAAGGAACTGCTGTCATCTGACGCTGTCAAATACATTTCACTCCCAATTCTGCTGTAGCCTGCACCTTCTTCAGATGTGTGACTTGAAACAGTAGAAACACACCTGGATTTTGATCTTCCTTTGCTTCCTTCGTCCTCATCGGAGCTCCAATCACTTACTGTGATGCAAGAATTCTTGGATGTGTTACCATCTACATCTTTTGACTTTAGTGCCTGCTTTTGTTCCGGAACAAAAGAGTTTTGCTGCACGGGCTTCAGAACTCTGTTACTCCCATATGTTTGATCCATGAAGGTTTCCTGGATTTCTTTTTCTGGAAAAGAGCAAAAAACATATTTGGAAAAAAAATCTTTGAATGAAATAAGCAGACCAATTTGTAATCAATATATGCAGGTTATATTAATTTGGACACAAGTTTATATTCAATGAAAGAAACAGAAAGATGCAGTTATGAAGGTAAGTACAGAACAGAACATTAAGAGTTGATCTGGACATTACATGAAATTTACTACTGCAACATTTCTCTGTTTTAAAAATAGCAACTGGGAATTGATCAGGAATGGAACAGTGGAATATGAAAGTTTGTTTTTAGATACACCCACCCACACCAACCACCTTCCACCTACACTGGGGACGTGACAAAAATTCCCTAGCATAAAAACACTGAATAAAATAAACTTGCCAGAATTTCCACTGGTGTTTGTGTAAGGTTTGTACAATTTGTCATGGCTAACTGTGGTTACTTCTCAGTCCCTGGTTTGTATCTGTGTCTGGTCACAGTACTGACTATGCAACTGGGATCCACACAGATACTTCATTAATTACAGAAATCAGCTGTGGCTAGTTATACAAACTTTATGCAAACAACAATAAGGTTCTGGGCAGTTTATTATGTGAAATACAATGAAACCAATGGATTCTACTGTGTTTAACATAATATTAATAATACATGTGCTGTTAAGTCAATTTATGGAGACATTTTTCAGGGTTTTCCAGGCTGCACAGGCTGGTTGTACTCACAGGAGGCATAGTGGGCAATCATACTCCCAAACTTCACTCTGCAGCCTGATATCTAACTTACTGAGCTAGCCAGTCAGCTAACACAACATTTAAGAACACAATATTAAAAACAGCAAAATCAACAGAAATGCAGCAGTGGGATACAACCTAGAAGAACTCAAAAGTACAATTACAGCGGACCCTTGTATAACAAACGGTTTGTATAACAAAATTTGTACCACATAAAAAATTCTGGAGATAGGGGGAATTTGCTTAACATAATTGCCTATGGGGCGAATCTGTACAACATAAAAATGGGATCACTCTGTTTTCAATGTATTCCTATGGGAAATTTGTATAAAGGAAAATTTGCTTAACATAATTTCATTTGGAACGAATTAATTCCTTTATACAAGGTAGTACTGTATGATGGAATTGAGAACAATGTTGGAAGGCTTAGGTAAATTTATGATTCTATGAGGACAAAAATGTTTAGAAGGAATTCTTGTGGAAGTATGTTCCACTGAAATCAATGTATGTTACTTCATGGTAAATCTGCTAACAATTAAGTTTGAAAATTATACCTAAAGTACCTGAATTTTTGTTGTCTTCCATAGGTTCAATTTGCTTTGATAAGGAACTACTTGTATCTTCAGGTTTGGGGACCTGTTGAGGACTTCTTGCTCTGTTTAAGAAACATCCAAAAGTCAAACTGCTCAGTCGCTGGCCTTCTCCGGGCTTCTGTGCTGAAGGAACAGACTTCTTCCCCTGTATCTCTGTGCAGGAATAATTCAAATATCAACACCTAATGCATTCTGGTATTAGGTACCATCATAAAAAGAAAGGCAGCCATGTTGATCACAGGCAGGGGAAATCCACAAGCCATAGCCAGGCCATCTTTAATTAAGATCACTCATAGTGTTACAAAATAGTCTGCAGTTTCCCCAGATATTTCTGCACTAAGAATTTTTGCTATGAATTTTAAATGCTGTAAAACAAAAATATATTGGTTTTAGAAATGCTTATTTTAGCACTAATACAGTATCACTATTAATGTATATTCATTTCACTACAGCTACTAGTATAGGTAGCAGTACTGACGTTCAGATGGGCTGGTGCAGGAGAACATCCAAGGTTGTCTGGACCAACTTAGTCAAAAATGTCTAAAACAGGCAAACTCCCAGTGGATACTCAAGTCTTCTTTCTCTGAGTTGCACATAATGTGAATCCTCCCCTCCAGGAGTAGCTGCCTCCCATCCCTCCTTCCTTGTCCATGTAAGAGATCCAGTGGATTGCAATGGTCAGGCTGATGAACTTGGACTAAAGATACCTGGGTTCAAATCTCTGATTCCTACAACTGTTTCTTAATACAAATCTTTAAAGACCTATTAGCTGTGATTTGATGGAACATAAGACATTAGCGTATTAAGTGCATTGTTATTGCTGTAAGTTGCTACAGGTACCTTTGATTGAAAAGTAGCTTAAAGACTAAGTTGCATTCAATGCTAGTGCAAATAGCCACCACCTGATCCTCCCTTCTTCAGCATCAGAATTTTGCTAAATGTCTTTAACCTTTAGTAGTGACTTTTTAAGAGGCACTATAATGAAGATTTACAATGCACAATAATCTCTTCTACTTGCAGTCACAGTGAATTCAACTCAATATACACAAACTGAATATAAAGATATTACAGTGAATCCCCCACCTATCGCGGGGGTTAGGGACCCAACCAACCCACAATAATCGAAAATCTGCGATATGCGGATTCAGTTCAGGTTGGACCTGGGGCGCCTAGCTGGGGGCTCTTGTACCTCCCCCCAGCCTGGTGCTGCCCCAAACGGGCCTGAGGGCCTTTCCGGGTCTTTTGGAGGCCCTAAAATGGCCTCCCTGTGATTTCTGAGGCCTCCGACAGGTCCTCCCCCCTTACCCCAGGCCTTTCCCCTCTTACCCCAGGGGGTCTTTTTTCATATACTGTGGTCCCGCGATACAGCAGGACCGCAATATATGAACCGCGAATGGGCGGGGGACCACTGTAGTAGCATTTCTTAGCATTTTGTCCTAATAACAGAATATTAGAACATAAAGTTGCTTTCAGAGAATTTGCACTGTTTACCTTGCAATTTAGTTTGCAATACCCTCATCTCTTCAGTTTGGTTCTGATTGATCAAGCGAAGGTTTTGATTCTCTATCTCCAGCTGAAAACATATAGATACAAGTTTCCACAATAAAAATTTTATATCAAAGGAAAGTCATGGTTTTCTTTCATCTTCTGTGACAGTTAAGCTATAAAGTACAATACATTTAACCTCTTCTAGAAGATATGTTTTTCAAAGGATAAAATATACTGTATCTGTTTCCTCACAGGATGTGATTTTTTCCTAGTTCCCCTTCAAACACATACTTTCGCATCATGTGTGACCATGATACAGACTGCAATTCTCCATTCAAATATCTAGGAATTCTCTGAACTCATTTGGATTTACATTTAAGTTAATAGATATAGGACTGTATAATGAAGCATGGCTTCCACGCAATTAAATGAATTGCATGGATTGCTAATGAACTACAAAAGTGATGAAGACAGGAGTAAGTATTTTATCAAGGAAAATCTTTCCTCCCTGGTGATGTCATAATCCCTCTGCAAACGCAATTTATATAACAACAAAGTTGAAAATGAAGATAATTTTAAATCCTGCTGAGTGGTTTTACATGCTTAAACAAGACACTTTCATGGACTAATCTAGTGTGCAACTCCAGCCTTGCAAGTAAATACACAAAAGTTAGTGTCTCCCCCTAGTAAGCATATAACAGAGGGCTGGTGGCTCTGTGCTCATGAAACATTATATATTTCAACAAAAAAATTACAGTGCACAATTTCCATTGCTATTTTGTTGGAAGAGTCTCATCTTTACTGAAGAAACCATTTTCCAAATAACTCTGTTGCACTGCCAAATAAATGCTTCTCCAGATATTTGATTTATTGGCTGCTTATATGGAAAACGTTCACTTGCTTCGAGGGGCAGTGAATCAACCCGTATACCATTTCAACAGACAGCGTGTGACTCACCTCATGGAGTTTGACCGTCACCCATTCTTTTATCTTAGCTGCTTTTTCTTCTATAATTTTTGCCTCTTGTATTTTTATTTGTTTCTGGAATGACAAAAGCAGCTTTTTTGACACAAGTACCTTAACCTTAAAAGCCAGCTTCAGCCAGCTGAGAGTAAACTACTTTCTCCCTCCTAATTAAAGTGGCATGAAACATGAAGCGGGCAGGCTAAAATAATCTCGTACCAAAAATATGGTAACCTCTACAGGAAAAGAGCAGAAAATGACATTTGCATGTCTATTAAGACCCAGCTTCTCAGCCACAGAAATGATCCCAAGCTTCCATTCCAGCTAATGAGAATTATTCAGTTGCCTTATTCAAGACATATGTACAGCAGTGGGGCATAATTCAGTTGCCGAATACAATATAATTGTATAGGGAATGCAGGCCACTAATGTGCCATCACTACTGTTGTTGGTGTACCAATATCATATTAGATCACAGGAAGATTGTGAGACACACAAAGTCATGTTGGACCCCTATTTCTAAACAGGTTTCTGAATGGTTGCTCTCTTTGTCAAGTTCCTGAGGCCCTTTCCCCCATTAACACAAATAATCTCTATATCCTCTACAGCAGGGGTCCTCAACCTAAGGCCCCGGGGCCGGATGCGGCCCCCTAAGGTCCTGAATCCGGCCCCCAGGACCAATTGCACCCCCCACCTACCCCCTGCTTTGCGAGCAAGGTAGCCTCCACAGCTGCTTCTATTGCTGAGGCAGTTCAAAGCAGTGGGCTATGTCGCTTCTCCCACTCCCCCCAACTACCGCCCAGATGATCAACATGCTGATCTAGCATGCTGGCTAGTGGGGCATTCAAAGTGGGAGGGCTACGGCAAGGTCCCCCACTCCCTCCCCCCCTTTCCATGTTGGCCTTTTTTTTTTTTGGACTGTGGTCCGGCCTCCAGTGGTGTCTGGGGCATGGTGGACTGGCCCACTGTTTGAAAACTTTGAGGAACCCTGCTCTACAGGAACGAGAGAAATGTAATTTTCAGGAGACTGAGAATTTGCTTCTTACTATACACACATATATCTAAATGAATAGAGGTCTCATCCAAAATTTCAGATGCATAACATGCAAAACAGTCACCTACATTTATACTTGAAACTCGAGACTCACAGAGGTGTCAGTGGTAAAAACAACAATAGTGTTGTGACTTGTGACTTGAAAAACGCACATACCTTGAAAGCCCTATTTGGGTTGCCATGGATCAGAAGCAACTTGACAGCACATAACAAAACATTTCGTGTATAAGCCATTATAAAAATAGGTGACTATCAACTGTGTCATTTCCAACCTGCTGTAGAAGCTGTTGCTCCAAATTCTGTATAATGTCATCTTTCTCCTGCACCAAAGTCTCCAGATCTTGACATTTTTTATATAACCTGATCTCTGATTCACTGGTTTGAACATTAGCTGCTTTTAGTTTTTCCTCCATAATCTGCACCTAAAAGTTAAAATGCAACATTGTAGGCAAAGTACAAATACCATGGCAGAGTATAAAATAATGGAATGGAACTGTTAAAATGTGGAGCAAAGGATTTTCTTACATAAGTGCTGATAGAGCTACAAAACTTGAAAACTTCAAAATGTAGAAAACACACAAAGTTCTACAATAGCTTCTCCAGATAGTCGTAAAAGTGGTACAATCATATATCCAGCAATACGTACGGCATCCTTTTATATGTGGAACAGCTAACACCGGAAAATCCCCAACATATTTTTGTAAAGTGCCTACTTCGCTGTGTTCCACCATGCTTAAAGTACAACTATAAATATTTATTCCCAACACAAACTTTATTCTGGAATTATCAACCTAACTTCTTCTCTCCAAATTTTCCATACATTCTATGTATTTTCTTTTATTTATGTATCCTATGTTTAGTTTGTAAGCCATACAGTATAGTCCACAGTATATTTTAAAACTAATATTAAGTGCTGCTTTCATAGTCAAAACTTATTTCAATCAAAATACAAAACAAATAAACTATATTAATGTAATTTTAAAAAACATTGCTATTTCACGTATTTACTCATTATAAACATACCTGCTGAAAAGCCTTTTCTGCTTGACGATCTGCATCGATAACTTGTTTTTCAAGTTGCTGCATCTGTAGAGAAACGTACTATGAAATGCAAGCTTCTGTGGTAGTGACCAGTAAAAATACCGGCCAGAATCCTGCTGTACAACTCCATACTTAAAAAAAAACTGATAATGTCATCAGTCGTTGACTAATCTTCAATTTTAACTTTCCTACCGTGTTTCTCTGAAAATAAGACACTGTCTTATATTTATTTTTTCTCAAGAAGACACACTAGGGCTTATTTTCAGGGGATGTCTTACTTTTGTTAAGTATAATATGCTTGAATGTCAGCCCTGCACACAACCATAGCCACGCCCATCACTAGGTTTTATTATCAGGGTAGGGTTTATATTTAACAAACACATAGAAATCCTGCTAGGGCTTATTTTTGGGGGAGGTCTTATTTTCAGGGAAACAGGGTATCTTCCGTTTCTCAGGTTCCAAGACACTTTAAGATTCCCTTTCAACTTGGTAAAAACTCTGGCCAGTGGAGAGCCTTTAGTAGCGGAAAATAACTGCCACCAAAAACTGCTAGCAATCCTTGGACTTGGTGTGGGTAAAGAATAGGAAATTAAAGATTAAAATTCATGGTTGATGACATCATAATCTTTTACACAGAACTATGCACCGTAATTCCAGACATTGGTTCTTATAAGAGATAACTATTGCTTCTTCTATGGAATCAAAGTTTTTCATATACTGTATACAATCTCAGCAACTCTTACAACTATCTTATGAAAACAGGCTACTGTTTTCAACTACTGTATAGTAATTCAACTACTGTATAGCAATTCCATCCACCAGCAGAAAAAGCAAAGCAAAGTGTTCTGCTTATAGACCGCCCCATACCACTTCAAGTAATCTCTGGGCGGTTTTACAATTTTTAATTACAGTATGCAGGCTACACATTGCCCCCCCCCCGCAAGCTGGGTACTCATTTTACTGCCCTTGGAATGATGGAAGGCTGAGTCAACCATGAGCCTGCTACCTGGGTTTGAACCCCAGGTCGTGAGCACAGTTTTACCTGCAATACACGCATTTAACCACTGTGCCACGGGCCTCTATGCATGATTTCCAGGAATTTCCCCATCCTCCATGTTCCTCAGTACTTCTTGGAAAAATGATTTCAAAACTGTTACAACCTTCAGGGGTAAATCTACTATGAAATTAATGAAGTTTAATCCTGGAGGGGCATTAAAAGAAACTTCAATCCACATTTGTTAAAAAAAATAGGGTGATCTGTTGTGGAGCAGCCTCATTAAAGAAAACAACAGTAAATACCCAGACCTCATTTTTGGTTCGGAAGGGGCACCCATAATAGTTCAAGCTTCAGGGCCCAAAACATGTAGGTCTGCTACTATCAAGCTTGCAAGAAATTCTGCCCGCCAAAGCACATGTGCCCGAAAAAAGCAGACAAAGGCCATTATGTACACACTAAAAGATATATTTTAGATTACTATTTGGAATCTAAAATGAGAACCCTAGTTTAAGTGACCGTATACATCTCTCTTTTATTCCTCAAGATGTTGGTCAGTTGTTTGTGGGTTAATTAGAACTATGTTTCTGTTCTCACACTGTTTTTAATTAACCTCCTGGAAATATTTTTTCATCCTTTTCTTATTTTATGCCTATCTATTTTAATAGTCATACTCAGTATTTCTCATCTCCTAAATCTCCCTATTTTAAGAAAAGCTCTCTTTCATTCTTATTTTTGTAAACTCTTGCTTCAATGTTCTTTGTTACTATATTATTTATTTTTCAAGCTCATATTCTCATCTGGTGTTTTGTTTTTTTTTTGCTTTATATCTGCAACTGCTCCTCTCCTTTTCTTTTGATTCTTCTTATCCATTTTCCTTCTCTAATTATCTTCCTGTATTTGCTTTCCAAAGGTCATCTTATGGAACTATGGTTAATCAAATTAAGCTTCACGGTTGGAGTGGTGAAATAGCAAGGACTGAGACAAGCAAGAACACATCTCAGTTCTTGCCAGTTTGCTACTCAAACCCTTTCAATTTGGCTTTTGTTTATTGTTACTTTACTGTATCTGTTCCAGATGATATGGTCAACATTTTGCTTAGCATTTGTACAAGCTTTTAATACTTAACTAGCTTTAGACAGTACACATTCTATTATTTTCTTTTTGTTATGTCCATGGATTCTAGAAGGGAAGTGTTGTCCTAATACCTCAGTATTTCTTTTCTATTTCATGTAATGGTCATTGTTTCCCTTCATTCCTCTTCTACACGAGTTCATTTAAGAAGGTATTTTTAGCTCTCTTTAACTCCTCTTCCTTGGTTCCATCACTATCTGAACATAATAACCACTCTGCTTTGTGACTCGTGACAGGCACAAACTGTGCTCCATGTCTATCTTTATTTGTAATACCTTACACAATGATACTGCAAATGACAATAGAATAGTCTCTGAATACCTCTCTGCAAAATTGTGCAACTCATTAAAGTAGGGCTCTGCTTAAATATGGTAAGAATCTATGTTTTTCTGATAAATAAATAAGCCTGTACAACCCCTCTGCTTCCCATTCAGTTCCCTTTAAATATGCTGGAAAAGACTAAAATTTTTAACGTTTGGTTTTAAAATACTAATCACAGTTTCCTGTAACGTCTGTATTAAGGGACCGTTGTCCACCCATCCCAGCAATAAAGAGTCGAGACACGTTTGTGGGATTAAATCGGGCCACAATCTATTGTCTTAAATTCAGGATGTCACTGGTGCTCTTTTCTCCCACAAGGGGGCCTGAAAGTGCAAGTGGCTACATGGTGTTCACCTAGTTATTGTTGGGAGGGTCCTGGTGGCTCCACCAACTTGAATTTGAACTTAAAAAACTTGAATTTACAGTTAAACCATCTGGGCAGCCCTCATCAACCACTTTGCCGTGTTATTAATCATCCTGGTATGTCATATCTACAATCCTAATGTATTCCTAATTATTGTTGAGGGCTGCCGATCTGATAGGTCATATTTTGCTACTCTTATCATGATGTCATTTTGCCACTTTCACTGACCACCACAGAAAGGGGGCTACACAGTATGTACCCTTTCCCCCACCAAGCCGAGAGCTCGGCGCAAAGGCCCCCTTGCAGATCCCCCAATAAATGTGATCCCTCTACCATGCCACGGTAAGGGTGCTCCTAACTAATGCTCATGTGGGTTGCCCTTTCCAGGGCCAGCCACCAAAGTGGCTCCACATAATGGCACAGGGGCTTCCCTTCCATTCACACTTGGCCTGTTATCAAGGCCCAGCCATTGTTATCATGGCCCAGCCATCAAGGTGGCACAACTCAATGGCAGGGGTCATCCCCTCCATTGCCACATGGCCCATTCAGGGGCCAGCCACCAAGTAGCTCAATACACCATTCTGGACCACGTGACAACTGGTCAAACCTGTCTCCCTGGGTCAGGTGGACAAAGCTGCCCCTCCCAGCACAGGGCTGGATCAGAGCATCCCATAGTTACATGCACCAGTGTCCTACTAAGTTTTCAATGAGCAGAAAGTCCAACTAGTGGAGTGACATAGGAGTATGCTGCTGACACAAGCATTATTGCTGTGAAAGCCAAGAGTGGATTTTCATAATTAAGTACTATGTATGTATTTATGTATGTATGTATGTATGTATGTATGTATGTATGTATGTATGTATGTATGTATTTATTTATTTATTTATTATTTGATTTGATTTTTATACTGCAGGAGGCCACTCTGGGCAGTGTACAACAATGTAAAAAAAAAACCAAACAGAACAGCATAAATAAGTAAAAACATGAAACTCAAGAATCAAAATCAACATCAATGCACACTAATATATGAGCAAGGCACAAAAATAAATAAATTAGGAAGCAACAACAATATAGAGATGTAACCAAATTATCACAATTTCAAAATCCTATGCATAGGCAACTGAAGGTCACAGAACAAGATCAAAAAGAATACTGAGCAACAGAAAAAAGTCCAGGGATAATAGTTCAAACCAAATTGACAGTAGCAGAAAAACTGGCGATTTCATTCGTGTTACTGCAGCTTGAATCAGGTTAAGTCCATCTGAACAGCCAGGTTTTCAATTGCCATTTAAATGCCTGGAGTGTGGTGCGACTACTGAGAAGGCCTGAGTCCTTGTTAAGCTTTCGGGCATCTCTTAGGGTCTCTCTGAGAAATACTGATGTTCTAAACTGTTTAGGGCTTTGCATGTTAGCATTAAAATCTGGTAGGCAATGCTGTAGCATTAGAGATGGGCACAAAATACAAAATGAAATGCTGTTTCGTCTTTTCATTATATAACAAACTACTTTGTTATGTAACTAAGCGGTAGGATGTGTTTCATTACAAAATGAAATTAAACACCATTTTCCCCTCTAGGAACAAAACAATTTGTCCTACAGGAACCAAAATGGCAGGGGAGTTTATTTGGACTCTTCCCTGTAAGCCCTTGAAATTTGGCGAGGTTTTGGGTTCAAGGCTTATTAAACTCCAAAGGGATACCCCCCTAGGAGAAAGTCATATCTAATTGATTTGGGAAGCTGCTAATCACTCACCTGCAGAGGAGGGGGCTATTATCGGCTTCTGACTCAATTAGAAATGAATTTTTCCTAGGGGGACCCTCTTTGAAGTTTAATAAGTCAGTCCCCTGAACCCCAAACCTCCGCAAGTTTCAGGGGCTTACAGGGAAGAGTCCAAAGAAGCTACCCTGCCATTTTTGCGCCTCTAGGACCCAGGGGAGCCATTAACAAATCTTTTTGTTACAAAACTACTTTAAAAATTCATTAGTAACAAAACAAAATGAAACTACTAAAGAAATGAAACGAAACATAACAAAATGCTGTATTTTCGTTTCGTGCCCATCTCTATATAGCATATTGGAAGCCAGTGCGTGGCAGCCAGGAAGGGGGTAATACGCCAATGTCTTCTGATATCCATTAGAAGCCTGGCCACCATATTCTGTACCAGCTGAAGTCTCTGCATTAACTTTAAAGGCAGCCCCGTGTCAAGAACACTGCAGTAGTCTAATCTCAAGATTATGCATGCATGAATTAAGGTGCTGAGTGCCCCAATACCAAGGAAGGGCCACAGATGGGCAATCAGCCACAGTTGAAAATGTGAGGATTGGAACACAGACACCACCTGGAAAACCATGGAGAGTGTTGGGTCCACTAGGATGCCCAGGCTAGGGACCTCATCCTTCAGGGAGAGTCACCCCCCCCCAAAAAAAGGCAGGGAGTTTCCCTAGATGTCAAATACTGGGGACCCGCACCCAGAAGACTTCCGTCTTGACCAGATTCAACCTCAGTCCATTGACTCCTATTTGGTCCAAGACAGAGGCCAGGCAGCACTCCAAGGATGTGTTGGCAAGCACTGCAGATGAAGGGAAGGCAATACAGAGCCGGGTGTCATCTGCATATTGATGACATGAAGGTCCATAGATGTTGAAGAGCACAGGGGTTATAACCTCGACAGGGGTGCCCACCAGGTCAGTGGAGAACCCCTGCATGGCATCCTGGAAACCAAATGGATCCAGTAGCTTGTGAGGGCAAACCATTTGTACAATTACAACACTTGTGTAAAAGGCACAGTTCTGACTTACTACATTAGAAGGAAGCTGAATAGAATGTTGGACATTTTTTAAAAAACTGTCTAATAAGACCAGCAGCATGGGAGAAACAAAAAAGGAAACAGATTTTTAAATATACGCTTAAGTATTTAAGCTTGAAGGAAATTACTACTTAACATTTGACATGAATCAAACTATTCTCATCCAGCTATTTTTGTTCTTATAGAGAAAATTTACAAGTGAACATATACGGTAGATGTCTTAAGAAAAGACAGTGAAATATAAAAATTGAAAATCTGCTTCCTTGAAGAACAAGCACTTTAAGATCTTAACAGAAAAAAAAATGAAGTTTGTTCTCAAAACTATTTTGCAAAGTTTAAATTCTTGACTTCATTTAGTGTGCCCAGACACACAACTAAGTGCATAATTCAAGTACAGTACGTCAGAAACTGCAACAGATGGCTTAAGTGTCATTCCATGTCAAATCAACCATTGCATGGAACTTTGATGTCACTGATTTGGTTCATTTTTGGTACCAAAGCGATGTCTCTCCAGGGCTCAAACCCAAAATCTCACAATGCGCCTCCCTGCCCATATAACTAATATTAAATAAATACATTACAGTTAATAAATAAAATATCAATTATTGACATGGTACAAATAAGATATAACTATTTTACTTTAAATTACAACTTTAAAGAAGAACAGCTCAATTTTTACAAAGCTCTACTGCCAAGTTATCAGAAGCAAATGCTTATTCAGTCGAGATGGTCACTAAAGAAGCTACTTATAAAATCCACAGCTAAATCATGAAGTCGACTTTGGGAGAATGAAGGTTATAGGAGGATCCATGGTATCTTTTATCACATCATAAAGGCTGCCTCTACATCTCCTGTAGCTTAAAACTATTTATCAAGCCACGGGAGGCAGAGTTAAATACAACATCATGTGCAAGCAGAGGGTTGGTATCACAGCAGCTAAAAGCAGCAGAAGAGAATTGGGCTCTGATTCATTTAGGCTTATGAACAATGTGTATTAAAGATGCAAACTTGATTGCCAAAAAACAGAGAAAAATATGCTAAAGTTCAACTGCTTCAGCATACTGACTAATTATTAAGCAAACATTTTCTCCAAATTTAGTCATAAGACTTTCCTATGGTTAGTTAGGAATATACCGTACTACAAACATGTCCATTCTCTTGCTTTCTCACCCTCTCCTTCCCCACACACACCAGACACTTTTCCTTCACCAGCTGAAGTCTTTCTGTTTATGAGGATTAAAATGTCAGATTAAGCCCACCATTTCCTGTTTTAGACAGTAAAAGCTTGAAAGAAGCGAAATACATCATTTTAAGCATTCAAAATTGAAGTTCTGCTGTTTTCCACATCAAACTCACTCTCCTCAAATAACAAATTGTCTCCTATGAAACAAGACTATGTGTGTGTAAAAGAAGGTAGAAAAAATATGCAGTTATTTCAAGGGAACAAAAACACTAAATCATGGTTCTTATAATGGCACCCATATTCGTTAATTATATAAGCTTCTCTTAATTATATGTGGGCTTCACTTTTTTGCTTATTATGTAGGAATTCGCTACAAGTATTTCCCCATTACTGTTTTTAATCTGCATGGGTCAAAATGCTACGAAGGATCAGCCACAAGGGAGAAATGTTCTACTTCTTCCAGAATGTTATAGTTTAAATCAAAATAGAGATTCTTTTTAATAATGTTGCCTTTCCCCCAGCTTATATGGCCTTAATTTACAGCCCTAAAAGCCATTGGGCTTAAAGACCATTCCTAATGAACAAGATCAAATCCATAGTTTTGTCCAGCAACATTTTCTTTCAAATGCTCACGTACTGCAAAACTAAATGAAACAGGGTGTATCTCCATATGAATGTATCACTAATATAAGCAGATTACAAGCTCACCATGTTGTAACACAAGCTACAGCTCCAGATCAGTTGCACTAACAAGTAACTACTACATGACTCTATCTTAAAATGAGGAACTAAGATAGAAACATACTTTTTCTTAGGATTCTTTAACTCTTCAACTACTGCTTCTGAGGAAGTTATTTTCATCTATATTTTAAATAACTAGAAAACAATAACTCATACTCCTCAATAAAAGTAAAATAACGTACAGTAATTAACTATTTCCGGCTGCTTTTCTTCGCCATCTTACATTAGTATCATTATTAGTATCATTATTTTGATTGTTAGCTTTCTTTTTGATTTTGGGTTCCGTTGTTGGTTTCCTTTTACTTTTATGTCCATCTTTGGAACCTATTATTATGATTATTATGATTATTATTATTAATGCTTTGTATGGAATTTGTATATCTGTTAACCACCTTGAGTTCCTTTTGGGAAAATCTGGTGGGATATAAGCATAAAAAAAATAAATAAATAAATAAATAAACTATTTCTGTTTATCAGATAGTAAAGGGAAATTAAGAATTAAAACACGTCTCTTAATGACAGGGTTAAGGTATTTGGACTTTCTAGGTTTAAAGAAAGGTACTTTGGAAGAAAAAAGCAGAAATGGTAAATTATCCATGGTGTGGAAAAAGAGAAAAGTTTCTTGCAATTTTTCTTATCACTGGAATCTCTAGACAGGTAGGACATTCATAAACAGAAAACACAGCACAAATCATTTCTGAATTTTGTTGCAATTGTTTCAGGAAACTTTAAGGTTATTAGAGAAATTCTCAGGTGATAATCCATCGATGGCTCATACTAATGAACATCAAATCTCAGTGTTAAGACTCAATACTCTTTGAATACTTGTTGTGAATACTGCTTCCTTCATAACTTTCCTGTGTACTTTTATAAAGCTTAGAGGTAGGTAACAGGAGGACGGTCTAAACCAGTGTTGGTAAACCTATGGCACGGTGACAAAGGTGGCACTCGGAGCCCTTTCTGTGGGCACCCAACATCGTCCCTTCACAGCCACCTGTATTCAGGTTAAATTGCTATATTGGCACTTTGCAAAAATTTTGTGGGTTTTGAATCACAGTTTGGGCACCCGGTCTCTAAAAGGCTCGCCTTCACTGGTCTAAACAGATCATTGCTTTCATTGAACAGGCTTCTTAACTTCTTCCCTGAACCATCAGCTTTTTGATAGATTTCTCTAGTTTCCATGCACTGCAAGCACATGCTACATACTGTGCTCTCTATCTCTCCTGGGCAGCTTCGCTGGATATGGACCTAAGGAATCTGAACTAGTGCCATTTCTACTGAGTAATTCTTACCTTAATGATAAAGCATATTTTGACCTTGCAATTCTATGAAGGTGAAAAAAAGCCCAAGCTACTACTAAGAGACAGTGGCAAAGTCATCATTTTGGTACTTTGTGCATTATGCAAATTGAAGAAAAAGCACAGACAATGTAATTGCAATTGTTTAGCGGCAGCTACACTCCAGCTTAAACAAACAACTCCTGACATTTCTTTGAATAGGGTATTTTCATTTTTTATATACTTTGCAGACTCAGAAAACTCAGCAGTAATAAAATTAAGTCAGCTTCAGTTCCAAGGACAGTATCGGTTTGTTACATTAGAGACATTTTCAACACCATTCCTTGAATTCCTGTTGAGACATTTCTGCTTGCTGGAGTGGCAACTTCAGTTTAGATCTCTGACAAACACTCCTCTGAAATGCTGTCTGGTTCTGCATAATGGAACAAAAGAGGTCTGCATTTCTGTTTTCCATTTTCTGTTCATCGCTGAACATATATATTCTCTTCTCTGAATGTTGCAATGGCATGTTGTCAAAACACTCCATGTTTTTCAAGTTTGCAATGAGTCATAAAACTGCCAAGCAGTACTCTGAGAGCTCTAGCACATTTTCTGTATCTTACCTACATGTTACCTGATGGGCTATCATGCTGAATCCACAAAGTTCAGGAACATATATATAATGAAAGGAGAAAGAGTGCTGTCTTTGTGTGTTTACTAATTTAAAAACTGTTCCCAAGGAAAAACAATACGGTATATACAAACCTCAAATACTGCCTGAAATACTTTTTTTAGTGTAAGCCTAACCATAACTTTCCACCTGTTGCTCCCTGGTAAACAAAACACTCTGCTGTGATTCTATGGGTAACAAAGACTTGAAGCCAATGTGCATATCTACCAGTCAGGGAATTAGGAATATTGAATGGGTTAGGTAGTAGTTTCTCATAGATTTGTAACTAGCACAGCCAGCTCAAAAATGTGTAACTTAATGTTTTGCGGCTTTTGCAGGTATCAGCTTATCAGCCCAGAGAAGCACATAGCTCAGAAGGAAGACAAAACAAGGCAGGATATCGGAGAAGCAGAAAGCACTGCTGTGGGAATTGAAGACAGGAAGGAGAGCACAGACACTTAATTTAATATGCAGATCTTTGGCCTCTGATTGGATGGAATGCTTGGAAGCATTGGGAAGAAGGGAGGAGAATGCTTTTGGGAAAGAAGGACTTTGGCGGTTACTTCACGTCCTACTTTGTTCCACGATTACGTTCATTCTGTGACAGTGTTATTTGCGGTCATGTGGTTTTGTCCCTGTTCAATCCCTGTTTTCATTTACCCATGGGCATGATTACTTGTCTCGTGACAACTGTTACTTCACATCCTTGTTTCGTGACAACTACTGGATTTCCCTCGCTTCATTTAGCCTTTTTTTTTAATTGTCAGGCTTCCGTTTTTCGATATTTTGAATCCCCACTACGGGCACGCAGGCTGTTTCAGGAAGCCCGGCAGGAGGAGCCAGGCGAGCCCTCACCACTTGCTGTGGGCGAGCGGAGGCAACGGACAAGATACCCTCACCCTGAACTCAGCAGTCTGCGGAATGGCAGGCGAGCAGGCAAGGAGAGCTCAGCTCCGCCTCCGGGACCCGAGGAGGACGGACCTATGCCTGACAGTGGCTCTCCACCTGTCCCTTCAAGAGCCGCCTTCTCTTGCAGGGACAGGTGGGCAGCCGAGCCTGGCCTGGCGCAGGAGTTCCAGTCGGCTTTCTCGGTTGTCGGAGTATTCCTAGAGTGAAAGGGGGAAACAGCCATTGCCATTACTTCACGACCCTTGTCTCGGAACAGGAACCGGGAACAAAGTCTGACAACAGAATTCCCCAGCCCAGGGGCAGGTACGGTTCGTCACGCTCTGTTCCCGGTTCAGGGGGCGTGGTTGGGACAAGATTCTGCTGTCACGCTATGGACGTGAAGTAACCTTTTTTCGTACCAGTCCCAAGTGGGACAGTAAAGAGGGACATGAGGGACATGAAGTAACGGCCTTTGGGAGAGTGTAATGGTGGAAGCGGGGGAGAGAGAGCTGTCCACGTGGCATGGCTTTTAGATGCTGTTTCATTTGTAGCCAAGATGGATTTTGTAGTCCATTTTAGCAGAGTTACTTAGCTAGAGTTTCTTATGTTAATGGAATTGGCTTGCATGTCATATACTACCAAAATGAATCTTATCTTCTATATTTTTGCTGTTACAGTTTTTACCTATTTTTATATTTTTGTAATAAAGCTCATTTTATTTTACCAAAAGTGAACTCATTAGTTGAATCAGTGCCTTGAGACTATTTGGGAGTGTTGGCTTCTAAAAGTATACGCTTGGACGTTTAAAAAGCAGAAGCTCTGAATCCAGGCACCTTTCTTGTTTCTGAGGGACAAGATTAAAAGGTGATGAATTTTTTAAGGGCCGGGCAATCTTTGAATCCCAGTTCTCTTGACATGGCGGCAGCAGTGGGACTGTAACAAAACTGATGGTAAGCTGTGTGGGAGATAGTAAGAATTACAGCAGCAGACCTTTATTTACCAGGAAGCAAGGAATGGAAAATTATGTTTTAACTTACACTGTGGGCAGAATTTCAGCCAATTAATCAATAAGTAAAATTAAAAGATGAACTGTGAAACTTCCCCACAAATTTGCAAAAAAGAAGAAATTCAGGTTTATATACAATCTATATTGTCCAAGACCTAAAAGATGTACCTTGGTACTCAAACCCAGCAGAACTGTGATTCCCTCTCCTCTTATTGCAGTCCACTATATAGCCAAAAGAGCAACAACAACAACAACAACAACAACAACAACATAAACCCTTCATGATAAGCCGTGAAACCTTCTAGTGCAGGTGCAGGCAGAAAAAAAAGTGGGGAGTCACTACTTCTTATGGCAGAAAAGGGATCCAGTAGAAAGGTAGTACATCACTGGATTCTGACCATTAGCAAAAATAACACTTAAATATAATCTTATAAGGCAATATACAGTGATCAGATTTATTTTACATCCAATAACTGTACCTACATTGCTCAGAAGGAGGCGGCCTTCCCCCTGCTTCCCCAGAAGCCAATTGAAGGAAAGAAGGAAGGACGGACAGAAAGATGGACGGATGGACAGGCTGCAGATAACATATGCCACCAAGTGGCGCATTAACTAACAGTTGGAAGTGAATGAAAAAATTGATATATCACTCACGAAGTTTTTAAAACAAAAATTTAGAGGAGCAGGGACCCAGAAACAGGACGGAAAATGAATCAATTTATATGAGATGGCGTGTTTAGCTTACAAAACTGGTACAAGCAGCAAGAAATGTACCAATGGAACTGAGAACCATGTGGATAGGCCCAACGGTATGTGTACCATGTTAATATACATGCAAATATATCAATATATATAAAAAAGGAAAAATGGCAGTGATTCAAATGGTCCATGTGATTAGGCTTGATTAAGAAGTCAAGAAATGGAATAATTCAGACTCATCTTTCATACTTCAGAAACAAACAAGTTTGTCAGCTTGTTTCGTTTCACAGTCTATAAGTAAAACAGATGGCAAATATTTTTCCAACACTTTTCTGAAATATATATTTAGGCTGTAAGAAAAATGCTGTTGCACAAGAAATCAGTGGCATAACCTAGGAGCTGGATCAGGATGGTCAAGGCAATTTATTAATAGTCAAGAATTACTGCTGCATCTGCACTTGCTGGGACTGAGCAATTTTTATTTTATTTTTATTTTTAAAGGTTTCTCCTGTACTGGGATTCTGAGGGTTGAAGGGAATCCCAGAAAATCTCAGAATCTATGAGGAGGAAGACGGGGACCTGTTAATTACTTTAGATATGATAATTATGGTGTCTGATTCCATAAAATTATGCCAAAAGGATTTTGCCCAATAAATAAAGCATTATAAGTAAATGTTGTTCTTATATATTGTTTTCCTACAGTGGGTATAGATTCAAATCAAACAAAAACAACAACTAATGCACCATGGAGCAGATTGCAGCCAAGGGGATGTGGCTTACAGGAAAATATATTCTTGAATGGATGTATTCAGATCTTAGTCAGGCAGACGTCTGCAAGTCACTTCAGCTCATCTTTCCCTAACTGTCACTCTTACTTTGGGACATTTGTTTACATATTCACAATAATATCTTTGTCCCATTTTCAAAAGAAAAACACACACTCAAGTTTCCATCTCTCTTGCAGTGGGATTCTTTTGGTTTGTTTGTTTTTAATGTTGAGATGATACTTTAGTGTACTGTATATGTTTTTCTCTAATAAAAGTATATTTACAATTTACAATTACTGAGTTAATAAGCAAGTTCCTTCTGTTGGGTCTAGTTATACAAATAACTATAGCTGTGCCAGACATTTAAACATGGATGTTAAATACTTGTGTATTCAACTGTACATCCTATTAAAGTAATACAATGTGGAAAGACAACATAACATGCTAATGTACAATGGAAAGTTCATCAGTTCTCAATATACAATGATGCACATACATCTCCTCAGTTCAATGTGGTTTATGAAGTAATTTGGTTCTTTATGCATAGAAGTAGGCTTCTGCTTAAAATACTTGCATTTTCCGTATTTAAAAATATAAGTAACAGGGGCAAACCAAATGCAAGAATAGTAATCACTACTATCATCAGATCAACCCAATAATGTAAGAAGCCTCTATTAAACAAATTAAAATTTAGCTAATTTTACATCCTTAACAAAATAATTTTATTTTGTATTACTTAGACCCACCTTCTCAGCAAGCAGCTCTCTAATTTTGCTTGCTTGGAGACGAAACTTCATCAGCTGAGATTCCAGAGCTATGCATCTTTCTTTCCAGTTTATTGTCCATTCTAGTTCTAGTAATTCTGCCATACTTGTGCTAAGAAAAGAAAAAGAGAGAGAGAAAAAGAGAGAGAGTGAAAATGCTCAATATAATTTCATTTTAACAACAAACATTCTGGTTTTGTACTGTTGTACACCAGGCAGAGCAATATACAGTACTGTATTAAAAGACAAGTTCCATGTAGTTCAATGTTGTTTACTGTATAATACGTTTTGTGCTACTGCACTTAACTTCACTTTACCTCTTCCTACTTTTAGAATAATGATACAGGGAAACTCCAGAGACAGATGATATAAACCTGTCAATGGGTCACAAGAAGTATGTAAACCCCAAGAGAAGAAACAAAGTACGGAAACTAGATAAAAATTCACTTGCACCCTTTTGCTAGAATTGCTTGCCTTCTTTCTGCAGTCTCTGTCCTGATCCAAGTCACCTAACTTTGGTAAATACGGCTGGAAATCTTAGGACAGTATTGGTGAACCTATGGCATGAGTGTCAAAGGTGGCACTTGGAGCCCTTTCTGTGGGCACCCGACATTGCCCCTTCACAGCCACAACCTGTATTCAGGTTAAATTGCTATATTGGCACTTTGCAAAAAAAAAAAAAAATTAGTGGGTTTTGAATCGCGGTTTGGGCACTCAGACTCCAAAAGGTTTGCCATCACTGTTTTAGGGAGTGACATGGGATATTTCGGGAGTGGTTTTATCAGTTCTACTTTTCCAGTCAATTTCCATGGCTAAGAAGAGATTTGAACCGTGTTATCCAGAGTCCAAGCCTGTCACTCAAGCCACAGAAACACAGGGTACTGGTACATCCAATGATGTGGGAGTCTAGGTCTCAAGATGGAGAAAATGGTAACAGTATTCTAGTTTTAAAATTGCTGTAGAGCAGACCTGTACAATCCGTCGCCCGCGGGCAATTGGTAGCCCACGGGGCTGCCAGAAGTCACCTGCCAGATTCCCGCCAGCCTCCTGACCTGCTGCAGGAGAGACACCGAACAGGTGAATAGGTGCAGCGGCTGCGCCAGGTGAGCAGTGAAGCAGGCAGTGGGGAACATGGTGGCTGCGGTGCCCTCCCCTTCTTTCCTGCCCCGCCCCCAGCTGCTGCCTGACCCCCTCCCCCCAGGCAGCCCAACGCACAGCGGCGGGACCTCTCTACCGCCCTGGAAGACCCCTAGCCATGGTGGCAGAGAAGAGGAGGAAGAGAGTGAGTCGAGTGGGCAGCATGCAAATCAGGGTGAGCCGCCCGGCCATGAGGTACACAGTCCCCAGTCCCCCACTGCCCCCACAAGATCCCTCCCCCGCCTGACAGGTACAATGCAGTTGGGGGGCTGCAGGGGTACAAAAACAGACCCCATCCCCGGGAGCTCCAAACCCCCCCCACACCCCCCATTAAGGATCACGTGGTCCTCGGATCCGGAAAAACAAACCCACATCACTCGCCCTCCCGCAGCCAGTACCTGGAGAGGGGCAGAAATAGAAATATGCAACCTCCCAAGCCACCTCTCTCGTCCTGGCGAGCCCGGCATCTACCAACCGACTCTTGCCACCCCCACCCGAGCACTTGAGCTGCTCCTCCGGCATCTCTGGTAGCCTCAGGTGGCACTCCAAAGCCTTGTCAAATGGCGTGAAGAATCAACCACCAAAACGGAGAGGACCCTGTGTGGCGCCAGGGCAAGCCCGATGGCTCTGTGCTTGACCCAGAAGGGTGGAAGGCTGCCTGCTCAGCCATCCCGCGTTGCCAACACCATCGCCTGCCTGCCCGCCCACATGCCTATCACCAGCAGTCCCCCCCCCCCCTGGGGGGGCAGCATATAGCCCCTGTGGGTCTGAAGAAGCCCACATCAAGCCCCCACAAAACAGGGACACACAGGGTCTCAGCTCAGGCACCCCCCCCCGAGGGCCCGGGCATGCCACACCGCCCAATGCAGCCGGCAAGCACCTGTTCTGCCGGGCTGCAGGCAGCCGGTGACTGGCCGTGCCCTGCATCCAGCACGGCTGACCACTTGCCTGATCTGAACCTGCCTGGCCATGCACTGCATGCAGGCCAATGCCGCAGCAGCAGGACGCGGAGTGCAAAGCACAAGGGGCCATCCTCCCATTTCCCACATGCCCCCCCCAGGGGCCCTTCCGGGCAAGATCAAGCCCGGCAGATTCCTCTGAACTGACACCTGCCCATCCTTCACTCGTTTGCATCCAGGAGAAAGTCCCACCTATACATGAGTAGCCCAGAGGGACACATGGAGACTGCAAATAGACTGCGGGGTGTTCAAATTTGGACAGCCCTGCTGTAGAGAATTCATATGAAAATTGAATTATACTTATTGATATAATACTGTCTGTATTGTTACAAAAATGAAGTTTCACTGCAATTAGGGGTGGCAGCAATCCTTGTCTGTGGTTGATGGGTGTTGTTAGCTGTTCTATTGTGTGAACTGATCACTGTTACTTGTGGCTGGGTGGGAATTGTGAGGCTTTGCTAGTATGCCAGACACCTTCTCCCCCTTTATTCAGTAAAGACATGTTCTTATTATCCAAACCGTCTCTTTTATTTATTCCTTCCATACTTCTGGAGGCATCAGCTTTAACAGTTTCAACAGGAACATCAACAACGGGGTTAACAAAAGGATCATTTTTGGATTCACGTACAGTACAGGGGAAAAACATCCAAGAGTTCAACCCTCCCTCAAGTCCAGAGACGTTTCCTCCCCGCCAGACCCCTTCACAAGGGTCGCTTCCCCAGTCTGCTCCAGATACTTCACCCCATCCTCCATTGAGGTTTGGGTCCCACTTTCTCGGCGCCTCTCCTCCTTGGGTGGCTGTCGCTTGAAGACAGCAGAACCCCTCTCTCTCGAGAGTATTTTCCAGTTCTCTGTTGTTCTTCCACCTTTTTAGCGACCCACTTGTCGAGGGCAATGTCTTTGCAGATCTCCTTTAGCTTTTTTCGCTACTCTCGTGCTTCTCTCCCCCCAATACAAACACCCGGCCTTGTGTGCTATTCACCGGTAACTCTCAACCCCAGCATGCAGCAACATCATTTTCTTCCATTTTAAGGTGCCGGGTCCTGCATCCAAACCCAATCCCAACCTGGTGATAGGATGCATACTCGCCTCTTTTATATCACCAAACCCCACCTCCGCCACTGGTGGCTCCTTATTTCCCACCTTTTCTGCTCCGCCAATGTGGAGTGTCTCTTCCAGTTTCTTTTGAGCACTTTCTCTCTCCTGCTCCTCCCTTAAACAGCTGTTCCTTGCCTCTTCCCTTTTCTTTTGCTTTTCCCACCATTCTTCCCAGTCTTCCCTCCTCTGTGTAGACGGCACTCCTGTCGGGTGAGTCCTCTGACCACCCTCGTCTCCACAGGAATCATTGAACTTTGACCTTTTGGAGACTGTGATTTTCAGTGAAACTTCTTAATCCCTTCATCACAATACAACGACTAACACCTATTTTCCTGCATAGGACAAGTTTCCTCTTTCCCACAACTTTAAAAAATCCCAGTCTCACTCACTCTGTACCCCAGAGCACAGAGAGAACTCCTAGCTCCCTGAGCTCCTTGCCCTCTGAAGATGCCAGCCAAAGAGTCTGGTGAAACGTCAGGAAGAAAAACTTACAGAACATGACCAAACAGCCTGAAAAACTCACAACAACTACAACAGTTTCTATTATTGCAAAAGTTTTGTTAGTTATTATTATTTGCTTTGCATTATCCACTGGCAAGCCACTCCAGTATTCCTGCCAAGAAATCTCCATGGACATGGAGTCACGAAGAGTCAGTCACAACTGTAACAACACAACACACACACACATCCAGGAAGCAAAGGGCTACAAAAATATTTGCTGGCACAATATCTGCTGTTTACAATTGCACAGTGAATGATCTTACTTTTGAGTCAATGACTTCCCGTCTCTTGTTCGATTCCTCAAGGGGAAAATAAATGAGTTCATCAGTTTGGCTTGCTAAGTGTTCTGATTCAGCATTGTGAACCTACACACATTTTCCCTGCTGTGTTGCCTTTTTTAAAGTAAACACTTCTTATAAAATAGAAATATAAAATACGCACGTTTAATCAGATGTGAAGCTTACTCCCTTATACATTCATTTACAATTGCATAACAGTGCATCTAGGTTTGCTAAAAACTTATATTTGTGGTATGAAAGATTAATTCTGACAAGTGGGTTTGATCTTTTTAAAGTGTTTTCTGTCAATCTATTTACAATTACATGAATAAAGGACTGTAAAAAGTCCTACTTTGGTGGGAATTATTCATCGACTGGTCAGTCAGGGATAAAAACATAGCCATCTCCCACTGAACAAGGAAGAAATTCTTCGTAGTCCCACACAAGCTAAATTTATGCTTGTGTGGGATTCAGAAAAAAGTGTTTGCTTATTCTTAAAAAAGATTCTGTTTACCAGCAATCTGTTGATATTATGTGCTATCAAGTGGCATGTAACGTATACTAGCAATCCTAATAGGGTTTTCAAGGTAAGGAAGATATTTAAGGGGTGGTTTTACTACTGTAATTCCTAATGAGCTTCCTTGGCTGAATAGAGATTGAAACACATGTCTCCCAAACCCTCTATCTACTATACCACACTGGCTTGTTGGCACTGTAGGGTTGTTTATGTAGAGTTGGAAGTGATTTGATGGCACATTAGACAAAATGTGCATGTTTATTTACATATATTTTAATTATTTACATAATTTACTTCATGGCTGTTTTCATATTATTAATAAAACATCAATGCTACATTATAAAGAGTTTTACATTCAATGCATGTTTTGTTTGTATGACAGTTATCATGCTCACAGAGTCCTTTTTGGGTTCTTAGCATTTGCTGTGTTTATATTTATAGATATCACCATGAGATATAATAGAAAAAGCAGCAAGATGGGACATAAAGATAAATGGAAGTTGAAAGAAGAACAGTGCTTTCAGTAATCCTGTAAGGAAAGTTTCTACATAGAGACAATAACATATGTTCCTACATAAAACAAATAAAAAATTCTGGATGACTACAGGTACGTCAGAGCTTTGCCCAAAATATTCTGCTACCACATAATGTAAACAAACATAAAACAGAAGAACTTTGGTACTTTCCATTAGAGTAGCTCACTTTTCCCATTTATACATGAGCATGACCTTTAACACTGAGGAAATACTCTGTCTTTAAAACAAACATGCTTTTGTAAAATTCAATGTTAATTATATTTTTAGTTTTAAAATAAAAAGGGGACAGAAACAGAGGTTTCAGATTTCTTCTGCCTGCAAATCTGCTGAAAACAGGGCAGAAAAGTACAATGCATCATGACTTTACTGGGTGATTACTGTTTGCTATAAGAGAATACCACCAAGTTGCGTTGAAATTTTATTTATTTGTCCACACTGTTGACCTGAGTTTCATTTCTGGGACAAAGGTGGGATATAAATCAAACAAATATTGTATATAAACAGATAATTTAGAATCCAGATACACTGGTCTGGAATCTTATACAGTAGCTGTCTCTTGAACTACCTGGTACATCTATGGAACTGACTGATGAAAAGACAGGGAATTGGTTATTACCAACTACTAGCACAGCAAGCAGATCAGTAGATTGGGTTTCTTTAGTTTCTGCACGTGTATTTGTGCTATATCACTCATTCACATATAAACTATACCAGAGTTCCTAGCATCTCAGTCTCCGTCAGAACAAAATACAGTGGCACCTTGTATAAAGGAATCAATTAGTTCCAAATGAAATTATGTTAAGCAAAATTTCCTTTATACAAATTTCCCATAGGAATGCATTGAAAATGGAGTAATCCCATTTTTATGTTGTACGGATTCACCCCATAGGTGATTCTGTTAAGCAAATTTCCCCTATCTCCAGAATTTTTTATGTTGTACAGATTTTTTGTTATACAAACTGTTTGTTATACAAGGGTCCACTGTAGTCACCTACTAACATCTACACATAATTTGACAGTAACAACATGTGAGTTTGTGGACCCATCTAGATATTAGTTCTATGTTATAAATTTGTACAAATTACCCAACAGCTGGAGAGCAGTCAGTTTTCCTAATATAAGACATAATGCAATTCATTTCATTCCCTGTCCTGGGCTTTTTAAAACTTCCTAACAGCCACCAAGGCTTTTCTCTTATCACAAGGCAAAAGATCAGGGACCATGTTCCCAGCTCAAAAACAGCTGAATCTGGGAATCTAGCCAGCTTAAGGAAAAGAATCTTGAGGGGTGGGCTTTTAGGATGCAGTAGATAATGTTTTGGACTTGCCCCATGCTGCATTTATATCTGTTCTCTTTCTACATCTGAGATGCATCTGGCAAATGAAAATAAAAACTTGTAAGTCAGAGATATGAACCTTCAGAAGAGCATACATATAGGGCAGTGATGGCAAACCTTTTAGAGACCGAGTGCCCAAACTGCGATTCAAAACCCACCGAATACAGCAATTTAACCTGAATACAGGTGGCTGTGAAGGGGTGATGTTGGGTGCCCAAAGAAAAGACTCCGAGTGCCACCTTTGGCACCCGTGCCATAGGTTCGCCAACACTGATCTAGGGATTAAATCTGAGCCAGACCACTGCCTCACACAAACTTATTTTATATAGCAAGATGCAGCTCTGTGGACAACGAAAAGAACAGAAAACAGAACATGTGCAGAATACTCCCCCCCCCAGTAATAGGGTGTCCAAATTCCATGGTAGCCCTTGTAGCTTCAAGGTTCATCTAAACCTCAGCACTTTATATTCCCTAACTATATTTTGCCCTTAAATCCAGTACTGGGACTTTTTTTACAGTTTGAAGCCATCCTACCCGGCAACCTGGGGTCCACCCACACATCCACCTTCCCCCCCACCCCCAAGAGGCGCCTTGAAAGTCTGAACAAACGCACGAAAAAAGAGGGGGGGCGAGTGAGAAAACTGGAACCTTGTCGGCCCCCCAATCCTAACTGTTTGGATCAGCAGCGGTGAAAGGGGCACCCTCGGGAGATGCTGTCCTCGCAGCTTTGCACACGTACCAGGATCGCAGGTCCTCCTGGCATTGCATGCGAAGCCCTATCTAGTGAAAGCCCATCGTGGGCATTTTACACTACAGTACGAGCAAGGCTTGCAAACCCCTTTCCTCAGTGACATTCCCTCGACTCATTCCTCGACAAGGTCGATGATGATGATGATGATGATGATGATGATGATGATGATGATGATGATGATGATGATGATGATTAATTATTCATTCGTGTCCTGTTCTCTCTCTCTCTCTCTCTCTCTCTCTCTTTCATATACCCCCCTCGCAAAGTTACTGGGCCAAGAAAGTAGAAAAGAGGGAATGGGCAATGGGGGGGGGGGAAACATGACCGCCGGGGCGGCAGCGGCGACTTTCTACGGCTGTCCCGCCGCCTTAAAGCTTCAAGTAATCCCCCTCAGGTCGGGATCGGGGCTGGGGGCCGGGGGTGGGAGGAGGGTGGTGGGGGGGGGGGGTAGGCGAAGAAAAGTCAAGCCAAACCTGAGAAAGTGGGACGTGGGCGAGGGAAGTCTCTCCGACTCGGCAGTGACTCTCCCACTAAAGGGGGTGGTGGCGGTGGCGGGGCGGCCGCGCCTCCTTCTCCCCCGGGGTGTCTCCGCGGTTCCCACCGAGAGGCAGCGCCGCCGCCACCACCGGCCTCCGCGACTCTTCAGTCCTTTTTCCCTCGCCCGCCTCCCCTTCGCTCAATCCCCGCAGCGCCATCCCCAGGGCTCGCACGAGGGCAGGCGGCCAAGGGCCTGGGCTGAGCGGCAGCCGCACCGGCCATTCAGCAGGACTTTGAGGCGGGACTTGAGTGTCTCCTCTCCAGCCTTCCCTTTGCAAGCGGGGTGGTGGTGGTGGTGGTGGTGGTGTGGGTTTCCTCGGGCCAAGGGCTCCGAGGGGGTCGAGCTGAGAGCGGTGTGTGAAGGAAGAACCTCCAGAGGCGCATCCCTTCCCTGGGTGACTCATAGGGCCTTCTCTCATTACCTGGAAATGGCTCCCCTGCTTTACCTAAACACCGCATCTCAAAAAAAGACATAATAGTGGAACTGGAAAAGGTGCAGAAGAGAGCGACTAAAATGATTACTGGGCAGGGGGACCTCCCTTATGAGGGAAGGCTAAAACATCTGGGTCTCTTTAGTCTGGAAAAAAAGGTGCCTGAGGGGGGGATATGATTGAGACATACACAATAATGCAGGGCATGAGTAAAGTGGATAGAGGGACGGTCTTCTCCCTCTCACAAAATTCCAGAACTAGGGGACATCCACTCTAATTGAGGGTTGGGAGAGTGAGAACAGGCAAAAGATTTTTTTAACCTAGCATGTTGTTAGTCTGGAACTCCCTGCCCCAGGATGGGGTGATGGCATCTGGCCAGGATGCCTTCAGAGGGGGATTGGACAGATTCCTGGAGGGAAAGTTCATCACAGGTTACAAGCCATGATGGAGATGTGTAATCTCCAGGCTTAAAGCCTGGGTACTCCCAAGGGCCAGATGCAAGGGAGTGGTATCAGGAGACAGATATCTAATCTCGTGCGCTCCCAGACACATTTGGTGGGGCCACTGTGAGACACAGGAACCTGGACTAGATGGACCTTTTGCCTGATCCAGCATGGCTCTTCTTATGTTCTTTTGTGGGAAATGGGCAACCCTTGCCTTGGCAGATTTAAGCCCTAGCCTCCTAGCTATATACAGTACATGGATTTAGGGGCACCAAGGGGATCCTAAGTTCCGTCTGTCGTCGAGCTTGATTTCAGTGCTGAAGCCTACCCTAGAAGTCACAGCCGGGGGCATGAAAGTCAGAGGGTGTGGGTGGATTATTTAGATTTTTTTCAGGCCTTTGAATATAGGCTTTCAGGATGGGTGAAAGGAAAGGTAGGGTAACACACATGATTTTGGCTGGAGAGAGCAAAGGCAATGAATTTCAACCACTCAAAGGCTATTACAGTACAGTATTTTTAAAAGTACATGACTGAAAGTGCCCAGAGTAAATGTCTTCATTGTTGTAGCTGCCCCATCACTCCCCAAAGAAGCAAACAGATCCATATGTTTCTCACCTGCATAACCTCAGGTGATAGTGGGATTCAGAAAAGTTATCACACATGAAAAGGTGATAACATGTTGGGCATGTTGGAAAAGAAAATGCTAGAAAAATTGAAGGCAGCAGGAAATGAGGAAGATTGAATATGAGATGAAGTGATTCAGTAAATCAAAGCTCCAGCCTTTAGTTTGCAAGAGCAGAGCAGGGCTGCTAATGGTAGGACATTCTGAAGACATCTCATGTGTACGTTTGCTGTAAATTGGAGGTGAATTGTACACAATGCTACACATACCATCTTGTATAACAACAAGAATACTGGGTATGGTATGCCTCACTTTGATCAATCATCTTTGGAAATACAGTGGTACCTTGTTTAAAGGAATTAATTCATTCCAAATGAAATTCTGTTAAGCAAATTTTCCTTTGTACAAATTTCCCATAGGAATGCATTGAAAACGGATTAATCCCTAGTCACAACTGTTTTTCTGTTGTACGGCTCTGCCCCATAGGCGATTCTGTTAAGCAATTTCCCCCTATATCTGGAATATTTTTCATTTAGGGGAATTTTCTGTTAAACAAACCACTTGTTATACAAGGGTCCAGTATAAAGCACCGTATCTTGTTATTGGAATGGATCAGTGAACAAGAAGAACTTTGTGTTCCAGCTGAGAGCATCAGTGGGGAAGCCTTGAAAAGAAGGTTGAGGCCAGTTTTGCTAGTGAGATAATAAAATTTAAGCCCAGTTTATTTGAGACAAGCAGGGTCAGTATCTCAAGGCCTCCTGATTACTGATTAGAAATAGCTAGATGACTGGGAAAGTCAGCCTGTGCTTTATAGATTACAGCAAAGCCTTTGTGAAGATTATGAGGAACTATGGTTTACTCTGAAATAAATGGGTGTGCCTCAGCACTTGATTGTCCTGATACATAACTTTTATTATGGATAAGAAATTACTGTTAGGACAGAATATGGATAACGGTTTCCTATAGGCATATGTGTCAGATAAGTGTCTATTTATCTTATCTGTTTGGTTGGTATTAGAACATACCGTGTGGAAATCCAAAATAGATTCAGATGAAGGTGGAGTGAAAATCGATGGAACAAATACCAATAATTTAAGATATGCAGATGACACCATCTTACTGACAGAGAGCAAAAGTGTTGCAACTGAGGCACATCATGAAAAGCAGGGTACTCTGAAAAATATAATAATGCTGGGAAAGGTGGGAGGCAACAGGAAAAGAGGAAGACCGAATACGAGATGGACTGTCTCCCTAGTGGAACCACAGGCTTGAGTTTAGAATGGCTGAGTAGAGCAGTTGAGGACAGTATGTAATGTAGATTTCTCCTTCATTCGGCTATCATAAGTTGGAGATGAATGTTGTTTTAAATAATTGGTTTCCTGATAAACAAGTAGAAAATCAAGAAACCATTCCATTCATTTTATAAGGCTTTGGTCTCACAACAATTTCCCAATTCAGTGTAGTAGCAATGAGGAATATGAACTCGTATAATATTCTGTAATATTTGTGAATGGAACATTTTAAATGTAAAAACATGTAGCAGTAATTTAGGATGTGTTGCCCAAATATGGTGCTAGGGAAGTTCCTTCAAAGAGGGAGGCAAGTTTACAGCCAGCTTGTACCTCAGCTGGCTTAAGTATCTCCAAACTGCTACCCAAGGACATTGCTTATCCCAGGAAAGCCAAACATTTGCGTAATGATGTTTTGACTACTGGAAAGTCATTAATATATAAACCAGAGATTTCTAGCATGTTTATGAGAACATAGCACAACACACCCAGTGACCTGTGTTGAGGGAACCATCTTAAAGGATGCAGAAGCCACATGTTTTGTAAACAAGTGAGGAATGGCAGATAAACTGGAAACTTTTATCTGACTTCCCCTGCTAGTATGGGTGATATGTTACTCCCATTGGACTTTACAGATTGACTCACAGACATTGAAAATTGTTCTCTGAGGAACTGGGCTGGCTTTAAGAGTACAGCCCCGTAGATGCTACCACAAACGTAACAGCATGTCACCTTCTCCTCTTTCCCCCTGAGGTTGCTTTTCTCTTTATGAAGTTTCTCACTTGTTCCGAAATATTTTCCTGGAGTTCTTGGTATCTCTTGTGTTAAGCTCAGACACAGCACTGTCATGTGCTGTAAATCTAATTTTATACTACACAGAAGGTTCTATTAAGGAACAAAGCACGTACACAAAGATTATATACAGAAAAATGCATAAGAGTGTTATAGTGATGCACTATTAATGCAAATTACAGCCCGTTTACACTGTACAGTTTGTCTCAAATACCCTGTCTCAAAACCTAGTCACTATCACTATTTAGTTCTGTGTCTGTAAATGACTAATCCGTCTGTAAAACACTTTGTGACTATCACTACATCATATGGCACTTGCATTTCATAAAGTAATTATGTACTGTATGGAAAAGGACTTTCTTCTACCTGTTGCTACTCTAAAGCCACTTAATTTAACTGAATGACTTTCCAATATATGTGGAATAAAGCATTTAGACCACCTTGGTCTATAATGCAGGATGGAGTTCAGAGGAATGTTATGCACATTATCTCTTATTAATCTTTCATATCTGTGCCACACATCCATTTAAGAAAATATATGTTTGAATATTTTTATTGTTCTCCTTAGATGGCAATTCCAGTTATCCTGTTTTAATTTTTATTTTATTTATTTATTTATTTATTTATTTATTCTTTGCCTTGCCAATATAAACAGAAGTAAAACATTCAAGTAATATCAGTTCTACATTAAAATAATTAAAATCAATGAACTATACCATCAAAAACAGCATAATAGAGTACATTAAGGATCATATACTGGAGACAACTGATAGCAACTTTGAAGGCAGTGCATTATGCAGTCTGGACATCATCCAGGAAAAGCCCTTCTCCTGTGTGCCTGTTAGGCACTGAAATGGGAGTTTCTCTGAAACTGTTGGTGTTTTTAATAGGTTCTCTCTTCTGTCAGGTTTTTAAGGAGACAGGTGGTCACTAAAATGACCAGGCTTCAAGCTCTTTAGGGCATTCAAGGTTAAAGACAACACTCAGAATTGGTGTCATTATGCAACCAAGTGCAGGTCTTTAAATTTCAGGGTTGTATTATCATGATAACATATAGATTGGCAGCACTTCACTCCAAAGCTTTGAATGACTTCTCTTAGAAGCTTCATATAGATGATAAGTAATAGAGATATGGTGTAACTCTTTGGGTTGCTCCCAAAGAGTTCAAAAGTGCTTCCACAACTTAATAGTTTACATCCCAGCAGGAAGAATCAAAATCAGTGTAATACAATGTTCCCAATATCCAGGTGATCCAACAAGATAACATTATCTTGGTGAATATTAGTTTTTGCTAACAAATTTAAAACAAAAACATATCCCCTCAATGGTAAAAGGTCAGTAAGGGTCATGGCATCAAGCCACATAAAGCAATAACCACTGGATAAATGAAAAGCCTGTTTATAAAACTGAGAACAACTCTGGACTGAAAATAATAATAAATCTAACTATTGGACCAATCCAGGGAGAGTTACACAATGCTGATATCTCAAAATGGAAATTTAAAAATTGAAAACAGTATAGCAAACAACAATACTGGTATGTAATATGTGAATATACATTTTATCACCAGCCCTTTGCTGGATTTTAACTCTTTAAAATCTGGTTCAATGAATGTTCATGTGCTGCTATTGTACGAAAGACTTTAATAAAGCCATCCTAAGCAATGACACATAGCACTTTAAAAATGAATACTACAACTATTGTTGTTCTACAATGCCTGTTCAGAAACATGACATACTGTATGTATATTGGGAAGAATGGAGCAAGTTCATTGTGATTTTCAGGTTGGCTTTGTCATGACTTTGGGCTTCGCCTCAAATTTAATTGGGATGTTAAAAAAATAAGAAATAAAATGCATAATTGTTACAAATGTTTATTTCAAAAAAGAACATTGTGTAATATTAAGGCTTTACAGTCATAATAATGCTCTGGTGCCACGCTGTGGTGAAATTGTAAGAAGCAAATAGAGTAGTTGAAAAAAATATCGATTTCGTACATCTTAGGCTGCAGTTTCACTGGCAAATAGTACAGGATTTGCGACCAAAGCAGAATGGATGAATTTTAACTTTTTAAATCTGATCACATGACGTAAAGGCCAATGTGAATCAGCCCAACCCTTGTTTGCTTCAGATGCAAAATTTCCTGCCTGCTACACAGTTCTATTTTTAAAGCTTTTGGTTAAAAACATTAAATAATGCTTTATTAACTAATAAAGTTCACAAATAAACCTGATTGGTAGCATTAGATGTAAGATTGCTGAAGTCTGTGTAATTTGTTGTATTGTACTTCAGGGTACAGCTAGCTTAATCTTTACCTGGAGCGATGCTCTATGCTAGACATTCAGTTTCGTTTATCCAGTTCATGACTGGAATATTGAAGTTAAGAAAAAATGCACTTTGCTCCGTGAGTGAGATGACCTGTAACACCAACAACACAAAAGGTAGGGGTTTTTTTTTCACCATAAGCAAAACTTGCTTTCTATAGTGTCCACAATGTAACCTTTAAAACTACTCCTGCAAGATCCATTTTAATCCTAAATCCTGTGCGGTGAAAGCTGAAGTGTCTCTGTGACGACTCACGTTCCCTAGCAATAAATTTGCTCCGGACGAACCTGAATATGCCCGATGTTGCGCGCTAAAATTCGCACGGAACACCAAAGGATTTACAATACTCTACGCTACTTCGCGCACGCGCAGGATCTTCCTTGCTTTTTTTTCCCCTACGATTGGCGGGGGAATGAAACTTCTGGCGCACAAACCCAACCCCTCTTTGAAATAGAAGCCAATAAGATCCTCCTCCTCCTCTATGTGCGCGTCTAATAGGATAGCCTGCCCTGCTCTCTCATTGGTGATTGGCGGATTGAGCAGTCAGGCTCTCGTCAGGCGCTTCCGCCCGCCCGTGTCGACGTTTTGCTCCTCCCTTGGCGCGCCCGCTTCTCTCGCTTGAAGGCGTGGCCTGATAGGCGGATGGAAGAAGGCGGGGCGGGGCGCCCCGGCTTGTTCGCTCCGCCTCCTCTCAAGCCAAGGAGGAGGGGGGAGGAATTCGCCCGCCGCGGGAAAGGGTGGACGGAAGAGTTCGGTTTGGCCTCTCTTGGGGGGTAAGAGGGTGAGCGGTTTGGGGTTCGGGCAAAGAAGGGAAAGCGAGGCTCTTTAGGACTCGCCCATCTCAGAGAGGGAAGGTTTCTAGGATATGGTGGTGCCGATGCCACCTCTTCCTCCTGTGTTGCATGGCCTAGACTGGGGGCATATCTTGCCCTATTGGTAGTGGGCTGCCAAGCTGGGCTTCCTTTCCTGGTTTGGACCCAGGGGGACTCGTTTTCTGCCAGGCATTGGCCCTTAAGCAACTTGGAAACGAATTGGATTCCGTGCCACGTGCTGCAAAAAGTGTGCATAAGATCCATTATCTTCTGGGGCTCTCAGTCGAGTTCTCAAATTGCCCTAACTCAGGCATGTCCAAACTTCAGCCCTCCAGATGTTTTGGTCCACAACTCCCACAGTCCTTTGCCATTGGAAATACAGTCTTGGGATTCTGAGAGTTGTGGTCTAAAGCATCAGGAGGGGCGAAGTTTGGACATGCCTGCCCTAACTTGTGTCTCTCTGTGTGAGTAAGGACTGCCTATGTTGTTTAGTGAGTAGCATATTTATTTATTTATTTATTTGTTTGATTTCTGTACCTCCCATCTAAATGCCCGGCTACCCTAGGTGGTTTAAATACTATGATATAACCAGTTGGAACGTTTATTCCATTTGACATCCAAACATGTGGAGATATGGACCTCCTAACCTTTAAACCAAATTAGGCAAACTGATGGAGAATTGGTGGCTGCCAGTAAAGCTGGATAAATATAATGTTTCTAATGAAATACCACTTCAGGATATTAGGGCTGTTTAATTTCTGAAGTTTCCCTGTGCGATACACAAGCCAACTTATAATAAAACATATAAGAATTAATTGCAAGTAAAAGCCATGCAATGATAATTGAAGAACATAGAGAGAATTGCTTTGAAGAATTCTGTTTTCCTCATGCCTAATCATTTGTTGGCAGGTCTAGGCAGACCTTTTGTTTCATACTGGAAACTTGTATGTTCCAGACACTGCTAACACATGTAACATTATGTTTCACTAAAACTGAGTTCTAATGTTTGGAGAATTTATTTATTTATTTATTTTAGAGTATTTTTACCCCGCCTTTCTCCTTGGAAAAGGACCCAAGGTGGCTTGCAGTAATGAGGGATAATATGCAGTCCAGTACAGTTGAGACATGTTCAGGTATTTGAGGACAAGGAATTGAGGGATATCTTACAGCATTAATAGACAACATTACCTTAACGCTACAAGGTTATAAGTAGTTATAAACATAAAGTCTAAGTGTATATGTTCAGCAGAATTGAATGATAATAGAGCATTCTCCAGGCTTCAGGTAGAGATGTTGCAAATTGAAATACAAACATACCATAGAATGAGAACAAAACATTTTTTTTTGAAAAAAAATCATTACACTGGACATTTTTAAATGGAAGGGTGTTAAAATCTGAAAGGTCTTCCCTAAAATAACAGTAGTAGAAAATGATGAAGATCTGATTGAAGTGCAAATATGTGTAGCCTCCTAGATGGAGACTCCTGCAAACATTCCAGGCTGGGCTCCTGTTGATGTTTAGGTAAGCTTGGCATAACTTTTCGCAGCTACTTGTGCCTTGTGGCCCTGAGTTCCCGCTCGGGAAGTAGGAGCGGTATATAAATCTGTAAATAAATAAATAAATAAATAATTGTCAAAGTGCTAGGCACTTCTTACTAAGTGACCAGACACATAACAAAGATGTGCCTTGGCAGCTCATCAGTGAGCCACAATTAGCAGAGGCAAATTATGCAAAACTTATAACAACTTCCTAATAGAGTCCTTGGACGTTTTATCAGTTTTTAATACATTGAGAATAACACAGATTATTGGTATTATATGGATAGGTCCCACGTTAATACCACATAATCATGCTGATTCTGTATGGAGCTATTGTTGGTTGTGTTCTCTTTTCTGAAGGGTGTGCATTTTGCTGTGTTCAAATGTCTTCCATGCTTTGATTGTAGGAAACATTATTGCTAAATGTTCAATGAAAATGTCTCCATTGCCTACGGTAACTGGAGATCACAAACACAGAAATAAATCCTAGAATTACATCCTGCTGTGGTTGTTTAAAACTGAGGCAAATAGAGTGGTAAAGAAAACACTGCAAGTGTGAAGAGCTGCTGGGCATCCCTGTCTGCAGGATATAGTGAAATATATATTAAGTTTGTGTGAAACATAACATTAAAAGGAGCCTGCTCTTCTTTTCTTCACCTTCACCCCGTCTCTCTTCTGTTTCAACAAAAAGGAAGGGCTGCAGCTTAAATTCAGACTCTTTGTGAGAAAGATCTAGAACCAATATTGAGAATATGTGGATTTCTAGAGGAAGCTGTTGTGTTAGTCAGCCTCAACATATCGAGCAAAAACAAAATAAAAATCCAGCAAAACAATGAAAAAGACAAAAATGGAGTGACACATTCAAGACTAATTTTTATATACTTATGTGGCTTTCGTGGATAAGTCCAAAAAAGTTCACAATAAAATATAACCCTTTGTTATATTTTTCTTTTACCACCATCATCTTAGAACTGCAGAATGGGAAGAGACCATATGGATCTGTGAGTCCAGTCCCTGTCAAGGAAGCACCCTGGAGAATTGAATTCCTAACCTCTGGCATCTAAACCACTGAGCTATACAGCTGTTAGAGTGGTCTTCACCAGAAGGTTTTACTTATTCATCCGTCTCATTTTCAGTTATGTCATATACTGTACCAGGATTTGAACTCAGTTCTTCCAGGTTCATTTTATTTTCTTGGTCCTATTCCAGTAGGAAAAAAAGGCCAGTTAAAAAAAAAGGGGGGGGGGTCACGGTCCCAACAGGTAACAAACAGATCAAATCCCGAGGCAGGAATCCGTCCACTGTGGGGAAGCCAGAAGCAAGTGGTATGGTTTATATTGGACGAAAGCACAAGCAGTGTATGCCAAGGGTAGCGAGCGGGTTTTCATCTTGTTAGATGGATTGTTGGATGCTGCATCTCACCCTATTCAGTGAGTCTTGATATCCCAGTTGGTAGCAGGAGGTTAGGCTCAGAGGCGACGTATTGAAGCCAAGCCTGGTTGAAAACTCTGGCAGCTGCAGTTTGTGGAGTATGTTTTTGTGTTTCAGTGAAGCATTCCCGCATATTGAACAATGGACGGACATCTTTACTTGACTTCTTATTTCATAAACTGGAATTGACATTTAGTGGCGCACAAAGGTGAACTGCGATGGAGCGCTCTTAACTTTTAAATTGTGAATTTAAAACAATGTTGGTACTAAATCTCAATGTATAATTTTTGGTAGGTAATTCTTTAATCTATGAAAATGGTTTCAAAGAAGAAGAAAGAGATTCAAGTTGATGCCTTTGTTCTTGATCACCAGAAGCTTGAAAGGCTTCGCAGTAAGTATAATTAAGTTGTTTAGTTTGTCTCTGTAGACATATTTCAGTGGTGCCATAATGACTTTTTAAATACATTCCCCTTGATGGTACCTTTTAAATTAAAAGAAAAACCAGTCCTTTACATATACTGTGGCTCACATGTTTTTATTCCCATTGCATTGTGAAAAAAAGAGTTTCTGCATTGATGATTAAATTAAAGAGAAACATTGTAAACTGTTTGATTTTGTATAATTTAACTTAAATGATGTATTGAGAATGTCTTTGAGGAATTTGCCTAATCTTCTAGTTTTATATAGAAAGTACGTTGTCTACCTGTTGAAGGATTGCATTGTGTGAAAATTGTAGGTCTGTACGTGCTCTGTGCTGCAGAGGAGAGATACACTTGGTAATCACTGCTGCCATAGTATGATCTCAAATCTCGATTTTCTTGTAGGAACACTCCTTTCTCTTTATGTAATAGTAGATAATGGGGCGAACCCCGAGATCTGTGACTGGATCTCATAGGGGGTTCTTGTAAATGGAAAGGCAAGATAATTACCACTTGTCCCCTCTGAGTGATGTGGCAGGTAGTATGCCAGGAATAATCCAGAAGCTTTTTTCTTTCCTTCTATTGGTAGAAGCTGCTTCTGGATTGCAGCTCCTTCTGCAAGCAAATGGGGTCCTTGTGTGAATGAAATAAGTTCAGTAGAAATAACACATTGGTATCAGAATAACGAGAGGAAGTTTATCTAGTCCATGATTAATTCACAAGGCAAAGGTGTCTCACTTGAAGACACTATATCTCATTCGTCGTTTGTCATGTGAGCTAGTAACTTTTGTGATGCATTAGAAGGGGTTTTCTCATTTCAGTGGAAAACAATGAAAGCCACACCTACCGTTTTACAGTATTAATCTACTAATAACTTGTGGGACAGCTGGACCCCAATGTGGTTCAAAATTGTGTATAACTCGTATGTTTCTCTCCCCCGCCATGAGTTCACACACATGGACTATGTTGGTCCATGCACTTGTAGTCTTGAGATTAGACTACTGTAGTGCTTTCTACTTGGGGCTGCCTTCGAAGTTAATACAGAGGCTCTAGCTAGTGCAGAATACTGTGGCCAGATTAGTAGCGGGTACAAAAAGACATCAGCATATTGCCCCGACCACACTGCACTGCCTGCTGCTCCATTACCGCATTGACTTCAAGGTTCTGGTGTTGACGTACAAAGCCCTAAAAACCGTTTAAGACCTTGCTATCTGTCAGAATGGCTTCTACCTCACGATACCACCCATAGCACTCATTCTTCCCAGACAGGTCACCTGAGGGTGCTGATACTGAGGGAAGCCCATAAAACAGCCACTAGGAATTGGGCTTTCTCAGTGGTGGCACCTTGCTTATGGAACCAGCTCCCCTCAGAGATCTGCCTGACTCTCATGCTAGAGGTCTTTAAAAAAAACGCTGAAGACCTGGCTATTCAGAATGGATTTCCTTGGCTGTTGATCACCACTGCTGCTGAGCTGCTCTTGACAACTTAACCGGCCTCTGTTTTGTCTTTTAGTCTACATTTGATTTTTATTATTTATTGTATTTGTTATATGTTTGATATACATTATTATTTATGTCACAACTTTGTAAACCACCCAGAGTGGCACTGGTTTCAGATGGTGCCGTATATAAATCGAATAAATACATATTAATTAATTAATTAATTAATTAATAAAAGCCTCAGAGGGGAAAACCAGAGGTGAGATTTCGCCTACTCTCCTCCCAGTGTCAGGTTTCTGGAGGAGTAAGAGGAAGGGGGTGGAGTCCAGAGAGGCCAGTGGCAAGGGAAAAAGAGACACAGACCCCTGTGCTGACATTTAAAATTGCACATGCTACTGTAACCTCTCAGCATGGCTACCACATGTTGTTCCTTGGGTTAGGCAATAAGTCCCTATCCCACCCCATTGTCTCAATAAGAGAGCTCCATAAAGCACTATAGAATCATAGGTCAAGGGACTTGCTTCTGTAATGTAGGTGTGATAATGCCTCATTAAAGGTGTTTTCTTCCTCATTGTTTAGCCTTTGCAGATGCTGAAGGCAAAAACCTAGCCTCTGTTCTGTTGTGCTGCTCACAGTTGACTGACGGCATCCAGCAAATCCACTGCATCAAAAAGGTTTGAGCTTAATAGTAATAAAGAAATATGGTCTTGGCAATACTGTATACCGTATTTTTCAGTCTATAAGACACCCCCCTCAGAGGTAAGGGGAAATGCCTGCGCGTCTTATAGAGCGAATACAGTAGTCCCCAGTACATATATATCACAGAATTTCATTTGGAGAGAGGTTCCCTCCTGTCCCCTACTGCAGCCGGGATTTCACAGTTCCAATCACCTCATTTGCAAAGAGGCTTCCTCCAGGGGGCCTCTCCCCACCCTTCCCTTCTGCAGCTAAGATTCCCCAGTCAAAAATCACCTCGTTTGCAAAGAGGTCTTCTCCACGGAGCCTCTGCCCTCCCCTTTTGCAGCTTAGATTCCACAGTTCTAATCACCTCATTTGCAAGCCTCCTCTTTTGCAGCCAGGATTTTCTTGCTTTCCTCTAAAGCCTAGATGTACATCCCATAGAGTGAAAACTATGGTATATTTTAAAAATGGGATAGGTTCTTTTTTCTAATTAGTTTTATTTATTGAAAGATTTTTAATCTGCTCTTTATTGACATATCCTAGTAGTATGTCAGTAAAAATATATTAAACCAAGATATAATTCAAGAATTTCAGGCAAAAATAAAAGAAAAACAAAACAAAACAAAAGACACAAAAGACACAAAACATGTGACACCTTAAGGACTAACTTTCATATTTTAATGTAAAATTTCAGGGACATGTCCACTTCTTCAGACATATAGCAGCAGAATGAGTTGTATAATATATGGGATGGGACCAAATTCATACCAAATATTCATTGGCTGTAGTATTTGCATTGCAGGTTCCCACATAGACAGTTGGATGAGGCTGGACAGTGAAGGGGGGAGGGGGAGGAGGGGGGCTGACCAGTTGTAAAAATGATGGGAAAGAGGCCAGGGTCTTCTGGTGTTTGTTGATGTAGCTTTATGGCTCTGTGGTGCATGCCTTGAGGAAAACCAGACAAGATCAAAGCAGGGTGGGAGGGGGGGTTGGAAGCAAAAAAAGGGGGAAAGGGTGGGAAAGCTTTTGACCTTAAGAGTCCTGGTGGGAGATAACTTCCATGAAAAAGGTGGCAACATGATATACTGTACAGTATTACATTTGATAATGACTCAATAAACCCTGACTTACCTTTATAGTCCATTCTTTTGTGCGCCCATCATGCATATGAATTTTATCTCAGCTGTTTCCCTTTGTATTCTGGATTTGTAATGATTCTGTTCCAAAAAGGTTATCTTCCAGTCCTTCAAGGAGTGTCCAGGTGAAATGAAATGTTTTGAGACAGGTTTTTGTGTATCATTATTTCTGATGTCAAACTTGTGTCCATTGATGCATTTTCTTAGAGATTGTCCTGTTTGTCCAATGTAGAGTGCAGATGGGCATTGCTGGCAAAAGTTTGCATAGATCACATTAGTTGAGGAGCAGATGAGGTTGCTCTTGATACTGTATTCGACATTGTTGGGTCCTGTGATTGTGTTGCCAGAGTAGATGTGTGGGCAGAGTTGGCATTGGGGGTTGTGGCAAGGTTTAGTTCCATTGTCCATGTTGCTGTTTTGTAATTCTGTGTGCATTAGTATTTGTTTGAGGTTGAGAGGTTGTCTGTAGGCAAGTATGGGTCTGCCACCAAGAGCTTTGGAGAGTGATGTGTGTTCTTGTCAAGGATGGGCTGGAGATAATTCAAGATGTATGTGAGTGGTCTTACTTGTGGACTCTAAGTGACAACCAGTGATGTTCTGTCATTTGGTCCTTTGGATATGTCTTGTGGCAGGTTATTTCTGGGTATGTGTCTTGTTTTGTTGATTTGTTCCTTAATCATGAGAGGTGGGTACTGTACTCTGAGGAAAGCATTTTGTAGATCCCTGAGTTTGGAGTATATATCTTGTGGGTCAGAGCAGATGCATTTGTATCTAAGGGCTTGGCTATATATGATGGATTTTGTTTTGTGTTCATGATGGAAGCGTGAAGAATGCAGATAGGTATACCAGTCAGTTGGTTTTCGGTACAGTGTGGTATTAAGATGCCCATGGTGTAGTTTCACGGTGGTGTCCAGAAATTTCCCTTGTTGTGTGGATTGTTCCTGGGTGTGGTTGATGTTTGGGTGAAAACTATTGAAGTCCTGGTGGAATTTTTTAAATTCATTTTTTTATAATTCAATTAAATTTTTATAAGTCAGTTATTGAAAACAATTAAATCTTTTAAGATACTTCATAACCATTCAACAGTTGAGGTACCTAAAAGAAAACATCAAAGTAAAGTACTGATTTGTGTTAGAAGGACCAAAAATTATCAAATAACATAAGGAGGGAAGAAGCTTGTCATATATTAGTTGACAACTTATTCCAGAGACTTGGTGGTCATCACTGAAAAAGCCCAATTCCTTGTCCTTGACTTTTTTTTGGCATCCTTCAACATGGTCACTTTTAGCAACATGAACTGAGAAGAGTGGGTGAAATGGATAACTGAGCTGTTTTAACAAGTATTGTGGTCCTACTGTTAAGAGCTTCATAGGTCACAGGCAGCACCTTGAATTGGACATGGAAACTGATACGGAGCCAATGAAGGCATGCCAAGAATATATGGTCAAATTTACTAATCCCAGAAATCTGTCTGGCAACTAGATTTTGGACCTGCTGAATTTCCTGTAATCTTTTCAACAGCAGCAGGCTTTGTTTGTCCATTATTTATATAACACTGCAACATTTATTTGTTTTAACTGATTTTTTAATAATACTTGGAATTAAATTAGTAAAGTTTAAATTATTGTAGATTACTATAGTTACAGGTGAAACTCGAAAAATTAGAATATTGTGCAAATGTTCATTTATTTCCGTAAGTTGACTCAAAAGGTGAAACTAATATATGAGATAGACTCATTACATGCAAAGCGAGATATGTCAAGCCTTACTTTGGTATAATTGTGATGATTATGGTGTACAGCTTATGAAAACCCCAGCATTAGTTTCACCTTTTGAGTTGACTTAGGGCGTTTATACACGACCCCTAAGCTCCGCTGCAAATGGTTGCAAGCTCCGGAGCTTAAAAATGTTTCCCCACCAGCTCCGGAGTTTGCAGACAATTAAGTGCGACCCCGCCCACTTTAGCGCGACCCAGCGCACTTTTCTTGTACCTTCTCTTTGGAGGTGAAAAAGGTGCAAGGATAGTGAGTGCGGGGCTCTCCTCGTTTCTGTTTGCTGCTTTTTGGCTCCTGCCCCTTTAAGAGCTACTTTTACAGAGACAAGGGGGTTGGACTTGATGGCCTTACAGAGACGAGAGGCAGAACGAGGTGAGCGGCATGCGTTTCTTTCTCTTTTTCTCCCTCCCTCACGCAGCCAGCAACCAGGAAGTGTGGAGGGGGGTGGGGACAGAGGAAGAGCGACGAACCCCTAAGATCTCTGGTCTGAATTTAAGTGGCCAGCGGATCTTAGGGGTCGTGTAAAAAGGCCCTTACTGAAATAAATGAACATTTGCACAATATTCTAAATTTTTGAGTTTCATCTGTATTTAACCTTACTATATATGCATGCTAAATGAATATATATATATAAACATTTCCAAATTTATTTGCAATCCCGTACTAGTTTTATTGCATGCGCCTTTATGGCCCAGTTCTTCAGATGCAAGGTCATATACACCTGATAAAGTTGGCTACTACCCACAACAACTGATATGGCTAATAGGAAGCAGCAGGAATGCTATATATATTGATGTTTTGTACACTTTATATTCCAGCTAGTCAGTCTTGCACAACACTTCCCCTCCTAAAATTTACTGGTCTTTAAAGTATCGGAAGACTCTTCATTGTTTTTGTTTCAATAAGCAGCACACTTTGGCATTGTGTCACCTGCATAATTAAATTGTAAACCGCCCAGAGAGTGCTTGAAGCACTATGGGGCATTATATAAGCAGAGCCTCGTGGTTCAGTGGTTAAATGCCTGTATTGCAGGTAAAACTACGCTCATGACTGGGGGTTCAATCCCAGGTATCAGGCTCAAGGTTCACTCAGCCTTCCATTCTTCCGAGGTCAGTACAATGAGTACCCAGCTTGCTGGGGGGGGGGGAATGTGTAGCCTGCATACTATAATTAAAACTTTAAACTGCCCAGAGAATACTTGAAATGGTATGGGGCGGTATATAATCAGAACACTTTGCTTTGCTTTTAGACTCAAACAGCTGCCAAAGCAAGGAGAATTGACGCAGTATATACTTAAAAAACTTTTATAGCATGCCATGACATTTTCTGTTAACTGTAAACAAGGTATAAACATGTGGGTGGGTAGGGGGGTGATATGAAGATTTGCAGAATAAGAAGACAAATTAAAAAACAACCCTCACTCCACGAGACAAGTGAAGGTTAAATACGGTAGAGGCGCTTTTACACGACCCCTAAGATCTGCTGGCCACTTAAATTCGGACCAGAGATCTTGGGGGTTTGTCGGTATTCCTGTGTCCCCACCCCTCCGCACTCCCTGGCTCCTGTCTGCGTGAGGGGAGGGAGAAAAAAAGAGATAAAAGAATGCTGGCTCACCTCCGTTCTGCCGTCTCGCTCTGCTCCGGGAAGCATTCCAGTCTCTTAATACCTCTTAAAGGAGCGGGGGGCAAAACAACAACAAACACAAGGCGAGGAGAGCCCGGCACTCACTGTTTTATATCCGCATCAGAATTTTTTCACCACGGAGAGCAGGTACTTGAAAAGTGCGCTGGGATGCGCTTAGGTGGGGCGTGGTCGCACTTAATTTTTTTTAAAACTCTGGAGCTGGTGGGAAAACAATTTTAAGCTCTGGATCTGGGAGCCATTTGCCTCGGATTTTAGGGTCGTGTAAAAGTGCCCTATGTTAAATGCTCTGGAATGCTCTGTGTCTGGATAGGACGAAGAATACAACCATGAAGGTGGGGAAGGGGAGCACAGGACTTACTAACTGGAACATAAAGTGCATCAAACATCACTGTTTTGTTGCAGGTACTGGTTATAAAGTGTACAGTGGTGGTACTGACTCCTTTCTTCATATTATAACGGACATTTAAAAATTCATCCTGCATTTTTGAGGCTATAATATATCATGTAATGCTGAATTGTGAATTTGTGGAAAAATCACGCTCTTTTCCCCCCCAATGTCTAGGTTGTACCTTTATTAGAAAAGATAGATAACGACTCTTTGTGTGATCCCATGGTCAAATCCTGCTTAGATATTCTGGGATTTATTTTTTTATCTCTGGACGTCAAGAACCCTTTGAAAAAAGTGTTGGCAAGGTAATGTGTGTGAGATAGTTTCTTGTTTATAATTTTTTAAAATATGACATTGGGAAATAAATGACAGAAGTCTTAGTACACTGTTGGACAAAGTAATGTCATTGTATTAACATACAGTTTTTGGAATGCACTAAACTCGGAGAACGTCAGTCCTTCAATAGGTAGTGATACTTGAAGTGTTCTTTGCTTTCAGCTTTTATTCCTTCCACTATTATTGATTAAGCATTACTGTGCGCTCTAATGTAAGATTTCAAACGGTGTTTTGTTTGTGCATTGATTTGTTGTAATGGCAATGTCTCAACATTCTTTTTTAAAGTAACACTGTAAGGATGTTCATCTAGAGCAGGCATGCCCAAACTTCGGCCCTCCAGATGTTTTGGACCACAACTCCCACAGTCCTTTGTTATTGGCAGTCTAAGCTTAGAATTCTGGGAGTTGTGGTCCAAAACATCTGGAGGACTGAAGTTTGGACATGCCTGATCTAGAGAGAAAAAAGCATTGGTAAATTATTTCTTCGCAATTTAAGCATAAAATAGTGGCCCAAGGAAAGAAATTATTAGTGGTGTGCAGAATAATTTAACCATATGTTATCATGGCATGGTGTGGACATTGATATTTTTAATAACCTTGCATAGCCATTCTTATGCATGATTTTTAAAGAGAAAGCTAGCTGTAAACTATCTATTTTGTTAATTTAAAAACAACTGTGCTATGCTTAATAATCTGACCAGTGAGGTGAAGGAAATGTTTCACCCTTATTGCAGTCTTTTGTAGAAAATGGGACTTTGGAAGAGTGTTCCAGTTCAGTTTTGGTCCATTCTTATTCCCACAGTCCTTAAAGTATGGTTGCATACTTGAGGCATAGGTTGACTAGGATAACAACATCTGTAGGAGCTGTCTGCCATTCCATTATTTTACAGATGAGCAACTTGAATTTGATATATTCTCGAAGGATTGAATTAGGTCTGTTTCTCTAGAGCAGTGGTTCTCAACCTGTGGGTCCCCAGATGTTCCTGGACTGCAACTCCCAGAAATCTTGGCCAGCTCAGATAGTGATGAAGACTTCTGGGTGTTGCAGTCCAGGAACATCTGAGGACCCACAGGTTGAGAACCACTGCTCTAGAGCTTGACATTAAAAACTAATCAAATCCAAACTGTATTCAGATTTAAAAGCATATTTGCATAGGCCCTTGCCCTGTACTCTAATTCTCCTGACTTCTTATTAAATTCATAGTAGTATTGTATTGCCCAAACAACTGTGTGTTTATTTAACTTGAAGAATGTTAGTATTTCAGATAACGTGACAATGCCCTCTTCAACTGCAGCACCCTGAACAGCATTCCTGAACCTCTTATCTCTGAAACTACTCAAAGCTTTGTCCGCTGCCTTAAGAAAGAATTAGAAGCTACAGAGCTGTCTCAGTACAAAAATATTATGAACAATCTTGCGTCTTGCATGGACAACAACAGTATAGGTATGATCGGTTAAGTTGCACTAATTTCAGAAAGGATCTATATTGATAGGATTGGTGTAAAGTGCTAAAATATATATTTGATTGTTTCAGGTATATCAAGTGTGAGCATGCTGTTTGAAGAAGGTAAATTCTTGGTATTTCTACATTGTGTAAAATGTTCTAAGCAAAGCAAAGGAACTGGTACATCCACAGAAGTCAAAATACGAATGAGAGATGGAGTCTCAGGATGTGTAAAAGTAGAAGGCCTTTATTCTCTCTTAAATATCTTCAAAAAGCTCTGGCTCAGAGCTTTATAAGGTGATTTAAGAGAGAATAAAGGTCTTTTCTACGTTTACGTATCCTGAGACTCTGTAAAATGTTCTAAGACAGAAATCTGTGTCTTTAAACTTTACATGTTGATTCCACAGGACATCTAGTATGTTTCTCTCAGTTATCTTCCTATTGGTCATTGGACGGAACTCTTCCAATTTTATTAAGAAAAAATCGGAAGGAGGGAGAGATAAAACAGGAACTGTTAGTATTAATGACAACAATCAAAGTATCAAAGGAACCCTGTTGGTGTGTAATCCTAAATCATAGTTTTGTGCAGTGTGTATGAAAAAACCTGGAGCCATGTCTTGGGCGCCTCTGCTTCTGTTTCCTATTTCTCTATGTTGCGTTGGGAGAAAAATGTTGACAATAGAGATGGACGTTTCGTTTCAGAAGGGGACTGGTTCTGAAATGAAACACGCCAGCACAGCTGGTGCTCAGAACCCAATCCCACCCTCCGGAACAAAATCAATGTCATACCTTGCTGTACCTGGCACTGCGTGAAAGTCCGACCAAGAAGCATCCTCCAATGCATCATCTTTCCCTCTCCCTGGTGCTGGCCAATCAGGAGCTGTGCAAGGGCATGCATCATCCTGCATCCCTGTCTAATTGGCCAGCACCAGGGAGAGGGAAAGATGATGCATTAGAGGCTGCTTCCTGGTTGGAACTTTGCCCAACGCCTGGTATGGCAAGGTAAGACATTGGTTGCTTTTGTTCCAGAGGGTGGGACTGGGTTCCAAGTGCCAGCTGTGCTGCCATGTTTCATTTCGGAACTAGTCCCCTTCTGAAACAAAACGTCCATCTCTAGTTGACAGTGATTATATTCAGTTTTCCTATATCTAGCCAGTTGCTTACAAATCAGTGATCATGATTTATCTTAAATTCATTGGCATCCTTCAGTCTCGAAAGACTATGGTATCATGCCTGGAGTAGAGATCCTAAAAACAGCACCTAGTGTGACTAAATAGACCAATTCGGGAATGGCAGTCTCTACCGCACTGGGGGCAGATGTATTCTGGTCCTCGAGTTTCGTTCTTTCCGTGCCTGCCTCTTTTCCTCTGCCTGTTGGACAAATGCCTCTTCAAATTTATGTAGACCATGCTGTATCTCTTGCCTCCAGACAGTGCGATCGGAGGTCAGGGTTTCCCAGCTGTTGAGGTCCATTCCCAAGGCCTTCAGGTCCCTCTTACAGATATCCTTATACCGCAGCTGTGGTCTCCCTCTGGGGTGCTTTCCCTTCATTAGTTCTCCATATAGAAGATCTTTAGGGATCCGACCATCATCCATTCTCACAACGTGTCCAAGCCAGCGTAGGCGTCGCTGTTTCAATAAAGTGTACATGCTAGGGATTCCAGCTCGATTCAGGACTATGCTGAATATATGCTGAATAAATATAGTATTTATCTTAAATACTAATCAATAAATCAAGCCAACTTCAAACTAGGGAGTATGAAGCTATCTCTTTTAGAATACAACAGACATACAAACAACGTGAAGCTGTCTTTAGGTAATTCTTTATCAGTAACAGTCTCTTACCACTTTGACCTCTGATTATTGTATTGAAGTCAAACACTGGAATGGGATTTCACATACATATTCCTTTCTTGTTTATCGCATTGTCAAATGGCTGCATGTCTATAAATGGATGGTCAGTATTTTGTTTTCTAAACTTGAAACATAAAGTACTTTACTTGTCGCATTTGTGGAATAAGGAGGCTGTTTCAAAAATAAGGTGCGCAAACATTTGCCCCAGTAGCAACTCAATTGAATTCAGTAGGTGGCACTCAAAGTATGACCTCTTCATTTTTCATATCTTAAGCATTGAACAAGTTTAGGAGCATTTTATGTGAGACCAATTTGTCATATGAAACAGTAGCTTATAATGCTTTCCAACTATAATTCCACAGTTCTTCGGTTTCTGCAGAAATCTATACTTGAAATAGAGGAAGAAAACAGGTAAGTTTTATCAGTACATAATAATGAGGTGTATAAAAAGTTTGTCAAAGATACTTTATTGGATTTCTTAATAACAGGACAACTTATTTGGATTTTTGCTTTCTCTTTCTTAAAAGAAAGCTGCGTGGAAACCGCATTGCCCAAACTAGGTTGATGCATGATTTGCTGATGGGCATTAAAGCTTCAATGATGCTGATACAAAAAATTCTAGAAAACATTAAGGAAAATATCTGGAAGAAATTGGATTCTCCTGCCTGGCAAAGCATGTGTGGGCTACTAAATAGTTTTACATCCTTCTTGAGCAATGGTACGTTTTCTTCCCAATGGCTTAACTTACTCATTTTTTACATTCTAGCAGTGTAGGGTTCGAAGATGCAGAGCTTAACACTCTACATAAAGTGTTCATCATTAGGAAAAAAATCACTCTTATTTAAAAACAATCCTGGATAAAATGTACAGCTCATGTGGGTAGAGTTCTCCTCTTGGGACAGGTGGCTATGGCGTTTCCTCTAGTTTTCCTATCCATATGAAAATCTGCCCTGTTTTTTCAGGAACACTGTGTGAATTGGAGTGAGAGGCTGCAGAAAGGAAAATTAAGTATAAAAAAAATCCTCCTAAATTTCTGTGATTGGCCCTCATTCCTGGACTGCAGCTCCTTGAAGGACGGACAATAGCCCTTTTGTTTATGGAAGGGAAGATCCGTTTTCCCCCAAACAGAATATTTTTATATACGTTGCAACATTGTGGAATTTGAAAGTACAGCTGCAGCAGATTATTTATTTATTTATTTATTTATTTATTTATTTATTTATTTATTTATTTATATTTATATACCACCCCCTCTTCCGAACCGGAAGCTTGTTTACTTTTGAAAAGCAAGTATTCAGAATGCTAAGCAAGGTGGATAAGCCAGTTAGAAGCCTCAGATTTGTACTTCTATTACTCATGAGTGTTAAATCTTGCATGTTCTAAGAGGTTCCAGAGTGTTTATGAATGTTGATTTTCTTCTCTGATGCTTTTCTAACACTTGTGAGGATGCGCATGACAGATATTGCAATATTAAGAATGGAACTTCCTAGGAATGCCGCCATTTTAATTCTAGCATTATCTCCCTCTATCTATCCATTTTATCCAGATGATCTCCTACAGAACGTTCAAACCACAGCAGGATTGGCTGTTGTTCTCTTTCTTAAAACAATGTTTGAACCAGTGGTAAAGCTACCAGGCTTGGTGAGTGCATCTTCTTTGTCGAAGTGAATGTTTGCAGATGAATTATGGAAGTATCAATATGGCGAGGGCTGTTCAGTCAGGCACATAACCAGACTTTACTAAGTAGCCCCAGCTGCTTCTGTAATCTCCCTTGTTGGTACTGTACTTGGAAAAAAGATTCTGGCCCAGAATCTAGCAGCTACTTCAGTGTTGGTTTCAAAAGAGTATTTGAAACTTTATGTTACAAGGTTACATGGAAGTCACCATTGCGGAATTCCATAGTACAGTGGTACCTCGACTTACGACGTTAAGCTGTTCCGAAGGCATCTTCGAAAGTCGAATAACTGGTAAGTCAAACAGTGATTTCCAGTAGGAATGCACTGAAAATCTTTTGCAGAGATCGAAGCAACCAAGTAGAAGGAGGTGGTGGTGATGGGCAGCGAACGCTGCTCTCCACTCCACAGGACAGCTGACTTTGACAGGTCCAACCTGTTAAAGTTAGCTGTCAAGTGGAGCAGAGAGCAGCGTTCATAAGTCAAATTATTTGGTTGTCGAAGCAACTGTAAGTCGAGGTACCACTGTATTTGTTTCTAAGCCAGCAAGTGTAGAATTGCCGTCTTCCACACTTTACTTATTATCTAAGATTGAGCTTTGAAACCCCCTCTCTCAACAAAGGTGGGGGCCTCAGGCATAGTCTATCTGCTGCTTATCAGGGTGTGCTTTCAATAATACCTAGACAAATCAAAAGCCTTCACCACTAAGGCCATAGCTAATGACCCATACTTTATAGGTTTCAGTACCTTAGGCCAATTTTCACCTTAAAGCTATGGATACCATTGTCTACCTAACAAGCCTATTCAGGCCATTGTTCATACTTAAGAGCCTATTTCAGACCAGGGTGATAAGAGGTCAAAGCTGACTGACTATAAGATGGAGGACTCGCACTAGCTGTATTCAGACTGATGAAGCTGTTTGGACGAGCAGCGAAATGTTTCTGTCTCTCAAGAAAAAGAAGTCCAGTAGCCATGACTCAACTTCCAGATCTACTTATTATAGTTTGCTTTTGCTCAGGCCATATTTCATAATTTTTCTAGTACTTAAGCATTTTAAGCTGGAATCCTATGCACACTCGGGCATGTCCCATTGAAACTGTTAGAATGCACAGAGCAGTCCTAAGACTCACAGAAGACTCTTTTTATGCTCAACATGCATATGACCAAACGGTGGTTTAATTATTATTTTTTGCATCCTTGAAACTTCTTGTTGTGGCGTCCTGATGGACAATACAGTTAGGCAAGCTTTTGGTGGCTGATTCTGCACTGAGAATCTTGGGGGAGAATAGCTGAAAGGGTATTGGAAAAGACGGCAACAAATTTGCTTTTGAGAGTGATAACATAGGCAGCCTGGATAGCTCAGTGATTTAAGTATGAAGATCCAGAGGTTGGGAATTACGTTCCCCACTGGGCATGCCAGAAAGGCCATCTGATGTCGTCTTGGGCAAGCTGACCATGCCCCCAGAAGAAAGGAGAGGGAAACCATTTCTGAGTATTGTCTACCAGGAAATGACATAGGAATACAGGGAAACCCAGTTCTCCAGATTCCCTCCTGGATGTCATGCAGTAATGTATGCTCTTTTGCAGATCAGTGATTTGCTTTGTGGGTCTCTGAAATGTTCCGACTTGCCAGAGTGGTTTTTGGACAGCTGTGGAAGCCTTTGTACCATTGAACTTTCTGACTCAGCCCTCCTTTTTCTTTGCCATGGGGCGCTTGCTATGCTCGAGTGGAGGAATAACACTATGGGCCAGAATGGGGAGACACTGCTCTTGGACATTGCTTCTGTGTTATTGACATTGAGTACACGGTAAAAAACTATTTTTTACATTTATAAAAATTTTAAATCCTGAAATGGAATTAGGGGTCAATCATTTCTAAATCTCAAGTTGTATTCGAAATGAAACCCTTTAGGTATAAAGATAAATTGGGCTAAAGATGGTGAGGAGGAGCATTAACTTTATAAAGTGTATATTGAGACCTGTAGCCTGAATATTATGCTGCATATATTTGAGCATTTGCTGGCTGGGCAATGCATTGGGTTTGGGGCACCTGGATGCTATGATTCCTCATTGTGCTGCCTGAAAGAAGCGCCAGCCATTGTCACTCCAGGCAAGCTGCACAGAGCTAGGATGCCAGCAGTAGGTTAAATCTGAATTCTTGATATCTAGGAAACCCTCGATCAGTGGTGGTGAAGTTTTGGCACTCCAGATGTTTTGGACCACAACTCCCAGAATTCTGAGCCTGTATTGCCTGTGACAAAGAACAGTGGGAATGGTGGTTCAAAACGTCTGGAGTGCCGAAGGTTCACCATCACTGCCCTAGATAAACTGGAATTGATTTTGCAGCATATACCGTATATACTCGAGTATAAATTGACCCGAGTATAAGTTGAGGCCCCTAATTGAACCCCAAAAAACTGGGGAAGCTTATTGGCTCGAGTATAAGTCTAGGCTGGGAAATGCAGCAGGGCCTGGCAGCTCCTCCTTTGTGAGCTGGGGGAGTGGTGTGTGATGTTTAAAATGACTTTTAGCCACCAAGGCAAGCGCTTGCCTTGGTAGCTAAAAGTCATTTTAAACATCACACACCACTCCCCCAGCTCACAAAGGAGGAGCTGCCAGGCCCTGCTGCATTTCCCAGCCTAGACTTATACCTGACCCCACCCCCATGTTGCGGGGGAGCGGCGTGCAATGTTTAAAATGACTTTTAGCCACCAAGGCAAGCGCTTGCCTTGGTGGCTAAAAGTCATTTTAAACATTGCACGCCGCTCCCCCGCAACATGGGGGTGGGGTCAGGAGAAGCAGCACACAATGTTTAAAATGACTTTTAGCTACCGACCGAAGCACTTGCCTCAGTGGCTAAAAGTATTGACCCAAATATAAGTCGAGGGCCCCCTTTTTCAGCACAAAATTAGGGCTGAAAAACTAGTCTTATATTTGAGTATATACAATAATTATTATATGGGATAGAAGATTGTGATCTACACAAGATCACTTCAAAATACATGGAATAAACACTGTAGCCAATTAGAGCATCAAACAGGGTAACAGCAAACCAGCATAAATAAGATCTTTAATGGTTTTGAAAGATGTTCTGGATTTCTCTGTTTGCTCGTTGTTAGAGGAGAGCTGTTTGTTTTAGGCCAATGAGCAAATACCACTTAGTGCTGCAATGATATACTGTACTTCTCCTCAGTTTAGTTCAGTGAGATCTATTTTTAGGTGGACGCATCCACAGTCATGGTGTATCTGCTTTTTTCGTTTGGATGTTTACCTGAAACTGAACATGAAGCTTCAAGATGTATTCTTGAGTAGAATAAAGAGATCCTTTCTTTTCGTACCTTTTAAAACTTGGCTGTTTGCAAAATATGGGATTGACCATATGCTGACAGAAAACTACAGGAAATAATACTTTACTACCAATAAGATGAATGCAGAAAAATAAACGAATTTATGAGGTTAATGAACTAAGGACTGAGTTATGATAGGCAAAGCATGTTGAGACTCTTCTAAGATTTTTTGACTCTCCCTGTGTTTCTAGTCACTTGATGTAGCAGTGGACACACAACTAAGCCTTTTTAAACTATGTTAGCCTGAAGAGCTAAGCTGGCCTGTTTCTTAGAAACTACGCTTGACCAGCTTTTGATTGAATTAGGTTGTATGGCCCCAGAAAGTGGCATACCACCTCATTTATTTTAAAATATTTCAGTTGGCTCTAGGCGGCTTATGGAGAGTGACTGTTAAACTGGAAAAGTACCAAAAACAAACTTGGCTTAAATTAATTGGAATAACAGAGACGGTGATGAAAGTCACTGATGTTTGTAGAAAACCATGAAAACTACATGTATTAAAATAGGGATTATAATGTTTAAAACATAACAAACAAAAATTATAATGTTACTATCATAAAAGGCAGTGATAGAATAAGGCCTAAGATAAATAAATATTGTATTACCTAACCAAAGGAAAATAGATAGCAAACAGATTATCAGAGCACTCCAGTGGAGAGTTAAGGATCCTTAGTTTCAGTGAAAGGTTTCAGAAATGCCAGAACAAGTTGTAATATTATTTTCTAGGGAAGACTTTTAATGGTATTGAAAAACAATCCACAAATGTTGACCGGGGGGTGGGGAACAGTAACCCAGAAAGGATAGTTAACAGGGGTATGGCTCCTGGTGAAGAGATATAAGCTTAGAGATTGCAGACCAGATACCTTCATGCAGTTTACTGGAGTTATTTCAGTTGTCTTTTCACTGTGATGGGGACAAAGAGGAATGGGATAAGCGAAAGAACAGGATTCAATTCTTATCTCCTCTATCTTCCTGATTTTGCAGTCCTCAGAAAATACTGTACTGGATAAATCAGTAAAGCTTCTTAAATTATAACACATTTTGCAGTATTTTAATAGTATGCCATGAAGCTTGGTAGACCCTTGGGAATCAGCATGCAGTTATCTTCCACCATCATTCTATTTTGTTTGTCTCTTGAAGGTTGAAAGAATCTGCTATGGCAGCGTCCTTGTCCAGAATTGTAGCTGCTTGGACGAATGCAGCACTGGATGCTCTTCCGTCAAGTTCTTCAAGTTTGAAGACAAGTCTTAATGGAAACTCGGACACAATTGGAAAAATGCTAGACTATGTGTACGTACATTGGGAACACCCTTTGGATGCTGTTAGGCACCAAACCAAAATCATATTTAAGAACATCCTCCAGATACACCAGACAGTTATAAAAGGAACTGCTGATGTAAAACTCGATCCATTCTTTTTGGGTTTAACGAACAAGTTGCTAAATTTAGAATGGCATGTTAAAGGCAAATATTCATCACTTGGTTGTCTTGTGGAGTGTATTGGCATTGAAAACATTCTGTCGATGGACAGGACAATTCCTACGCAGATCTTGAGTGTTGTGCATGATCAGTCCTTCGCTCCTTATGCAAGTGATTTGTTAGAAACCATGTTTGTGAGTCACAAAAGGCATATTGCGTCCATCTTGGAAGGAAACACCTGGATTGATGCGTGGCATGAGATGTGGGTCTCTCCCCTGCTTTTGATTTTGTGTGATGGGAACCCAGAGCAAGCAACCTATGTCACAGATTATTATTTGCCGAGGTTGTTGAAATGCAGTCCTGAAAGCTTGAACTATATGATTAAAATCCTTCAGACTTCAGCAGAATCTAACATTGGTAAGTTAATATTTTATGCGCCATACTTAAAACATTTACATTTTTAAGCAGTGTATTAATGAGCTTTATTTGATTTTTATACAATTTATCACCCACCCAACAAATTTTGATGACATGTAGAACAGTTTTTAGTGAAAGTTTTATACAGTACTGGGTGGCTAAAACAATGTACAGTAATTATGTTCTGCTTCATTACATGGGAATCTTTTGGGCATTGTGAGGAGGAATACAAAGCTGTGTAATTCAGGATGTTTCTTGTGATACAGTTTGATTATATGAAGGTATTCAGAAGCAGTAGAAACTTATATATACTGAGAGATTGTGGCCTTAAATGGGAAGTGTTCTATTAATAGTGGCATAAAAAATATTTTAATCTGGGATGCTTAACATGTACATGTTCTTAATACAATGCAGAAAACAAAAAATAGTCATACAGTATTTTAAACAAGAGAGACATCTTGTTGACAGATATACAGAATACAGATTTTAATTTCCACGTACAGGTCTACCTCAGTTTATGAAGTCAATCCATTGTATTCCAGAAAATTCATAAATTGGAAACACACGGGGCACAATGCATCCTGGGTACTGTGTTTACAATGCCTTATGTATACTGAGGTATTGCCGGGGGGTGGGGGTGGGTTGTAAATGGAAGCATTATTTCCAATGGATCTCCTTTCGTGAACTGAAAATTACATTAACAGAGACGTTTGTCAACCGAGGTATGCCTGTGTTCCCAATTAAATTCATACAATTTAGTGGCATGATACCCTGAACGCTGTGTATCATGAACTTTCACAGGCAAGGATGTGCTTCATCAGATACGTGAAATACATATATTCTAAATGCTGTGTGTCTTGATGCCAGACTATATTGGTTAGTGTTTCGATGCCATGACCCTTGGGTTTTTTTGTTTTCATTTCTCATGCACACAAAAATTGTGAGAATAGTTTAATAAGTAGTTAGGATTTAGAAAGGGAATTATTTTCGTGGCCACGTTTAACAGGTTTGCAAGAAGCTTTGGGGCAGCTAACACAAATTGTGCTGATTCTTTAAAAATACTTTGTTTAGGATCTTGCAGTACCAGGGGTGCACTTGGAGCATTGATGGCGTGCCTGAGGACAGCTAGAGCCCATGGGCATTTGCAGTTTGCAGATATAATACACGGTGGCCTTGTGTCTGTTGGATGTATAAAACAAGGTTTAGTTCACCAACACGATCAGGTACTGGTCTACATATGTCTCTGTGTGTGCTTAGCTAATCGTGCTTATTTAACAGTTAAAATAGATAGAAACCTGACTTTATGAATTTTGGGATTTTCCTTTTCTTTAAAGGTGCGAATAGATGCTCTAGGTTTGTTGTGTGAAAGCCATCGAACCACAGAAATAATCTCTAAAGATGAAATGCAGCTCATACAGTTTTTCATTAGATACAACTTGAACAATCAGTCACCAGCAGTGAGACAACAAATGTGTTCTTTACTGAAAAAGGTAATCTTGAAATGTGAACGTAACTGCTCCTCTGGAAATTCTCTTTTCCGTCTATCAAAATGTTCTACAATTTATTGTTCATGCCTTACGGGTCTCCCCCCCCCCATGTTACATCAGTTACATTGTTTCTAAGTTGGTGGTATTTTATGTTTCTCTGTTAACAGTTGTTCTGCCGGGTGTATGAAAGCTCCCAGATACATCATAAAATGCAGCAGACCAAATATAAACCAGATCCAGTTAAGCACTCTGTTATATCGGATCCATCAATGACTTTGCAGCAGTACAAGGTATCTGTAGTAGCTTGCTTTAAGATACTCAGAAGTGATGCAGTATGATCTAAGAGTTCTCAAATAAGATAGTAGCCATGGAGAGGAGGGTAGCAAATATAAGAACATAAGAACATCCTTGCTGGAACAGGCAACAGCCCATCTACTCCAGCATTCTATCTCACACAGCGGCTCACTATTTGCTTCAGGGTATTCCCAAGCAGATGTCTTCACCTGCTTACGATTCCCTGCTGTGGGAGGATCCTGAAGAAAGAAGACTCGAGTTCAGTTGTCTGAGCAGCGGAGCGAACACACCCCTTGCCATTGGCACATTTTATTACTATGGTTTACATCCAAGAGTATGCACAACATCAGTGATTGGTTACAAAAGTTACAGAAGTAAGGGTGGCACACGCTGGTTGGGTGGACTGTAGGTAATGTCTCGTGAACAGAGCATGCTTTGCACAGCTATTGATTACAATAAAACATGTCCTTGCTGTTTACAGACAGAAGGTGAGTAAATGAGGAGTAGACAGGAATAGGTAAAGGGAAATGAAAAGTAAACGGAATTAGCCCAGTAACCAAGAGTAAATAAATGAAAGTTGAACTGAGTAGAGTCAGAGTGAGTAGACAAGCTGAGTAAATGAAAGGTAAACGAGGCTTGAGCTAAATAGTAAATAATAGGTAAACGAAATTTACCCAAGCTGGTTTAGATGGATTACAAGGTCTGCAACATGTGGATTGAGCCAGAGTTCATCAGGAGGGTTTTCCATCTTGTGAAATGTCCTCTAGGCTTCATCCCAACTGTCTGAGATGGCATTGAGAGATATCCTGCCTATCTCTTCAACCCAGAGGTTGTCCTTAGCCATCCATAATGATAGCCATTGATACCCTTGGTCTCCATGAACTTGTCTAATCCTTTCTTAGAGCTGTCAAGGCTGACAGCCATCACCTCTTCTGGCAGGGAGTTCCAGAGACCAGGGATTCCATATACCAGAGAATATGATAAAGAACAGTAGGATATGAGAAAACAAAGGAGCTGTGTTAATATTATCTTGGATCTTGGTCAATTATTGGTATTGAGTAATAGCACCTCTCAAAACTCTTTAATTCAAAATTCATTCTTTGCTAGACAGAAGCCTTAGCAAAGGTGACCTAAATTTGCTTTTTACTTACTTCCTGCCCCCATTGGTAGTCAGCCTAAGGGAAAGAGGGGTCAGGGAGTAGCCTGATAGATAGTGCAACTGTTGCCACATCCCAGGAACTGCTAGTTTGCATCACGGCAGAGAAAGTAGATGAAGGTGTTTCCTCCCTATTGACGGGACTCAAGGATGGACTATCTCCAGGATCTCTACAAGCTCTGGAATTAATGAATCAAAACCGTTTGTGCCTGAACAGGGCTCTTTGAGGTGCCAGGAAGAAATAACTGGGTTGTGTGGCTATTTCATAGGTCACCATATAAAGATGTTACAGTATGATCACAGAGTGCTGCTGAATTAGTGAGAATTTTTCAGGTGTGTGTTTGAACATAATTGTGTAGTTGGGTGGATCAAAGTATCTCTCCTTTCAAAGACAATATCTTTGAAATATGTTTCTTTGAGTTATTTGTTCCCTGTGCATCCTACAAACATAATTTCTGTTCCAATCCTCAGGATTTCATGACTTCTATCTGCAGTCTACTTTTTGGATCTCTGTTTCCTGGTTCATCTCATTCAACGAGGTTCACTGCACTGAATCTTTTGGGCCTAGTTGCTGAAATATTTCCTATCTCAGAAGGTAAATTGACTGGGAAACGGGAAAGGGGAGAATGTTGTTTAAATGGCTTTTGCGGAGTACAGAACCTAAGGTCAATGTGACTCATTTATTTATTCGGATAGATTTACTTGTCTGGCTGTGTGAAAATAGGACAAGTATTTGAATCTAGGATATCAGAACCACCCAGTTTCACCAGTACCACCACAAACTTTTGTTTTGTTTTGTTTTGATTTTGTTTAATATATTTTATACTGCCCCAGTTAGTGAAAGTACATTACTTTGGGTGATTGTATACAACATTGTAAACAGGCCACAGACAAAAGCCAGAAAACATGCCCCATTTCCAAATAAAAAAACTCAAGCAATAAACTCAGGAACTGAAGAAATCATAAATAGTGGTGACATCCCTCTATGGGTCCAGCTGCTACCTGAGGGGGGGGGGGAGAATGTCCCCAAAGGCCTCCTCAAAGCTCTTTTTAAGAAAATGTATTTGAAGTCTGGAGAGAATTTGCCATTTTTTTAATAATTTATCGCCTAATTGCTGCCTGCATACCTCCCTGCATCGGAACATAGCACTGTAGTATGGAAGATATTCACTTGATCTCTGACAACACATCCGTACACTTCTTTTCTCATTTCTACCACGGCTGTGTTTTCAATTCATAATTTTTGCCTCCTTGATCTTCAGCTGTAATCATGTATTTGTTCTTTGATCTTCAGCTTCATCAGTAGACGTTCCAAGTCATTGCTGTTTTCTGCCAGTACCATGCTGTCATTTGTGTATCCTAAATTGATTTTGCTTCTGTCAGTTTCATCTGAGTCCAGCTTTTTGTGTAATACGTTCTGTATATAAAGCGCGTAGAGGGAGAGGACATGCACCCTTATATGATACTGTGGCCCGTTGGAAGCCGTTCACTTTCTCCTCATTCTGTCCTAATAGTAGTGTCTTGTCCAGCGTAAGATATGCATCAGAATGATTGGATGTTGTGATACATCTGTTTCTTATAGAATGCTTCCTAGGTTTTCCTGATCCCTGTGAATCAAGCACGAGGTCAAATGGATATCCAAGGACAGGTTCTTGTCACCCATGTTCTTTGGCTTTGCTGGCTGAGGTTAATGGAAGTTGGAGCCCAGCATCTTCTCTTGGGTTGCTCCTTACCTATGCTGTAATGTGAAAGAAAATGAATTTAAATGTGTTTTTTCCCCCAAGACAGTAACAAAACACTGTGTTCTGATGAAGTGGATCATTGACTTCCTTTTTAAACAGGTCAGAGCCAGGAATTATTTCAGATAGCACAAGAGATTGATCCTGCTCGTGTTGAAACTTTACTCCACTGTTTTGCCAGCACTTTTGAAGAAGTGAAGATCTTGGCATTTGATCTTCTAATAAAGCTTTGTCCTGCATTGCCTTATTTTCAGGTACAGATATGTGTAATGGTATCAGTACCTTTCAAAGTCAGAATAAATATTATATAAGTATAAGTGCATAATAGTAGGAGCTGAGAAGTGAATGGCCATTGGGCTACAGGACAAATTGATTTGCTGTTCTGTAGGCAGGATGATTTCGCTTGAGAACTTTCCAAAGTTTGATTGAAGTTTGCTCCTGATGTTGAAGCAAAAGATGGGATAATTATGACTGTTCAACTGTGTGCTTTAATGTAGTGTGCTTGTGGCATTTTTAAAAAATTGGACCTGTCACTAAAGGAAGAAGAAGGGAAAAGGTTTGAACTAGATATGGGTGTTTCGTCTCGGAAGGGGTCTGGCTCCGAAATGAAACACGGCTGCTGAGCTGCTGTTCAGTACCAGGACCCACCTTCCAGAACAAAATCAACCAGTCTCTTATCTTGTTTTGGGTCCCGCGGGGCTAAACTCCAACCAGAAAGCAGGCTCTGACACATCATCTTTCACTCTCCCTAGCGCTGGCCATTCAGGAGCTGTGCAGGGACATGCATCATCCCACCTCCCTGTCTGATTTGCAAGCGTCAGGGAGAGTGAAAGATGACACATCAGAGGCTGCTTCCTGGTTGGAGTTTAACCCCACGGGACCCAAAACAAAGTAAGGGACTGGTTGATTTTGTTCCAGAGGGTGGGTCCCGGTGCTGAAAAGCAGCTGTGCTGCCATGTTTCATTTGGGAACTGGACCCCTTCTGAAACAAAACACCCATCTCTAGTTTGGACGGGTTGATACTGATGCACTACTTAAGAAGCAGTTTTCATGGAGGTCCTATTGGAAGTGGACTTGGTAATTGGTGGGCCCCAAATGCTTCCTACCCACCTACCTACCAATAGGTTTCTGCTTCCATATACCAGTGCTGCCTCTCAATTTTGACCAGGAGCTGGCACTGTAGTTATTGTTTCATTACAACAATGAGTTAGACATTTGTGTCTGACATCGTGGTTCTCAGGAGTTGGTTTTCAAAATGCTTTTCTCCTACCCTCGCTATAACCAGCAGTGCTTAGCAAAATGACTGGCTTAGATCAACAATGTACTCCAGAAACATATATAGTACTTAAAACTTTTTAAACTTCTTGTTTCATAAATCAGGATCCTGAAAAACTGGAGCCGTTGTTTCAGGTAGCAATGCACCTCAGCAAAAGCACCAAGCCATATGACTGTGTGACTGCTTCCTATTTATTGAACTTCTTAATACTTCATGAAGGTCTGCTGAAGAGCTGCTTTAATAGCAGTTTATCAATGAATGCATTTCAGCCAGATATGGACGTGTCTGCTGACCCGGTGGAGAAAAACACATTGGCTGGTCAGTATGAGGCAGAAGAGGAAGTATGTTTGTAAATGGTTGTTATATTTTGAAGGCTGTTATAGCATCCATTGAAGGTCACGTCATGGTCAGAAACATAATGTATTTTGAAGTTTAAGATAGCTTATATAGCTGATTATCAAACCATAATAAAGCAAAGCGTACTGCTTATATGCTACCCCATAGCGCTCTCTGGGCAGTTTGCAATTTATTGATGCAGGCTACACATTGCCCCCCCCCCCCAAAGCAAGGTGAGTACTCACGTTACTGACCTCAGAAGGATGGAAGGCTGAGTGAACCTTGAGCCTGCTACCTGGGATTGAACCCCAGGTCTTGAGCACGGTTATAGCTGCAATACAGTTGTTTAACCACTGCGCTGCAAGGATCTTAATAAGTGGATATTTTTATATATATTGGGCTTTTATACAGCTGTAGCTTCACACTGGTAGAAAGTATTTATTTATTTATTTATTTATTTATTTATTTATTTATTTATTTATTTATTTATTTATTTATTTGCCATCCAGTTTAGTGACAGCCACTATGGGCAGTTAACAATAAAAAAAGAAGCATTACCCTACCAACTCAGCTTCACAAAATCAACATCCTTTGACAATTCTAATAAAAATGAACTCAGAAACCAAATAGCGACTCATATACATAACTAAACCCGGGAGGAAGAGGTCTGAAAAAGCTTCTTAAAAAAGTACATATGGCAGAGGAGACCACCAGGCTGCTTCCAAGGATGGCTTTGTACAATAGGACCCCTGCATCCACTGATTCATTATTCACTGATTCATTTCTCCACGAATAGCAAAGGAAAATATTAAATAATTTAGCAACCGCAAAGCAAGCTACTGTCACAAAATGGCATCTGTAAAGCAAGCTACTGTCACAAAACAGTAGTTTTGGGGGTTTTTTTGTTCTCTCTTATCCACAGTTTCTGTTATCCACTGGAAGGCCTAGAACCAATCCCCAGTGGATACCAGGGGTCCTACTGTATTGGGAAGAACACTGCTGTTTCTATAAGAGCACAAATTTCCTCCAATCATCTGTACACCTCCACCACCTATTCTCATCTCCAGAGCCTGGCCACTGAGTCGACCCGGTGCAGCAGTACAGAATATTTCTACTTGAAGAAGGTGACGCTTCCACTGCAAGCAATTCCCTTTTACATACAGCAGTCCTCCATTCCGCATTTTGCACTGTTGCATATGGTCAACTCAGTGGCCATTTCTTGGATTTTGAGGATAGGCATTGGAGTATACAGATGATGGGAGGAAATTAGTGCTCCTATGGAAACAGCTGTGACCAAAGTCACCCTTGGGTGCAGTCCTTGGTGTCTTCTGCCATATGTAACTGATACTTAATGGGAGGGAAAGTAGAAGACTATGCTCAGCTCCCTGTTAATTTCTTTCTTTCCGTACCATATAAACAGTGATGAAGATTCTAAGTACAGTGGACCCTTGTATAACAAACAGCTTGTATGACATAAAATTTGTACAACATAAAAAATTCTGGAGATAGGGGAAATTTGCTTAACATAATCGCCTATGGGGAGAATCCATACAATATAAAAATGGGATTCCTCCATTTTCAATGCATTCCTATGGGAATTTGTATAAAGGAAAATTTGCTTAACATAATTTCATTTGGAACGAATTAATTCCTTTATACAAGGTACCAGTGTACTTCCTTTGAAGAGCATCACATTTGTTTTTCATTGTTTGAAATCCTGTTTACCCGATGATGACATCATCCACCATGATGATATTTTGGGGGGAAGGGGGAGGGGAAATAAAACATTTCAAATTTCTCCTTTGAAAATCCCAAGGGTTCTGTGGAATCCCTTTTATCATTGGGAAGCTGTTGGAGGGAGGGGGCTGTAAAATGGGATTATTGAAAATCACCACGGTTGGTATAATCCTCTCAATAATTTTCAGTATTCAAAAACTTCTCTTTCTTGTTTCATGGCCTCAACAGTTTCCTGAGAATGCAAGTGATTCCATGGGAGCCTTGGAATCATCAGGAGAGAAACAGGAGATATTTTATGACTGAAATTTTTACATAATTGATGACATCTTCAGCCTTAGAAGTTAGCTCACAACAATAACAACAACAAAACAATTTCAGACAATGATAATGTGTTTTTAGATTCTCTGCTTATTTTCTTTTTTTTTTCCTGTTGCTCCAGGAATGTCTTTATTAAAGGGCAATATAGCCTCCTTGGGTCCTTTCGGGGGACAAAGGAGGGATTGAAATTTTTTAAATAAATTTTAAATAAATAATGTAGAACAATGTGTAAGAAAATAAATGTGCCCTCTTAATATTTAAAAAAACAGTGTGCTTTTCCTTCCTGAAGTAATATATGATATAAATGAATTTTTTGGAAGTCAACTGCTATTTCTGTTTCTGAAAATATATTTAATAGCCAACTTCCAAGATATAGGTTGAAATGTACCCCCTGCCAGCCTCAAGTCCATGGATTTAGTTGCTTTATTTTTTCTTGTCTCCTTAGGTAGCCCTGTAACAAATTATTGGCTTCATTTGATTTATTATTTTTGTATTTTTTAACCAAGATGTTAGTTTTAACCATTCTATGTTTTGTCTTTCTCTTCATTTAAAGTTACCAAGTACTTGTTGAAAAGCCTTGAAGAAGAGGTATTACATGCTGAGAAATCGTTACTAGAGGCAGCCGCTTCATTTCCAATGTATGGCCGACTGCACTGTATAACGGGAGCTTTACATCGGTTGCCATTAATGTGAGTGACTTCACACAGATGTGCAGACCTGCAGTGCTGCAGAAGTTTCCTTGTGCCAACTAATGATCCAACTCCTTGGGAGAAATTGTTTATCCTGTTTTGACTATGGATTATAATCCCATAACCTCTGTTCTGCTGCTGAAGCTTCTAGATTTATAGGAGGTTGCTCATGACAGGACGTTGTCTGAATGGTTCAGTTTTTTTTTTTATTATTATTATTATTATTATTATTATTATTATTATTATTATTATTATTATTATTATTATTATTATTTAATTAATCACGCAGCTATCTACGCTGGATTTTGTATTACCAATGACTAGTCGAACGCTTCCCAAACGTTTAGGACTCAGTGATGTATCGGCGAATTATGCGAGCAGATCCCAGTAAGGTGGCTTTCTGCAGCTGACTGATGGTGACTTTGTCAACTCCAATTTCTTCTAAATACTTGCTTAGCTCTTTAGGCACCACACCCAGCGTGCTGATTACCACTGGGACCACCTGTACCGGTTTATGCCAGAGTTTCTGAAGTTCAATTTATTATTATTATTATTATTATTATTATTATTATTATTATTATTATTATTATTATTATTATTATTATTATTATTATTATTATTATTATTATTATTATTATTATTAACAACCACACAGTTAACTACGCTGGATTATTATTAGTATTTAGTGTTTGTGACATTTGGGTTCCATTTTAAGCAGGATTGATAGCTGTTTTCTATTACTCACAACATGTCTTTATCAAAAGGGATTGTAGACATAAATGTAATAGAAGTATTTTGTGCCCTCAATATATTACGTGCTGTAATATGTCAGCTTCAAAATAGCACACACGTGGATTTTCCCCGAACTTTTCCTGTGGCTTAGCCCATCTTTCTTACATAGCATATAGATAATTACAACTAACAATATTCTCTCTAAAAAGTAGCCAACTGTATTGTACCTTTACCACAGCCTATGTAACCTTTATGATACGATTTACCATTGCACTGGTATTCTTACACACACATCTCATTGCTAATAGGTATTAGATGCACGTTAAAAAAAAAACCAAAACCCCAAACATCTCATTTTACCATAAAATTAGCTTGTAGTTCTCAGTCATAGTTTGAACTTTGTGAAGGACGCATGGAAAGGAAAGGCACACTGCTTAAAATGTTTGTTACAAGCTATTTTGTTTTTTTTAAATACCCTGCATTAGAATGAGATTTTCATTTTTATTTCTGGGATTTATCTTCTTACAGGAATATGACCCTTGCTGCTGAATGGAAGGAGATGGTGGAAAAGCTTATTCAGCTCTCTTATAAGATTTCTGATGTGGTGTCTCCCGTAGTTCAAAGTTCCTCACCGGAAGGCCTTATTCCAATGGATACCGATTTTGGTAACACAAAAAGCACTTTCAGAAATCTTGGATCGTTTTGATAACTCTTAAGAACTTTCCCATAACTGTGAGCCTGGGCTTGTGTTGCTTTTATAAGGTCTCATAAGAGAACCTCATTCGTTCACTTATTGCCGCCACTGCCCCCTCTCCTCCATCTTTTGTGTTTGGCTTCTAGCCCATGTGTGAGGTGAACAGCCAGCCAGATTCCCCAAGCAGGTTTGTCAGTGAAAAGGGACAGTTTTTACTTGCAACAACAGAGGAAGGGCAGTGGAGCAATCATAAGAAATTCCTTCTGCTTCTCTTCTGTCACCAAAACAGCTTTTCTTACCAAATCATTAAATGTACAAGGGAGACCCCAGGTTTTATGTTTCTTTGTTTGTTTATATACCACACCCTCTTCCACGAAGGAACTCCGGGCGGTTTACATTTGATACCAAAAAGAAACATTGTAGCATAAGACAAAAGCCAAAGCTAAAACAATAAGACAGACCACAAAAAGAAAAGGACTAAAGAACTGAAGAACTAAAAGAGCTAAAGGTGGCCGGCAAACAGCTAACTAATTAGGGAAAGATAACCCGGAACAACAAAACATAATCAACAAATAAGACATCAGTTTCAGTCACCGTATGCCTCTCTCAAAAGCAAGGTTTTAAGTGCTTTTTTGAAGGCAGTCAGGGGCTGTGGAAGGTGTATCCCGCTAAGGAGTTTGTTCCATAGAGCAGTAGCAGCCATGGAGAAGGCCCGGTTCCGGATGACCGATTTCTGTGCCTCCCTAAAAGTGGCTGCCCGCAGCGAGAATGCCTGAAACAACCTGGTAGGATGAGCTGCCAATGACCTTAGGGAGATACGCTCCACTAGGTATTTAGGTCCCAAGCTGTGGAGGATTTTGTAAGTCAGAATCAACACCTTGAACCTTATTTGGGAGGCAATGGGCAGCCAGTGCAGGTGGGCTAAGATTGGGGTGATGTGGTCAAAGCTGCCTGCACCAAGCACCAATCTACTCACTCCGTTTTGGACCTGCTGAAATTTCTGAACAAGGGTCAAGGAGAGCCCCACGTAGAGAGCATTGCAGTAATCCATCCTGGAGATTACAAGCGCCTGCATAACTGCCCTCAGGGAGGTCTCGTCCAGGTACGGGTGAAGGTGGGCGATCAGCCAGTGGTGTTAAAAGGCTGACTTGGAAACGGCGCCACCTGGGCTTCCAGGGACAAAGCCAGATCCCAAATAACCTTGCCTGTGGTATCATATAAGAACTATTGTGATCCCACTTGGTCAAAATGATAAATATTCTGGCTGGAGGGATAGTGCCACCTTTTCACACAAAATTAGATTATTATTATTTTACAGGTTAGAAAGCACCATGATGGAGCATTAGCCGAGATCCTGTTGCGCAGCGGTGCTTGCCTGACTTGACATTATGGAAGCAGTAGCTCTAATCCCGCCAACAGGGCTGTACTGTTTGTGAAGCACTCCCATAGGCATTTTGCACAATGGGGAGTCAGGGTTTTCACAGAGCCGAACATATACCTTTCCTCCCCTACCGGATGGCCGTCTCCTACCTTGTCCACTTTCTCAGTCTCTTAAACTGGTGCTCCAGCATAGCTAATTGGAATGAAGGATGGGGAGTAGCTGAGGAGAAGGCAGCGTGTTCTATAGTCCTCTGTTTTCTCCTTCCCTATTTTGCAGTTCTTAATACTCCTGAGAGGGAGGTTTCTGCTCCTCTCAGTCTCCCAGCAGGATCCCCTGAAGAAGGCAGGCTAAAAGGTGGGCAAAACGATTCTTCTTTTCCTAGCTCTGTGGCCAGATTCCCCCCAGAGTCAGCTTTGTGAGAAGCAGCTGCTGTTGTTGCTCTCTTGTTACTTGATTCCTTGCCTCTCAGCCTCAAGATAAAGAAGAATCATAAGATCGAATTGTGCGCCCCTTCTTGCAGGGACATAATGGCCAGCCAATTTACATAGGCAATACTTTATGTCTGAGTGAATTGAATTCCGACCAATGTTTAGGGCAGAACAGGATGGAAGTGTATTGGAGCAATACGTTCTTTTAAGGTGTGTTTTAAGGTATGCAGCCTGATTACAGTAGCTATGCTTTTTACACTCTCACGTTGGAGAAATCAACAACACAAATATTCTAAATTTTATAGCATGAAGTCTGCTATATTTTATAATATTTTTTGTTCCTTTCGTTTCCTTTCTTCCTCTTTCCTATCTGTCTTGACTACATTCTAAATTTATATTGTGACATCTTCGTGAGAAGGATCTACCCCTCTTTGTTCAGCATTCAAAGTACTGTGTTCATTTAAAACAGCAGTAGCTGGAGTTATTACTTGAGAACCTAAGAAGAGCCATGCTGGATCAGGCCAAAGGCCCATCTACTCCAGCTTCTTGTATCTCACAGTGGCCCCACAGATGCGTCTGGGAGTGCACGAGACTAGGTCTCTGTCTCCTGATACCACTCCCCTGCATCTGGTCCTTGAAGTACCCCGGTTTTAAGCCTGGAGATGACACATCTCCATCATGGCTTGTAACCTGTGATGGACTTTTCCTCCAGGAATCTGTCCAATCCCCTTTTGAAGGCATCCAGGCCAGATGCCATCCCCACATCTTGTGGCAGGGAATTCCACAGACTAACAACACGCTGGGTAAAAAAAAATATTTTGTCTGTCCTTACTATCCCAGCCCTCAATTTGAGTGTATGTCCCCTAGTTTTGGTATTTGAGTGCATGTCCCCTAGTTCTGGTACTCCCATCACTGTAAGCAAAAAGGGAGATTCATGCTGTGAGAAACTTGTTCCTTGATATTCAGTAGGATGACAGGAAGAGTAAGAAAAGACAAAGCAGTGAGGAAGGAATATGTTCGAATATAGCTGTTTGTGTTCAGGCATACTTCTCATACACCGTGGGTCAGGTCGGGAATGGTTGTGTGGAGTTTTTGACTTTGGTGCCACTGGTGACACCCAACTCAACATTTCCTCCCATCAAACTGCAAGGAACCTGTTTCCATTTTAAACCGTTGTCTGTCATAGGTAAAGGACTGGATGAGGCCAAACAGATGAAAATTGAACCCAAGCAAGAAAGTTTTGGCTACAGTGGCACATGACTTAGTTACATTTGATCTGGATTACTGCAAAAGCATTTCATAGGCTGTCTTTGAAGAAGGTTCAGATGCTAGAGCTGGTGCATAATGCTACAGCCAGATTATTAACCTGGGCTGGTTACAGGAGCATATAACTCCACTGTTATAGTAGTATCACTGGTCCTTTTTAGACATGGGCATTTCATTTCGGAAGAGGTCCCTTTCCAAAACGACACACAGCAGAACAGCTGCTGTTTGGTACCAAGATCCACCTTTCAGAAAGAAATCAACCTGTCTCTTACCTTGTTCTGGGTAGTGCAGGGCTAAACTCCAACCAGAAAGCAGTCTGTGATGCATCATCTTTCACTCTTCCTGGCGCTGGCCAGTCAGGAGCTGTGCAAGGACATGCATCATCCCACCTCCCTGTCTGATTGGCCAGCGCCAGGGAGAGTGAAAGATGACACGTCTCAGGCTGCTTAAGAGACTGGTTACCAACCCAAAATTACAGTTTCACAACTGCATGGTTCTCTCTTTGGCTTCCTCCTGTGTATATGACAACCCTCAGTTTTTAGTCTTAACAATTTTATACATGTGAAAAATACTGTATATTTGACAGGGATGGTTGCTCCCAGGTTACAGAATGCCTTCGTCTATAAGGCTAGGCTGGCCCCCTCTCTTTTCAGCAGCAAGTGAAAGAGTTCAGTTCAAAACTCTCTCCTGAGGGATGATAGATGAATCAACTTTTGTTTGGCCAGTGCTTGTTTTTAAGGCCGCTTTTTGTTTGCCTACAGACACTTCAGAGCGCTTGCAGTCAATTCTCCTTGAGATACAGCCCTGCGATACAAATGATTATTTCACAGAAGCAAAAGTACTGAAGGAACCTTGCAGGCTGGAGAGTGCTGATGAGACAGAGGAAAGCAGCTGCTTTGAAATGAAAGGTAATTTGGAGTGAAGCCTGTGGATGAGCGTGGTGGTAGTAGTAGAGATTCAGACTGCAGCGAAGCCAGAATGCCTTTTAACTGCAAAAGGCGGCTGTCAGTTTCTGGGGCTTTGCTGGTGCTTGGATTCAGTCAGCTCATTTTAAAGCACTAGATACGGTTTGCTGTGTTTTGCTGGTGCTTGGATTTCGTTGTCACTGTTAGGTGCTAGGTTGGGTTTACCATATTTCCTGTTCTCTGAGTTGGAGTCTCTTTTGAAACAGTTTGGGTTCAGCAGCCCTGCTGCTGTGGGATATTAGTAACTACTATGATGTCTGTATTGAAGGTATACCAACAATATAGAATGTCTAAACTCAGAACAGACTGGAGCACACCACATAAAGCAAATTTTTAAAAAATAATACAAGCTTCTTGCAATTTATATTTCTACTTAAGCGTTATCTCCCCCAGTCACTTACAAAAATTGCAAAATGTCTAAAGATGGATTCAGACTCTTAGTATTAGATGTGTTTAGAATTTTGATTGTCAATACTTGTAAACGAAAAAGAAAAAAAGAAAACCCAGTCTATAAAACCACTTTAATATATCAGGGCTGAAAGTAAAGAGTTCCACATTCTATAACGAATGTAATGTATTTATTCAAATTGTATTTTTTAAAGTTAGGAACAGTACTGGTTAGGGTATTAACCACCCAGAGTAGCCATGTAGCTAGATGGAGCGGTATATAAATTAAATTAAAACGAATAAATAAATAAATAAATAAATAAATATTATTTAAGATCTGTCTGTCTGTCATTCTGTCTCCCCATCTCTCCCTCCGTCCGTCCCTCCCTCCCTAACTTACTTACTTACTTACTCACTCACTCACTCACTCACTAAAAGGGAATCAAGGCAGCTCACATCATTAGAATGCAATGTTTAAAGCCAAAAACTACGGTAGAAGTATATGAATATTAAATAGGAACAAACAAATACCACTCTGAGAAATGGCAAACAAAAGCAATGCTAAAAATGCATTTGAAGCAGTAATGCATAGTAAAAGACAGTAAAGGTTCCCCAGCACATGTGCGCTAGTTGTGTCCAAGTCTAGGGGTGGTGCTCATCTCTGTTTTCAAGCCAAAGAGCCAGTGTTATGCAAGTCTGCGGCCATGTGGCCGGCATGGCCGAATGCATTTCTGCCCATGGAACACTGTTTACCTTCACGTTTTTTACAGCAGTACCTATTTATCTACTTACGTGCTTTCGAACTGCTAGGTTGGCAGGAGCCGGGGTTAACAGCGGGAGCTCACTCCATTGTGTGGCACCCAGGATTCGAACCACCAAGCTGCCGATTTTGCAGCTGACAGTTTCAGTGCTCTAGCCCAGAGCCACCACACCCCCTTAATGCATAGTAAGCCTATCTAAAAATCCCACTCAGGCAGCCAGTCATTGAGGGCTTGCCTGCAAAGATGGGTGTTTGCCTGCTTGTGGCAACAAAGGGGGAAAATGTAGTATATTAGTCATTAAAATGGAATAGTTAAGTGAATGTGTTTGCCTGTGTTTTTGGAAAAGCCTGGAGTGGGGTTGTTATTTATTGCACTGTGATGGTTGCTATTATTTGGTTTTCAGGGCTCCATTATATTTGTCAGTGTTTCATATCCACCTGACGCCGCTGAATATGGTTTCTCAATCCTCAGAGATATGAGATACTCTGATGTCAGTGTGATGAATCGAAACAAAAGCTGAAAAAATCCTGTATCATTCAGCATTGCTTGGAGTGGATTATCAGTTACATTTATTCATTCTTTCTCAGCAAAAGAACATTGGAAGAGGGCATTCATTTAGAGGTCCCACTCCGTCCTTAAGAGCGAAAGAGGGCCTACTGGATTCAGTAGGCAAGTCATTGCCTGCATCTCAGAGCAGCTCTAACAGTGTCAGAATTCTAAGTAATAGCCAAGAAGATTTAAAAAAATCTCAAAATCTCAGTTGGTGTGTCCTCTATTTGATTCTATTGCACGAAGATCTAAAATTCTTTACATTTTTAAAACAAAGTTTCCACCCCACAGTATATATTGCAGGACTCGTCTGACAGGGATGAATCTGTCAACTAGTGGATGTAATCCTGTTGCTGTAAGTTATGCCACATAAGACATCAGCCACAGGGATTTTTCAGAAATAAAACATTTCGTCCCAGGTCCTGAGGATCTCCATGAATTGTTTTCATGAACAAGAAGTTGATGGGAGCAACAGGAAGAAAGGAAGAAGTCTTTAATTACAGTACCTCAGGCCCTCTGAAGGTGAAATCAAAAATGTTTTATTTCTGAAAAATTGCCATGACTTTCAGTCAGAATTTAGTAATTTGCAATTTAGTAATGGTAGTGTTCACATTGATTTTTTTATTGGTTTGTGTTCTGTAAATGCATAGCAGTTACATAAGGTGATGTGGTGGATGGAGAAATGGACTGGAATACAGAAGACCTGGGTTTGATTCCCTGGCTCTGCCTTGGAAAGTGACTGAGGGGTAGAACTGGTAAAGCCACTCCTTAAGTGCCTCACGTGCCTTGAAAAAATCTTACAGTGGCACCTCTACTTACAAATTTAATCCATTTCGAATGCATGCTCTTAAGTCGAACAACTCGTAAGTAGAGGTTCCCTATCTAAAAATAAAATAAAATAAATAAATAAATTGATTTTTTTTAAATAAATGTAAGTAGAGCATACAGCATCCAAAATTTGTAAGGCAGCAGTTAAAAGGCCAACTGTTTTCTGCTCTTAAAACAAATTGCTCTTAAGTCGAGCCACTCTTAAGTAGAGGTACCACTGTATTAGGGACACTATAAGTCAATTCCGAGTCGATGGCATATAACAGCAGCAACAACAAATATGCAGTACCCTGAAAGTTTAAGTATTAATTTACTTGTAACCAGAATAATTTAAAATATTTATCTTAACATACACTTCTAAATTTTGTTACATTATTTGTTTTCTATCACAAATAAATGTTTGTTGCATATTTGTGATATTCTGACACAGGGCTAATAGGTGATCTAGTTCAATGTTATAGAACATGAGTGTATGCCATATTGAAATTCTTCAGTCATCACCTAATCTGCATTACTTTCCCCCCCTAGTTGGCCGACATGGTTAATAAAAAATGTTAGTTATTTCTGGAGAAAATTAATTGCTATTCACATAAATACCTTTAGGTGGAGATGTTGAATTTCACATACTTCCAGATGTTCTTTAATAGAACCTGTATTTCAAAATGTTAAAATTTGGGGAATGTGAGATATTCACATTAATAGTGAAAATTAAATGGACTTTCCCGTCTTTAATTATATAGTGTTGTCTTGATACATGTAGTTTTTAAAAGAAATGGCTTTATTGGCATTTAATGTATAGAAATATTTCAGGTAATTTTACTTTGCACCTCCCTTTAGTCAAGCTATTTGACCCTTGGATTGTTGGCTCTGCATTTTAGATTCAGAGACATATTTGCTGATGCAACAGTGATCCCCCCCCCCCCGGCCCCCAAATCTGCCAGAAAAGATGCATCCCCAGTGACATGCTTTCCATAACAAAAAGGGAGCCAGTATTCAGGGCCAACCTGAGTCCGTAGTATGTTTAATGCAGACCCAGATTGGTACAGGCAAGTCTGAAATGGTTTCCTGTACTGCATTGTTGCCACGACTCATTGTGGATTATTCAGTTGTGAAAGCAAGTTTCTATTTCCACATTCTTATATTTTGATTGTGCAAAATGGTGTCAAACCTAAACTACCCCACATTTAGCATCAGAGCCAGGTTACAAATGGGTTATAAGTGTTGTTTGCCTGAGTAATTGTGGAGAGCCCAGGAAGTCCTAGGGGTCAAACTGATACTCGAATCAGTAGCTGAGCAGAAGTCTTCCTGCTTCCATGTGCATATACTAAAAGACGCCACTCCCCCTTTTCTCGCTATGATGACTTAAGAATATACAGTATGTGGTTGATGTTTTATCTTTTGGCTTCAGAGAGTGTGTTTCTTTGAAAATCTCAGCAGGAATTTAGAACACAGGAATAAATCACCACCCACTTCAGTTTTATTTCTGAAATGACAACCCAGTGTGCCGCAGCAGTGAAAAAAGCAAACTCAATGCTAGGAATCATTAGGGAGGGTATATTATTATTTATTTATTTATTTATTTTTATATTTATATACCGTGCCTTCTTCCCAGGACGGGAACTCAGGGCGGTTAACATAAATGATTAAAAAGATAAAAAGATAAAAGGCTAAAGGCAGACAACGACAGGGGCAGTCACAGCAGCAGTCCAAACATGTAAGTGAGCTGGGGCAGAAAAAGGAAGCTAGTCGTTGTTAAAAGCGTCCCTAAAGAGTAGCGTCTTCAGCCCTTTCTTAAATGACGCCAAGGAGGGGGCCTGCCGCACGTCGCTCGTTACGCTGTTCCAAACGGACGGCCCCACCACCGAGAAGGCGCGCCCACGCGTGCTCGTCTTGCGGGCCTGCCTCGGGGGGACAGTCCGGAGCGAAAGGGCCAGGGATGCACGGGTGGGTCGGGCCGGATCTAATTGTCGGGAGAGGCGCTCTGCCAGATAATCAGGGGCCAAGCCATGGAGGGCTTTGTAAACCAAAACCGACACCTTGAACCTTATTCGGGAGGCAACGGGCAACCAGTGTAGGCGAGCCAGGATGGGGGTGATGCGGTCGAAACGGCGCGCACCAACCACCAACCTGGCCGCCGCATTCTGGACCCGCTGCAATCGCCGAACAAGGTTCAAGGGGAGCCCCATGTAGAGAGCGTTGCAATAATCCAGCCTCGACATGACCAGTGCCTGTACCACAGTCCTCAGGGAGCTCCCGTCAAGGTACGGGCGAATCTGGGCGATAAGCCTTAGATGGTAAAAGGTCGACCTGGTCACGGCTGACACCTGGGACTCCAGGGACAGATCCGGATCCAGGACGACGCCCAGATTCCTCACTCTTTGCGCCAGCTGAAGGGCGGACCTGCCCAGACTGGGAAGAGGGCCACAGTACCCATCCAGGCCGCCCCCGAAGAACATAACCTTGGTCTTTCCAGGGTTGAGTCTGAGTCTGTGGGTCCTGGTCCAATCCAAAACCGCGGCCAGGCAGCGATCTAGGGTCTGGACGGCCTCCACTGCACAGGTGGAAAAGGAGAGATAGAGCTGCGTGTCATCAGCGTACTGATGACAGCAGACTCCAAATCTCCGGATGATCTTAGCCAGCGGCTTCATATAGATGTTAAAGAGCACGGGGGAGAGGGACGACCCCTGAGGCACCCCACAAGAGAGTGTCCAGGAAGCCGACAACTCACCCCCCAAGAAAATAAGTCAGCAAGTATAGAAAATAAGTCAGCAAGTGTCATTTTGCCTCTATAAATCTATGGTGCGGCCCCATCTGCAGTATTTTGTACAGTTCTGCTTGCCATACCGCTAGAAGGATATTATGGAAATGCAAAAAGTGCAGAGGAGGGCAACCAGAATGATCACGGGACTGGAACACCTTCCTTACCATCTGAAGCTGCAACGGCTGGGCCTCTTCACTCTTGAACAATGGCGCCTAAGAGGTGACCTGATTGAAGTTTATAAAATCACACACGGTGTGGACAAAGTAGATAAGGAAAAACCGTTTTCCCTATCGCACAACACTAGAACTAAGGGGCACACGATGAAACTTTTGGGTGCTGGATCTCAAACAAATAAGAGGAAGTACTTTTTCACCCAGGGGATCACTGATCTATGGAACTCCCTGCCAGAAGAAGTGGTGACAGCTGTCAGCCTTCACTGCTTTAAGAAAGGATTAGACAAGTTCATGGAGAACAAGGGTATCAAGGTCCTTCATTATGGATGCCTAAGGACAACCTCTGGGTTGGAGAGAGAGGCATGATATCTCTCAATGCCATTTACAGGGAATCTTAAGCAGGTGAAGACATATACTAAAAGACGCCACTCCCCCTTTTTTCGCTATGACTTAAGAATATACAGTATGTGGTTGATGTTTTATCTTTTGGCTTCAGAGAATGTGTTTCTTTGAAAATCTCAGCGGGAATTTAGAACACAGGTCAAATGGTGAGCCAATGTGTGAGACAGAATACTGGACTGGATGGGCTGTGGACTGTTCCAGCAAGGCTGTTCTTATGTTCTTATGACCACTTCAGGATTATACTACTACACCAGTAAAGATATTCAAGAGATATGTTTATTAATTTGAGCTGAATGGGAAAATGATCAAACTACTGACTGTATTCTTGATAGATTGAGAACAAGAGAAGGTATAAGGGGAGTCTGAGCACATGATGGGCTTCACGTAAATGAACCTGTAATTACTAAGATCCAGCATAATTATTTAGATTTTGGCATAACTAACATGATGCCACAATAATCACTGGTGGCGGAGCTAAGTTCATCTTGAATTTCTATTTCTTTTTCATAATTTCTGGCCACTATCTTTCTGCACAGCTTTGTACAACAGAAATGAAATTACTTGCAGTAATTGATTTTCCATAATTATTATATTCTTCATATTCTTTTGCTTTATAGAGCCTCATGGTGCAGTGGTTAAACTCTTGTACTGAAGCCATAGCTGTGCTCACCACCTAGGGTTCAATTCCGGGTAGCAGGCTCAAGGTTCACTCAGCCTTCCATCCTTCTGAGGTCGGTAAAATGAGTACCCTGCTTAGTTGGGGGGCAATGTGTAGCCTGTATAATTACTTGTAAACCACCCAGAGAGTGCTTTAAGAGCTTTAGGGAGGTAAAGAAGAAGCACCCTTTGCTTTTTCTCCCCTTACATTTATACACCACATTTCCACTGAAAACAGCACTTTGAAAGGATTAAAAGCAAGTGTGATCAAATGTGCACATGATGTTGTAATATTGCATGTGAGTCATCAGTGCCATGAAATTCAAGTGAGAGATAACTTGTCAGTTAGTAGCCACATGCCATTCAATCTTTGATGTCATTCATGTCGCACCTGTGGAGCTCTGAAAGAGGTTTCTGGCGTGTTAAGTTAGTTGCTTCAGGTTTGACTCTTGATTGTTTTGACTTGATTTCTGTTACCATGTTCTCTAATCTTTCTTGACTATCTTAATACTGTACAATCTATTTAAGCACTACTCTGATGGGGCCATGTTGAGTTTTCAGAAAGTAGCTTTGGAGTCAGACCCTGATTGTTTTGGTTAGTAGAGAAGTTATGTTCAGGGGTCCTCATGATTTTAACGTTAACAGGGGTGCCTATCATTCTACTATAGCCATTTGAAGAGAAACTTAACAAACTTGTCTTGCATTTTCACTGCAGTGGGTTTGTCCCTGTTCAGACTTGGCTGCCTGCTCACCATACAAAGTTGTGTTAACCCAGGTTCATTTTGTTGACATCACTTGGGAATAATGAGATTTGAACAAAAAGCCTTCTTGCTGGAAATATGTTAATTATACATGGCAAAGACTGAACCTGGTACCTTGTACAACTCTTTCTGTGCTTTATTAATCAACAAAATATACTGTCTTGGCAATAAAATTTAATTTGATATGCTTCGTGGTGAATGGCGATTTTCCATTGCTTCTTAAAACAGTTTCTTCCCACAGGTTTTTATAATGAAACGGGACCTTCCAAAGAGTATGTTTGGAATGAAAATCAAATTCAGTGTTGCTGATCGATTGTTAAAACCTTAATTGGATGATATTATACATTGTTTTTGGCTTATTTTAGGAGAAAAGCAGCAGACATGTGATGTAACAGCGCAAATGGTGTTAGTATGTTGTTGGCGAAGCATGAAGGAAATTTCTTTACTTCTGGGGAAGCTATGTCAACTTCTGCCTTTGCAGACTCTTCTTGGTTCAGATGCACTGATAACTGTAGAGCAGGTAGTTTTCCTTTTTATACTCAAATTTTTGACATTGCCTGTGTGTGGAGTAGTGTTTAAAATACTGAAAGAATTATTTTGGGCCTTTTCCCACAGCCGCTTTGTTTGCTGTCCAGTGTGTGCCATATTCAAAATACTGTACAGTATTTGATTCATTTACAGGCCAACAGGAAGGAATGTATAGCTAGATGCTTACCACAATTATGCTTCCTTTAAAACGTGGGTCTTTTGATCTGTTCAGTTCTCTATAATTTGGCATTTATATGTAGCTCAGCAGATTGATTTTAAGAGACAAAATGTTCAAGGATGACTTATATTGGGAAGTGTCATTGAATTAAGTAGCACTGCAGGGTTGCAAATTGTTTGTGAATTTTCCATCTAAGTACCTTTTAATTGCTATTTACCCAGATACTAGATAGGAAGAACATTGTTTTAAAAGTACTTTCGAATGTAATCTACAGTTGATATTCTGGAGGGAGTCTTCCATTTAGGAGATCCATTAAGCCTTTAGCGTTTACTGACTGACTTCAGCTTTACTTCTACTTATTTGTTATTCATTTGGCAGAAGGCAAGGTGAGATCTCATGAAATTGCCATTTTAGCAAAGCTTTAATGGTCTGTACTTCTGGACAGCCAGCACATTGATTGATTGAGGGTATCAGGTTCCCCGGCAGGCTGGATGACAGAATTATGCTCATTCAGGGCTTCTTTTTAAAAAAATAAGCCCTCTCTTTTTTCACGTCCACGAATGCTAGCATGCCATCTGGGACTGTTCAAGAGAACGGACGGCAGTGTTTACATGAAATTAGCTTACCACAAGTATTTCATTTGGAAATATTTTCGATTTATTGGGTTTCTGTTTTTAATTGATGACCTTTTCCCTTTCCCATATGGTTTCAACCAATCCAGTCTCCACCCTTGGAGACGAACACACACAATGTGCTTTTTTTTTTTTTTGCTTCCCCCCCCCCCTTCTATCCTTCCCCCACTCCTTAAAGGAAGGCGGACATAAGGGAAGCTCAATGTTTTTAAAACCAAACAAAGCACTGCTTCTGTCGAAGTATTGTACCTTGTTCGATGTAGTAGCATTGTACTTTTTGTACATTGTACATTGAACAATTTCAGAGTCGACTGATGACCATCTATTGCTCTCCTGTGTTACAGAGCCATGGAAATAAGGTTAATATTTTTATTTGCACTTTGTCTCCAGAAAAATGATTTTTATCTAGCTGACAGCTGTGCTTGCAGTTTTGCTTGCAGAGCAGTGACCAGCACTATACCTCCACCGTTAAGTTGCTTGTTCTCTTCCAAGTCAAACAGGAATTGGTTTTGCAGAGTTAGGTTCACTTTTTTGATGCCAATGCTGTGCGTTTCTCATGAAAATGCAGCTGTACATTTTAGCTGTTTGATTAACAACAGTTTTTAATGAAATCCTCACTTGGTGCTTTTTTTATTGACTGCTGTAACAGAACTTTACAGGAGGGGTGCTCCTCTGCCCAGATATACTTATAGGGGGTTACTCCTCTGCCATTGTAACCTTATTTGTTACGTTCTGATTAATTTGAGGCTTCAGAAAACAAATTCTAGCCATTAGAGTTGAGAAATAAAGCGCTGTCTGTAAATTATTTTTTTCTGTTGGCTGGGATATTTATTGGCCAGTGGTCCCTATACATTGAGACACATGTGAATCCCGTGGGAATCCATGGTGCTCTGCTCTGAAGTTCACAAGGTAGCCGTGCATTGAGATATTTTTCTAATGGTGGTTCCTAGCTAAGTTGGCTTGCCCGAATCGCTGAACTGTTTTATATACTTGGAAGATTTTTGCAAAAAGAGAATTCAGCAGCTCACATGGATCAGTGGGCCTAACTGAGTTAAATACTTTTAATAAGTGTAATTCAAGGATTCAGTTGCCCAAGTTTGCACTGTGGACTGATTAAAAAGAGTTCATAGATGTATAAGTGCGTTTTATATTGTCTTGTATAATTTTTTAAATTATACTTCCTTGTATAATGAAAGTCTGAATTTAAAATAGGAACCTTTTGTTTTAGATAGATAGATAGATAGATAGATAGATAGATAGATAGATAGATAGATAGATAGATAGATAGATAGATAGAGCTGTCTAGATGTCCTAAGCGCATCCAATCTCACCTGATCTTGGAAGCTAAGCAGGGTCAGCCCTGGTTAGTATTTGGATGGGAGACCACCAGGGAATACCAGGTGCTGTAGGCGCCTGGAGTACGAACTGGCAAGCCACTCCAGTATTCCTGCCAACACCATGGACATGGGGTCACAAAGAGTCGGACTGTAACGACACAACACACACAGATAGATATAACTTTGGTTCTATGCAGCTTTGCTTGTATAGCCCCTTCATGTATTATAGAAACCGGATTATGCCTGCCCTCCATGTGCTAGCTATCACACTGTAAAGAGGCATGGATCCACTGCCAGCTTGATGTTCCTCAGACCTTTTTAGTCAGAATTGGTTTTGCTTCTTACACAAGCAGCTGAGATATTGCCAGGAAAATGTTTGCACATGTGGTTATCTTATTCTTGCATGAACAAGCTTGGGAGCAGAACTCCACAGATCTCAATGGGATCTGTGTAAATATTTTCACTGTCCATTTTAAGTCATTGGAGTATAAGCAAAGTATTCTGTTTCAGTGTAATTTCCGATACCACTAACACAACGACTCTTAAAATACTGTACGTGCATTAGGAGTTGCATCTTTAAAATGAATACTTTTTTAAATATCATTGTATTGTTTATTTTATGTATCTACTGCTCTTTCAAGGGGAAGGACATGACCATGTAATAAAAGACACCATTTCACCTAAAATGTAACCTCAACACTTATATTCTAATTCTCTTTTTGAAAAACCAAACTCAAGATGGCTAACAGTTTGAAGAAATAAAAACAAAGTGATTAAAAAAACAATAGTCTGCAAACAAAAGCTAAAACAGATAAGAAAAACCACAGCTATGTCAATTCAGATTTTGGAAAGGGGATCTACAAGTGTCTTCTACTTTACATTCTTTGTATATATACAAAGCTAGCATGGTGGGAAAGGCCATTATGGGCTAGAACAGTGGTTCCCAACCTGGGTGTCGAATGACCATTTCACACGAGCCAGTGAAGAGAAAGGCACAAACGGCTTGGGTCTGGAGGAGGAGGGCAGAGGAAGGGGAAAAAGAGTGAGTTACAGCTTGATAAGAACATAAGAACATAAGAAGAGCCATGCTGGATCAGGCCAAAGGCCCATCTAGTCCAGCTTCCTGTATCTCACAGTGGCCCCACCTGATGTGTCTGGGAGCGCACAAGATTAGATACGTGACTCCTGATACCACTCCCCTGCATCTGGCCCTTGAAGTATGCTGGTTTTAAGCCTGGAGATTACACATCTCCATCATGGTTTCCTCCAGGAATCTGTCCAATCCCCTTTGGAAGGCATCTAGGCCACATGCCATTACCACATCTTGTGGCAGGGAGTTCCACAGACTAACAACGCGCTGGGTGAAAAAGTATTTTCTTTTCTCTGTTCTTACTCTTCCAGCCCTCAATTTGAGTGTATGTCCCCTAGTTCTGGTATTTTGTGAGAGGGAGAACAGTGTCCCTCTATCCACTTTACACATGCCCTGTATTATTTTATACGTCTCATTCATATCCCCCCTCAGGTGCCTTTTTTCCAGACTAAAGAGCCCCAAATGTTTTAGCCTTTCCTCATAAGGGAGGTACTCCAGCCCAGTAATCATTTTAGTTGCTTTCTTCTGCACCTTTTCCAGTTCTAGGTTGGAGGGGATGTCAGTCAATGGCACCAGAGCCTGCGATTCGCTGAGGGTGCCTGTGTAGACTAAGGGATGTTCTCTATGGCCCCTGCGGCTGTGGCCTGTCAAAGGGGGATTGTGGCCTCTTTCAAGCAGGGCAAGGGGTCACCACAACATGAGGAACTGTATTAAAGGGTCGTGGCATTAGGAAGGTTGGGAACCACTGGGCTAGAGCTTACTATTTTGAATGTCAATTGATAGGAGAATACTTTGTTTTGAGGTGCATAAGCATTCAGATTTTTCATCCACTTGTAGTCTGAATTGGTGTGACTTAGTAATATATAATACGCACAACTTCTACTTTCCTTTATTTATTTATGTATTTATTTTTATATAGACAGCTAGCTAGCTAGCTATGCCTGCCTGTCTTTCTGTAGAGGGACTCCACAGTTTACAAATGGTTTAAAAGCCAACTATCAAAGCTATTACAAACATAAATATCATTATTAAAAACAACTTAAAATAAATGTTTCAGCAACTCCAAATACCTGCATAGTTTAATGAACATAACAGCAACTGTCCGCCCTAGCAGTTATTATTATTAATTTTAAAAGATGTACTCTGCTGTTCTGCGAACATTTCTGTCATCAGCATTTGTATACATTATGTGATATTCTATTTTTAATCTCCCTTTTCTTAGGTGAAAGGCATTGGGGACTATTTCAAGCATCATCTTCTGAAGTCAAGGCATAGAGGGGCATTTGAGTTGGCTTATGCTGGCTTTGTAAAGCTTACTGAAGTACTTTCAAGGTAAATTGCACCAATAGGTATTAATATCTTTATCACTTAATCGCTACCTTATAGGATGTTATTTTTTCAGTTATGCAGAGATTTGGGGGCACCTTCCAGAATTTTAGCCATATCTCCCCACACTACACTGTAAATGCAATATTTTCCTTAATTGTGGTCATAGTCTCCCCACCACCCTTTCCTTTCTCTTTTGGGCTTTAAGCAAGACGTAAGAAGAGCCTTACTGGATTAGATTGAAGGGATGTTGACGCCAACTTTCTGTTTATACACTGGCCAGTCAGTTCCCTCAGGAGATGCTGCAGATATCTTCTCAGTATTGTTGAAACCACGCTGCGAAGATGCCACCCAAAAGTATCCCCATCGTTCTGTTCATTCTCCTTTTAAACTTAAAAGTTTACTCTAACCTCCCCAGAATATACAACAGATACCTTGTAGAAATGTGCAGGCCCATACTTGCAGGATGTCTGCATGTGTGAGAGTGGAGCTGTAGTAAAAACAGTAGCAACCAAGTGTCTTCAAATGTGGGCTTGCCTTGTCACGTGTGTAATGAGGGGCATGAATTAAAGTGCATATGGACATTCTAATGGTAATTGATCCATGCCCTTGATTGCTCTCTCTCCTGTAATTGTATGTGGAAACCTCAAATAATCTTTTATTTTGCATTTTTGTCATCTGATTTGGCAATTGATGAGGAGTACAAGTGGTGACTTGTTAACCAGTGGCCATTTGCCACTGTGATTTATGCAGTTTGCATTTACACTGGTGTAAATAATCAACAGAATTCTCTGGTCCCTGATTTAAAATGTTTAAACCAATTCATTTTTAACCATGGGTTTTTATTCACTCAGGTTCTAGGTTTACTGCCAAGTTAAATCAAAATCCTTCTTCTGGAATGGGAATGGCTAACTCAAATATCGAGAGTCCCGTCTATGTTCATGGTTGCAGATACTGTAGTCAATAGTTACCTTTCTTCCCCAACTAGAGTTGGAAATTCCCAGTTCTGGCCCTGCCAATATACAACTGGTGCTTTCATTATTTCTTCTACGTTTTCTATCATGATCGGAGGGGTAACATCTCCGGAATAACCTTTTGAAATACAGTAATACCTTGCCTTCTGTCATTTTTCCTCTTTATAAAGTGTTCTGCTTATATACCGCCCCATACTACTACAAGTAGTCTCTTGGTGGTTTACAATTTTAATTACAGAGTGCAGGCTACACATTGCCCCCCCCAGCAAGCTGGGTACTCATTTTACCGACCTCGGAAGGATGGAAGGCTGAGTGAACCTTGAGCCTGCTACCGGGGATTGAACCCAGGTCGTGAGCACAGTTTTACTTGCAGTACAGGCATTTAACCACTGCGCCACGAGGCTCTTTATAAATCTATGGTGAGGCCCCATTTGGAGTATTGTGTCCAGTTCTGGTCACCATACCTCCAGAAGGATATTATGGAAATGGAAAAAGTGCAGAGGAGGGCAATCAGAATGATTAGGGGACTGGAACACCTTCCTTACCATCTGAGGCTGCAACGGCTGGACTTCTTGACTCTTGAACGATGGTGCCTAAGAGGTGACCTGACTAAAGTTTATAAAATCATACACAGTATGGACAAAGTAGATAAGAAAAAAACTGTTTTCCCAATAGCACAACACTAGAACTAGGTGGCGCCCCATGAAACATTTGGGTGCTAGATATCAAACAAATAAGAGAAAGTACTTTTTCATCCAGAAGATCACTTGTCTATGGAACTCCCTGCCAGAAGAAGTGGTGACAGCTGTCAGCCTTCACTGCTTTAAGAAAGGATTGGATAAGTTCATGGAGAACAAGGGTATCAATGGCTTTCATTATGGATGCCTAAGGACAACCTCTGGATTGGAGAGAGAGGCAGAATATCTCTCAATGCCATTTGCAGGGAAAAAGTTCCCTCCCCAAAATCCCGGGCTCCAGCTGATTGACACTGGGGTGGGGGAGAAAAACCTTTCCACATCCCCCCCAGTGCTGATTAGCTGGAGCCCCGGGCTTGGGGGAGGGAAAGAAGGGTTTTAAACGGCCAGGCTCTAGCTGACTGGCACTGAGGTGGGGGAGAAAGAGGTTTTTCTCCTCCACCCCATCACCAGTCAGCTGGAGCCTGTGGCTTGGGGGAGGGGGAAAAAGCCCCAGCTTTTTAACACCCCCCGTACCAGACAGCTGGAGCCCCGGGCTTGGGGGAAGGGGAAAAGGGTTTTAAAAGCCCGTCCTTTCTCCACACCTGATCAGGTGGGGGAAAGGACGGGCTTTTAAAACTTGTTTTCCCCGCTGAAGCCCTGGGCTCCAGCTGATCAGTGGTGGCTGGGGGGAAGCCTGTGGTTTCCCGGTGCCAATTGGGTGCGTTTGGGGGGGTGGCTTTTCCCCATAGGAATACATTGTTTCAATGCATTCTGATGGGAGAATGAAAACCGAAGCGAACAAAACAGAAATTTTCCCTTTGTTTCATTTCCTTTTTCTTTGATGGGTCCGTTACTCATTTTGTTCTGTAGCAAAATGGATAACGAATAACGAAACAAATAAAAAAATCCTTTTGTGCCCATCTCTATCCACTGCCTTTTGAAGTACTCCATTTACTTGTTAGTAATGCCTTTTTAATGTTTGTTTGCATTCATCTTTCTTGTAATTTAAATTCATTCATTTACATTTTCCCCTCTGGAACTGGAGAAAACAGTTCCATCTTCCAGGCGGCAGCCCTGAAGATAATAAGAGACCACTATTGTATCTCTTCTCTGTCTTCTCTTCTGGAAGCTAAATGCATCCAATTCCCTCAAAGGTTTATCAGAGGGCTTGGTTTACAGACCTTTTTCTTTTTTTCACCCTCTCCTGCACGTTTGAACTTTTCAATAAACTTCTTAAAACTGTGGTATGCTCAATTGGACACAATAGTCCAAGGGAGATTTGAACAAAGTACAGTAGAGTAGTACTATTTATTTATTTGATTTATATACAGTACTGCAGTATATCAAATAAATAAATATATATCAACACAATAAATATAATCAGCACAATTCAGTAGGAAGTACTACTACTTAGTTCCAGGCACTATACACTTGTTGATGCATCCATAGATAAGTTGCTATTTTGATTTGTTTAGAGGTTTGGTACAAATCTATGTAAAACAAAAGTTAAGTTGAAGGGAGCGTGCTAACTTATTTTTAGCACACACTGTTCATATTTGGATGGTGAGAAAGGTTGAAGGTTGTGTGGAGCATTTATTGTATTTGTTGAAAATGATCAGACTAGCTATTATGGCTGTGTAGGAAATTGTTTTAACTGGCAAGAGGAAAGTAAATCAGAGAAACCACAAAAAACAGTTTGCTGAATTTGAGCCAGAGTAACGCACACATTGGCTGAGGGTACAATGTTTTCATTAGAGGTTTTACAGATTAAGTATGATAAAATTAATAACTCATTCCATCTGATATGTGTCATGACTTTTAACTGAGGCGAAGACATGCCTGAGTTACTGACTGCCATTGTTTTTGAAAAGTTCCATTTTCCCTTCTTGATTTTAGGGCAACTTGTTTCTTATGGAAATAGACTTTCAGACAGCCCTGAGGATTGTGTTGTGGCCAAGTTAAAGGGAGTAGCCTCCTCCTTTTTCAAAGTCAATAGTTCTTAATGTTTTCATTACTTCAGAACAACTGAAGTTTGCTTGCACAAAAATGTGGGAGTTAGTGGGTGACTGGTTAAGATTGTATTACTTCTGGCAACATCAAAGCAGCACAATGTTGTGGTGTTAGGAATTTGTGAGATTTCATTTTAGTAGATTTTTTTCTTTCTGCTAGTCCCACTAGGAGGAAGTAAAAGATTGTTCAAAGACAAGCACAGCAACTTTTATTTTCAGCTCTATGTCATGGTAATATAGATGTATTTTCATCCTGTGCACTTTGTTTGTGGATCGAAATTGCAATTTATGCAGTGTTTAGGAAAAGGTAGGTCGGATTCCCAAGATACAAAGTGGAACCCTAAATTACAAAATGTAAAGTAAAATTCTCTATAGGACTTTACTTGAGAAAATTTTATTTCTGCGTAACTGATGGATCTAGAAATATGGAAGAGATTCTATATTGATTGTAATCCGTGCTTTTCAATGAATGATAGGATGGGCATTTAGCCCTGCTTAAAGTGACCTATAGGTTTTCTATGCTTATGGCCTGTTTTATGAGAACAGTCACACTGACAGCTTTCAGAATGCTATATAAATAAAAATATGATGTTAATACAAAAACCTTTCTGCTTTCTAGGAGCGTGATAAAAAGTAGAGCAATCCCATCCAACAGATTAAAAAGACCTTAAAAACTTTAGGAGTTTAGCTTCCAAGTAAATCACTTGAATACACAATGAAAATCAAGCTTTCGGCAGGAAAACATGTCTTGCCATCTTCAAGATATATACAGCATAATTACTACATTGCATATGGTAGTGTATCACAGAACATTCGGCTGGACTAATTGTTTAATTAATTTACTACTGTCCTTGTGAAATTATTTAAAGGGAGCCATGAATCACTCAGTCTTTGACCTCCCAGTTCACCACATTATTCTTCAGACATATCTTTGAAGACAGTGTGTGTGTGTGTGTGTGTGTGTGTGTGTGTGTGTGTGTGTGTGTGTGTGTGTGTGTGTGTGTGTGTGTGTGTGTGTGTTGTGTCGTTATAGTCGTGACGGACTCTTCGTGACCCCATCAGCCTCAAATACAAAAAGTGCAATTGAAACATATTTTTCATTTTACTAAAACACATACTGTGCCCAGTTTTCCAGGTATTCTTATCTAATGCAGACTTTTCTTCTTGGCCCAGTCTAAGGTAACACTGATGTTTTTTGCATTGAATATCAGTGCTTATTTATGTCTGTCCAAATATAATTGAAACCACAAGAATATAATATCTCATAAACACCTGGCATTTTTAAACCCAAACAACCCTTCATGGGCTCCATATACTGATTAGTCTTTTTAAATAGTCTAAAAACAGCTTTAATCCCAACCTTCTTTAACTATATTTTAAAATGGTTAGCTACTGTTCTGCAATAAGACAAAATTGCAGCATCTCTTATCAAATTATGTGGGACTGGGAACAGGGATTGTCACCCTCCTGATTCTGCTGACACGAGTTTTATTTCTTCATTGTGGTCTCTATAAATCACACATGTGAGTATTTCTGTGCCTGTGAAAAACTCATTGGAATATTCTAGAGCCCAAAATGGAAAGATTGTTGGGATTGCTCCCTGTGCATATCCAGTTTCCCCTCAGATCCATTTAGATGCCACTGAACAAGCTTTTCAGTTGCATTTCTTGAGCTTTTTAACATACCTTTATCCTCAAGTTGTTTGTAGTTGTCGTCGTTTCTCGTCTTTTTTTCCCCGTGGGCCCCCCTTTTAAAAAGGCATTCATTGTTAGCAGACATTTTCATCTTCTATGAAGCCCTCCTGTCTTTTTGTGTCCCCTTTCAAAAAGTATTGTATGCATCAACAAACTCTCCCTCACTGACAGACATTCTAATTGTATACTCAAAGGCTTTCATATTAAGGCCGTATCCCACCATTGCCCAATTACCAGCTATTTCCAGTGGGAGAATGATTTCTATAAACAGACTGATATACTTGCCATGGGGATCCCCCTCAGCCCGGTAATAGCAAACTTCTACATGGAACAGTTCGAAAAACAAGCTCTGAATGCGGCACCCTTTGCACCCACAGTCTGGTTCTGATATGTGGATGACAAATTCATGATTTGGAGCCACAGTGAAGATAAACTGGAAGAATTTCTATACTACCTCAACAGTATCCACCTAAATATACAATTCACCATGGAAAAAGAAGTAGAGGGGAAATTCCGATTCTTAGATGTCATGGTCACAAGCAAACTGGACCTCCAATTAGGACACAAAGTCTACAGAAAACCCACTCACACAGACTGGTACCTACATAAAAATTCTAACCACCACCCACAACAAAAAAGAGGCATAATCAAAACAATTGTAGACCATGCAAACCGAAAGGATGAAGCTGAATTCCTCAACAGTGAACTCAGCCACCTGAATTGGGCCCTACTGGCAAATGGCTATTCCAAGAATGAAATCAAAAGAGCTATCAAACCGAAAAAAGAACACCAAACTGAAGAAGAAAAACTGTCTCCAACAAACAAAGTATTTCTGCCAGACATAAAAGGGGTCACGGACCACATAGACAAAGTGTTGAAAAAAACACAAAGTGCAGCATCCAGACTAGAATCAAAGAACATGAAAGACACTGCAGACTAAAACAACCAGAAAAATCAGCACTAGCTGAACTTACTCTGAAACAAACTGGACACGAAATCCTCTTCCAGGCCACTGAGGAACTGGACAACACTACCAATCACTATATCAGACTACACAGGGAAGCCATTGAAATCCACAAACATAAGCACAGTTTCAACAAAAAAGAAGAAAGTCTAAAAACCAATAAAGCCTGGCTTCCAGTACTGAAAACTACTGTCTGAAAAGGGTCAAAAGTTCAATGATTCCTATCCAGCCACAAGCACCAGTGATCATTTCACGCAATAGAACAGATAACATCACTCATCAACTACAGAGAAAGATCTGTGCCACCCCTGAATCCCTCCATCACAAAACAATGTAACACCTATGCTCCTACATAGGGCAAGTTTCCTCTTTCCCACAACTTAAAAACCCCACAGTCTGACTTACTCTATACCCCCAGAGCACAGAGAGAACTCCTAGTTTCCTGAGCTCCTTGCAGAGTCTGACGAAACGTCAGGAAGAAAAACTTCCAGAACATAGCCAAACATCCCAAAAAACTCACAAAAGCTGTCAGACATTCTAAATGTTTGTATTCCCTCAGTGGAAGGCACCAAACTCAAACTTGCCAGCACTGTAGGAAATTCACAAATGTTCCCAACGGTTCCATCTTTGGAAAAATCACTTTCAGATGTCAGTTTTCTGTCCCAACAAAGCGAATCAGACGTTATCAGTTTCCAAAGCTCCTTCAATATAGTCTGTTGTGGACACTATACAACCTGACCAAAGATGATCGAAGACTTAAGATATATTGAATTTATACCTGTGCCTCTAGCCAAAAATGGAGGTGCTCTTTCAGCCTCAGGAGCACCATCTGCTCAGTTAACTGCCAGAGTGGCCTTGGTGACAAAAAACATGTTCTTGGTCTGGGGGGAAAATAGCTCCACTGAACCTGATTCCACATGGAAAATGTTTAAGAACAAAATAGAAGCCTAGGACTTTGAAAGACAATGTGATGGCTTTGAAAAAGCCCAGCCACTAGCAGCCATGTTGTCTTTCAAGACTCGAAGGATGAATAAGAACACCTGGGGTTTGCCCTTGGTGATGAAACACATTATCTTCAGACTTTGTATCCGTCATTCAGACAGTCTCCAAACTGAATTCAACTAACTTAGCACACTCTAAGGATACTGTTGATGTTTCAAAAGAGTCTAGGTTTGGAACCAGAGATCTCTTCTTTGAGACAGAGATACACATCACACTCATCTTCAGAATTAGGTTCTGTAGTTCGAGGGGGTGAAAACTCACCACATCAGAAGATCCTCCGAAAGACCTCACCAGGAACCTAAAGCAGAACTGGATCCAAGGTGCTCTGTGCTGTTCATTTATGGCCCAATGCCCCATAATTACCAGGGGCTTCAATAGCACATTACCCAACCTCCATGAATACCTGGAGTGGAAAAACAGGAGAAACTTGGCTCTTTCTAAGGTATGCCTAAGTTTCTTCCAGTGTGTCTGTACGGAAACCTGAAATCTGAACTGCTGGTGCACTGGCATGGATGCTCCATACCCACATGAATGAAGCAAGATGATTCAGTACCAAGTTTATGCATACTAAACCTTGCCAGTTGAGCATGATCCTGGTGCATCAGTTTCAAGATTGCATATGGTGGAAAAATCAAGCAATGGCAAGAAGAAGATAGACACCTGGTCCACATCTCTGAACTACAATCTGGCTGACACATTGGCACTGAGGTAGAGAAAATACTGGTGAGTTTTGTCCTGGCACAGAAACATCCATATGTGTGAATTCACAGGTGACCACTTGAAGAACCACCATTACAGCTGAGTAACCTATTGTTATTTAGAGGTGTCCTACCTTACTATATGATAAAAGAGGGAAAGGACCTCATAATGGTAGAACACAATACTTGGACATGTTGCAGCTTATTAGTGTTTGAACTCTGAAATCACTCTCAGATCGGTGAATGAGTGTGTATCACTTTTTTAAAGCTAACGTTGACTATTGTAGTGATAATGTGGTACTTAACATCTACTCAAAAACAGTTTCGCACAGCTCTGCTGCGTTTATATTACTTGGTAATATAGGCTTCTCTAAAGTTAGCTACATTTGAAAACATAGGAAATAGTTAAATACTTTAGTTTAACCATTTGGCTGGACCATGTTTGAACAACACCTGGTATCAAAGGAGAACTGAGGTTTTGCTCTCCACCAAAAGTGCTTTGCTTGAGGCTGTTCCTGTAATTTGGACAGAAATATTTATTTTTAAGACCATTTACTATGCACTAAGGTTTTACAGCTAGTGCCAGATTATATAACTTAGAGGAAAATACTTTATGGTCAAAGTACATTTTGGACAGCTTGATAAAACAAGTGATAATAATACGTTTTATCCTTGGATTCCCTCTTGTTTATTCTGTTTTGAAACGAGGTGCTAGCTTAATGGAAATACCATATATACATAAAAGTGACATAAATATATTGAGCAAGGAACCTAATTATTTGGAAGTATTTTATTTTTCTTTTGGGGATCAATAGAGACCATAACAAGGAACTCTTCATGTACATATTAGGCTTGTATAACATCAGTCAGCAGTGTTTTTGAGTTATTTGTCTCTTGCAGAGTCCTTCCTTCACAACAGGGTGTCATCTTTTTTCTTTCTTGATGTCTGAATCATTACATACAATTAAGAAGTACAGTAACCCCCCACCAATCGCGGGGGTTATGGACCCACCCCACCTACGATGCAAGAAAATCCACGATATGTGGAGGGGGGCGGGGGGGCATCTTACCTCCCGCCACTGCCCGTCTGCGCGGCTCGAGCCTTCCCGGGGGAGCCGGGCTGAGCAGCGCGGAGCGACCGGATCGCTCCACGCCGCCCCTCCCGGCCGCCCTGAGCCTTCCCGGGGGAGCCTGGCTCAGTGGCGCGGAGTGACCAGATGGCTCTGCGCCGCCCCTCCGGGCCGCCACGAGCCTTCCCGGGGAGCCTGGCTGAGCGGCGCTGAATGACCGGATCGCTCCGCGCCGCCCCTCCCGGCTGCTCTGAGCCTTCCTGGGGAGCCTGGCTGAGCGGCGCTGAATGACCGGATCGCTCCGCGCTGCCCCTCCCGGCTGCCCCGAGCCTTCCCGGGGGAGCCTGGCTGAGCGGCGTGGAGCAACCTGATCGCTTCGCGCCGCCCCTCCCGGCCGCCCCAAGGCTTCTCGGGGGGTTCGTGGGAGGGCGGCACGGAGCGACCTGATCGCCCCTGCCGCCCTCCCATGCACCCCCCCCGAGGCTTCTGGGGGGGCAGGGCAGAGCGACCCGGGCCCCCCACCCACCCCACGGTGCAGGTACTGCAATCCCGCGTTGTAGCAGGGCCGTGGTACCTGAACCGCGAAATGGGGGGGGGGGGGTAACTGTATATTAGATATTTTTTACCTAATAATGGACAATGATAAGAACACCAATCCCTAGCTCATTAAGTTACTTAATGTTTAAATTATGTTTTAAGAGGTGAGTACATTTATTTTTCCCCCATGTTATATTCCTAGAATTCTCAGTCATTTATTCTGGATTCATAGATGTGCTTTAAAAAGTCACTGATTTTAATTTGGGAGGGGCCAATAGTAGCTGAAAAGCAGATAATCAATTTTTAAGCTTATATGCTTAATTGTAAGGTGCCCAAAGGTTTCTGGGCGCCTTACAATTAAAATGAACAATCAAAACAATTAAAACATTAAAATGGCAATAAAAATTAAAACAAAAAAAACATTTAAATACAATAAATACAGTACACTAAAATAGCTGGATTTGATGTACAGTAGATGCTTTCGATAATTTACTATTAGCTGTTTTCTCTTTCCATATATCACTAGATACAATGCCACTTCTTCCCCCTCCTCCTCCAGACCCAAGCCGTTTGTGTCTTTTTCTTCACTGGCTCATGGCGACCCATAGTCCCACACAGAATGCATTACAATAGTCTAGCCTGGAGGTCACTAGGTTACAGAATTACTTTACACACTGCTGGGCCATAAATTTATTCACAAATAATAAGCCTGGATCATATTACCATCTTCTGCTATTGAAATACAGGAGAAGTTTGCTGATAGGAAGGTTTCCGTCCACTTGTCTGTTGTTACTCTCAAGTGCATGTTCATAGACACTATGGTCATGGTTGAAGCTCTGTGTATAATGTTAATTTTTTAATGAACATTGTCTGGGGTTTTAGAGGAAGATGTTGTACCAGATAGTTTATAAACAAAATAAACTGTGCAGTTGTTCAGCACTGCTGTTACTATCCCTCTAGCATCCTTTTCTGTAACCATGGTAGATTATATTTGGAAGTCAGACTTGAGTAATACAGCGCTTCCGTACTGTCTTATGAGCTTATCAGCTGTACGTCTCATGCCAGATATTCTGGGGTGTCTGACAGCAATCCCTATATGTTTCCTGAATACAAAGAATATCACTATCTTGTATCTGGCGGAACTGATGCATTCACTCTTTAGGTGCTGAAAAACCCTCTGTGTTAATAGAGATTATAGTTAACTTTGGTACTCATGAGGGTGTAATGTTTCTTCTAAGATGTGCCCACGTAGAGCATCATCGGTGATGCACAGCGGCAGCTGGAGTCAATACCCACTTACTTCTGGATTTCAGTTGAAACCCCCACCCGCTGTACACATTTGGAAGAGGCTCCTGAATTACAGGAAACATTGCAAGGCCCCTTTTGTTTATTTTGTAAACTGCCCTGGGTAGTGCATTTTGCGTGAAGGGGGTGGTACAGAAATATCCATCCATCCGTCCGTCCATCCATCCATCCATCCATTCACTCATTCATTCATTCATTCATGGCTGCTTGTGGGCAGTCATAATCAAACGGTGCTTTTGGAGTGAATGGGCCAGCTGTCATGGTTCTGTTGTTGCCCATTGGATGCCCATATGAAAGATGGGCATGAACCCCTTGTATGGCAGTTCATGCTGGTCCATTGGATGAGCAGGTATTTGGTGCTTCCCAGCTCTGCCTCCTCTGATGGGCACCCACTCAGAAGCAGCACGATAGGAAGTGGAGCAAAGAAGCCTGGGTGCTCCTTTGAGCGGGTCCCTGCTTGAGGAGGTGGGGCTGGTAATCTCCAAATACTAGTTTGTCCAACTGGTACGAACCACTAAACCAGTGGTTTGTGCCCATCTCTAGCCCAAATGTGTTAACGTTTTCACATTATCTGGGGGAGCTTCTTTTGTGTGTGATGTCACTGTCAGAGGCAGATTGCTGCTAATTAAAGACTCCCTTTTTTAATTTAAAAGAGAGAGGGAGAGAAGGTGGTCTAAACTTCAAAATAGAAAAGAAAGCAGTCTGCCACTGCTGATGAGATTATTCCCACTGGACTGGCAGAGCTCTGCAAAGGAATACTGACCATTTTATTATAATTCATGATGTTCAAAGAGCTGGTAGGTAAAAGCCTCTATTCTGCAAGCAGATGTCTGTTTATAGAATAGGAATTTGTCTTCCACTTCCCTGCACACTTCCCTCCCCAGATCTGGTATTCTGAAGCAAATTTGGATTGTGTACGTGGAGTGCTTTTGGGAAAGGAGGCCTATCATTATTGTTAGTTCTGCTGGTGGCAAGATACCATAGACTGCAATTTGCACAACTTTTGCATAGAAACAATTTCTGAAAGCAAAGGTACAGTTATGAATGGAATTTTACCTGGTGGTCTGAAGATACTGAAAGTGAACCCTTGATGATAATCTAAAGTTTGCATCTCCATAGCAAAGTTTTATTTTGAACTTGTTTCAGGAAATGTATTGTAGGGACTATGGGAAGATTAATCTTGATTTTTCTTTAGTAAGCGATAAAACTACAGTTCCAGCATCATCCAAGGGATTATGAAGCAAGAATGTAATTTGTATTTTAAAGAATTAAGTGGAAAGTTAACTTGTCAGTGAATGAGATATATGCAGAACGTGTTGTGAACAACATGTACAGTATACCCCATTGTCTCTTTGGAGACATCATTATTCTCTGATTGAGATACAACTGGAAAATAAGATTTCTATTGTATATGAGTGTATATGTGTAAATATATGATAAATAGTACTTTGCTGTTGTTTTATCACTGCTAATATTGACCAGACAAGTTGATTGGATGGAAGAACATGTAGTTAAGCTAGGGACTCCATAAATAGGCTAGAATAGATAGAGGAAATAGCCCTTAGATCTTTATCAAGGGTGGTGACAAAAGGCACCTTCCCAGGCTGTATAGGAAAGATAGCATGCAAGTCAGTGTTTCTCAGAATTGATGTTCTTGGACCACAACTCTCAAGAAATCTAGCCAGCATGATCATTGGTTAGGGCTTCTGGAGTCCTGAGTTTGTTATCCACATGTGTAGGAACTAGCAGGAGCTCTCTGCATTGTGAGAGGAGCACATGAAGAATGCTTGGTATTAGAGATGGGTGTTTTGTTTCAGAAGGGGACTGGTTCCGAAATGAAACACGCCAGCACAGCTGGCACTCAGAACGCAGTCCCACCCTCAGGAACAAGATCAACCACTGTCTTACCTTTCTTTACCTTGCGCTGGGCGAAACTCCAACTAGGAAGCAGCCTCTGATGCGTCATCTTTTTCTCTCCCTGGTGCTGGCCAATCAAGAGCTTGGAGACTCCTTCCTGGTTGGGTTTTTGCCCAGTGTGAGGTAAAGCAAGGTAAGGCAGTGGCTGATTTTGTTTCGGAGGGTGGGACTGGGTTCCAAGCTCCAGCTGTGCTGACGTGTTTTGTTTTGGAACCAATCTCCCTCTGAAATGAAACGCCCATCTCTACTTGGTATAAAAAATCATAAAGAATAAAGATTCAAGGGTGTAAAAGCACTTGGTATCTTAAAGAGGGATTTCCAAGTGAACCAAACAACACTGAGAAAATTTCTATGCTTTTCTGACTGAATGCGTACTTGGCATTACTTGGATATGTTTGGTGCCAGCAGGAAGGTCACTCCAGACCTGGAAGCTTTATGTAGTCAAATATAAGGCAAGATATTTCTTGATTTCATTAGGATGAGGGTGATTGGCTTTGTGGGTCTAATTGTGGGTCTTAAACCAAGGCATAAAGAGGCAAGGAGTTTTTATCCATTTGAGTAGTAGCCACTGGAGACCAATCTTGCAAACACAAACTGTCCTGGGTTCTCAGAACTTGGCAGCTAGCTGTTAAAATCAAAATCTAGGAAAAGCAAAGTCAAGTATTGGGTTAAAAAGAAGATTAACTCTTGCTTCCTGGTAACTTACATTATAGCAGTGGTCTGTGAAAATGAGGGACATTATAGCTGGCAATAATATTAATGAGATTTTAGTGTGTTGAGTTTGAACTGTTTTATATTGTTATTATTATTTATTTTAGAGTATTTGTACCCCACCTTTCTCCTTGGAAAAAGACCCAAAGCGGCTTACAGTAATGAGGGCTTCATTATCATTATCATTATCTTTATATGCCTGATAAGAGGACATAATCTTTGTGATCTTTCTTTTGCCAAAGCCGACATTTTATAATCACTTTTTTCAAGAACATGTATGTTACGATCTCTTAAGTGTTTTGTATCATCATTTTGTTGTTAATTCCATCCTTTCATTTGTTTTCATAACTTGCCTGTATTTTGTAGGTGTAACAATGAAAGCCTGCATAAGCTGCCACAGCAATGGCTATACAATGTACTGGAAGAAATTAAAACTCAAGATCCTTCATCTAAACTTTGTGCTACTAGACGTAGTGCTGGGATTCCATTCTACATACAGGTATCTAGATGTGTATCTGATCTTTATATGGTTGTGGTGTCTTGTAGACTCTTCCATGAGAAACACATGGTAGTCTTGCCATTTAAATATATAGAAATACATATGTATTTTTTCTGCTTGTTTTCTACTCAGTACACCTATTTATTGTTGGGCTTAGTTTCATTCAGATGTAATCCAAAGAACTAATTTGGCATGCATTTGCATTTTTACAATTCCATTGCATATACAGTGGACCCTTGTATAACAAATGGTTTGTATAATATAAAATCTGTACAACATAAAAAATTCTGGAGATAGGGGAAATTTGCTTAACAGAATCACCTACGGGGTGAATCCATACAACATAAAAATGGTCACAATTAGGCATTACTCTGTTTTCAATGTATACCTATGAGAAATTTGTATAAAGGAAGATTTGCTTTAACATAATTTCATTTGGAATGAATTAATTCCTTTATACAAGGTACCACTGTATATTTTAAAAATGCATAAATTAAATGGAATGTGGAATGTACCAAACTTTTGAAAGGAGGATCATTCTAGAGAGGTCTATGCCTATTTAGAAAAGGATGCAAAGTTCAAGAGGGATAGCAAGACTTGAACTGCTACTAGCAATATTGTTATTAGACAAAATCCATTGACAGTTTTATCTGTTCAAAGAACATGTAATGTTTGTATCTGTGCAAGGAGAGAGGAAGGGAAGAGCATCTCCCATTGCGTACGTTGCTGTTGCTTGCTTGACACTGGATGGAATCCATAGTTCTTTTTGGTAGTAACATTACTGTGTCCTGCATTTGATAACTTATATACTCGAGTATAAGCCAAGTTTTTCAGCCCTTATTTTTGGCTGAAAAAAGCCCCTTGGCTTATACTCATGTCAATATAAAGCAGAAGAGATAGGGGATGGGGGAGACGCCACTGGTGGCACACGGCTTTGCCCCGCTTCACCCATCACCGAGGTGCCTGGCTGGTTTCCCTCCACTGCCCGCCGCTGTCCCTCGGGTGGCCCATAGGCTTCCACCAAACGCGCCACCCCCACGCCCACCCACCCGCCGTCCCTCCTTCCCCGGCGCCGCAGCTCTTGCCCACCCACGTCCTCCCTGGAGGCCACTGCTGCTGCTGTGGCTTGCTGCTTCGGTGGCGGGGCTTTGGCGAGCAGCTGTTATCATTTCAAGCGGGGCTTCACGAGAGCCCGTGTGGGAGCAGCAGTCAGCTTAGAATGTCATCTGAAGTCCCAGCCGCATTCCAGCATTGCTGGGGGAGGCATGCTGAGAACTTGGGAAAGGAGATGGGGTGAGGAAGACCATGCAGGGTCATCATCCCGAAAGTGTTCCCCTCAGTAAGTTGTGAAAAGAACCGGGCAGGGTTCTTGTCTTTTTTGGGAGCACCTAAAGTTATTCTGTCGGACTTGGCGGTCTGGCCTGCTCCTCCCAAGCTGTGCCCGATGGGGGCGGGTTTTGAGGCGGGAATTATCCAGGCAGAGGAAGAGGGCAAGCACGTAGCGGCGGCTGGGCTTGCCCTCTTTCCCTCCCTGGCGGAGGCGGGGGAAGCCGTTGGTTGTCTGGCGGAGACCCCTCTCTCTCTGACTCCCCTCCTTTTTTTACTCTGACACTCTCCTGGCGACCTACAGAAATGCCCCATGGGCCGAAACGCCTCACCTGTCACCCCCGCCCCTGCCTCCATCCCAAACAGGGTCCCTTTTTCTGTCCAGAGCCCTCGCCTCTTGTTGCCATTGCGGGATCAATGTCGACCAGAATTGGGTGGGGAGGTTTTGCAGAAACATGGCGGGTAGGTGGCACCTCTCTTTCACCCTATCCCCGTGTTTATGTGTGTGTTGAGGGGGTGGATGAAAGGACCGGAGAATCATGGGGTGCTTCTCACTCAGGCGTGCTGGTGCGTGGGCACGCGTGTGCGCTGTCTTAGGGAGGTGTGACGAAAGCAACCAGTGGCGAAAGCAAACCTCTTCCCAGGAAAGGGAAGGCAAATGCAGGGAGAGGGAGGTGCCCGAACTCATACTTTCTCCAAACTCCGCGCTGTCCCCCAGCCGGCTTGGGGAAGGCAGCGGAGGGAAATATACTCGAGTCAATCACAGTTTTGAGGCAAAATTAGGGGCCTCAGCTTATACTCGGGAGGGCTTATACTCGGGTATATATACGGTATATAGTATAAAGAGTATTAGAAAGATAATGAAACTAAAGGCAGACAACACTGAGAGTATTGAAAGAGAATGCATTGCCTTTTGTCTCCAGTGCCCTGATTTGTTAAAATTAAGCTATGCTCAAAGTGGTGGATCAAACACCCTGCCATCACTGTGTGAAGGAAAAAAGACAAACATCTTTTCATGTGGATTGTGATAGGACTAAAGACTATTTTAGATTGTAGCTAGACATGGGTATTTCATTTCAGAACGCCAGCACAGCTGGCGTTCGGAATGGAGTCCCACCCTCCGGAACAAAATCAACCCCAGTCTTACTTTGCTTTACCTCGCGCAGGACACCAGGAAGCAGCCTCTGATGCATCATCTTTCCCTCTCCCTGGCACTGGGAGGCAGGATGATGCATGTTTTTGCACAGTTCCTGATTAATATTACTCAAACTACTTTCTGTACAGTTCATTTTTTTCATGGATTGTCACTGAATATGGTGCAGGTACAATATATGATAGTTTGGTATCAGTAGGACTGAAGAAGCTACTTGGATGAGTAGTGAAACGTTTCACTCTCATAAGAAAAATAGTCCAGTTGCCATGAATCAACTTCCAGATTTAACATACAACAAACCTGGTCTGTGGATTAGATTTGATGCTTTCTTTACTCAGTTCTATCTGGAGTATTCTGGAGTTGTAGCCTTTAAAAGTATGCTCTGTATACATATGTTAAACCTTAAGAAATCAGAGTTTAAGTCTGTTCAAAGTTGATTGCAGAAAGATTAATGAGTAATTCTTATGCACCTTTCTTTCTTTCTTTCTTTCTTTCTTTCTTTCTTTCTTTCTTTCTTTCTTTCTTTCTTTCTTTCTTTCTTTCTTTCTTTCTTTCTTTCTTTCTTTCTTTCTTTCTTTCTTTCTTTCTTTCTTTCTTTCTTTCTTTCTTTCTTTCTTTCTTTCTTTCTTTCTTTCTTTCTTTCTTTCTTTCTTTCTTTCTACTCTAGGCTTTACTGGCATCAGAACCAAAGAAGGGGAAAACAGGATTACTGAAGATTACAATGAAAGAATTGATAGATTTAGCTGCGCCTTCAAATGTACCATCAAGCACAATCCCTCAGGTAAACTATGTTTTGTTTCAAAACAAAAAGCTTGTGAAAGCACATCCTTTTGATACATATGGCATACTGTTCTAGAAGAGTAATGCAATTTAAACTGATACCAGTGGCTCTCCTGTAAAAACTTGCACATTCAAGGCCAAAGTTACGGCCAGTATTCAATGGTAATGAAACTGCAGAATTAATTTCCATAGGGCATTATAGTTCATACATATATTGTGGATGTGTTTCAGTGGATGTTTCCAGCAGAGCCTAGCTAATGAAGATCTATTCTGAGAAATAGTGTTACTTCTGTTAAATGCTGTGCTAGGAAACAAATAAGCGGGTTTTGCTAAGCAGGGTCGGCCCTGGTTAGTACTTGGATGGGAGACCACCAGGGAATACCAGGTGCTGTAGGCAACTGGAGTAAGAACTAGCAAGCCACTCCTGTATTCCTGCCAAGAAAACTCCATGGACATGGGGTCACAAAGGGTCAGTCAGAACTGTAATGACGCAACACACACAAACACTGTGTTTGGTGACGAATTGTACCCCCCACTCCACCCCATCCAGCACAGAATGCTTCATTAGAGTTACTTCTTTGAGCCTGCATAGTGATTTTGACAATCTTGGGATATGGCCTGTAAATCTTAATCACAATAATTATGATTTATAAAATGCTATAAATAGTTGCTGTGTTGAAAATTGTGTTATTTTGGGGGTGTAGCAGTAAAAATATTTCTAATTATCATAAGCCAAAGGTGATGACTTTTGAACTACAGTCTCTGGTTTTGATGCTACCATGTTGAAAAGAGATAAATTGAATTTGCCGAATATATTTGAAAACACATTGCTTCTTCAGGAACAACCCTATAACAGATGTTATTTTTTCAAGGCAGGTACGCTTAGGTTATCATCTCTGCATGGATTACTTCCAGGATTGGGAGTGGCAATCTGAAATGCAGGGTTTTTTTGTAGATAGGGCCAGGGGTTGCTATATTTTTAGTAATGAATTAGAAGCACATAATTTTGAGGTTCTTGCTAAGACCTAAGTTGCCTGTATTGACTTTTCTCATTCAGGTCCATGCTTTAAATATCTTGAGAGCTTTATTCAGGGATAACCGCTTAGGAGAAAACATCATTCCTTATGTGGCAGATGGAGTGCGTGCAGCAATATTAGGTTTTACATCTTCTGTCTGGGCAGTAAGTTGATCCTTTACCTTTAATATATTAAGTTGGAAGGCTGCATGTTAATGATAGTAGCCAGGGCATTGATTATGTTTCTCAATAACACTGTAATGTCTGATTAATTTTTATGATTTTTTTTAATGGAGTTCGATGGAATATATGTTGAGATGACAGCATGCTGGCATGGGGGAAAGTGCTATAAAATAGCCTGGAGAACTGCTGGAATTTGGTTCTTGGTATTCTCTTGCATCAACTAAGCTTTTATTTGGCTTTATTTGACTTTTATTTGGTTTCCAACAATGAAAGCTGAACATTTTTCTGACCTCACAGGGAAACACAGCTGCGTTTTCTTTCTGGCATGCAAAGCAAGTTCTGATTGATTGATTCTTGAAAGTAACTGGGTTTTAATATTAAATGTCTCTTTAATATTTTCACTGGGTTATCTGGGCCATTAGAGATAATAATTGAGTTTAACCAATATCAGTGTGTTTCGTCTAAGGTGACTTTTACCTTCAAGTGCTGATTGCATATGTCGGCCAAAATCCTGTGATTCACATATGCCTGTATAATTCGAACAGTATACAAGTGGTAAATAAACACTAGTTCTCCTTATGTACCAAATCACACAGACCTGTACTTCTTAATTAACAGCAGTTTACCATAGTTACTTCTGCTGTTTAACTTACACTGGCATCCATTCTGGAGTGTAGTGGAATTCTGTTCATTGGTTTTCAGTCTTTGTAACAAACATCTTAAGTCGATGCTGGAATTTAAAAGTACATTTTAAAAGTACTATCTTAACTCTAAAATGTGATGTTAGATAAAAGAAGCTAACATGATGTTGTAAAAGCCAAAAATGTCAAATCAAGAAAATACAGTAATAGAATAAAAGCAGCTGCTAACCAATCTGCTACAATATTAGCATATTATCAAAATTCTTCTATTCGGAAGATCATGAGGATAGCTGTTCTCAAAGATAGTTCACTTTCCAGAGTTCTAATATTAATGTAATGAATTTGTCCTTTGATTCCCAAAATTTGTGTTTTCGGTGGACTGCAGATTACAGCATTTAGATTATTCATGTTTTATTTCTAATAAGCACAATGATTAAATCCTGTTTGAGATGGATAACAACACACTATATTGGAAAATTCAACGGGGGAAATCATTAGTTAGCACAGAAAATGTACTGTGAGTAACGCATCTGTCTTCTGCAGACATAACTAAGCAAGAGGATTTTGGCCAGTGTTGGGATAATGAGGCTTCTTAATTAAGTAGTATATTATTTCCTACCAAACATCTTTATCTAGGGACCTGGGTCCCACCAAAGAAGAGTTTCCAACTATTCTGTTACAGTACCATTATCATTTTTAATCATTCACAGTATGTTTTAATCATCTAAGTACTGCATTAGTCTTGTTGAAGTAAACATAAACTAACAAAAATGATCATTTCATTTGTAGGCGAAATTTGAAATAGTAGTACGGGAAATATTTTGCTTATATTGAACACAACGTGCTTTTCACATTTGCAAAAGGACAATAGGGAGTGAAGGACAAGGAATTCTTAGTGTTGTTATGAAAATCATGTACCCTTCCTACATGGTTTCTGCATATTACTAGTGCTATATACCGTGGCTATGCCAGATCCACTGCCTTAGACAACAACTTGAATGGCCTTCAGCATAATGGATTTTGTTGTCTATTTTTATTCTTTAAAATGTCTGCAAAGATTCTCAGTCATTCAGGTGAGGTTATCTTGAAGTTGAGTCATGGCAACTGGACTTCTTTTCTTCACAGAGTGATCTCTCAAGAAAAGAAGTCCAGATGCCATGACTCAATTTCCAGATATTCTTTAAAATGTTTTTTAAATCTGTGCCTACTCCCTGTACAAATGGGACTCACGAGTGCATCCTTATTCAAGACAGAACATACTGGAGACACATAACGTTCCTTTTCCTGGCTCAGTCGTACATGTAACTTTTGGAAACAGTTCAGAGAAATCAAATTCCAAGCACGTAACAATGTTGTCTGCTGACCTGTTATTTTAGGAGAAATGTAATACACAAATAGTAAATTGATGAGTAAAATATGACACTTTTGGACACAAACCTTTTTTTGGTTTATTTATTAGGTGAGAAATTCATCTACTCTGCTCTTTAGTACCCTCATTACAAGAATATTTGGAGTGAAGAGAGGAAAGGATGAGAACTCGAAAAAAAATACGTATGTTCATTGTGATGTTAAAAATCTCCATATACAGTGTGATATTACCAGGACAATCTGGGAAAAAATGCTTACTTTTAAAGGCTTTATGGCAAATGTTGTGTAACATTTTACTGGGTCAGATGCTAAGAATTAAGTTCTGGTGTGTGTGTGTGTGTGTGTGTGTGTGTGTGTGTGTGTGTGTGTGTGTGTGTGTGTGTGTGTGTGTGTGTGCATGTGTGCGCGCGCGCATATTTAAACACCCCGTGAAACAGCAAATGTTAACTTTGGTTTTTTTAAAAAAGCTCTAGGCTAATTTTTTTGCTGGCCCTCTTTCTTTTGAAATATTTCTTGAGAAATGTGACGTGTGTGAACAGGGGATTTGATTACACTAAATGAAACAGTGAAAATTGATAGAGGAAATATCATGTACAGGTGGTAATGTACAGCTTCCAATAAATAGTATTGGCTTGAAATGAGCAGCACAAAAAGCTGCATGGTCTTGACAAGACATAATAATACATGGACACAGATGTCTGGAATTTGAAATGTAGTGTTGAAGGACAGCATTTTGGTTGCTTGATGGTACTTCTTTGTAGTCTCTGTGGTTCACACCCATGGGTTCATTCGGTGACTATGCAATCATATCTGGAACAGTCGAGATCCTACAAATCTACTAATCCATGTTGTTCCACTACTTCTTTTTTATTTTTAAAATTATTTTATTTATATATTTTAGAGTATTTTTACCCTGCCGTTGTCCTTGGAAATGGACCCAAGGCGGCTTACAGTAATGAGGGATAATATGCAGTTCAGTACAATTAAGACACGTTCAAGGATTGATTGAGAACAGGGAATTGAGGATCATCTTGCAGCATTAAAAGACAACATTACGTTAAAGCTACAGGAGAATGCGAGCAGTTAAAAGGAGAGTAAAATTCCATGTAAAGTTTGAGTGATGGAAACTAACATTGAAAACATAATGTCTGTGTAATCACATAAGGTTGTAAGTGGTTATAAACACAAAGTCTGTGTCCTATAGATTCATGTGAAAGACACATAATAGGTAGTCCATCATTCAGGGAAAGCTAGCCTGAAAAGAAAAGACTTTGCCTGTTTCTGGAAAGACATCATGTATTTATTTTGTTGTATTTTGTATTTATACAAAATACAACAAAGAAAATTTCAGAATACAAATTACAAAGAAAACAAAGCATCAGCAGCAGTGCACCCCTTCACCAGCAGAATTATTCTTCCTATTTTCAGTCATTATCCTCCTCTCCAGAGCAGAATTGATTGTTGCGCGGAAGCTTTACTCTTATCTCTTAAAAGCACATAATCAATAAATCTACCCCAAATCTCATTAAAAATATCTCTTTTTAACCCTCCTTTTAAATCTTTAAAGTACATGTCAATTTATCGTTTAAAGCAATATTCCATAATTCATTATACCATTCATCTAAATATAGTTCATGTTTGGATTTCCAGTTTGTAGCTATTATTTCATCCTGTTCCACTAACCCTGCTCTGCTCCTACCATGTATCCTTAGTTCTCTTTCAGCCACAGCTAAGGTAACACCTTCAGAGCATCTGGAGCCTTGCTTTTCATCAAGATTGCCTATATGGATAGGCCACCAATTAAAAAAATCATTGCAAGTTTTCATACAAAGCATGTACCAGAGACCTTTGGGTAGTGGGCGGCATATCAGTTGAAATAAATAAATAAATAAATAAATAAATAAATAAATAAATAAATAAATAAATGTCCAAACATGGCAAAAAATGAGGTTTGCCAGAAAATTGTTCTTAGATGTAAAAGTTCTTGGCAAGATGATTTTCACCAGGCACGCTTGTCTTCGATGAGGCAGTAAGTGGTAGGGTTGTTGTAAAGCTGCATCTGAAGTCAAGGGGAGTTTCACACTGCAGCCCTTCAAATAAAGGGACATAGGTCCTGCAAACCCACTCACATCTCCTCTCCATTTGGCTCTCTGAGACGTACAAGTCCCTGTTAAGCTGGGGTGGGTGGGGGTGGGGAAGGGTTGATGCAGAAAACCCAGGTGCTCCACTTGGGGACTGGGGTAAAATTTAGTAAACCCAGTAGGTATAGCCAATTGGGAACCACATTAAAGAAAAGGAATATTTCCAAGTGGGTGCAGTCCTGCTGGTGTTGAGAGTCTGTGTGCCTTCTTCTTGGTACGTGGAGAGGGAGGGCCTTTCTTGGTATCTTCGTAGTTCCATTGAAGTAAAAAGAGGGTTAGGGTTAGGGTTATACGAGGTTTTGTTATATGAGGGTCCACTGTACATAAGAACATAAGAATAGGTTTGCTGGAACAGGCCACAGCCCATCCAGTCCAGCATTCTGTCTCACACATTGGCTCACCATTTGCTTCAGGGTATTCCCAAGCAGATGTCTTCACCTGCTTAAGATTCCCTGCAATGGCATTGAGAGATATCCTGCCTATCTTTCCAACCCGGAGGTTGTCCTTAGGCATCCACAATGGTAGCCATTGATACCCTTGTTCTCCATGAACTTGTCTAATCCTTTCTTAAAGCAGTGAAGGCTGACAGCTGTCACCACTTCTTCTGGCAGGGAGTTCCACAGACCTGTGATCCTCTGGGTGAAAAAAAGTACTTTCTCTTATTTGTTTGAGGTCTAGCACCCAAAAGTTTCATGGAGTGTCCCCCGGTTCTATTGTTGTGCGATAGAAAAAACAGTTTTTCCTTATCTACTTTGTCCACACCGTGTGTGATTTTATAAACTTCAATCAGGTCACCTCTTAGGCGCCATCGTTCATGAGTGAAGCGACCCAGCCGTTGCAGCCTCAGATGGTAAGGAAGGTGTTCCAGTCCCCTAATAATTCTGGTTGCCCTCCTCTGCACTTTTTCCATTTCCATAATATCCTTCTGGAGGTATGGTGACAAGAACTGTACACAATACTCCAGATAGGGCCTCACTATGGAGGCAAAATGACACTTGCTGAATTATTTTTTATACCCTCCCTACTGGTCCCTATCATTGAGTTTGCTTTTTTCACTGCTGCAGCACACTGGTTGACACCTTCATTGAGTTGTCCACCGGGACACCAAGATCCTTTTCCTGGTATATTTGTGTAGATCACATTAAAAGGTGAACAAGAAAATTTTCCCCTGGTGTTGTATGTGACGTTGTTGGGACCTGTCATTGTGAGGACTGAACTGGCATGTTATTTGCAGCAGGGTAGATTTGACCAAACTCCAGGAGGCAGTGGAAGACAGAAGGGCCTGGCGTACTCTAGTCCATGGACTCACAAAGAGTTGGATACGACTGAACAACAACAGAGATCCCATCTTTGTATCAGTGTTGTTCAGTCTCTTGTGTGTCACAGGTTGCTTGAAATTAAGGGATTGCCTATAAGGAAGTTCTCATGCCCAACAAGGGCATGAGAGAGTAAAACGTTCTTGTGAATAATGGGGTGAGGGTTGTTTATGGTGGGTGTGAGTGGTGTCAATTGTGGGCTGAAAGTGACAACTAGTAGTGTTTGGTTATTTTCTCTCCTGGGTCTGTCTTGCACTGGATTGCTTCCGTGTATTTGTCTTGTTGGTTAGTCTGTTCTTAAATTATACTGCATGGGTATTGTAGTTTGAGTCTCCAGTGAAGAGACTAATTGATCTCCTTTTTTGAGTTTGAAGATGGGTAAGTCTTACCCCAGGGTAAGCATGCAGTGGATTGCATTCCTGGTTAAATAGTAACCCTTTTTATATGACTTAAATGATGTACTGAAGTCCAAAGCAGAGCAGTGAGCTTTGCAGTGTATGTTCATTTCTTGGGTGCTTTTCACTGTGCATCATTTCTGCTGCATTACATCTTAATCTTAGTAGCTCCCTTGTGTATATTATGGGGTATACAGGGTTCTGTGAAGGTACAGGGATTCTTTTATTCTTTTGGTGCAATTGAAATGCATTTGATCGCACCCTGGAATTACTACAGCATTTATGATGTATTGTCTGAATCATGCAGAAGAGTGGGGTTGCTGTGCTTGCTGGTGGTATTATTTGGACCCAGAATCCTAACAATGGCTGACAGATTGTTCTTTTTCAACGAACAGGCCTCTGTGTATTGTCATCTAGTTGTAGAATAATATTAATGGAATCTAGCTTTATATATGGTTGAACGTAATGGGCAAATATGGCTCATAGGAATAAGTAAGGGTGATGACAAAAAATTGTTGTGCCTTACATTACACTATGTTTAATTACATTTACTGGAAATTTGTATGAATTTATATTAAGAATCATTGGTCAGTGTCCTTGTTCAAATTTATTAAACATAATTAACTAATGAAAGAACTGAGAAATAATAGGAAGCTAGTTAAGTATTTTCATTCTCTTGTTACACTTTTAAGCTTGATTGCTCTTTAAAATATACAGACCGTATAGGGCTGTATTCCCCCTCCCCCAGTGTGTTGGGCTTCTTTATGAAAACTTTATGGGTACTTTATGAAAAACGACATACTGTTTTGTTGTGTTGTAAGGTTACAAAATGTTTTGAAATGAAACACCGTTCCCCACTCTAAAATGAAACAATTCGTTCTAGAGGAAATGGCAGGGGAGCATTTATTAAAAATATGCAATGGAAAATTACTCATCCGAGGCATGCGAATGGCAGGGGTAACTTCTGCAAACGATTTTGGGGAACCCCTTGAAATTTGGAAAGGTTTGGGGTTCAGGGAGCTGAGTTATGAACCTCCAAAGGGGGTGCTCCTTGTAAAAAATCTTTCTAATTGGAATTATTGGGAAGCAATGGCATTGCTGTTGCTCACCCAATCTTCTTCCCATTCCAGTTAGATCCAGGGGAGCATAGTGTTTTATTTTGTTTTGTTTTGTTTCGTTTTATTTTATAAAACTATAAAATTTGTTTTGTAACAAAACGGAATGAAACTACTCTAGAAATGAAACACTATTTTTCCATTTTGTGCCCATTCCTAGTCTTCATTGTTGGGGAGCAGGATGAGTGACTAACATGGGGTCTTCTCAATGGTCCTGGGAAACTCTTGACAAAGACCAGGTACTTCTTCCTTCCACTGACCTGTTGTTCTTCCACTGGCCGTTTTTATTTAGGCAGGCAGGCTTTGTTTTAATTCGCTGGTTGCAGAGGCAGGGAGGGGATTTTAGCTTGTGCATGATTCCTGCATTTTAAAATTTCAGTTCTTTTGTGAACATTATACCTTTTAGTCTTTTAAAAGTTGTATTTCTTTTCAAGTGTTGCGAGTCACTTTGTTGATCCTTTTTGAAACAGAGGCAGGATATAAACTGAGGGGGCTACAGAGGTCCGAGGCCACCACCCCTTCCCAGCAGCCCTCTTTGCTTTTGGTTTTTCAAAGACATGGGATTTTCTTTGAAAAACATCCTGTTTTTTTCCTCTAGTAGCCACTTTGTTTGTTTTTTACATTGAAAATAATTTGGGGGGGGGCGTGTGGTGCTGAGGAACCTTCAAAACATGGCAAAAGGGAACTTTATGGTCTAGCATGGCCCAAGACCATAAGGGCTACTATCCATTTTGAGAATTGCATTCATTTAATTAACATTTTAGCTTGATTCCTGTAAACTTAATACATTTCTTTGGATTGTGGCCAATATTGTGAGGAAGAGGAAGTTAAATATATAGGAGCATGAAAAAGATACATCAACGTATTGAATGGGACAATAAGGTTAAACAGGTTTAGAGAGAACGAATAACATTTATCCCTTCAAGTGTCAGACACTTGTCAGGGTGGTATTCTATCTCCTTCATTACTTTACATGTATGCAAAAGTGGTTATGAGAAAAGCACATCTGGAAGAATCTGCCATTGGGATAAAAATTGGCAGTAGGAACATTAAAAACCTTTGGTATGCAGATGATACAACACTGCTGGCAGAAAGTAAGGAAGATCGAGAATAGCTAATCCTTATAGTCAAAAGTGAAACTGGAAATCTTGGATTGTGCCTCAATACTACAAAGAAGAAAAAGAATAGCAGAGAACATGCAAGTCAATGTTTATATCAACAATGAGGTAATTGAAGCAGTAAAGGAGTTCAATTTCCTTGGTTCTAAAGTTAATCAAAATGGTGACTGCAGCCTAGACATCAGAAGATGTACAGCACTTGGAAGAATAACAATGATCAGTATGAATAACATCTGGAAGAATAAAGACAGCCTCTCAATCAAATCCAGACTAGTTAATTCATTCCTACTTCCAATAGCTTCATATGGCCGTGCATCTTGGACTTTGAGGAAGACAAGAAAAATATAAAAATATAGAGGCATTTGAATTGTGATGCTGGAGACGATTACTACACATCCCATGAACAGCCAGGATGACCAACAAGGAATTCATAGATGGAGTCATTCCAATATATCTGGAAGCCAAGATCACCAAACAAAAAACTGACATATTTCAGTCATCTTATGTGAGCTAATTCAAAAAGACAATAATGCTGGCATTTGTCAGTGGCAAAAGAAAAAGGAGCTGCCCAAGGACTCGCTGGCTTGATACCATCAGAAGGGACACTGGAAAGACTTTGATGGATCTAGAAGAAGCTTTAAGGGATATAAAGGCAGTATCGCTCCACAAAATGACCAAGAGGTGGACACAACGGAATGGACAGACGAGCTGACTTATTTTGCACGTGTGCTACTGCAATTTTAAAGATTAAATTTGTTTTACAGTTTAACTCCCTTTTTGCAACCTAACCCAGCATTTAAATCACTTTTGTAATGATAAAAATCCCCACAAGATGTCTCTCTTGACACATGTTTTTTGTTGCAAAATAATCACTACAGCAACAATATGTAATATGCTTTCCTCCAGGCAGCCTTTCCCCCCAATATGTATTTATGTTTAGATTCCAGTCAAATACATTTTATGTAACTGTATGGGTCGTTTTAAATGAGCCAGATTTGTAGAACTAGGAAGCCTGAAGGTAGGAACCTTTTAATAAAAGTGGGTCTTGTTTGCACAGCTGTTGATGCACCTCCCACACCCTTAGACTTAATTAGCAGATGGCAGTGGATCGTAAAAATTAGACGATGTGGATAGGTTCGTAGAAATGAAAGGGAAGCCTGATCTCCCTGTTGTGTGAAGTTTGAGGAAATGTTTTCCCAGCAGATGTTGCTGTAAGGATTATTATTTTTTTCTTTTGAATGTTATGTTGCTTATAGCTTCAATCTTCATACAGGGACCTAAAGCAGCTTGCGGGATGGTTAAGAAACAGATTCAGCTAATGAGTTACAGTATAGAAGCTAAAGTGGATTAATATAATATAACAGTTACTGATGATTTAGAACAGGAATCCTCAAAGTTTTCAAACAGCGGGCCGGTCCACCCACCACCCCAGACAACAAAGGGGGCCGGACCACAGTCCCCCCCAAAAAAAAGGCCGACATGGAAAAAGGGGGAAGAGAGGGGCAAGTAGGTGGAGCCCTCCCACAATCAGCCCATGTTCAGTGTGTCTCCAGGGCCCCAGCAATGCTTCCTACTCCGGATCGCTGCCCTGAGGTGCCGCCGCTGGATCCCTCTGCTGCGCCTCTTCCTCCTCTTCTTTTGAAGAAGGGGAGTGGGGGAAGCGACATAGCCCACCGCTTTGAACTGCCTCAGCAATAGAAGCAGCTGCGGAGGCTGGCTTGCTCGCAAAGCAGGGGGGTAGGTGTGTGTGTGGGGGGGGTCTGCAATTGGTCCTGGGGGCCGGATTCAGGACCCTGAGGGGCCTTGATTTAGAACAAAAATCACAAGAAAATAATATTTGTCAGTGAAAACCTTTTCTCACAGTACTGTAGCCTATTCAGTTGTTCAAAGATTACCTCAAGAGAAGAACTTTGCCTGCTGGTAGATGAAGAAGAAAGGGGAAACCTGTCTAGTTTTCCTTGGTATGGAGTTCCACCTCCAGAGAATGACTTCCAGAAAGGCCCTTTCTCGTCTCCTCCTCAGAACATTCCTGTGGGGTAAGGTGGGACTGGAGGAAGCCTGGAAAGACTCAGACAGTGAGAGTCAGTCCTTCGGAGAGCCAGAACCTCAACTGTATAGTTCATTCAAATAATTTTCCATTTGGGAGGCTGAAACTTTAGAAGAGGATGTTACAGATCAATTTTGAAGAGAAACAGCTGGGCAGGCAATTTGGAACACTACTGTTGTTCCAAGAATTTGTGGCAGAAACACTACATTTCACCTAGTTGTGAAGAGTGCCTTCCCAACTGATTTGAAACCACACGCTTACATTTGATATGTGTATTTGTCGAGCTGTAGTTCAGAGTAACTTGTGCCAGTTATAGTGCTTTTCCATAGCACTCAATCTCTACGACGTGGAAGTGTTTAAACTCAGCCTAATACAGTGATGGCGAACTTTTTAGAGACCAACTGCCCAAACTATGATTCAAAGCGCACTAATTTTTTAGCAGAGTGCCAATACAGCCATTTAACCTGAATATACAAGTGCCTGTGAAGGGGCGATGTGTCGGGTGCCCACAGAAAGGGCTCCCTGAGTACCACCTTTGGCACCCATGCCATAGGTTTGCTAACACTGGCCTAATACATAATCCTTTTGCCACTGTTCTGCAGCATATGCTGAAGGAGAGGTATGTCTAGAGTAAAGATGTCCATGGTACAAACTGCAGTTCACACTCTAATGCACATAACAAAATGTGTCTATCAGACTAAACTGAAATGCTATAATTCCCTGTTGCTTTCTGCTAATCTTTAAAAACTTGATGGCTGAAATCCTGTTAGGTAAGGTGGTAAGTCTCACTAGAGTTGGCCCACGGAATCAAAGGAATCAATTTTTTTGTTGGTTCCATTGCTGCAAATGGGGCCTATTCTATCTAGTTATGACTTGCTTTCATGTACAGTGGACCCTCGCATAACAAACAGTTTGTATAACATAAAATCTGTACAACATAAAAATTCTGGAGATAAGGGAAATTTGCTTAACAGAATTGTCTATGAGGTGAATCCGTACAACATAAAAATGGCTGTGATTAGGAATTACTCTGTTTCTAATGCATTCCTACGGAAATGTGTATAAAGGAAAATTTGCTTAACATAATTTAATTTGGAACGAATTAATTCCTTTATACAAGGTACCACTGTAGTAAGTTGCAACTAAAATAGGCCCATTTCAATCATAAGAACATAACATAAGAAGAGCCATGCTGGATCAGGACAAAAGCCCATCTAGTCCAGCGGCCCCACCAAATGCGTCTGGGAGCGCACGGAACTAGATATCTGTCTCCTGGTACCACTCCCCTGCATCTGGCCCTTGAAGTACCCTGGTTTTAAGCCTGGAGATTAAACATCTCCATCATGGTGTGTAACCTGTGATGTACTTTTCCTCCAGGAATCTGTCCAATCCCCTTTTGATGGCATCCAGGCCAGATGCCATCACCACATCCTGTGGCAGTGAGTTCCACAGACTAACAACACGCTGGGTAAAAAAATATTCTTTTTTCTGTTTTCACTCTCCCAAACCTCAATTTGAGTGGATGTCCCCTAGTTCTGGTATTTTGTGAGAGGGAGAAGAGCATTCCCCTATCCTCTTTACTCATGTCCTGCATTTTGCACGTCTCAGTCAATGGAACTTATGGGGGAATTGGCTCATAAAATCTCTGATAGTATAGTAGGGGCACTCTAGTACAAGTTACTCAGCCAAGCAACAGGATTTTAGCCTATCTGTGGAAAATTCATTTTTAAAAATTAGCATACTTTCAGGTTTCTTCATTTTTTAGCATCTCCATTTTTCATTCTTTAGTACTGGAGACTCTCTCTGAGCCAGTGGTTCCCGATCCCGGGTCTCAAGATGTTCTTGGACTAAAACTCCCAGAAGCCTTAACTACTAGCGCTGGTGGCCAAGATTTCTGGGAGCTGTAGTCCAAGAACATTTGGAGAACCAAGGTTGGGAACCACTGCTCTGCATCCATAATGGCTAGAAAAAGCTAGCTTCCATTGTGGGAGGCAATTTTTCCATGTTCCTGAGTTTTTTTCAGTATTTCAAATGGAGTTTCCCATTTGACCTGTATATAATATAGGGTCACTTCACACATTTGATTAGTAGTTGCGCTTTGTGAATGAAACAAATGGGTACAAAGAACTGCCTTTTCTGAGGCTCTCCAGATGAAAGGGTGGGTCATGTGTTTATGAGGCCACTAAAATAATAAGCATAAAGTAGCTTTCAGTCCCCTCAGTATCTTCATCAGGCTGGACAACAGAGAGCCGGACGTGGAGCAGATGAAATACCAAGGCTTCAAAAATGATGGTGTCTCCCTTTTCATTGTACATATACTGGCAATTACAGACCTGTTGTTCATGCATGAAATTGTTGTAGTATAATTCAGTAAACTTTGCAGAATGATGTTAGGTACAAATAGCCAGCTGTTCTGTAGGACAGCTATATAAAGATATTCGCTAAACAGTCAGAAATGTAGAGGGAATGTTGAACTGTTGAACTTCAGTACTAGCAGGGCTTACCTGTAATTCCCTGAAGCACTTATCTTCTGTTTACAGCGTTGGACAATAAATAATTATTCTTTCTTTACTGGCATATTGAGTGCAAATTCTGTGGATTTCACCGAGAGCTTAGTCCTGACAAGGAAATAGCATGTCCCCCCCCCCCCAATGACAAGGCAGTTTAGCTATAGTTCTGTAACCTATAGTAGCATGTCTTTAACCCAGCAAGTGTGCAGTATGAATGTAAACTCTCATGGAATGCATATTCTGAACGAGAATTCTAGAGAGACTTGTGGTGATGTGGCAAGACCAATTTGGAACAGTTTGTGTGCATGAAGTGTAGACTGATGAGGAAATTCATATGTCACTGGTCACTTCAGCTTTCTGTTCAGTATTTATAAAAAGAAGCACAAGTGTTTCCAATTTTGGAGTTCTCTAATTCTTGTGTGCAGAAAAAAAATGGAGAAAGGAAGAAGATAGGTCACCTTAAAAAAATCAGGTGCCAAATGTAAGAATTACATATTTGTGTGAAATCTGGAGGTATACCAACAGCTACAATGTAATGGGGCGGTGTATCTATCAAAGAAGACTGAGGGGTGATATGATAGCACTTTTCAAGTACAGTGGACCCTTGTATAACAAATGGTTTGTATAACATAAAATCTGTACAACATAAATAATTCCGGAGATAAGGGAGATTTGCTTAACAGAATTGTCTATGGGGCGAATCCGTACAACATAAAAATGGCCGCGATTAGGGATTACTCCGTTTTCAATGCATTCCTATGGGAAATTTGTATAAAGGAAAATTTTCTTAACACAATTTCATTTGGAACGAATTAATTCCTTTATAGAAGGTACCAATGTATTTGAAGGCCTGTCATGCAGAGGAGGGGCTGGAACTGTTCTCAATCAACCCATAGCGCAGGACGTGCAACAGTGGGCTCAAGTTAAGAGAACCCAGCTTTTGGCTGTATATCAGGGAAAACTCTTAGAGTTGTATGACCATGGAACCAGTTACCTCAAGAGCGAATGAGTGCTCCACTGGAGGCATCCACCTGACAGAGATCCTTTGATTTGTATTCCTCATGGAGCAAGCGGTTGGACTTGATGGCCTTATATGCCTCTTCCAGTTTCACTATTCTATGATTCTGTGATCTCTCCAGGTCATCACACATACTCCTAGGAGTTTGTTGTTTTTCATTAGCTTTAGTTCCCAACCTTGTGTCCTCAGAGGTTCTAGACCTCCCAGAAACCTTGCCCACTAGCTGTGCTGCCTGGGATCTTTGGGAATTGTAGTCCAAGAATATCGCAGGACGCAAGGGTGGAAACCACTGCTCTATAGCAATTTGAATTCTAAACTGGGGACTGGAAGCACTGCAGGATTGCATCTCATGTTTGTAATAATATATTTCATGTCTAGTGAATGTTTCCACTCTGAATTTCTTTGGATTAAATTAGCCTTTACTCTGTCCTCATTATCATAGAAATGTTAGTTTGAGACACTATAATTCAGTCAGATTTCTGAATGGTTTCTGTGAGTTGCGTATGATAGCATATTTGTTTTTTATTGTATACTTTAATTCATGCCACTTTTATTTAGGTATTCAGGCCACATAGGGTGCAAAGAAAAGGTTTTATGTGCATCATATCCAACTCCAGGTTTGAAAGAACCTTGTAAACTTCAAGCTTACAATGGGTGCAGGGGGTGTAGAGGAACGGGCTGGTTGGTACTGAAAGCAGTGCAGCTTGGCCAGCTAGTTATTCCGACAGCCAGATGGGCAGTTGCAGTTATTGCCATCTTTGTTAGCCCACAGCCACTTTCCCAGTGTATGCTGTGGCATAAACAAAGTTTGCAGGTATAGGGGGCAAAAAACTGCAGCTACCTGACATGACTGCTCTCATCAGAGGACAGGGCTACTTGGTTTAAGAAACCTGACGAATGCAAAGAGGTAAGAGAGTTGCAATAGACTGTGGCCTTTTACATCTCATACTCGGCATTCACACAGGACTTGATATCAATATGGTACACATTTCAGACTTTGTGTATGTTTGCTGTGCCAGCTGTACAGTTTTGCAATTCAGACCAACTATAATCTAGGCACCTTACATTTCTTATATTGATATGGATGTTCTAGGGTGGGCATGTCCAAAGTCAGGCCCAGTGGCCACATATGGCCCGTTTACAAATTTCGAGTACCTCCCGGCCTCTTCTCCTCCCTAGCTCAGCCTGTCATTCATCCCCCTTCCCCATACCGGATCAGCTTGCACTTTTATGTTTTGCCTGCCCTCCCTGCCTCTGTCCCCAGCCACCTGCCCAGCCTACCCGCCCCCAGCTCCGTTGCTGCAGCATCCTCCCTTCCCCCTTGCATGTTATAATATAGAGACTTGTCCAAAGTCCAGCCTGGGGGCCAAATGCGGCTGAATGGTCTTCCCCCACACATTTTCACCTCGCCAAATCTGGCCCTCCTTGCAAAAAGTTTAGACACCCCTGATCTAGGGGTTCAAAGAATTTATCAGAATAACAGTATAATATTATTTAATGTACAGTGGTACCCCGACTTAAGAGCAGCTCGACTTAAGAGCAATTTGACTTAAGAGTGAAAAACTGTTGGCATTTTAACTGCTGCCTTACAAATTTTAGATATGGTCTGCTCGACTTACAAATATTTTTTCATTTTTTTTAAACTTATTTTTTCAATTTTTTAGATAGGTACCCCAACTTAAGAGTAGTTCGACTTAAGAACATGCATTCGGAACACATTAAATTCGTAAGTCAAGGTACCACTGTATTTAGAATTCGTTGCCTGACAGCTACTACTCTGCACGCAGTGTTGATACACTAGTGACATGATGATGCGTATGGCGTTGCATATAGATTTTTCTCACTTGCTGTAGATCATTCTTAAATTATTAAAAGCTTGGTGTTAATATTTTCCTATATTAAATAACCGGAGACCAATCCTTCAAAAGTTCTCAACCAGAACTTCATTAGGATCTGAAAATGATGGGCTCTTCACTCTTTAAAATTGTTTCCTATGCAAGAGGTATGCAAGATACAAATTGCTAATAAGTAGAAACATTCTCAAAGTTGGCATTACTTTAAGTACTTTTTCAACAAATATAATAGAGTTCTGAATAGCAATCAAGTATGGTAAAGGAAGGACGTTGCCCCCCCCCCCAAGTTTTAGCACCTTTTTGGATAAAAGCTGAAGGCGGCATATTTTTAAGGGAAGTGGTTCCCCATCCTTTTTGATTTGCAGTCCCCTATTATAATAGCTGGCTAAACTGGGACACCCCCACCATGTTCTCATAAAAAGATACAGTATTTTAATGGAGCAAAGTTTTTTCTTCTCAGAAAGTAGAGGCTTTCTCTCTCAAAGAGAGTATGTTTCTCATACATGCACATGCCAACTAACTGTAGAATTCCACTGTGAAAGGTCAAGAAATAAATTGGTTAACAAGGACTGCAACATACTGTATATAACGTGATCTGGTTGCAAAAAAACCAAAACCCAACAACTTTGCACCCCCTTGGGAGTTTCGAGGCTGGAAAACACTGATCTAGGGGCTGTCTCAAGGTTGCATCCGCACTGGCTTTTTGTTTTGTTTTTTACTCCCCTGAGTCCTAGTCAGTTTGTGAAGTTGACACCTGTGCTTCCATTGTAGAGCTCATGTTGTACAGCAGAGTTGTTTGCATTAGTGGTGTCTGTCTGGTTTGCTGCAAACAATTCAGAAGTATAAAAAGCAGGCTCGGGCTCAGTACCTGTCATTGTTTGCACTGACTGGCATCCGCTCTTGCACGTTTCAGAAAATTTTGTTCTCATCCTGGCCTGAAATGTCACAAACAGAAGACTTTTGTGTATGAAGCAACCACATTTTACCATGTTTTCAGATTTTTAAAAATAAGAATGGACTTGATTCCAATTGAGCTCTTTATTGAAATAGCTCTCAATATCTTATTTATATCTCTGTATAATCCCCTGTAGGAGGGTGGATATCTTCTTAGATCTGATTTTGGCAAACACAAGTCGCTGGGCATTTCATTCCTTCTCCTCTTCTGGAGAGATTTTAACCGTGTCTGTGCGCTGATGTAACCTCCCTGTACCTATACCAAATGACTATCTTTTGGCTATTCTATTTTTCTAGAAGGAAGTGTTCTCTGATCTTTTCTCCCCTATTTTATTGGGAGTGTTGTTCCCTAAGGTTTTGTCGATTTTTGTTAATTGTTCAAAATCAAGGCCGTAAGGAGGCTCCCTTATAGATTGTTCTGGCTCCCTTCTGGAACTCTTTGGAAATACTAAAAAAACTGGTTGCTCTAAGAGTGCATTGTTTGGTGAGATAGACCAATGAGAATACTTCCGGGCAGTAAAAGGAAGATTAGTTCTGAATGTTCTGGAAGCTGATTCTTAGACAATAAAAACATTGCAAATATTGTTTGTGTAGCCACCAAGCTGATGTGTGCTGAAACAACATTTTAAGGGTTCTTTGTTTTGTTTTGTTTTGTTTTGTTTTGTAACATTGTAGCTGTTGATTCCTTTAAATTTACAAATGACTTTATCTTGGGCTTTAAAGAAAAAAAATTCCTTTGCACTATTTGGTGCATTTTTCTCCTCCATCCCTGATTTTCTGGAGGAGTGCTGCATTTCAACAGCTGCACTTTTCATGGCTCTGTACACAAAGGTATCATAAATAGCAAACTAACAGGTATTAAGAGACTGGAGCATAAAACAGATCAAAGCAAACAGACCGTGCAGTCATTTAAAAATCTTGGCTGGCTGCTCTTGTAAATAGTGCTTCTATGGCAGAAAGCGTTCAACTACTGTATTTAGATAGGCCTTGATTGACAGTTCAGTTATTAACTCCATAAAAAACATAGGCAACGTAAACTAATAGGAATGTTTGCTCTAGCAGTTTCTATCTGAAAGAAAATGAAAACCAAGGTGTAATTGTTTGCTCTCTGTTTCTCTGAAGTATTTATTTTAGAACAGTGCAGTTTCTAAGAATGTTTTCCCAAGTCAGTGAACTTAAGCAACGTTGCTTGCTTTCTGATATTTAAGTATGTTGTAGCTCCACGGAAAACAAGTACCACATTTATCAGCTTCAAGTCCCTCTCCTTGCTTTTTCTCCACATAGTAAATCTAGATTATACCTTTGAACTCCGATAAAGGCAAAATCATACCGCGGACTGTTAACATATTTTTTTGTAAAAATATATCCCACGCCTAATTCCATAGAATCCTCTAAATTTAGGATTACCCCTGAAGTGGGTGACTTTGTAAATGAGAAATAATATTCACTCCTGGTCCTAAATGCTTCTTTTTATGTACCTCTTTGAAAACCTGTGAACCCCCTAGGGTGGATTTGATGAATCCCCTAGGGTGGCATCAATTTAATTTGAATCACAATTTAAATTTTTTAAATCAGATTTTTTTATGATTTAAAGTTTTGAAAAATCAATTTTTAATTTAAAAGCAAAAAATCAGTGCTTTACTAAAATCGTCATTTAAATCAATAGTTTTTTTAAAAAGTCATTATTATTATTGGCCCTCTTGACAGCTGGTGAAGTATTGCTTTCCGTGGGGGCAATGTGGACAACTAACTTGATTTGTAACCTATATTTGTTTTGTTTCATATTGTACCTCTCTAGTTATTGAGTAAGTTGGAGTTCTCAAACTGTGCCACAGTGCTACTGGGTGCTATGAAGTCTTGCTAGGAGCGCCACAGGGGAAGGAACAGATCCTCCTCCCACCATCATATCTCCTCCCCTACTGCCAAATTTCCCCAGGGGCCTATCTCCTTCCATATTCTAACACTGGATGAGGCCAAAGGGAAAGGGAAAGGAGAAGCAGGAACATGGTTTCCACTCCTGGTTCCTATTTGACCCTAGGAAAAGCTCCTTTAAGTCAAAACAGGAGCCACAAGTGGAGGCTTTGTGCCTACTTCTCCTTTCTATATCTCTATGGTCCCCAGTGGAGGGTCATGCTGGATGGCCTTGGGAATTTCCTGCTTCAGTGTCTGGAAGAAGGTAGAGCACTTGGGGGATAATTGGAGGAGAGGGGGAGGTGGGATGGTGGGGGCATCAGGATCCTGCCCCTGGTGGCAAAGAGACTCTTGATCTCCCCGCTCCCCAGCCAAGGGTGCCATGGCCATTAGTCTTTTAATATAGGGAGCCATGTCTCCAAAATGTTTGGGAACCACTAGAGTAAAGGATCACTGGTTTCCAGTATAGTACAGCATCTTACTTCCTACATTATAGTGCTTTTATATGTGTGTGTAGATAGAAGTGTGCGCGCACGCACGCACGCACGCACGCACGCACGCACACACACACACACACACACACACACACACACATTCATAAATATTTTGCTGTTTTGGGTCCCTTTATTGACTGGGAGGTAAGATTAAAACAAAACAAATAATTGCATGTTTGTTTGTTTGTCTGTGAATTTCTAGACTGCTCCAGTTTCCCAGAAGGGACTCTGGGCGGCTTACATGGAAGCCAAATAGTCAACAATTAAAATCAAACAAGCTATAAACAACCAAGCAAACAATAGCAACAATAATCCTGCCAAGAGGCAAAAAAAAACACCTAAAGGCTGGCGGGAGAAATATAACAAAGGCAGGGGGAACAATACAACATAACATTACATTACTGATCGCCGTATGCTTCTTTAAAATGCCAGGTCTTTGATGCTTTTTAAAAGGCTTTTTAAAGGCGCAGCTTGGCAAATTTCACAAGGTAGTTTATGACACACAGCACGGCGAACCACTGAGAAGGCTCGATTACGGTTGCAAACCTTACGGGCCTCCCGGGGAGTGGCCACCTGGAGTGAAAGCACCAAGGATGCTCTGGTGGGCTAGGCCGTCATTGACCTTTGGGAGATGTGCTCTGCCAGATACTCAGGCCCCAAGCCACGGAGTGTTTTGTAAACCAAAACCAATCCCTTGAACCTTATCTGGGAAGCAATGGGTAGCCAGTGCAAGCTGACCAGAATTGGAATGATGTGGTCAAATCGACCCGCACCAACCACCAATCTGGCCACCACATTCTGTACCCGCTGCAATCACTGGACAAAGGTCAAGGAAGCCCCATATAAAGAGCATTGCAACAATCAATCCTCGAGATGACCAGCTCTTGCACAACTGTCCCCAAGGAATCACTATCAAGGTACAGGTGAATCTGGGCAATAAGCCTAAGTTGGTAAAAGGCTGACTTGGAAACGGCTGCCACCTAGGACTCCAGGGACAGTGCCAGATCCAAGACAATGCCCAGACTCCTCACTCTTTCAACCAGCTGGAGGACAGTTCCACCCAGACTGGGAAGAGGGACATTCTACCCATCTTGCCCACCCCCAAAGAACAGAACCTCGGTCTTCTCGGGGTTGAGCCTGAACCTGTTGGTCCTAGTCCACTCCAAAACCGCAGCCAGGCTGCGATCAAGGGTCTGGATGGCCTCCATTGCAGAAGTGGAAAAGGAGAGATAGAGCTACGTCTCATCAGTGTACTGATGACAACAAGCTGCATATCTCCGAATGACCTCAGCCAGGAGCGTCATGTCGCTGTTAAAGAACATGGGGGAGATAGCTGACCCTGGGGCACCCCACATGAGAGTGACAGGAAGACAACAGGTCCCCACCAGCCTTACTCGCTGAGCATGGCCCCCAAGGAAGGAACGGAGCCAGCTTAAGGCTAGGCCCTCAATCCCCACCTCCGAGAGCCTGCCCAGGAGGATACCATGGTCGACAGTATCAAAGGCCGTCAACAAATCAAGAAAAACCAACAAGGTAGCACAGCCCCTCTCAGCCCCCCTCAGGAGGTCATCATGCAATGCGACCAGGGCAGTCTCAATCCTGTGATGCAGCCTGAACCCGGATTGGAAGGCATCCAGGACACGATCTTCCTCCAGGAATGACTGGAGCTGCTCAGCTGCAACCTGCTCCACCACCTTACTCAAGATGGGAACACTGGCAATCAGGTGATAATTTGACGTATTGTCTGCTGCCAAGCCAGGCTTCTTAAGGATGGGCTTGACCACAATCTCCTTCAGCCGACTGGGGAAAAACCCATCCCTGAAGGGAGGCAGTGGTTATGGTAGCAGCCCATTCTGGCATGCACCATCTGGCGATCTTAATAAGCTGTGATGGGCAAGGGTCAAACGGAGAAGTCACCGGCCTGCAGCGGGCCAGCGCCCTGGAGGCCTCAATTGGTGCCACAGGCCCAAATTCAACAAAACGAGGAGACCGAGGGGGTACAGCACCGGCCATGCGCGGGGGCAGGTCAGTGGAAGTGGAGTTCAGATCAGCACGGATGGTCTCTATTTTAGACTTTTAAAAGGCTGCAAATAACTCACTAGTGAAATCACTAGGACGGGGCCCCAGCGGACCAGGATTGGTGAGGTCATGTTAGAGTATCTGTTTGAAGGGCAGAATAAAAAAATGGATTGGCCTTGAAAGTTAGGAGAGGGAGATGGCTTACTTTTTATTTTAGCCTGTTGTGTGATTTCTGGAAAGAGTATTACTGTACAATGGCTGGGTTCACACATGTATAAAGAGTGGCTAGTGAGCCTTAAGAGATTGGTTAGCAAGGGTAAAACTTGGAGGAGAGCTGATGCCAACTCAGAGCACACAATAAAAGCATTTGCTGCTTTGGGCTGTTAAGCAGCTAGGCTCCTCGGTGGAGAGGCAGGTAGCCGAGCATGTGATTTCCTCCGAGCGGTTTTCTGCTAAGTGCTTCCCAGAAAGTGTGTGGTGTTCACTCTTGCCTTAGAACCATATTTCAGTTGTCTATTCAAGTCTCAAGAAGTTCACTCTCCTTTGTGGAAAGTACTACATGTTTCAGTGAAATAGCAGTAGCTAATGGCTTGCACATGCTATTGTGGAATAATGGACATTCCCCAGAATGCACTGTTTGCAACAAGGACCTGCGGGTTCTTTTTCAAGCCCAACTTTTTTTTTTTAGCTCTCTGGACTATTTATTTTGACAGAATTCTGCTTTCTTAACTCCAAGCATCACATTTTGACACATCCTTAACAGGTAGTGAGTGTTTTGCCAAGAAAATACCATTCCATCAGAAAGATTAAAGGAATCTCAGCATTGTGAGGCTGTTTTTAAAAAGCAGCCAAATGGTCAGAATATACCATATTTTTCACCCCATAAGATGCCACAGTGGTCCATTGGACGCACCTAGTTTTTAGAGGTATGTATGTGTGAAAAAATATATTCACACATACATATTGCAGTCCTGATACAGCTTTAGAATTTGTTTTAGAATTCATCTGGAAGTTGAGTCATGGCTACTGGACTTCTTTTTGAGAGATAGAAACATTTCGCTGCTCATCCAAACAGCTTTCCTCAGTCCGATGAAGCTGTTTGGATGAGCAGCAAAACATTTCTATCTCTCAAAAAGAAGTCCAGTAGCCATGAGTCAACTTCCAGATAAACTCACCTGGATGACTGAGAATCTTCACAGACATATTGTTTTAGAATTGTGCTTTTACTCTTATTGTACACTACCTCGAGTTGCAGTTTGTTAGATGGATGGTACACAAAGTGACTGACTGACTGAATGAATGAATGAAACTTCATTCCGCATTGTTTTCTGCCTTTTTCATCTCATTAACATGATTCCTTTTCCCTTTGAGAAATAGAATAATTGATTCACAGTTACTGTGCCCCAGGTCATAGAATCCTCATTTATTCTGAAAAACATAACTATTGGGAAATTGTTAAATAGATGACCTGTTCATAGTTAATAGCTGTATGCACAATGCCATGGCAGTATATTATGTTCCACCGGATCCTGTCATCATCATAATTTAATAAAGTGTCCTGCCCCTTGTGCTCAGCCTTTTTAAGACATGTAAATGGATGCAGTCACACACACACTGTGTATGGACAAAGTAAGTGAGTAGTATTAGGCAGGAACTTTTCAATTGATACTTGTCTTATATGGCAAAGGTGAATAGTATAGGAGAGCATCATTTCTTGTAGTTCTGGAACCTGCAGCCATGAAATTGAATGGTAAGAGATTCAAGGCACACTATCTGTGTTTGTATGTACATTTTCCCTTCAGTATTAGAGGAAGTATGCCACTTTATCTAAATTACTGGCCAGCACATGCTGGATGAGGGAATTCTTTTGCACTGATGCCTAGGATTATTTAAGTCACTGCATGTTTTGAAGTCTCAATAACTATGACTCTTAGTAAGCTCTATTTAGGATTCATTTTCTTAAGTATACATTTTTGTTGTTCAGTCGTTCAGTCATGTCCGACTCTTCGTGACCCCATGGACCAGAGCACGCCAGGCCCTTCTGTTTTCCACTGCCTTCTGTAGTTTGGTCAAATCCATCTTGGTTGCATCAATAATACCACCTAACCATCTCATTCTCTGTCGTCCCCTTTTCCTTTTGCCTTCAGTCTTTCCTAACATCAGGGACTTTTCCAAGGACTCCTCTCTCCTCATGAGGTGGTCAAATTATTGGTGCCTCAGCTTCAAAATATGTCCTTCCAATGTACATATTATCGATTTCTTTTAGGATGGATAGGTTTGATCTCCTTGCAGTCCAGGGGACTCTCAAGACTCTTCTCCAGCACCGCAGCTCAAAAGCAGTAATTCTGCCGCCATCAGCCTTCTTTATAGTCCAGCTCTCACTTCCATACATCACTACTGGAAAACCATAGCTTTGACAATTTGGACCTTTGTTGGCAAAGTGATGTTTCTGCTCTTTAAGATGCTTTCCTCCTAAGAAGCAAGTGTCTTTTAATTTTATTGCTGCAGTCACCATCTGTTCAGTTTATCACATTATTATGTTCACTGCTATTTACATGTCATTCATTGTGAATGTGGCCTCATATTCCATGACTCTCCCATTTCTTCAGGCATCTTAGGCTTAGAATTTTGTTGAAATCATTTTGAACATCTGGATACATAGGTCTGATCTGTCAGTATGGAGATTGACTGTCCCAATCTTTGAAGTATTTTCTTCATGTTTAACAGTGTTACCTTTCTAGTAATCTAGGCTATTTGGCCTCTTTTGATGAGGGCACAACTCAGACCTGTCATTAATTGTTGCATGTGGTCTGTGGATATTTTGAAAGATTCAAAGTATTCTGTTGGAATTTAAACAATATTTGTGTTGATACTTTAGAAATATTTTTGCCATATTGAAATAAAAATGCATGATAAGCACTTTCAACACTAACTGTTCCTGCTTAGATTTTGGTAATAAGAGAAGACCTAATGAGGGTTGAGATAGAAATGATGCAAGTAACCTTAAGCACTCATATAAACACATTTTGGAGTAGAGCTAATAATCTTTTAACTATTGAAGTCAGTCAGCAAGTAAATATTTTCCCGGCTTCAATTCACTACAGTCTCGGAGCCAAAAAGCACATCTGAACATTATCAGTAACAGCTTGTTCCATCAATTTCTCATCTCTATGTAGTTGTTGTCTCTGCAGTAATTCCAGATTGTTTCAGTCCAAATGGTTATTTAGTAAAGCTACTTCAAGAAGCATGTTGCATAATAACCTATTTAAAAAGCTACTCGGTTATCTTTTTTCCCCCTTCCGGAAAGTCAGCTGTTTTGCTAACTGGAAAGCACTGTAGTGTGTGGAATGAACAACTTTGAACATATGGAGGCAGGCTTCAGCAGTATGTGGAAAGAGAACTTCCAGAACTACAAGCTGGATTTCGAAGGGGCAGAGGAACTAGAGACCAAATCGCCAACATGCGCTGGATTATGGAGAAAGCCAGAGAGTTCCAGAAAAACATCTACTTCTGCTTCATTGACTATGCCAAAGCCTTTGACTGTGTAGACCACAACAAACTATGGCAAGTCCTTAAAGGAATGGGAGTGCCTGAACACCTTATCTGTCTCCTAAGAAATCTATATGTGGGACAAGCAGCAACCGTCAGAACTGGATATGGAACAACTGACTGGTTTAGAATCGGGAAAGGAGTACGACAAGGCTGTATACTGTCACCTTGCCTATTTAACTTATATGCAGAGTACATCATGAGAAAGGCCGGTCTGGATGAATCTCAAGCCGGAATTAAGATTGCCGGAAGAAATATCAACAACCTCAGATACGCAGATGATACTACTCTAATAGCAGAGAGTGAGGAAGAATTAAAGAACCTCTTAATGAGGGTGAAAGAGGAGAGTGAAAAAAATGGGCTGAAGCTCAACATCAAAAAAACTAAGATCATGGCCACTGGTCCCATCACCTCCTGGCAAATAGAAGGGGAAGAAATGGAGGCAATGACAGAGTTTATTTTCTTGGGCTCCTTGATCACTGCAGATGGCGACTGCAGCAACGAAATAAAAAGACGCCTGCTTCTTGGGAGGAAAGCAATGGCAAACCTAGATAGCATCCTAAAGAGCAGAGACATCACTTTGCCAACTAAGGTCAGGATGGTTAAAGCTATGGTTTTTCCAGTAGTGATGTATGGAAGTGAAAGCTGGACTATAAAGAAGGCTGATCGCCGCAGAATTGATGCTTTTGAGCTGTGGTGCTGGAGGAGAGTCTTGAGAGTCCCCTGGACTGCAAAGAGATCAAACCTATCCATTCTGAAAGAAATCAACCCCGAATGCTCACTGGAAGGACAGATTTTGAAGCTGAGGCTCCAGTACTTTGGCCACCTCATGAGAAGAGAGGACTCCCTGGAAAAGGCCCTGATGCTGGGAAAAATCGAAGGCAAAAGGAAAAGAGGACGACAGAGAATGAGATGGTTGGACGGTGTCATCGATGCAACCAAAATGAATTTGACAAAACTCCGGGAGGCAGTGGAGGATAGGAAGGCCTGGCGAGTTCTGGTCCATGGGGTCACGAAGAGTCGGACACGACTGAACGACTGAACAACAACAACTCTTTTCCAGACCTTCAAATGCTGCTATCCAACTCACAGAGAAAAAGTACTTTTTAATTAAAAAAAAAAGCCTCTTTGCTCCTGGTGAAGTTCATGGGAACACTTTAAGGTTTTGAGGCCCCACATCCTTGAGTGCAGTGAAGAGATTTTTTTTCAACCTGAACTGACCAGAAGTCATTTCTAAGTTTGAAGAGAAGATTATTTGAACATTTGGCTTGGGGCGTGGAAGTACTCAGAGCTGTGTGCAGTCCATGAGGCACATTTTGTCCACCCCTGCTACAATAAACAGAAAATTTAACTTGAGCTGGGGAGACCCTGTTGGATTGCAAACCACTTGCCCGCCTCTGATTTTCACCCAAAGCTTTAGGTTGTACATTAAAAATACTGCACAAATAATGCACATTGTACATTATAATTTCTACTGCACTTGCTGTTATGTGTTCTGCTTATATATCGCCCCATACCACTTCAAGTAGTCTCTGGGCGGTTTACAGTTCATTTATGCAGGCTACACATTCCCCCCCCCCCCCCCCCCCCCCGCAAGCTGGTTACTCATTTTACCGACCTCGGAAGGATGGAAGGCTGAGTCAACCATGAGCCTGCTACCTGGAATTGAACCTAGAGTCGTGAGCACAGTTCTAGCTGCAGTATAGCAGTTTAACCAATGCATCACAAAGCTTCCTGTATGAAGGAGTTAGTTAACAGAGATAGCAAAACAAGGTCATGTTTCCAAGCACTGCTATTTTTCTGAACTGTACTGTATAACGGTGGTCCCCAACCCCCGGTCCGCGGACCGGTGCCGGTCCGTGGACCGGTCGGCACCGGGCCGCCTGAGGAGGCCGGGGAGGCTCCTCCCCTTTTCCTCCGCCGCCCTCCTCCTCCTCCTCTTCTCTCCCGCGGGCGGCCGGTGGAGGAGGAAGGCTGGAGGAGTGCAGGAGGAGCCGCCGCCGCCGCCTTTGCCTTTGCCTCCCTCCTCCCCTCCCAGCCCCGGCGCCCCGCGTGCGGCACCCGCCCGGCCGCGCCGGGAAGCGCCCTCGCGGCACCGACAAGCCTCCTCCTCCTCCTCCTCCTCCTGCTCCTGCTCTGGTTCCTCCTCCTCCTCCTCCTCCTCCTCCCGCCGCCGCCGCCGAAGGAGCAGCAGCAGCAGCAGCGAGGGCAATTGCGGGGGGGGGGGGGTGGCGGCGGCGGCGGCGGCGGGACAGGGGCGATTGCGGCGGCGGCGGGGGGGCAAATGCGGCGGCGGGGGGGTGGCGGCGGCGGCGGCGGGATGGGGGCGATTGCGGCGGGGGTGGGGGGGCGATTGCGGAGGGGTGGCGGCGGCGGCGGGATGGGGGCGATTGCGGCGGCGGGGGGGGCGGCGGCGGCGGCGGCGGGATGGGGGCGATTGCGGAGGGGTGGCGGCGGCGGCGGGATGGGGGCGATTGCGGTGGGGGTGGGGGGGCGATTGCGGAGGGGTGGCGGCGGCGGCGGGATGGGGGCGATTGCGGCGGCGGGGGGGGGCGGCGGCGGCGGCGGGATGGGGGCGATTGCGGAGGGGTGGCGGCGGCGGCGGGATGGGGGCGATTGCGGCGGGGGGGGGGGGGGCGATTGCGGAGGGGGTGGCGGCGGCGGCGGGATGGGGGCGATTGCGGCGGCGGGGGGGGGGGCGGCGGCGGCGGCGGGATGGGGGCGATTGCGGAGGGGTGGCGGCGGCGGCGGGATGGGGGCGATTGCGGCGGGGGCGGGGGGCGATTGCGGAGGGGTGGCGGCGGCGGCGGCGGCGGCGGGATGGGGGCGATTGCGGCGGCGGGGGGGGGGGCGGCGGCGGCGGCGGGATGGGGGCGATTGCGGCGGCGGCGGGGGGCGATTGCGGGGGGGGTGGTGGCGGCAGCAGCGGGATGGGGGCGATTGCGGCGGCGGGGGGGGGTGGCGGCGGCGGCGGCGGGATGGGGGCGATTGCGGCGGCGGCGGGGGGGCGATTGCGGAGGGGTAGCGGCGGCGGCGGGATGGGGGCGATTGCGGCGGCGGCGGGGGGCGATTGCGGGGGGGTGGCTGCTGCTGCTCCTCCGGCGGCGGCGGCGGGAGGAGGAGGAGGAGGAGGAGGAGGAAGAGGAACAGGAGGAGGAGGCGGCGGCTCGTCGGTGCCGCGAGGGCGCTTCCCGGCGCGGCTGGGCGGGTGCCGCGTGCAGGGCGCCGGGGCCAGGAGCTGCGCGTGGGTCTTGCTGCTGGCGCCCCGCTTGCTTTCCCCGGCGGAGGAGGAGGCCCGCGGCGGCGGCGGCAGCAGGAGCAAGCGGGGCGCCAGCAGCGAGACCCACGCGCGGCTCCCGGCGCCGGAGGAGGAGGCGGGGCCCGCCTGCCCAGGAGCCCCGGGTTCCCCCACCCCCACCCCGCCCGTGTGGGGGGGGGGAGTGGCACGCCCGCTGCCCCAGGCCGGTGAGTGCCGCCGCCGCCGCCCTCGTGCCTCCCCCTCCTCCTTCCCTCCCATCCTTTGCTTTCACCCCCCCTTTTGCCTCCCCGCCGGACCCCCCTTTCGCATTCTCCCCCCCCTCCCCACCCCACCCCCGGGCCACAGAAAAATTATCAAAAATTTCCCGGGCCGCGGGGACAAAAAGGTTGGGGAGCACTGCTGTATAAGAAAATAAAGAGGATTGAGATACTTTAACTTCCCATATTACAACTTGATACTGAGAGTAAGGATAGGCTTGAAGGCTTCCTTCTGGCGTCTAGTTCTTTATGTGCAGGGTATGGTTGTCGTTCTGCACAGATGATCTTAGAGAGCTAACCACATCAGCAACACGTGGGTGGGGGGGAAAGCATTGTGGCTCTTTTAAGATCGACAAATGTATTTGGGAATGTTTGTGGATTATAGAATCCACTTTCTTCAATCTGAAGGCACAGATTGTAATCCACGAAAGCTCACAGCGAAATAAATTCGTTTTGAAATGCCACAGTACTTTTGCTTCTATCATTGTTGTTACATAGGAAGCGTTTAGTCCTGTTTTCCCTACAGCCTGAAACGGTTCAGTCCCATGGTTGCTTGACCATCGTTAGAGCCCTTTGGGAATTCCAGATATTGCCTGTCTGCAGTTGCAGTGGGCAGGTTGCAGTAGTTCCTTGACTAATGTTCATGCGGACTAAGGTTAATGGGAGTTGAAGTTGAGCAATATCTGGTTGCCCACAGGCTTTCTAACCCATTCATTTCACAGGTTCCTAATCTTTGGTAACCCAGGTGTTCTTGGACTCCAACTTCCAGAAACCCTGGCCAGCATAGCTTGGTGGCGAAGGCTTCTGGGAATTGCAGTGCAAGATCACCTTACTTATTTAACGCTGGGAACCACTGTTATAGGTGAATGAAAGAGTCTAATTCCATTCCATACCAGACTTCCTGCTCTGTATAATCATGATGCATGCAGTATATTTGTTTCACATGGTAATAAATGAGTATATTCTTACCCAGAAGTTATAGCTTCATTGGAGATAAACATATTTAAATCAACCTTTAAAAGCCCAATTTTAATAAATAGTTTTTTTAAAACATGGAATTTCGCCCCTCCCCCCAAGATGCTTGCCTGTCTTCTGGTGGTGAAATGACACAGGAGATGAAATTATTTGGATTATGCCCAATTGCGCATAAGGCTTAGTTTTGCCCAGTCTAGAAATTGATTTATTACCACTAAATGATTTTGTTTTCTCTTTTCTGCAGGATGACAGGGAGAGAGTTTTTTACACGTTTTCCAGATCTTTATCAATTCTTGCTCAGTCAGTTGGAACTTGTAGCCAGCACCGTGGACGGGTAAGAAAAAGGCATCACTATTCACCATTGTTTTGGCTCTTAGTGTTGCAACAAAGGATAGAGTGGCAGAATAACTATTGTATGTGTTTGAGCTTTCAAGGAAGTGGTCCACACATTTTAGTTATCCTTATACTCTTTGAACTCAGAAAGACAGAACTCTGAATTAAAAATATTTTAAGCACCACTAATCTGTCTTCTTTTGGAAGCTTCTTTTTTGTCATAGCCAAAACCAAATTATACAAAATGATCCAGGCCAGCATCACATCAGTTTGTGTTATAGCAGTCTATTTACTACTTATTCCTTTTTACTTCTTTTTTAAAATGTCAATTAACACTTCAGCTTTCTCTAGCGTATATGCACAATTCTTATCTAATCCATTTTTCCAGCATCATTTCAGGATCCTTGTTTTACCAAGCCAGTTTGCAGAATAAAAACGATTTAGTTGTGCTCCCTTAAGAGTCCTGGGACCACTTTAGAACTAGGTTCCACCACACTTGTTTTAGTGCCAAAATGCACTAATCCCCCACCTATCACAGGGGTTAGGGACCGGACTTGACCTGCAATAGTGGTTTGGAACTGAGGGGGCTGTCTGGGGACTCCTACCCTTACCTGAGGCCTGGCGCTTCCCCCAATGGGCCTCTGACGGCCTTCTGTGCCTGTTGGAGGCCCCAGAAGTGGTTTTTGGTGATCTAGAAGTCACTTCCAGTTTTCTGGAAACCATTTTTGGTGATCCAGAAGTCACGTCACATTTCTCAAGCAGATGGAAACAGGTCAAAGTGGCCACTGATAAGGACCAACCATCAGCAGCTTGCCACCCCTCCCTGTATAGAGTAATATTTCCTTGGAATACCTCAGTTCTATATGGTTTAAACTTTTAATTTGTCACTCTCAGCAATTCTCAGACTACAATAATCCCCTGTTTATCGCAGGCGTTAGGGACCCGACCGGACCTGCGATAAAGGGAAAACTATCCTTAGGCCTGTCGCTGCCCCAAAGAGGCCTCCAATGGGCTTCCTGAGCCTGTTGGGGGCCCCAGAAGTAGTTTCCAGTGAACCGGAAGACTTCAGCCAGAAACCACTTCTGGGGCCTCCAACAGGCCCGGGAAGCCTGTTGGAAGCCCTCTCGGGGCAGCACCAGGCCTGGGGTAAGTGCAGGAGGCCCCAAACAGGCCCACACAGCTTGCCCCCGGAGCTCTTGCCTTCATATACTGTGGTCCCACAATATACCAGAACTACAGTATATGAACCACAAATAATTGGGGACGACTGTATTCATAAGCACTTATTTTGTGTTTCACATTTTCTGACTATAGTAATACCTTTGTTTATGAGTGATTTGTAAGGCGAGCAGCCAATTCTTCTAAATTTTTCCTTGATCACTGAGCAATGTCTTGCAATACGAGCAGTGGAGCAGGTTACATGATTGCAAGTGAGCCAATTGTAGCTCTCCTCCCCCCCCCCCCGGATTGTGGGGGATTGTCTGGAATGTTCCCTCTTGGGCAAGCCTCCAAAGTAGGGGGAGCAGAGAAGAACAGAGTTTTCCTTTCCACCAGCCAGGAAAGTTTTCAAAGGAGAGTGCAGGTTAGGGTTTTATTTTAATTTACATTTATATTTTTAATTAATTTGTTTTCAACATTTTTTCTTATTTTTCACACCATTTCTAGTCCTGGGCCAGCTAATCAAGTGTGTATATGGCTGCAAATTTTATTTTATTAGTGACACATTAAAATGACAGAGTAAAATCCACTTGTTAATCCCAAGAAGAACAGAGTCCGTTGCCAGGTTCCTAAATCATGGTGTGGATATGGACTTCTGGCCAACTTCTTTTGTGAGTTTTGGCATTTTGTATGTACTATGTGGTCTATGGGAGCCCAGAACGAATCAGCTGAGTTTCCATGATTTCTTATGGAGAAATTTGCTTTGATACAAGAGTGTTTTGGTTTACAAGCATATTTCTGGATCGAATAATGCTCATAAACCAAGGTATTGCTGTAGTTGAAGAAACAACATGCTTCAGATATCTGAGAGTGTTTATTTTTGTACTAAAACATGCAGAAGTGAAAAATGAGGGATTTACTGTTTCCCCAGTGCTTTTCTTTTCAATATTGCCTTTAGTCTGATACTGTATAATAGCTTACATATTTGAGAGGCCTTCTTAATATCTCTTTTTTAGTAGCTTGCAACTACAAACTTCATGCCTTGGATTTTCTTTTCATACTCCTTTGTGAGGCAATTTTACAAAGGTCTTTTAAATAAGCAGCAATATTAATTACTTGAATATAATGCCATAACATTTGATAGCTACTTGAGCAAATGTTTATAATCTGATTATTATGACACCTTTATTGTATGAAGGAGATTTTAAAATAATAATATAAAAAGCGAATTGTTTTACTGTGTTTTAGCATCAAGGTTGATCTAGTGAAAGATGGGTGAGATAGATTTAGGGCAGTGTTTCCCACTGTTTTTCAAGTTGTGACCCTCTTTTATAATAGCCAAGTAACCTATGGTCCTCCTATCATATTTGCATAAAATGGCATTTTTAATAAAGCCCCAGGCATGTCATAGGTCTATAAAAGTTCCCAAACACAATGATGTGTAACGTTGCAGTGTAGCCACATTGAAATAAACAAGCTGAAAACGCTTATGGTAGAATTTCCTATAAAAATAATTGCAATAACCATGGGAACCCCTCAGAAAACATTTTGTAACAGTCTTGGGGGTCGTGACAACACTTCGCGATCCCATGCTTTATGGATACTTTCATCAGCTTTACTTTTTTTTTAATACAGAAAAACTGGGGAATTAAAGCTCCATCCAAGCTTGTTTCTTCTGCTTTTGATCTTGAGTAAACTGTATCCATCACCAATGGATGGCACGTGTTCTGCCCTTAGTATGGCTCCTTTCGTTCCACTGATTTTGAGGTAAGTTACATATTTCACTTTGCATGAATGTTAATTATCCAAGTGTTGCTTTAGTGCCAGAGGTTTTGTCAATTCAAAGTTTTGGTTTTCAGTTGTTTATTCATTTTATTGGTTTGTCCACCGCATTTGCAGAGCAAATGAAATATTTTTGTAGTATTCTGTTTACATAAGGTATATCCTGATATTTTGCAAAACTGAATGAAATACGATTTTACACCTTTGGTATATGAAATCTTACAGAAAAGAGTGAAGAGTGTACTTTCCCTAGCCCTAAACCTAACCCTAACCCTAACCCTAACCCTAACCCTAACCCTAACCCTAACCCTAACCCTAACCCTAACCCTTAAATTTGTAGTTGGGTAAGGCATGCAGGTCTTTTTGTGTGTTCTCTTTGATGAGGAATTATTTATGGGTGGATCCATCTGCCTTTCTGAAGGTAAGATACCGTATACAGTGGTACCTTGCATAAAGGAAATAATTCGTTCCAAATAAAATTATGTTAAGCAAATTTTCCTTTATACAAATTCCCATAGGAATGCATTGAAAACGGAGTGATCCCATTTTTATGTTGTACGGATTCTCCCCATAGGCGATTATGTTAAGCAAACTTTCCCCTATCTCTGGAATTTTTATGTTGTACAAATTTTATGTTATACAAGCTGTTTGTTATACAAGGGTCCACTGTATTTCTGACTGGACTTTTGGATGAGAGACTGCTACAGGCCCTTGGTAAGATAGGGACATAAATGTAATCGAAGTGGAAAAGAAAACAATATATTAATGATTTGGTGGCATATAACAGATGAGAAAGAGAAAGTCACATAAGGTTTTGGATTGAACCAGAATTTCTAGCTTCGCTGCCTTAAGAGAAGCCTTGTGGCGCAGTGGTTAAACTGCTATACTGCAGCCAAAACTGTGTTCACAACCTGGGGTTCAATCCCAGGTAGCTGACTCATGGTGGACTCAGCCTTCTGTCCTTCTGAAGTTGGTAAAATGAGTACCTAGCTCATTGGGGGTGGGGGTGGTTTACAATTTAATTCATAATTAAATTGTAAACCACCTAGAGAATGCTTTAAGCACTATGGGGTGACATAGAAGCAGAACCCTTTGCTTTGCTTTTTAAATGGGCTTCATTTTACTGATTTATTATACAAACTCATCTCATGTTTCTTGAGGGTAATTAGAAGTGTACCTGTTTGCTTTGCTTGGTGGCCAGAAATGGGTTGCTTCTAATTACAGTGAACTACTAAAGATGTTGTACACCTGTAAGTGCACTGCAGACTAATCTAGCAGTTCTTGGTTGATCCAAGGGGACTGCAGTATTTTAAAGCATTGAGATTGTCTTCAGCTTTGCACCTCTTCTCTTAAATAATACAGTTCTGGGTTGTAAAATATTATAATTAGATTTTGAATACTCTCAGTTCGGTGCAAGTCGAATTTTCCATTTAGTGGGAGTAAATTCGATCCATCTGTGCTTGCATAAATTACACATGACTCAAATTGAATGGTTACAAGAACAAATCTCAGCCTTTTGTGTGGCAAGTCAACAAGTAAGTCCTCTTGCCTCATGTTAAATGGGAAGACTCGAATAGACCATTCACCATGCAATTACAAACACATTTTTAACCCAGTATTTTTATTGGAAAACAGCACAAGCAATGATTGCTGATGTTTGCTGCTTCTAAAGCTCTTTGAGAATTTGGTGGATCTGTAAATACATTTGCTTTCCTAGCCATTTTTAGCATCATAATGGTTAAGGAGGGGAAAGAGGTATTTTGAAGTACTACGTCAACTCAAACATAGAGTGCAAGGAATCAATCCATTTAGAACAATTACAAATTTTGCTATATTCCTGCTCATCATCAGTGAACATTGGTGGAAGATCTACCTTTTAGTCAAATTTTGAGAGATTTTGAAGAATTAATGATGAATTTCTTCATAGATAGCGATGTAGAGACATCTTGTATTTAAGAAAAACAACTGCTTAGTGTTTCAGAAAGGCACCTAAATGCCGAGCCACTGGTAATGTGCATCAATTTGATCTTTTATCAAAATGGATCTCAAAGTTATTCTGTTTTGATTCAACATTAGCATAGTTCACTTGTTTCCATTAGGCCCACATCCCGTCTACTACATCATGGTTTAGCATTCTATGTGCCTATTCAGGTGGAGACTGAATGCTTCCATTGTGGTTTCAGGCCTTGTTGAACTTACAACAGTTATGCCCAACTCGTAGTGTAGTTCTGGGCTATGGGGATGAGGCTGCTCAGACATTGATCTCTCCCTTGCTTTCTCAAGCATTGGCTGTTAAAATAATTTGCTTCTTGTGTATGGATCTCATGCCCACAAAAACCTGCTCTTGGAGTGTTCTGTTAGCAGTAGCTCACACTACTTCTGGAATGTATATCCCACGTCTCACCTCCACTCGCCCCATAATCCTGCTATACCCACTACAAAAGCAGCATCTCCTTTGCTGATGCTTTTTCTGATATTCTGGGTTCTTTACAGCACTGTCTGTGCCACTGAATTCATGAAGAACTGAGAATATTTGCAGGATCCAAAAAGAGAGCTGGAGGTTCTTATTGCAGCACACACCCCCCCAACTCTGTTGTTATGAAGGTCTCAAAGACTCTGTCTAGGCAGAAATTTCACTCAACTCATGTGAAGCAGAACAATCGAGATGCAGACTTGATGTGGTTTGTTTTATTTTATTTCACAACTCTGGCAGGTTTTGTTGACAGATAACAGAGCTGTATGGTAGCATATCAGCAGTTCCTTCAGAAAGAATTACCATCTCTTTTGGCATATCTACCAGAGGAAATATTGCAATGCCTTTTCAAATAGAAGCTTGTTTGTCATTTGGCAAACCAACAGTTCAGTTCTGCCAGACACTTAGAATATTCTGCATCTAAAGTTATGGCAAGTGCCATTCACTTGTACAATCCTGCCTGCCTAACTTATGCAGTTGTTGGGACTTTCCTGTGAACTTAAAGTACAATCGTTTCCCACCATTTCGCGCTTCATATATATGGTCCCGGTATATTGTGGGACCGCAGTATATGAAGGCAAGACCCTTTGGGGCAAGCTGTGTGGACCTGTTTGAGGCCTCCTGCACTTACCCCAGGCCTGGTGCTGCCCCGAGCAGGCCTCCAACGGGCTTCACGGGCCTATCAAAGGCCCCAAAAGTGGTTTCTGACAAACCAGAAATAGCTTCCGAAAGATTGGAAATGCCTTCTGGATCACCCAAAACCACTTATGGGGCCTCCAACAGGCCCGGGAAGCCTGTCGGAGGTCAGTTCGGGGTAGTGCCAGGCCTAACGTAAGTGTAGGAGGCCCTGGACAGGCCCTCCAGTCCCAACCCGACCCAGCATCTGCATATCGCAGATTTTCCTTTATTGTGGGTTGGTTCAGGTCCCTAAACCCGATAATAAGCGGGGGGATTACTGTATGATGGTGTTTTCCTGTATAGGTGAGTAGATACTTATGCTATCCTCCAAGGATGGTCTAAGATCCTCTTTTCACTATCTGGTGAAAAGCTGAGCAGAGCAGTGACCAATACTGAGGAATAAACAGTTCCCTTGGCATCATACATAGCAGGTATGTGAGCTTTCAGTCTCCTTTGTGATCAAAAGAGAGGGGGGGAAATAACCATGAGGGTAATGTTGTTGTTCAGTCATTCAGTCGTGCCTGAGTCTTCGTGACCCCATGGACCAGAGCACGCCAGGCCCTCTTGTCTTCCACTGCCTCCCGGAGTTTGGTCAAATCCATGTTGGTTGCATCAATGACACCATCCAACCATCTCATTCTCTGCCGTCCCCTTTTCCTTTTGCCCTCAATCTTTCCCAACATCAGGCACTTTTCCAAGGAGTCCTCTCTCTTCACGAGGTGGCCAAAGTACTGGAGCCTCAGCTTCAACATCTGTCCTTCCAGTGAACATTCAGGGTTGATTTCTTTCAGGATGGATAGGTTTGATCTCCTTGCAGTGATCCCCTTCAATTGATCACTGCCCTGTTGCGGCGAAGGGGCCTGAACAACTCAGAGAAGCTATGAGCGATCCCATAGGGCATAGTGGAGAGTTTGACTAAATGTGGTCCACCTGGGGTAGGAACTGGCAAGCCACTCCAGTATCCCTGCCAAGGAAACTCCATGAACAGAAAGAAGCATGCGGGTTAACCAGACTACAGACCAAGATTGTGAACTGGATGGATCCTGGTTTGTATCCCTGGTTAAAAGGGAGCCCTCTAAACCCCAGTTACCCTGTTTGGATTCTATGTTTTAACAAACAAGGAACCCTAACCCTGGGCATTCATGGAGTAAGGGGAGTGACAAGGAAGATAGAATTAAGTATCTGAATTGGAGGTGTTAGACAACATCAGCAGACTGCCATAAGTCTGTGAGAGCCATCTTTCAAAATGACAGGTGTCCCACTAGACATGCTCCCTCCAGATCAGAAGCCTGATTAGGGGGAGCTCAATAATACCTGGTAGGAAGTGGAGTGCACAATACAAAATGTTCAGCCAAAAAGATGCCCTAGACGCCTCTGTGTAGTGTGGCTCCCTGAAGTGATTAGAATGGCATTGCAATCGTTATTGTATGATCCCCAATTGTGTATGATATTCACAGGAGGAAGCTGTTGCTTACTATGGGCAGGATTGCAACCTAAGAAAATCTACGTTTTCTGTATTAGCTTTGTTCTAAGGTTTTTACTGATTAATAGGTTTCCTATGCTGTACTCTGGGTCTCCGTTCGTTGACATGGATAAAACGTAGCTATGGCTAGCAAGCATTTTTGTCACTTCCATATTTTTCTAAATTACTTCATGTTGGCAGAATTGTTCTTTATTTGGAACAATATTAGCTGAATAGTTAGGAAAGAAGAATTTGTGAAATAGCCCATGTGGCTTCAAGTGATTGCTAAACAAAGCAAGTTGAGGTCATGGTGGATTGCAGAAATAGCCTCTATAAAATGCTATTTTATAGTTGAAACAGAGAATCCCAGCAGACTTGATGTTGCTTCTGAAAAGAAAATATTTCTCTAGGGTGTAAAGTCTATATACACACATGCATGGAGGGGTCGAATTGAGGTAGGGAGTACAGCTTTTCATTTCAGTGAGATAACTTTTCTTGGAAATGGTACACACAAGTAGGCTGAGGAGTGCCTTCATTTTGGCTTGCTTGATAAACGACCACTTCAAATAACAACCACATTCCTATTAGTCTGAGAACCGAAACCAACTTTTTAAAAAGAGCTAATGTTGAACGGAAGAGAAAATAGTTTTTTTTAATACTATAAAAGCAAAGGATCCCCTAGAACTTGACATTTGAAAACATTTGTGTCATTGTGCTTGAATGTCTAAATATGGTTCTGCTTTAACTAATACCTGTACAGTGGACCCTTGTATAACAAACAGTTTGTATAAAATAAAATTTGTACACAAAAAAAAAATTCCAGAGATAGGGGATATTTGCTTACCATAATCGTCTATGGAGCGAATCTGTACAACATAAAAATGGGATCACTCTGTTTTCAATGCATTCCTATGGGAAATTTGTGTAAAGGAAAATTTGCTTAACATAATTTCATTTGGAACGAATTAATTCCTTTATACAAGGTACCACTGTATTTGCTTTCATTGTGAACCATGCTAAGTCATTTTGGGGAGAACAGCACTATACAAAAGCAATAAATAAGAACATTTGTAAACATGTATATACTTTGTACAGTAGTTACTAAGTGCCATCCTTCGCCAGTGAAAATATACAGGTACTGGTACTTTCAAAGAAGAAAGTAGCAGGACTAAGCATACACAAAAATGTAATATTAGAACAAACTGGTAGCTCCTGCACAGCACCCGTCTTTCCTAGTCAACTATATGTTGAAAAAAGGAGGGCACAGTTAACCACTGGGCCTTGCAATGTTCAATAAATTGATGAAAGTCCTCTTTGAATGGACAGTCAAGCCTTAGGTTATGGGCCATTTTGGAAAGAAGTTTCCTTTAGCTTCAAGATCCTTTTCTACTCTGGGATTTTAAACATGCCTGGGATCCAGAATGAAGCTCATTTCAGAGTTCCATCAGAGAAGCTATGACAGTGCTTTAAACAACAACACAGTAATAGTTGGAAAAGTTACATAGCAAGTGTCATTTGCCTATTGATGCTCAGCACCAACCAAGGAACCCTTTCTTCTTATTGGCAGGCATCGTGCAGCAGCATTTAAGACTGGTAGGGAACTTTTGGCCCTCTAGATGTTTTGGACCATAACTCCCAGAATTCTGAGCCTATATTACGAGTGATAAAGGACTGCAAAAGTTGTGGTCCAACAGACCTGGAGGGCCAAAGGTTCCCCACCCCTGATTTAAGATAATGAGGCATTTAGCCTTCACCTGTGGGGCAGTTAATTGGTTACTGACAAGATTGGCCACTTCATTGCTCCTTGCTTGTTCCTTTTTCAAGTTGTGATGTCCTCGCAGAACGTTGGTGATCGGTAGCATGATCTGGGTTTTAATCCAAAGCTGTTTTAAATACAGAAGCTCTGCTCACACTGGCAGCCAGGAAAGCGAGTCATGTCTAGATCAAAGGAAGTGATAGTACCACTCTACTCTGCTCTGGTCAGACCCCACCTGGAATATGGTGTCCACTTCTGTGCGTCTGAATTTAAAAAGGATGCTGACAACCTCGAGCAGCTACAGAGGAGGGCGACCAGGATGATTGAGGGTCTGGAAGAAATGTCTTACGAGGAATGGCTTAGGGAACTGGGAATGTTTAGCCTTTCAAAAAAGAAGGCTGAGAGGGGATATGATAGCTATGTTTAAATATTTGAAAGGATGTCATATTGAAGAGGGAACAGATTTGTTTTCCATGGCTTCAGAGACTAGGACTCTGGGCAGTGATTTCAAACTACAGGAAAAGAGTTTCCATTTGGGCATTGGGAAGAACTTCATGACAGAGCTGTTCGGAAGCTGCCACCGAGGGTGGTGGAGTCTTCTTCTTCGGAGGTTTTTAAGCAGAAGCTGGATGGCCATCTGTCGGGAGTACTGTGATGGGGGGTTCCTGCATGGCAGGGGGTTGACTGGATGGCCCTTGAGGTCTCTTCCAACTCTATGATTCTATGAATTCTATGATTTATTGGCTTAAATTCTGAAGCCAGAATGTTCTTCTACGCTCCAGGCCATGTTTCCCATCTATTTTTTATCGATGGATGACCTGCAGCAGAAGGTATTTGTTATTGCATGGCTGGAGAATTAAAAAGCGAAGACATGCCACCGCCTCCCCCTTCGCCTGGGTGCCTGCGTTGAAATGGCTTGGCATGGAGACCCAGGCAGCGGGCAGCAGGCTTGTCTTTGCATTTTACTCCCCAGCCATGCCACTACGGGCCTCTCAAGAGCAGCATGGATGTAGTATAATTTCCCCCCCACACATACTTATCTCTAAAAACTAGGTGTGTCTTATGGTCCGGTGCATCTTATGGAGTGAATATTACAGTAGTTTAGTTTTTATAATGGTCAGGCACGTCACAGTTTTAAAGTTCAGACTTACTATGCAAATACTTAACGTCCAAACGTTAAGGAGAGGTATTTGAATAATAAAATTTATGATTTTGCCCAATATTTTCCAGCTGTTGCATGATACAGCTTGTATATTTTGTTTTTTACATGTTATCAAATCACAAAACCATGCAGATTAATCTGAAGGATGGAAAACACACAACACAAAGGCATACGAGAAGAAAGAACACAGTGATTTCATTGTAACTGTCCTTGTTAAAGCCAGATTTATTGCTGGCACCATGTTTATTTTTTTAATTTGAAGCAACCATGTTTCATTTTAGGATATGTGCAAACACAGCTTGTTGCCAGAAACATTTTTTTTAAAAAATCTTGGGAGATGTTATTTGACAATGCAGATGATTTCCCATGTTCAGTGGGAACTTCTAGGAGGAAATGGCGTGTTTTTATAGACAGGCACTCAGAATCAGGCACAGCATAGCAAATACTTCTTTGTGATTTCAATCAGAAGGAAGCAAGAACTGGCACCCCAACCTGGAGTTTTATGGCTTGTTTACACCTGGTGTACTATTGTGTTTCTGCACCTTTCTCTTTCTACTTTTATTCAATAAATTTGTACTGGGTAAGCCTAACCGACATCAGGTAATGGCTTGAGTGACTTGCACTAGCAATGACATGTTACATTTTTGACTAGGAAGGAAATGGAATTTCTTTCTTTTTCCTCTTACTTCAGTCGAGGTTTCCACTACAGAGTCAAAGTCAGAGCCTGCATGCTGCATTTGTTGGTTGGTTAGTTTTGATTTTTATTTTGAAATGAACAACATCAAGCAATGTTATGATTTTGTGAATTTCTTTTGTAATCACTGAATGAAGCCAATGACCATAATAAGTTAGTCGTTAATCTGTTACTAACGAAAACTTGAGTGGTGGTATAGAATTCATCCAGGCAAGGGAGTTGTGTTGCCTCTTTTACGTAGGGACTGTTATCACCCATGCAATGAGCTAGATAAAAGGATTAAACTTAAAGAAAATAGACTGAACTTAAAGAAGTTGACAGATATCTCAAATCTAAGATATACAAAATGATCATTCGTGCTGTTGCTCTGTAGCATAGAGTGCTGGGCAGCAACAGTGAGCATGGAGAGCCATCTCTATGTCATGGAAATGTCTATGTCCATTGGATATTGGGTATCTCTCTACTCAACCGTGTCATAAATGATCCTATTCGATAGCAACTAGGCATGATGTCAGTTACAGAGAAGATAAGATAAAGTTCACTGGACATGTCTTTAGAGCTGCACTTTCCGCCTTTGGGGACTTGTTGGTGACAATTTGCTGTTGAGAGTTGCACAATTTCCCTTCTGCTTGTGTAACTGCACAAGGTTTTGACCATCCTCACTTGTCTAAACCTAATGCTTCATGAGACATTATGGCAATGGTGAAGTCCTGTTCTACATATTTCAATGTTTTCAATATAAATTCTTACCTTTGATATGATTTTAGTTGAGCTTCAGTAGATTGCATTGTGTTTGTGCATGCGTACACGTCTTTGATTTGCCATTATGTAATAAACTATTATGAGTTTCTAAATGCTTACGCTTCTGTTTAAAATTTCCTTCAATAAGGCACAATAAATCAAGTTACTTTGGCTGTAATCTGTATTTGATTATGTTCCTAAAATGAAGCTAATGCAATTAAATAAAATGGAATGCAGTTCTAGAGTTGAATGCGAAAAACCCCCCTCTGAATCATGCTCTTGGAAAGTACCTTTTCACCAAATGTCTGGCAGTCCCAAACACTGGCAGCTTTCCCATTTTCCATTCTTTCTCCTGAATTGAAGCCAGATTCCTTTGGGAAATCATCATTCGTAAAAGGTTGTGAACAGAAAAGGGGGCATTCTGGAATGTACAGTTACTGTTAATTAGAAACTAAACATCTGCAACCATGTCAGGGTTAATTGTGTTTGAAAAGAAACACTTGCAGAAGAATTTGTTCAGTTTAAATAATGATGTAGGACAAAACATGGGAGCACTTGCCGACAAATTATTTTGCACTGTGTTGTGGTAACTTAAATTCTTCCCACTGCTCGTTTTCCTACTGCTAGAGAGGCAATATTGAAAGTTTTTTTCCCCTGAATGTACAAGCCAGTAAATTTACTGGGAAAGGGTAGTTAGACTACAGTAAAGTAGTCCATTGCATATCGTAATGTAGCCTATGTTGGATTATTTAGCTCAATAACTTAGTTCCAGTTTCTTTTCAATGCAAACTATATGTGGCTTTCTATCCTGGCACTGTAAACTTCACAACTTCTAGAGATGCAGTTTTAGACACAGCAGTTGAACAATATTTGGCAGTCATGAAGATGCACCAATACAGAATTACCCGAATCCTTTTGGATATTCATAACGTCATAAATAGTATAATTTGCAGCTGCCAATTGCCACGAACTGAGATGTTGCCACTCTGAAGACAAGAGTGGGTGATGTCCTCATTGGAGCACTAAAATCAGAAAGCGAAGCTAGCTTTCAGCTCAGGGTATTACAGAGTTGTAGTGGTGCAGAAGAAACAAAAAAGGTCCAAAATATTTTGTCAGGTTGCACAGGCCAGTTTTCCTTATTTAAAGCATATTCCACATCGGAATCAGCTCAGAGATCATAGGTTTCATATTTCACCTTTGGCTAGACAAAAGAATTACCAGTCACTCTCTCACACACACTGCGATTCCTTTGCATTGAAATATATGCTTCCGAGTTGGCTGTGTACGCTTGTTTTCGTACTCATGTATTGGGTCCAGACACACAGCATGCTATAACTTGACATGTTAATGATAAACAATTTTATTCACACCTGGCTTAGTAGAATGCACCAGCTTTTAACTGCATGTTAAATATTATTACGAAATAGCAGGGACAATTAGTGATCTGTCCTGTCACAGTATTCTAAAGCAGGCCTGCCCAACAGGTAGACCGGGGGCTACTAGTAGCCCGCGAAGGGTTCAAAAGTAGCCCGCCAGCCGTCAATAAATAAGTGAGGGGATAAGTTCTCCACCCCTCCCTCCCCCATCCCAAGGACCACCACTGCCCCAGCAAAGTTCTGGGTCTGCCAGCCCACTGTCTCAGCCAAGCGGGGCAGTTCAAGGGCCATGGTGTGGTCCCATGCTCCCCCCCTGCCGGCCAGGTGATCAGCACCTCAGCCTGTTCAAAGTTGGACAGCCCTGGCTTAGACAAACTTTTTCCTGATAATGAAATAGGAATCCCTTATAACATGTTGAAGTTTTACATGCATATAAAAAATGACTGGTGCAAGTATGCTATACATTGTCTTATTTTCAATGCATTCCTATGGTAAACCACTGCTCTACTTACAAAGATTTTTACTTATGAGCGTGTGCTCGGAACGGATAAAATTTGTAAGTAGAGGTTTTGGTGTAGTAGCCCTCAGGTACTTTGGTCTAAAAAAGTAGACCTCGGCCTGTTCAAAGTTGGACATGCCTGCTCTAAAGGATAGATGTGAAGCTGTCCTCTGGATCTGGGGCCAGGGACTCAAACTCTTTGAATGAGGAAGCTGGATTGACTGAGATGATTTTTTAAAAAGTGCATCTGAAAATTTCATATAACTCAAAGACTGGCCTCTGGCCTCTTAAAACAGATCTAGAACAACTTACTGTATATACTCGAGCATAAGCCTAGTTTTTCAGCCCTAATTTTGGGCTGAAAAAAGGGGTCCTCTGCTTATATGCGGGTCAATACTTTTAGCCACTGAGGCAATACTTTTAGCCACATTGTGCGCCACTTCTCCTGACCCCCCCATGTTTAAAATGACTTTTTAAAAGGTCATTTTAAAACAATGTTTAAAATGACTTTTAGCCACCAACTCAAGCACTTGCCTCGGTGGCTAAAAGTCATTTTAAACATCACAGATACACCCAGCTCACAAAGGAGGAGTTGCCAGGCCCTGCTGCATTTCCCACCCTAGGCTTATACTTGAGTCAATAATTTTTCCCAGTTTTTGGGGTTTAAATTAGGGCCCCCGGCTTATACTTGGGTCGACTTATACTCGAGTATATATGGTATGCGGAACAAGATTCCAATCTCCAAGTGTTGCTCTCCTGTTAAAAAAATGTGCTTGTCCATTTTCCCACTAGTCTGGAGGTGCTTGAAGGCCCATTCATAGTTTTTAAAATGCAAGCATTTTTTTCAATAAAGGAAGACAATAGATCTCACTTTCAAGAACCATTCCCCCTGATAGTTCAAAGGATCACAGTTCTTATTTTTGACCAATAGTATATTTTTAGTAGCAGGATCTCTGAGCTTAAAAAAATGAGTGGAATCCAAGTGGTGTTTGTGACTCATTACTGCTTTAATATAAGGGTCACTCTCTAAGAAGGATTGAATCTTGGATTCTTCAGTTTAGGATAATTGTTGGGTCCAGGCGATTGTCTGTTTTTGCTGGAAATGCTCAAAGATTCATGGTGTTATTGCCATATGTCCTCTTATCTGATGACATTCTTAATGCATCAATCTACCTCTTAATCTGTAATAAACTATGACAACATGATGAAAACAGTAAGTGTGAATATACACTTTTTCCATGTAGAGCTCCCATCATAGTCCCATATTGTTCACAAAAAACATTCATGCATTGTATCTGTAATAGCCACAGTGATGTATTCACATGTATGAAGACTATAGAAAGAGGTTTTTTTAAATATCCTTCGTGGGATTGAAGTTTAACAGAGTCTATCTCTTTCTCTCTCTCCCCCCCCACCACCACCATGCCTTGCCATGCTTCCAGATGTAGTCACTCTCCTGTGTATCGCTCACGTGACCTGGCTGGCCGAGCCCTTGTTGCCTTTGTTATGACAAACTTGGTGCCCCAGGCAGTGTCATCTTTGATGGTTGGTCTTCCAGATTCCACTGATCCTTGTATACAACAGAATGCGGTTCATGGAACACTACTACAAGTAAGTTTTTGCTGTACTGCAGCGTTTTTCAACCGCTGTTCCGCGGCACAGTACTGTGCCGCGAGATGTTGGCTGGTGTGTCGTGGCAAAATTCTCTCTACACCAGCAAGGCAGCGGTGCGGCGCCGGCGAGCCAGAGGAAGGCGGGGCGTTCAGAAAGAAGCCGGCTACCGCAAGGCTTCCTTGGGTCATGTAGTTCCTCCCGCAGGTCTGAGACGCGGTCCTGGGGAGGAGAGCAGACTACCTTTCCCGGCGTGCTTTGCGTGCCGGCGAGGAAAGGCTGGCCGTGGGCGGGGAAGGAGAAAAAAGGAGGAGGAGGAGGAGGAGGAGGAGGAGGAGGAGGAGGAGGAGACTGGAGAGCGAGAGAGTGAGAGAGAGCCGGGAGACCCGCGAGGGTGGGCGCGCGACCCTGCTGAGCTAGGTAGGAGCGCGCGTGCACACCCCTCTTTTAAGGGTGGGGAGCGGGCAGCCGTTAACAATGGTCATTTTTGTGTGTGGGGGGAAATAAAGGGGAGGACGTGGGAGGCTGAGGAGGGGATTCCTAGGACCTAGGGAGGAGACAGGGATGGGGGGGGTCCCTTCCGGGCCCTGTGGCTGCCTGGCTGGAAGGAGGCGGGGGGCAAGTAGCAAGAGGCAAGAATTACTTCAATTTTCAATGTTACTTGTCTGCTTTGCACTTGGCATACACATCAACAACATAATTTAACATAGTGGAAACATATTAAGAAGCCTGACCAGAGGTGATGGAACTGAACAAGAGCATGCTTGCTAACTAAAATTCACCATCTAGTCCTGAACGTGTCTTCAGCAGTTATTTCAAATATATAAATGGTGCAGTTTCAGGTCAAACTAGTGCAGGATGGAATTAAATCAAATGGATTTAAAATCATAATTTATTTATTTTTAAAGAATCATATTTTTCATGATTTAAACAAAAATCTATTTTTAAAAATTTAAAACATGATTTAAATCAATTTGAATTCTTTTTTTAAAAAAAACATTGATTTTATCCATTCTAGATATAGCAGATTGCATGACATCCTATGGTGGTGTGCCTCGTGATTTTTTTCATGAAACAAGTGTGCCTTTGCCCAAAAAAGGTTGAAAAACACTGCTGTACTGCATAATGCTGTGTAGCATCAGTGGAGGCAACAGATGCAGAACAAGTTACATTTCTTCTCAGTTTCTCAGGACATGGAGAAAATGTTCAGCAAACTGTAGTTGTGTGGAGCAAGGGCGTATTTATGAAGCATGTGGCTAGCATACAAAAGGTTCCAAGTTCAGTCCCCAGCCATTCTCAGTAGTGGAGCTTAAACAGGCCACTGTCTGAAACCCTAGATGACTCTTGGTGTAGACAATAAGGACCTGATTTGTATGACTGGGTGTAGGTCAGTTACTATGTTTTCTATGTTCTGGGTTATTGTTTTACATAGTATATTTGCAGGCTGGTCGCCAAATTGCCCAGAAGCAATTTTAAACATAAATATTATTCTGCAGGAGAAATGGTGTTGCACAAATTGGGAACATAGTAAAAGTAACTTTGTCCTGTTTAATCCAGGGTGAATTCTCTAATTGAATACCTTTTAAATTCTATTAAGACTTACTGTTGATGGAAATGTTACTTTCTCCACATACCATGCAGCTAAAAGGAATTGTTCACTAGGGAAACAAATGTAATGACACAAATAAGACTGTAGGGGTTTTGTAATGTAGTGGTCTTGCTGCATTTGGCAACACACAAGAGCTGTGTAGTATGCGTTCAAACACCAACATATCACACTGCAGTAAAACTATTTCTAAATTACAGTGGTCCCCACCCCATTTGTGGTTAATATACTGTGGTCCTGCTATATTGTGGGACTGCAGTATATGAAAAAAGACCCCATGGGGTAAGGGGGAGGGCCTGTCGGAGGCCTCAGAAATGATTTCCGGTTCACAGAGAGGCCCTTTTGGGGCCTCCAAAAGACCCGGAAAGGCCCTCGCAGGCCTGTTCCGGGCAGCACCAGGCTGGGGGTAAGTACAAGAGCCCCCAGCTAGGCGCTCCAGGCCCAACCCGACCTGCATCTGCATATCATGGATTTTCAATTATTGGGTCCATAACCCCCGCGATAGGTGGGGAGTCACTGTATTCAGGGCCGGCGTGTCCATTAAGGTGAACTAGGTAGTTGCTTAGGGCGCCAAAATGGACAGGGGGCACTGGCCAGCCTGCTGCCCCCCCCCCCGCCGCTAGCCACCGCCGTCTGTCACCCCGCCGCCCATCACCGTCCGCCCGCCGCCGTCCACGCCCATCACCGCCGCCCCTGTGCCTGTCGCCATCCGCCCCCACGCCCGTCGCCGCCCCCTGTCATCTGCCGCCCCCCTGCCGCCCCGCCCCCCACTGCCCCCGCCGCCCGCCACCGCCCGCCCCCCCTTGCCTAGGGCGCAAAATAACCTAGCGCCGGCCCTGACTGTATTCATGCATGTGGTTTCAAAATTCTAGGAAAAAATTCCTGTGAAGTTTGAAGGAATAATTTAGCTTATGTCTGCTCCTTTAATTTGAAATAATGACAGTTCTTCTCTTTGTTTTTTAAAAATGCCATTCTAGTTGGATTTTTTGGTCCATGGTTTTTATGAAGAATCTGGTTTTACTATTTTAAATTTCCCTTGGCCTTCTACGTATCTTAACACACTTCTCTGCTACAAATTTATTACAATGTCTTTCCCATAATCTATATTTTCTGACATGTTCTCTCACTTCAGAGGTTTCAGGCTTATTGGGGATGTGTGGATAGAGGCCCCTAGATAGAGGACATGTTCTATATGAAGCAATATAATCATTATTTATTTTATCAGTACTATGAACAATTGATTTGCAGATCACTAGTAATTACTTCATATTGGCAAATAGCTTTTTGTTTGCTTTTTTATCGATAAAAGGTGTCTTCATCTGAAAAATAATTTCCTTGCTCATCACTAATTTTTTCTAATTTTTAAAAACCTTGTTGGTCCAATACAATCACACTGTACCACCATGTTTAAATCCATTGTATCTAACATGTACACAAATTAAGGGAATCTTTACTGTGAGGGAAAGATGATACTGTACTAGAGCCTCAATTCTTGCATAATGCATTCAGTATTACTGTCAGAATCTGGTATGCTCAAAAATAAATTTGTTATTTTTGAAAAGTGAAGTGAATTTCTCAACTGGATGGCAATTAAGACAATTGTGTCACTATCACTGCCAGTTTTACTTTCAGAAGGGACCAAAAATAAATAATAGAATCTCCGTGCCATTTACTATTGTGAGGGTGAAATAATCCCCTTGGAATGCTGTGGTAATTATAGACCATTTAGTTGAACTGAGTAAGACTAAAATGTGGAAATTAATCCAAATGAATTTGAGATTTGGGAGAGATCTTATGGCCAATAATGAACTGACACATTGGATGAGACAACTGAGTGGAAATATCAGACAGGGAGTGGGAGATGCTGAACTAAATGGAAGAAAAAAAGTTAGATATTATATTATAATCATGTAGATGGTACTAAAATCTATGAAATTTCATATTGCAGCCCAAATACCCTATATACAGAGAGAAAACAATTTTGGACTAGGAATAAGACTTGGGTGTGTTCAGACAAGGAAGGCAAAAGAGGAATGTCCTGTAATGGAGAACATGAATGGATGATTTGACAGGCAGGAAGGGGATCCAACTGAGAACAGAAATGGAAGTATAACAGTGTGGAGAGATGTGAGGAAGAAGAAGTGGTCACTATTACCTGAAAAAGCAGTATAGTCCCAAAGAGCAAGAGATCTATCAGATTTAGCACTAACAAAAGTTATTAGGGCTTCTGAAATCATTCAAGTATGAGTTCTTAGCAAATTAAAAGGGAAGACTCAGAATTGAGAATTGAGAATAGGTTTATAGTGGAGTGGAATAAAGAATAGGTAGCGTGCAATGGCATTCAGATAATCATTGGTCAGCATGAGTCAAGGGGAATTTCTGGGACGTTGTTGAGAAGAAGGTAAGAAACAAGAATGAGCTAAATAAGGTTATATTCCTTATCTCTAACTATATTTGTGAAGATTCTCAATCATCTGGGTGAGTTTATCTGGAAAATGAGTCATGGCAACTGGACTTCTTTTTCTTGAGAGATTGAAACGTTTCGCTGCTCATCTAAACAGCTTTGTCAGTCTATCAACTGATGAAACTGCTTGGATGAGTAGCAAAACGTTTCAATCTCTCAAGAAAAAGAAGTCCAGTTGCCATGACTCTGCTTCCAGCTATAACTATACGGTATATTAATTGGTGTGTGTGTGTGTGTGTGTGTGTGTGTGTGTGTGTGTGTGGGTGGGTGGGTGGGTGTGTGGGTTGCATCGTTACAGTCGTGACCAACTCTTTGTGAACCCATGTCCATGGAGAGGCATGCATAATAAGCACATGACAAGCATTTTGGCAGATATTCAAGGGGGAATAGGATCAGAAGGGCAAGACTTAGTTTCCTACAACAATTTTGTTCTATTTTAAGATTAAATTACAAAAGTTAAAATGTTTGGCTGAAGCACTTAAACGCTTAGTATAAAATTTTTAAAAATGGTTGGGTAGAAATACATCCAGAGTACTTGTCTTATACTACAGTAATGAATGAGGAGAGCATATTTGATTATAGCTCATCTTTTTGTGAGCTTATTAAAATGAATAAACCTGTTAGTAGAAATTGGAAACAATAAATAGATGGTTTTCTTTTTCTTTACTGGTGTGTGTGTGTGTGTGTGTGTGTGTGTGTGTGTGTGTGTGTGTGTGTGTGTGTGTGTGTGTGTGTGTGTGTTGTTACAGTCATGACTGACTCTTCATAACCCCATGTCCATGGAGTTTTCTTGGCAGGAATACTGGAGTGGTTTTCCAGTTCCTACTCCAGGAGCCTGTAGCACCTGGTATTCCCTGGATGTCACCCTTCCAAGTACTAACTAGGGCCGACCCTGCTTAGCTTCCGAAATTTAGAGTAGCCTAGCATCCTGTCTATAGTATATTTTGATTGACACTTTAAAGATACAGTAATTATTAAGTATATATTTCCTAGTGCTAGCCTACTGCTATTTCGGTATTTCATGCTACTTCATCAAATCAGCCTGGCTCGTCAATCAGTTTTGCCCTTACCCTGGCCAAACCAGCATGCATATGTGGAGGCTTTGGGTCAGTTTGGGTTTTTAAAAAGTAGACTAATTTTGAGGCCCCCTTGAATGCTGTATCACTATAGTTCACAAGCTGACAAAGCAATTTCAAAATGCTGTAATAATATTGTTAATTGTAATGACAATAGTAGGGAGACAAACATCCAGGCTTGGTGAGGGTTGGCAACCATGAAGTGCTTCAGAAAGGCTTTTGGGAATTATTTGCAATTACAGTACCTACTTATCATACAGTAGCCCCCCCGTATCCGCTGATTGACCATCCATGGATTCAGTTATCCACGGCTGGCAATCAGCAGGTGTGTGTGTGTGCTGGGGATGAAAGCTGTGCTGTGCAACCCAGCTGTTTTGCCCCCAGCACCCCAGCACCCCCTGCTGCTGGACAATGTGGCAGACCAGGTGTCACTAAGGCATGCTGCTGCACTGCCTAGTCTGCTGCCCAGGAAGCTCGAAATGCTGAGGTGTAACTTTCGCCCCTGACACCCCACCCACCCCTCTTGGCATCGTGGCAGACCGGGTGCTGCACCGCCCAGTCTACCAACCAGGAAGCTTGAACAGCCTGGGGTGTACCCAGTCGTTTGAACTACCCAGGCGGGGCACTGGGTCGTGCAGCAGGCTGCCTTCATGCTACCTGGTCCACCGCGCTACCCAGTGGCAGGTTTTCCAGGGCAACAGCTTTTGCCCATGGCACCCAACCACCATTGTCACAACTGTTACCCTTAGATAAGAGTGTTTGCTGTTATTAGTGGATTTTGTTATCCGCAGGGCTGCGCGGAACCAATCCCCCACAGATACAGGGGTGAACTGTACTTTGTTCTTTATGGAATCCTTTGGTTGATCCTAAGACAAGTTATATTTACCCAAACTTTTCCCACATTTGCTAAGCATAAAATACTCGAGATGGCAATGAAGAATACAGAAACTGTTATGACTCAAAAAGAGAAATTGTTAATTTTTTAAAAAATAAATGTTTGAAATACCTTTCACTTAAAAATCCAGTTTGAAATGTTATGGAGTGCTGCAAAAATATGATAGCAAAGGAAACCATTTTTTGCTTCAATGGTTTTGCAACCAGAAGACTATCTTATAAGACGATCTTTAATATATTTTGGACTTGATATTATTGAATTATGGAACCTAGAATCGCTATTCTGCTTGAATGTAGGAGTAATTTTAGGGTAGTTAACTGGCAATTGGGAGACAAGGACATCTTGTTGGAATAATCAACATTTTGTTGCAGTGGCAGCAGGCTGCATCTTTTCTCACCATCCTTCGTATATGCATTCCAGCTTATAAGTCATACAGCAGAGTTATGTGTTAACAGCCTTTTCCCTTCAGAATAAAAATATTGCTGATGATGCAGTATTTCTTGATTTGGCATCAGCATTTAGAATGTACTGTCTCATAACTGATTTATAAAGGCTGATATCATGAATGGACATTATAGTACCTAAAGATCAAAGAGGTAGAACCACTATAATTAAATGTTTTTCATTGTAACTTCCTTGCAGCTGCTCTTTTTCTTAGTTAAGTTTTTACCAACCAAGATAAGCTTTCCTTTGAAGTTGTGAAGGCAAATATCAGTGTCGAGTGGGGAGGAAAACATGCACCTAAATAAAAATAACTGTCATGGGTACCCTTTACTCTTGCGATGACATTTTTATCATGATCTTTATATGACCATTTACAGATATTATTCAAGAAGTCTGCCCTTTAAGGAAGTAGTACATAATCCAATGTGGTTGACCTGTTCAGTTTACATATAAAACTAGGACATATTCTGATTTTTTAACTGCTCTTGAGCATTCTGGTTAAGATACATTGGCATGGTCGTGCCCTAACAGGAAAGCTTTCTTTCTGTTGGCTATCTGCAGGTTATTTTGCTGCTGAGCTTAGCGTACAACTTCTCTGGGCCTTGATGCTTTTGGTTAGTCATACTGCTCCTTGTGGGAATTATACGTGGAACGAAATTGATAGTGGGCTGCTTGTTGCCAGCCATTATAGAGCTTCCTTTTGCTTATAATGGCCTGATGCAATACCATGTTCCGTACTGTACCACAATGAATTTTGTGAGGACTGTCATCTCTTTGCAGGAAAACTGTGAGGTGGAAAGTCTGGTCCAAGATCACCAAACAAAACCAGGCGGCTGGGTGCAGTTTGGACTTGGACCATTCCAAATCTGCAAAAGTAAATGCTACCTAAGTACCTTACTCATGTGTAAACAGGGTAACCTGGCAGAAAGAGGTTTTGTCATACGTTATTTTGAGAGCCTTAGCTCTTTCCCAGAGACTTCTGAATAGACATAGCAGGTGTTGATAAGACAGCAAAATACAGTATCTTTTGGGTAGACACCTAGTTTGAATGTGCATTGAGGTAGTCCCATGTTTCTGAATGTCACTGGATTGTTTAGTATGGTGAAAATTCAAGGTGACTGTCTGGAAGTTGAGTCATGACAATTGGATTTCTTTTTCTTGAGAGATTGAAACGTTTCGCTGCTCACCCAAACAGCTTCATCAGTCTGAAAAAAGCTAGTTGCAAGTCCTCCATTTTATAGCTCACTTTGACCTCATGTCAGCCTGGTCTGAAATAGGCTCATAAGATGAACAATGGCTTGAAGAGGCTTGTCAGGTAGACAACAGTCTCAGTAGCCTTAAGGTGAACAATGGCCTAAGGTGCTGAAACCCATAAAGTATGGGTCGTTAGCTATGGCCTTGGTGGTGAAGGAATGAGGTATTTTTGATTTGTTTGGGTATTGTTGAAATCACAGCCTGATAAGTGGCAGATAGACTGTGCCTGAGGCCCCCCAACTCTGTTGAGAGAGGGGTTTTCAGTGCTCACATGAATGGCTTCCCTGACCCCTCTCTTAAACCACCTATGTTCTTTGTCTAATATGTGTACATCCAAATCTTTGAAAGAGTGTCCTTTGTCCTTCAAATGGAGGTGTACTGCTGGTTCTGGTCCTGAGCTGTTACCCCTCCTATGTTGGGCCATCCTTCTGTTTAATGGCTGTTTGGTTTCTCCAATGTAGAGGTCTGCACACTCCTCACTGCATTGGACCGCATGTACTATATTGCTCCTTTTGTGTTTTGGTATCGGATCCTTGGGTGGATGAGTCTTTGCTTTAGTGTGTTTGTAGGTTTGAAATAAACAGGGATGTCGTGTTTGCCAAAAACCCTTTTCAGCTTCTCAGACACTCCAGCCATGTAGGGAATAACCAGGTTCTTCTGTCGGGTCTGGGTCTCAGGCTGATCCATTGTTCTTCTGGATGACTGAGAATCTTCAAAGACATATTCCAGGTGATTGTGAATTCCAAAAGAATTTCTCCATTGAAAAAACAATGAAATATTTATTTCATTTATTTATTTTAAATAATTTAACACTGTGTTTCTCCTTGAAAAGGACTCAAGGTGGCTTACAACATTGAAGGACAATATATAACCAAGAAATATTAAAGGCAATATTCAAAGTTAAAAACACTGAATTCGAAGAGGCACCTTACATAATTAAAAAGACATTATTAAAACTAAGAACGGTAAGCGAAAAGTAAACGGAAGAAATGCCACTCTGAGAGATGGATTGTTTTTAAAAAAAATGGAAAACACAAGTGGTACTACAAATTCATTCCAAGCACTAGTGCATCCAGTCCATCTAAAGTCACATAACAGGTAGTCAGTCATCCAGGGAAAGTTTGCTTGAAGAGGTCTTTGCCCGCTTGCAGAATGATAGCAAAGATGAGGCAAGTTTGGCCTCCTGTGAGAAGGTGTTCCAAAGTCTGCTGTGTTCTCATCACTCACACCTGGGAAGATGGTGGGACCAAAAGGAAGCCCTCTCCTACCTTAGCATCCAAGCCAGTTCATACTGGGACATACGATCTTTGAGGTAGTTTGGACCTCAGCCATTTGGATTTTGGATTCTGCCCAGAAACTGATTGGCAGCCAGTGGGGAACCTGTAAAAAGGGTGTTATGTGTAACCAGCCCCAGTCAGCAATAATTAAATAAATATAAGTGTGAACTGTCAAATTTGTTGTGAAGATCTCTCACTCATTATCAGTTGGATATGCCTTAATTACAGTTCTACAGTGTATTCAGGGCTGGATTTAGTTAAAACAATGAACATCAAAGGCAGATATAGAGATAGATACAAAGATAGTACAGTACAGTGATTAGCCTGCCAATAATAATATATTGTTTTATTGTTTTATGCCACTTTAATATTATTTTTATTTTATTTTGTTTTATTGTGTTACTATTTATGGTTTTATTGTATAAATTGTTTGAATGTATTAATTGTTGTAAACCGCCCAGAGTGACCTTGCTGTCAGATGGGCGGTATAAAAATCAAATAAATAAATAAATAAATAAATAAATAAATAAATAAATAAATAAATAAATAAAGTACTGTATATCCTTCCATAGGACAAATCCAAGCATTCCAGTGGTTCCTCCTGTGTTTAGGTAAGATTTGTAAGAATTTCATGAAGTCAAGACAATGTGCTTTGCCCACACGAGATCCTATTAGTAGGGAATGAACATCACATTCATAGGAAAGTTGTCCTTGAAATCCATCAGCTGCAAGTAAAGCAAACACGGGTAAACTGCCTTGTCATTCCTCTTCAGCATGGCCACTGGTCCGAGATCATGGTCCTATCAACCAGCAACATCTGAAAGGTAGCGGTTTACCATCCTAGAAAGAAGAATTAAACAGATCACGTGTGAAAAAGTACTACTTAGTGTGAAAGTATGAACCTTTGGAAATACAAACAGAGGAGAGAACGAGTGGCATACTCCTATGCAATTCAAGTTTTAGAATAGGTTTAGAAACTAATTCATTAATGTTAACTGTTAGAAAGCCAAGAGCCTGTTTAAATGGCGGGAAATAACTTCCAGTCATGACAGCAGCAAGTCTTTGGGGGCCATTTTGTAGCTTTAAATCATTCTCTTGCCTGAAGGCTTTCTAGGATGAAGAGGTAGGCAGAAATTGGACGCTCTTAATTGTCCTGAAACCGCGACAACCACGCTGCAACAGATGACATTGCCAGAGTTGTGTGCCGTGACATACGGTCAGAGAATCCTGTCTTTTGTTAACCTTGCAAAGAACATGGTCCTGTGACACTTTTAAAGAGTAAACTTGGCATTTCTTTTATCTTCCAAGATTTTCTCTAGAGACAGGCAGTAGTCATGCAGACAAGTTAGACTAGGGAATTAACAAGCTTCTATTGCAGAAGACTGTATTTTTATCAATTACCGTCCTGTGGAAGAAGTACATTTGGAAATGGTTTCAGAAATGTGTGGCATTGTATAGAGACAGTCTTCTTCTGATTCTGTACAGATGTGTCTTTTTCTGGGGGGGAGGGGAATCCTGTTAATGTACAAATGTTACTTTGAAGACATTGAATAGGCTATTGTCATTTTACCCTGGTTAGTCAGGACACTAATGAATTCAACACTAACATGTTAACATTTCTAAATTCTGATGTCATTTGTTTGTTTCTTTGTTCATTTAATTTGTATACCATACACCCATTGACGCCACTGCACTATTCTGGGCAATTCACATTAAAATACACAGTCATAAAAAAATAATATGCTAAAGCCATAGAATGAACCATCCGCATGAAGACTAAAGGTGCCGAGGCAAAAATACAACTAAACTGAAATAAATCCTGAAAATAAGATTTGTTGTTGTTGAGTTGTTCAGTCATATCCGACTCTTTGTGATCCCATGGACCAGAGCTCTCCAGGCTTTCCTGTCCTTCACTGCCTCCTGGAGTTTGGTCAAATCCATATTTGTTGCATCAATGACACCGTCCAACCATCTCATTTTCTGCCATCACCTTTTCCTTTTCTGGTAGAGGGTTTATGGGCGTCCCTCAGAGTGGTTACTTGGAGAAGCTTCATCTGTGATGATCTGGTGGGGAAGGCAGTTGATAGAGAGAAGCTCTGACAAGTGACATGGGCCCAAACTGTGGAGAGCTTTACGTCTAAGCGTCAGTCCCTTGACCTAGTACTTAATTGGTAACCAATAGAGGTGAGCCTGAACTGGGGTGATGATGCAAGCAAATCTGCTTGCACCAACCATCAGCCTGGCTTCTGCCTTCTGAACCTGCTGAAGTCTCTGGGTCAGTTTCAAGGGAAGACCCACATAAAGAGTATTTGTTGGTAATATTAATTTTACTTGCTGGTTAATTAGGATTATTCTGATAATATCTGTGAAGAATAATAGGCATTTTCAAAAAAACTCTTAAGATAAAATTTAAAGTTATTTATATTTTCTATTTGTGCTTTTTCTCCAAAATAGAAAATGCACACATTTGGTAAGATTTGGTCATAAAGCCATTAGCTGTATCTTACGAAATATATTTAAGATTCTTGGTATATGTTCTCCAGAGATTTCAGAACAAATTAACGAAGCAAGACGCATACCCAGAGATAAGCTGCTACAATACAGATCCAAAGAGGCAAATAACAGAAAACCACTGGTTGTCACTTACAATCCACAAGTGAGAACACTTACACGAATCTTAGAATACAAAGAGAAACAGCAGAGATAAAATTCATATACATGATGGACACATACAAGAATGGCTTAAACATAAGCTAAGGTTTCTTGAGCCATTATCAAATGTAATATTACTGTATTGCCACTGTTTTTGTGTGTGTGGAAATTCATCTCCCATCAAAAGGTAAAAACTTTGCCACTCTCCTCCCTCTCTTCCACCCCCCTTACCCTGCTGTGAACTGGTGTCTGATTTTTACCACATGGCCATAAACAACACCTACATATCAACAACTTGCCTTCAAAACCAACTCCCCTCTTCCTATCCCCCCTCCCCTATCCACTCTCCCCCCAGCTCTGTCTCTGGGAATTTGCAACTGGACTTGCATGCAAATAGGCCTACGTGCAACAGTCAATTAATATTTGGTATGAAACATATATTCCATTACATATTATATTGTACACCTCATTCTGCTGCTATATGTTGAAGAAGTGGACATGTCCATGAAATGTTACATTAAAATATGAAAGTTAGTCTTTAAAGTGCCACATGTTTTATGTCTTTTATGTCTTTTCTTTTGTTTTATTTTTCTTTGATTTTTGCCTGGAATTCTTGAAAAGACTAACGTTAGGATCTTGATTTGCATAATGTTATGCAGAGAATTTATCTATTAATTTTAAAGTGGCAAATGGAAAGTTGCTGTTAACCGTCATGAGATCTATAGATTTTTACCTGTTTCTGCAAAGGCCCACCTGAATGATTTCTCTAAAATTGCCTTGTAGTGTTAATAAAACAAAGCACCAAATGCTGCTTACTTGACAGCATTAATGCAATACTCATTAAGATTCCTTTGATGATATAGTTAGCTCCCAGATTGCTTTTTCATTTATCTTGGTGAAGGTGTTTAGAGTTTAATGCCATTGTGAAATTTACTGGAAAACATTAACATTACCATGTTATGGTAACCTGACATGTTGAGCCTGGTGGGATGTAAAATTTATAAATAGTCTAATTTATATGCATAGGGTGACAACCTGCTGAGTTTTAGATGCTACTGTTATTGTGTAGCTCTTTTGTTGGGGCTTGAGTTTCCGTAGAGATACCTTCCTTTCTGTAAATATGAGTTTATTGTATTTCAGTAAAGACTATTTTAGATGCCAAGTCCTGCTTGTGTTATTGCCATTGGATTTATTTCACTTTTCCAAATTTCTCTGCCACCAGAAAAACTGCTCTGGAGGGCTCCTTCTTACGTTGGTGCAAGGTTGTTGGGATATATTGTACCTTGCGACTTAGATGGGATAAGTCAGTGAGCAGAAGATGGAATTTTTCAAGGAGAAAGAGCTATAGCCTTCACCAGATGAACCTGAATTTGATTCTTGTGTGTTGGGTACTGTGCAACTTTTGAGGGAATGGGTATACACTACATGATGATTTTTATTGTTACACCAAACAAGACTTTGGTGGGATGGTTTTTGGAATCTAGGAGCCTCGTGGCGCAGTGGTTAAATGCCTGTACTGCAGGTAAAACTGTGCTCACGACCTGGGGTTCAATCCCAGGTAGCAGGCTCAAGGTTCACTCAGCCTTCCATCCTTCCGAGGTCGGTAAAATGAGTACCCAGCTTGCTGGGGGGGGGCAGTGTGTAGCCTGCATACTGTAATTAAAATTGTAAACCGCCCAGAGACTACTTAAAGTGGTATGGGGCGGTATATAAGCAGAACACTTTGCTTTGCTTTCCCCTGCTGGGAAGCTTTTTGATCCATCTGAAGTCTCCAAAAGTGAAGGGGAAGGATATGTTTCTGTCCTGCAGACCTCCCAAATCAGTTCACCCGTTTAGGGATTTGTAAGATAATGGAATCAGGAAGAATTACTCTTCTCTCTGAATTGCAGGGAAAAATCAAAGAAAAACAAAACAAAACAAAAGACACAAAACATGTGGCACCTTAAAGACTAACTTTCATATTTTAATGTAACGTTTCGTGGACACGTCCACTTCTTCAGACACATATTCTTTGATTTTTGCCTACAATTCTTGGAAAGACTAACATGACTACCCTCTCTGAACCTTCTCTCTGAGTTACACTGATGGAACATAAGTAAGACACTATTATCTCAGTGGCTTGTGCTTTCTCAAAGAATAAGGAATTTTGTACCTAGAAAACTGTTGTAGATCCAATATGCCATGCATACACTACAGTAAGTATGCACTTGGCATTGTTTTGCAAGTCAACCTCCCCCAACTTTTGCTTCAGCCTTCATCCTCTACCAGTGCCACATCTTCTTCCAGCTTAGTATTTAAACAGTGGTGTGCTTTTTTTTCCTGCTGAGAATGTACAGTATAGAATGATGTCAGTTTGCTTTGCTTTGCTTGCTTTCTTTTTCAACTTTAAGAATTACAGAGCTGAACAGTCACAGTATTGTTTTCCCCCTTCCAGCTAGGAATGTGAATATTTATATTGTATATTTGACTTTCACAAGCAGGGAAATGACATGCAAGCAGATATTTTATGATTCCAGTTTAGCTCTAGGGGAGGAATGTTTAAACTTTTTCTAATTCATAGAAAAACAGTATAATTATATAAACTGAAAAAATGCATAAATTATCTGCATTCTAAAAAACATTCTAAGCTTTTAGCCGGGCGGGGGATTATATACTGTGTGTGTGTGTGTGTGTGTGTGTGTGTGTGTGTGTGTGTGTGTGTGTGTGTGTGTGTGTGTGTGTGTGTGTGTGTGTGTGTGTGTGTGTGTGTGTGTTGCTCCTTACCTACAGTGATCAGGGGCAAATCTATCAGCACAGCCAAGCTCCTCCCTTAGGTCACCTGCTTCAGCTGCAGGCATCTTGAAACAAGCAGCCAGCAGTCAGCTGGGACGATGGGAAAACTGGATTCCAATGCTTGCTCAGTCATAAAGGCGATACTAAGCCAGTCTTTTACATTCATCATAACTTGCCTGATAGGGTTATAATGAATAGAGATTTTATGTGTTACCTTAAGCTTTTGGGAGAAATGGAAGGAATAAAGCATAATAAAACAATTCAATTGAGTTATTTTTTAAAAAAATACTGTTGTTTTACAATAAAAACAAGGGATGCCTAGGGTTGTCACATCTCATCTGTTGCTTCTTGGTGGAATGGATGTGGACAGTTGATGGATGAGGCAGGGAGGTGCCCCATGTAACTCCTCTCTGAGCAAAGTTGGTGGAATAGCCCTACCTGCTTTCACTCTGTTTGCAGCTGAGAAAGGAAGAGCCAATAGCAATCAGCTTCTTTGGAGAGTGAGTAAAAGAGACATCTTTCCCTTCCTGGTTCTCAGTTGCAGTTTGACGAAAATTCATTTCTGTTCATTTATTTTAGTAAAGTGAAATTCCTATTTCAGATGAAAAAAAAATTTTTTTCTAAGAAAAATGTATTGCTTTAGCGCATCTCCTGGTAAATTCCTTTGTTGGAACACTTGAGTTGTGTGTCAGGCTGTGTTAAGTTGTGAAGTCGTACTCATCAGTGTCATCCATTGGAAATGTGCACCTTGCTGGGTGTTGTTATTGTTGTGTCGGTACAGTTGTTGCTGACTCTTCACGACCCCATGTCCATGGAGTATTTCTTGGCAGGAATACTGGAGTGGCTGCTAGTTCCTACTCCAAGTGCCTACAGCACCTGGTATTCCCTGGTGATTGTCCATCCAAGTACTAGCCAGGCCGACCCTGCTTAGCTTCCGAGATCAGACGAGATCGGATGTGCTCAGGTTGTGGGATTGGGTTATTGAGCTGTTTTCGTATATAAGCAGCAGTTTTCTTGAACGCAAAAGTGATGCTGCTGGGTTTTAAAGTACTGCAAATATTTTCAGTTAAGGAAATGTTCATATCAAATCTTCCTTTCTAACGAAACTGCCTAGAGATAATTGCTTGGCTAATGATTCTTGGAATCTCATGGTTGTGGTTTAAAAGGCTACTAATTTTAGTTTTAAATTTGTTTACTTGATTTTCTGGATTTTGATGGGGATTGAGTAATATGAAGCTTTAAACAGGTCAATAATGAAGATTCTGCATAGAAACATCTCTCCCAACATTTCACACATTAAAATAAAATCACTCTTTTGTACCCATCTTATCTCTCTTTTCCTTCCGAGAAGAACTCCCCAAGTAGTACTTCATATTTTTGCACATTGCTGAAGGCTCTTTTCTACTCACAATCAAGTAGAAGGTAGTGGGTTTTCTTGTTTTAAAATGTTAAGTAGAGTGCCATTCAGAGCACAGTCCAGTATATGGGCTGCGGCTTGGGAAAGAATTTGTGACATAAACTTCAACACTAATCACTGATCTTTGCACACACTGAGATTGCCTGACTTTGACAGGGATGGTCTCAGTTGTCAGTACCTGTCCCTAGTAAATCACTGTAATCGCTTTGCCTTTGGGGGACATATTTGGGATGCCTCTTTAAAAACTGAGTGGGTGGGTAAGTGAGCAAGTGAGGCACATGGGGCTCATTCCTCTATTCCTTGCGTCTCAGCATAGTTGAACTCTAGTACATATACTGTATAAATGAATGCAAATGGACGCAAAAGTATCAGAAAACTGCTTTTCTCACATCTTCATTTCTTGTTCAATCCCCTCTTTGCTGAATAAATGCTGTGAACATGAGTTTAAATTTAGAGTTTCTATAAATGATAAGGGATCCATGTTATAGAATCAGTTATTTCTTTTAAGGAGACAGTTCAAGTTGATTTAATAACCGATAATTAATAATAAATATGTGCTGTCAAGGCCTTTCCAACTCGTGACATCCTTAAGTTGTTCCCCCCCCTTAAGTGTCAAGTGTTCAGGTGTTGTTTACTAGTCACTCCTTTTGATCACACTCTGGGAATTTGCAGCTTGCCCAGGGTCATACATAGCACTCCAGGTAACTTTGCCCACATTTGCTTTGAGTGATCTTGACTGCCTTTTTTTCTGGGAATTACAGTGCAGATTTGAACTCCTTGTCTTGGATCCGCAGACAAGCATTTGATTAATGCTTCAGAGCCCTTATATAAAACAATTAGCTCTAAAGAAGTTGAAGACAGTATACACCAAGGAAGCAAGAATGTTTGGAAGTGCTTTGATAATGGCCATTGCTGAAATGTTGCAAATACACAAGTATCCTGATTTTCATCACTGAAACACTAGAGAGAATGTACTTGTAATTTAGGAATATTGGGAGTGGGGTGGAGAGAGTGCCCAGAAATATTCTACTATGCTTGCATTATTTTACTATATACTGTACTGGTAGATGTATTTCCTTTGTGTGTCTTAAAGGCACAACATCTGCTAAAGATGCCTGAATGAGGCTGATCATATTTGCAACCATTGCAACCCAAGGAGGAGCTAAGCTTTCCTTTTAATTTTCACATGAGCTGGGTCACACACAGTCACAGGCACTACACAGGTACCTTTAAACACCTAAAATCCTCGGCGCCACTCCTAAGTGCCACTAGGGAAGGTGTTAAATTGCAAAAATAACAACTTCTAAAAAACCCTTTCCAAATATTTGTGTCCCAGCCTGAGCTTTCTTTGCCCCAAGCTGGTATGTTAGATAATTTAGGCATTGTGTGAAATTGTTCTTCATCTCAGTGAAACTGTTGTGCTCATATTGCTAGCTTCTCATAATATAGGGGGTGTTTTCGTTCATTAGAAGTATGGGTTCCTAAGTGTTACTTACACATAAAAAGAAATAAAGAGGGGAGATTGGTTTAAACAATAATACCAAATCAAATCAAATCAAATTTTATTATATGGTCATTGACCCAAGTAATTAAAAATAGGCTTATAAAATACAGTATATAAAATACATAAAATACATAAAAACGTTAAAATATTTCAGATAATATTAGTCCCTATCATATGGCTATCTAGTGATAACTTTTGCAGATTCTCAGAGCCGCAAAAACTTGGCCACGGACTGTGTAATTGTTTGGTTTGCTCCTGACAGAAGGAATTTCAAGAGATCAGTGGAGGGCATACCAGTATATTTGCTCATAATTGGGTGGAGGTAATAGAGGCGTTCGGACCTATAGAGTCTGCATTCTAGTATGGTGTGTGACAGGGTCTCAGTTACTTCTTTCCCACAGTTAAACAATAATACAGGATTTTTACTTAAGGGCGATAGGTAATAGGTATGAAGTAGAGATGGGCATGAACTGCAATTCAGTGGTTCGGCACAGCTCCCACATAGGTGTTCCATGGGTGCCATTCATCCTCTCCCCCGCCTCTTCAGCAGGTTTGCCCAATCACCAGCTGCACCCCATGCTTCCTTCCTCTGCCTCCTTCAGCAGCTGCCCACTCAGACGAGGAGGTGGGGCACAGGAATCCTGCAGCACTGCCTTTGAGTGGGCTACTGGTGGAGGAGGGAAGCGTGGGCTGCAGTTGGTGAATGGGCAGTCACACCGAGGGGGCGGGGGGAGGGAGGTGCATGCTGCCTGAAAAATAAGTACATGTGCAAAGGAGAGTACACGGTGTCCACAAAAACACCTGCCCAGGTTCCGTGCGGAACTGGGCCAAACTCTGGTTCATGCCCATGTCTAGTATCAAATAGTTTCTTGAATCTGAACAATAAACCATCATTCAGCTACTCAACCACCACTCACCCCAACATTCCACCCCGGGGCCATTCAGAAATGAGTCACCTAAACCTGTTTATAGACAAATTGGAAATAGGTAGTGATGCATAAATGTATACATAGAAGCTTGACATTGACAGAGTCACCACAGTACTACGGTTTTATGACATCCCAACTCAAATGCTGTAATATGTTTAGAAGATTCTGAACACACTGGCTCGTGCCGGGGGTTAAACTTGATCCATAAGGTCTCTTCCTCCTGCAGTTCTAAGATGATGGTTATGATGATTATGTTGGTTATGAATATCTGAAGTATGCTTTCAGGTACAGTTATGTGCCTAAAGTGCAAATGTATGGAGTAGTGCTTCACAGGGTACCGTGGTCTCTTCTAATTTACCTAAGAAAGCTCTTCAATCTGTTGGCAGTTTTAGCATACAGGAGATAACTGAACTGGAAAAATATTAATAAGGGTCCGCGCATCAAATGTACGCTTGACATAAACTGGATACAAGAAGAGAATTAGGCACAGCAGGAAAGAAATGCTAATTGATAGAGAAGCAGCTACACTTCAGCAGTTCTTTGGTGACTATAGAAGAAATAGAGTCTTCCAGTAATTTTGAGGAGAGAGCGGGTTTGAGCATCTTCTGAAGACCATCATTTGGAGAAACATGAAATCTGATGGGAGAGAAATTTTATTTTAGGTACTAAATCTATTTCTCACCATCCCGGTTTCATAGAAGAAATAAATCCAAAAAAACCAAACACGCATCTTAGGTTTATGTTTCCTTTTACAATTTAATGTTATGTAAATAAGGAAACCAGTTTCTGCTTTTTATGGGTTTTTTGTTATTTAAAACTTACTCATTCCTCATAATTTCCCTGTGTATGTTTACCATTTTAGGTTTCCAGTTTATGGGGAGGAAACTAGAAATCTCTGTTTCAGGATGGTCTTGTTAGTGTTTTTAGCAAATGTTGCTGATGCAACTTGAATGGCACATCTGAAAAGACACTGTTACTTTCAAAAATCAAGTGAAAACCTCCAGTGATTCACAAAAACGTATTTGTTCATTTTTCCAAGTATGCTGAGTAAATATGAAACTTATTTACAAATCCATCAACAACTTGTCATTTTAGTTAGTAGTAGATCTTTAAATGGATATTTGGAAGACATTGCTATTATGAAAACCATTACACTGCAGGGACAGAATGTATGAAGCTCTTCATTTAAAATAAGTTCTTAAACATGCTGTATGACTTTGAGTTGGTGGGAATGTAGAATGTGACTGCATCTTAGAAAAGGGATTTATAAATATTTGTAACCTTCCTTTTATGCATACTTTTTTTCTAAACAGACCTGGAGTTGTATGTAAGGATTACCAAAATCAGATGAGCTCCTACATTCTCTTTCAGTACCTGAGAGGAGGCGGAAGCAGATATCAGATTATTTTATTTTGATTATGCATCTATCACTCAATTCCTATACTGTTCTTATGATGTACTTCTACTTTGGGCTTTAGTAAAGTTGATAAACAGTCAGTCTACAACCCTGTCTATGTGAGGTACAAATAGAGAGGAAAGGATTGCGTCTTAAGATTAGTAAACATATAGTCAGTGAATATCATGCTACTTTGAATGAGCTCAAATCTCCTGGACCAGATGAACTGCGTCAAAGAGTATTGAAGGAACTGGCTGCAGAGTTCTCAGATTCTCAGAACAGAAATAACTGTCTGTTATTTTCTTGGAATCGTAAAAGCAAGAGTGAAGTGCTAGATGAGTGGAGGAGGACTAACAATGTCTGTCCCTTCAAAAAGGAGAAACCTGGGAACCACAGACCAGACAGCTTGACATCAATCCCAGTGAAAATTCTGGAGCAGATTACAAATCGGTGACTACAGTCAGCATAGTAATAACTAGAAGCAAACAATGAAGTAATAACCAAAACCCAACATGATTTATCAAGAATAAATCTTGCCAGACTAATCTTGTACCCTTTTTTGATTAGGTGACCTCCCTGGTAGACAGTGGAAAGACTCTAGACATCACCAAGAGATCAAGTACTAGTTCTTCTCTATTTAAGCACTGGCAAGGCCTCATCTTTAATACTGTGACCAATTCTGGACATGATATTTTGAAAAGGATGCCAACAAGCTGGAACAAGTTGTGAGGAAGGCAACAAGTATGATCAGGGGACTGGAAAATAAGTCATAAGAGGACAGACTGAAAGAACTGGGCATGCTTACTTTTGATAAAAGAACGAGGGGAGAGAGCACTTTTCAAATACTTGATATATTGGACATAGATATATCTAAGAGAACACAACAGAGACACAGCCCTCTTTGAATTTTCTATTTTTGTGGATTGGGGCTTTAGCTCCTTTATATGAGACACAATCGTATTCCCAATCCTACTCCCACACAGTATTATACTGTGTGTGATTGTGTACTCTCCTTGGAGGCCATCGATTTATTTTGATGTCTAGGTTCCATAGTCTGCCTGATATGAATGTGCACCCTATCACTATAGTTGAGTTTTACTAGATAGTTCTATTTAGACCTAAATAGAGTTCAATTAGTCGTGTTGTTGGCCAAAGTCATTTGTTCATCTTGAAACAGTGGTGAATGCCAGAAATTTGGCCACAATATTTGTTTCAGAACAGGAAAAATATTGTTCAACCCAAACCAAACAAAGAAATAAAAGTTTCTTATAACTTGTGTATTAGTCTCCTGGCTTCTTTCAGAGAGGCAGTGTTAGGAGCCTCAGACTTGAGAGTACAAATGGGACAAGGGAAGGCTGTGCAATACATTTAAGATTCTTCTGCCCCTGCTAATGGACAGAAAATGAGTTTATGGTGAGGGAGCAGGAAGGAGGGAAAGAAAAACTGCACAAATAGTCCCAATTAATTTTGTAAGTTAACTGGTTTCTCAGATAATTTATTTTGCACAAATGATATGTGCAAGGAGCATATCTTAGTAAATTTAACTCGTTTTTGTTTCTAGTGTATGATTTTAAAAGCTTTATATATGTCTGTGAAGATTCTCAGTCATCCAGGTGAGTTTATCTCGAAGTTGATTCATGGCAACTGGACTTCTTTTCTTGAGAGATTGAAAAGTTTTGCTTGGGTGAGGAGCAAAATGTTTCAATCTCTTTAAGAAAAGAGGTCCAGTTGCCCTGACTCAACTTCCAGATGCATTTATATTTGTTTTTACATTATGGAAAGTGGATGCCTGTGAAAAGAAATCAGTCTGCTCAGGGAAGTCTGTGCCAACACAGAACATGGACTTCAGGTTATGTATCTTGAGAGTGAGTGCAACATCAGCAGACACATTCTGCAGGTGGCCAGGTTTCCCCATCATTTTGATCTATCTATCTATCTATCTATGTGGCAGTGGAAGATAGGAAGGCCTGGCGAGCTCTGGTCCATCTATCTATCTATCTATCTATCCACACTCCCCATTAGTACAAGCACTACTCTGGGCGATTTACAGATTAACATTTAAAACCCCACAACCCTCCCACCCAACCACCCCACCATGTAGCAATAACTCTGCCTCAGATTAACCTCATTGGCTTCAATACATCCACTGCAAAGACCAAGCCAAAAGCTGAGGAACGGAATGTTTAGAAAATATTATCGTAACTGTCTGCAACTTTTTCCCCAATGTAGGTCTTCTATTTGCTGCGCTCCTATTTGGACTCCAGGCACAAGGCTAATTCAGATTTTGAGCATGACATGGCAAAAATCATCACTTGTGTTGAAGCCAAGCTGTGGCTTGCTAAGAGGTATGTTAAAAACCCTGACTTTTCCCAGATTAACAGAAAGAAAGTATCAGCTTGATATTAGGAAGACTTGTGATCCCCCCCACCCCTCCAATAAACATATTTTCTTTTTCCTTCAAAGTGCTGTCTAGTCATGATGCTCAGGGCATTTTAAAAACTTCTCTTACTGGGTCAAACGGATGTTTCCTGTTTATGCAAAGGAAATGTGTATCTAATGTTTTCTAACATTTGTATGCAAAAGCAGACTTCAGAACTGAATGGGTTCTGAAGAAAACATGGAATTTCAGTATTTAAAAGAAGAGCAAATAGACTGAAAATTAACAGGTGGTGTGGCAGAAGGAATGTGAACTGATAAGATCTTTTTGATGCAATCTCATTACATTTTGTCTTAATGAGCCAACATACACACCAGCCTTCTTCCTGCACATTTTTCAAAGAAGGAGCCATCTGCTCCATCATGTTTAGCAAGCATAAAAACCAAAAATAAAAGTAGTGGTACATTAACGATAAACAGATTTTGTTTCTATGTGAGCTTTCATGATTATAATGAATGTCCATGGCCACTTGTTTCTAAGGAAATAGACTCTGTTCTATAAGTACACTGAAATAAATCTGTTAGTCCTTAAGGTGCCATTTTGCCTTTTTTGTCACACTTTTTTTGTGCATTGTGGCCCCTTCAGTCTTCCCTTTGCAGTATACTGCAGTGCAATACAGAAGTCTCCAAATAAGTCTGTTTCCACTATGTTTGTGTTTGGAAACTATGGTTGCCAACTCCAAAAGAGTGGAAGAATCTAAATCTCCTTCAGACTGTAGCCTGTTTTCCTGGTTTGTTTTGAAGCTGGTAAGCATGGAACCCAATAAGAGATTTCCTGATTTTAATTGCCACTTCTAGAAAGAGAAGAGGAAATGGACTGCAGACCAAGTGTTGATCTTCTGGCTTATCTTCTCAAGTTACAATTGTCCAGTTGCAGTCATTATTGTTAGTATTGTCAAGTTACATTAGCATCAGGTGGTGTTATTTTTTGTTAGTTTTCTTTTAGTAGAACCAGTACAGCTTATTGTATATACACTTCTCCCTTCAACATCACTGGGGTTAGGGGCACTGGAACCCCCATGTAGTTCAAAATCCATGTATAAGTGTTTTAAAAACATAATTAAAAAACATGAACAAACATAATTATAAAGCGTGTGCGCGCATGCGCATACACACACACACCAGTTCTCTCTGTCAGGGTTCTCTTCCATAGCATTGACAATCCTTTCCATACAGTACAGTGTGTAATGAGTCTTAAAGGGCCTTATGACCCCCTGATCTAGAGGCTGAGTTAGATAGAGATGTTATGTTTTGGGACAAGTAGACAACTCTGACACTGGATATGGGAGTGAAACAAAGAGATTGTTTTCCTGTGGTTTTTATTTCTGGAAACAACTTAGAACTATTATTCTGTGACAGTCATTTTTATGTTCGTTTTAAAATAGAAATCCAGCAGCTGCATATGAACTATTTAGACAAAATAATCCCAGATTCTTTTGACTTTCTTTCTTTCCTAAATAAAACTTGTTTCACAGATCTAAAAATATTTCATTAAGAAAATGTCAACAAGTCGTCTCTCTTTCCATCCAAAGGTCTTAGACAACATTTTCTTATATTCATGCCTTTAGAGACAGCATGCCCCTAATGCTACACAGCTTCACAAGGTATTGCAACAACTGTACATATTATTTACACATCCTTCGCAACCTATTTAAAAATATTATTCTAAAACTCCATATGATATTTTAAAAACTAGTTTGTATTATTAGGCTCTCCCCATCTCAATGGGAACATTTTTTTAAAAAGGGTGCATTCTCTTACTGAAGAAAAGTACACTACATTTTCTCAGATCATCTACTTTTAAAGTAAGTTAATGAACTCTGCTCAAATGGACAATAAAAATTCTAATTATCTGATTATTTTTGGAAACAGGGAAGGGGAGACTCACAGTGTGTTGTATCTCAGACAACTTACTGAAGTACAAGAATACCTTGGTTTATAAGTATCTTGGTCTAAAGGTGTTTGCAAGACCAGCAAATTTGCCTTGATCAACAATGTCTTGCAGTATGAGCACTGGAGCAGGCCATATGATCATAAGTGAGCCAATGTCCTTCTCCCTGCTGGATTGTGGGGAATTGTTTTGTTCCAGAAATTTGCTTGTAAACCAAAACACTCTTATATCAAAACATATTTCCCCATGAGAATTAATGGAAACTCAGATGATTCATTCTGGGGTCCCATAGACTACATACACCAAAACTCATAAAAGAAATTAGCTAGAAGTCCACATCCACACCATGGCTAAGGTACCTAACTGTGGAATCTGCTTTGCTTGGGATTAACAACTGGATTTTACTATGTGTTTTTAATGTGACAATAGTAAAGTGCAGTTTGTAGCCATACACACTTGACTAGCTACCCCATGACTAGAACTGGTTTGAAAAAAATAAGAATGTTAAAAAAAGGAAAATATAAAGAAAAATAAAACCATAACCTGCACTCCCCTTTGAAGATGTTCCTGGCTGGTGCAAGGGAGACCTCCATTCCTGTCTTCTTCCTCTGCTTTGGAAGCTGCCTGAGACAGAACATTCCAGACAATCACCCACAATCTAGCGGCGGGGGGGGGGCATTGTTTCACTTGTGATCATGTGACCTGCTCCAGTGCTTGTATATCACGACATTGCTTGTTGTCTGTGAAGATTCTCAGTCATCCAGGTGAGTTTATCTGGAAGTTGAGTCATGGCTACTGGACTTCTTTTTTGCTTGTTGATCAAGGCAAAACTTGGAAGAAATTTTAGTTTGTCTTGCAAAATGCTTTTAAACCAAGTTACTCTTAAACTCAAGTATTACTGTAGTTCTTAATGGTCTTAAGGGAGTTCTAAGGAAAAGATGAGGGTAGATGCCTAATAACAATTGATTCCACAGACTTTGGCAATTTACAGAAAACTGCATGTAAGAGATCTAATCTTCTTTTATCTTATTCTTAAAGAGAATAAGTTAGGTGTAGGCCTCTAGTTGGTAATTACTGCCTTGAAATTCCACAAACATCTGTATAGACAAAGTTTTTCTTAAGATTAAGAAACATATTAACAACCATTTTTAAGGTGCAGAAAGCTAGAATGCATTACAGTTGAGTGTCTAGTTTGGTCTTTGACCGTAAATAAAGATCACTAACTACAGTTGAGTATCCATGGTAAAATAAATAGGGAATCAAATGCAGGAAGCAAAATAACTACTTAGCTATGAAACCTTGAAGACTTATTTGGATGCAGCACAACACCCTTTGGTGCTGCTGTGTGCAAAGTTAAGATAGACATAATGATGGCTGCCTTCCCTTTTGGTAGAGGGAGGAGAAGGAGGAAGCAGCAGTAGCTTCTATTTGTTGACCTGGACACCAATGGCTTTTGTTCTTTTTCTTTCACTCCTTGTTCTCACTCTACTTAACTGTCTTAGAATAATGTAGTTGGAATCTTATTTTCTCTGTCTATATTCCAAGGTCTGGAATGTGTTTTATTGTTTCCTTGAGCAATATTTGTCAACATCAGCCCACTTAATTGCATTAGATGCAATACATTTAGCAATAAAATTATTTATTCTCTTCTGCCTCTTTTACACCACTTTCCCCTTCTCAGTCTCTCACTTGTTTTAAGGGGGTAGTGAATATTTTGTTTGTTGTTTTATTGAACAACATCCTGTTTTACAATATTTTCTGCCCCCTAGCATTTTAACTCCAGGGGTGCCATTTTGGCTGTGGGCAAAATCAAACGGGACAGTCTTCACAAAGCCTGGAATCCAGTTTGTTCTTACTGGCATGTGGACCAGGCCATTCTGCATATAGGACCTCATTTCCCACCCTGTACCCAAGTGGAAGTCGGTAACCCTTTGTTCAGGGGTCAAAGCCCTGTTCCTTTGAATGAGGCAATCTCTGGTTAGCTGGAAATTGGAATGTGCATAGAGCACTAGGCCTATAGAAGTGTTCTGCACTGTTGCAGTGAGAATACCTGTACTGGCCAAAATAAAATCAAGAAGATAAAAGCAATGTTTTTTTTTTTAGGCAGGAGAAAATGACCAGGGCTGGAAAAGGAGGCCCACACTGGAAAAGCGGTCCAGTACATGTGGAACCGCCATAGTTAATGGTTCATGGATGCCATTAGAAAACATGGCCCCAAGCCACCAGCCAATGCCTAAAATATGTCTTGTAACTCTCCAACATCAAGCTCAGTTCTTGCAGATATGGACCATATCTGGTCTCTGGACTTCCCCATGTGCTCATATGTATCTGGAGAAAACAGAAGTCATTCTGATACTCTCAACACCAGCTTGGAGGGACTATTAAAATAGGCACCACAACACCAAAATTATGTTTATAGATCTAGCACTTAATTACGTCCACATTTTCTGCAAGTAAATATTTTATTCTTGTTTTGCATTTTAGTATTTCACTTTCTTGGCTAGCGCAGGTACAGCAGCCATAAAGTGATAGATAAGTAATTCTATTCATGAATTGGCACTCACATGCAGCTCTAACATAGCTCATTTTAAAATCCTAATAGAATCTAGCTTTATGCTGCAGTGAAGATGTTCAGACATTTTAAGACATGAAGCAAGTCAACACTGACCCTCAAAAAGGACCTGTTCTGATCAAAAGTTAGGTTGTCTCCTCTTAGTTTTCAAGACACTTGTACTTTGATTTGCCTTTGAAAATGCTTTAGAAAATGTACAATTTAGCTCTGAATTGCAGTTGTTTCATCAGAGATCATTATCGCTTTTGACTTCATTAATGATGCTTGATATTATTCAACATAAGAAGGACTTTTAAAAGGGCTTTAGTGAATTTATATTCTTTCTTCAATCTTTTAATGACAAATAGGCATGTATAAATTAAATTAGAAGATAGATGTTCCAAGCATAATAAAAAGTGACTCCATCTGCTTCTCATACCCTTCCTGCATACCTCTGCATTAACTGTGGGTGGGTAGAGGGAATGTGTGATATACTGCATAACATTTACATTGACTCCACTTGATGTTTATTAAATACCAGTTTCCACTGTGGCTTTTAATACTCTTCCAACGAACAAAAAATTTGATATATCTTCTTCCAACGAACAACAACTCTAAATCATTGGTTCTCAACCTATGGGTCCCCAGATGTTCCTGGACTGCAACTCCCAGAAATCCTGGCCAACTCAGCTAGTGATGAAGACTTCTGGGAGTTGAAGTCCAGGAACATCTGGGGACCCACTGTTTATTGACCAATTTCCACACTGCTCTAAATCTAAATCAACCTACATTTTGTCAGAACAATGTATGGGCTGGATTGCCAGACTGCTGGAATGGGATTTTCCCTTACTCACTGTGGTGCCCCTTCCAGTTCCCTGAACATTTTATGCATAGGAAGTAGGGGATTAAAAATTAGCTGTGTGCACCTGCCATAGGAAACCTCTTCAACCAGTTGAATGTACATTCTGGGTCCATTCCCATGTATTATTGGTGTCCATCATTCAGTTCTGAAACCTATGCCACACTTGTAAGGCTAAGCAGCATCCATAACTTGTGAAGTGTTCTTTATTGTTATATTTCTTTCCTAGGGGCTGTCAGTGGTTTGTATTTATGTGCAGCGGTGCATGGCCTAGTTACACTATATACATGCATATTGCCAATATATTGGAAAAGGCATAACTAATTGCTTATGGTTGCTTTGTGTTTTGAAATCCCACAACCAAATCTTGGGTATGAAGTTGATAGAAAGTAGAATTTGGAAAAAATAAGTGAGCTTCTTCAAAGTGTATATCCACATGTATGGTGGCAACGGTGGGAAAAATCCTGTGGCATAACCTTGCACTGCCCTAACCTAATTGGGCACTGAAAATATTTAAAACTAAAGCTTCCTCTCCCCCATCTTTCATGTTCTGAGGCTTCCTAAGAAGAGATTTGGGGAAATCCATAACTTGGGGGGGGGTAGGGAGATTTCAATTAAATGTTTCAGACCTGGATTACACCAGTGCAAAGTATGGCTGCAGTATTTTGTTTTTTATATTTAGTAAGAATGATGTACTCAATTGATAGGAAGAATCTTCTTTTAAATAAATTGTCTACACACAATAGGAAGATTTGAGAATAGCTCCATATAAATATTTGCACAGGAATATGTTTCTTGATTCAGACCAAGAGAATTGTGCATTGTTTTTGAAGACAGTAATATACAAATTAAATTAAGAATCTGTTCATAAGAAAAGATTATTCTTAAATTCTACGACTGTCCATATTGCTACTTTTCAGGAACATTTATGTAGTTCTAATGTAAGAGACAATGCACAAATTCATTGTGTGGGTTTGGACAATTTTATTTATTTATTATGAGGCTTGTATACCGCCCGTCTTCCCGAAGGAACTCCGTGCGGTTCACAACAAAATAAATCATCAATTCAAAACAACTCAACCAGACAGACAGATAACAACAATTAACAAGCAATTTAAGAATACAACCCTGGTGTAAAAACTAGTAGCATAAAAACTAAAGGCAGATGGCGGGAAAAGTGAAAAAAAATTAAATTAAGTCACCAAATGCCTCATGGAAGAGCATCGTCTTTAGAGCCTTCCAAAAGGCTGGCAGGGACTGTGCAAGGCGCACTTCGCTGGGAAGGTGGTTCCATAAGGTAGGGCCAGCCACAGAAAGGGCCTGGTTCCGAGTGGAGGTTTTCCGAACCTCCCTGGGCGTGTCCACCCGCAGAGAGTGCACCCGCAACATCCTCGTTGGACGGTCCGAAGTTAACCGCTGGGTGATCCGCTCTGCCAGGTAGTCAGGTCCTAGACCATGGAGGGTTTTATAAATTAAAACCAGGACCTTGAATCTGATTCGGGATGCAACAGGTATCTAATGCAGGCGGGCCAGAACAGGGGTGATGTGGTCGTAACGACGCACACCCGCCGCCAGTCTGGCCGCCGCATTTTGTACCCGCTGCAGTCGCCGAAGGAGAGTCAAGGGCAACCCCATGTAGAGAGCGTAGCAATAATCAAGCCTTAGCTTAATACGTAGAAAATTGATTCAGGTAGACAAAGCCATGTGTAGCTGATTTGTTATACCTTTGGTATAAGTGGTATAACTAGCCAGGAAACTACTGATAACTATAGGTCCTCATTATGCCCTAGTACACATTGGAAGGGAGGCATAAGGGTTTCCATGCTTGCCAAAAAATGAAGCTAACATTGGATTCACCCCATTCTCCCCTTCTTGCTCTGTCTTTAGTCTATTCTTGTCCTTTATTGATTTTTGACTTTGACTTTATTTTCATCTGTTTATTATACCATATTGTTTATTTTTGTATACTGTATTATCAATGTTTATGGTTGTATCTTGTATTTGTTAATCTTGTAAACCACCCAGAGTGGCCTTTGTTGCCAAAGTGGCCTTTTCCACTTGTTAGTGCTGTATAGAAATCAAATAAATAAATAAATAAATAAATAAATAAATAAATAAATAAATAAATAAATAAATAAATAAAGTGAAGCGGAAGGTTCTATGTTGGTGAAGAGACATTTCTACATATTAAGTCGAGATTTTATCTAGAGATGGGCACGAAACGAGCGATTTTTCATTTTCGTTTTCTTTTTTTGTTTCGTTATGCAACGAAAACGAAATGAATTTTTTTAAAAAAAACAAAACGAAAACGAAACGACCTAATTTGCCGTGTTTTTCGTTTTCGTTGCAGCAGATGCATTGAACCAAAAAGAATGCTAACAAAACAGCAATTTTTCTTTTTCGTTTTCGTTTTTTTTTCCCGTTTCGTTACCCAGCGAAACGAAAACGATTTTTTTTTTGCAAAAAAGTCACGAAAACGAACCGAAACGGACCCCTAAACGACCAAACGACAAACGAAACACAATTTTTTTGAGTCATGCCCATCTCTAATTTTATCATCTGAATGTGGTCTAATCCTGTTGCTTACTGTAGTCAGTCACAGCAACTTACAGAAACCCATCAAATCCTCACTGATTTAGTGGGTCTATTCTAGTACAATTTAGTATGCTAAGCAACAGGATTTTAGATAGCGTGTCTAATTCTAGCATTTCTTATAAACTTAATACATGTTTTTAATGAGCCAACCTCTGATGATTTATAATGGTCCTGAGTAGAAGGGGCTGAAAAATTAAACTGATTAATCATGGTATAATTAAGAAGGCTAAAGTATTGCACTTTGATATCATTTAGAATTACAATCCTACTCATTCTACTATTTTACGCAGCCTTCTTAGCCTACTTCCTTCCAGATATTGTGGATATCCATTGACATAATCCTTGCTATTAGCCATGTTAGCTGGGCCTAATAAGAGTTGCTGACTGTCCAGAATATCTGGAGGATACCTGGTCAGGGAATGCTGCTCTTATGCATCAAGCCACATAGGAGAACATTCAGGTGGTTTCAATATAGTCTTTGAATATGTGTTTGAAAGAAGAATAAGGTGATTAGGAGAGGAGAAATGGATTTTTAAAACTTGGGAGTGGATACAGCAGAGGAGAAATGCTAATAAAAAGGATGATTAAGGTTAAAAAGAAGAGTCTGTTTCCTTAACCAGATGCACTTAGCTGTTATATAAAAATTTGTTCCAAGTAAATGGCATCATGGTTTCTTACAAACCTGTTTTAATAGGCAATTGCTACTTAGCAATATCACAGTGTGAAGTCTTTGATTATCACGACGAGTCTTCCAACTCAGGCCTACTGGTCACCTGGAAGGAGCCACACAAACCATTGCACTTGCCAAAGAAGCCAAACCCCAGGGTGAAAGTATGGAAAATTGCCAACTATGTATGCAAAATTAGATCTTGGTCTTCAAGGACTTCCATTAAAAAAAAAGAAAAAGACTCCACTTTGTTAATCATACACATAACCAGACAGATTAATTAAAAATTTCTTGACCTTCTGACTCAGTGATTGATCAGATGTTCTGATTGGGGTAGTATGGTAAAGATTGCATCATTTATTTAATGGACAGCTGAAAAAGATGTCACTTAAATTATGCTATTCACTTTGTTTCTAGGCAAAATCCCTGTTTAGTGACCAGAGCAACATACTTGGATATCCTTGTTCTGCTGAATAATTACCTTGGAAAATCAAAAGTAAAAGGTAAGTTTGAACTAAGATGTCACTTCCTCCCTGTAAAACTCTTGAGGACATGTACTTTGACTGGCAGGGTAGAGTTTTGGGATGGTGATGGAATCCAGAGGATGATGAAACTGGAATCACGTTGTGCCCTGCTTATACCCCAGGAAACTCAAGGTCTTGTGACCAGTATTTCTGACGTAAAGATAAAATGAGCCGAGGCATTTTTGGGATATCAGATAGTCTAAACCAGTGATGGCGAACCTTTTAGAGACTGAGCGCCCAAACTGTGATTCATAACCCACTAATTCTTCACAAAGTGCCAATGCAGCAATTTAACCTGAATACAGGTGGCCGTGAAGGGGCAATGTTGGGTGCCCACAGCAGGGGCTCCGAGTGCCACCTTTGGCACCCGTGCCATAGGTTCACCAACGCTGGTCTAAACACTTTTGTCCAGCTGAGTAGAAAGACATACAATGCAATAATGAAAAGCAATTTTAAATCTACCAATAGTGATTGAAGTGTTAGCACAAAAAGTATATACATTGCCTAACCAGATTTATAATTCAGATTTGTTCCTTCATTTGGAACATTCGTTTATAAAACCTTGCCAGATGCATCTATTCAAATATATGAAAACAAAAGTCACCCTTTCCAAATAATTTTTTCATAACCCTATTTTTCCCACAGATGCACTGATGTAGAGAGAAATGTTTTCTTTTTAAGCAAAATTTATAGCCTTGTTTGAGTTGGGTTAAAAAAAGAAGATAAATTACATTGCATTTTTCATCCTGTATTTATAAATTTTCAAATGTAATATGTTAAGTTGTCTACTCCACGGACATTTTATCTTTATGCACAATCCAGCGTTGCTATCTAAGGCAAATATATTTTCAGCTTTTATTATTAATTAGAATGCATGGTTCTTATCCTGATTTTCTGCCAAATGCAATATATATTTGTCAGTTCTATTTCTGTTTCATCTTAATTCTCAAAATGTTTCTCTGACCTATTACAGAAAATGGTAGTGAAATGTTTGAACTGTTTGCTTAAATGATAAGACTGTCTCTGCTGTAAACCAGTTCAGTAATGAATTTGTGGTGCATGTTCTTAAAATAAGTTAAAGGTTACTTTAAAAAGCATTTTAAAAAGTCATCATAAAAACAAGGAATAGTTAAATGAAAGTTTTGTTAAAAAAAATGAAACGTTTGATATTAACATACCCTATGGCTTTAATCATAAATACGTGGTAGGAATAAATACCACAGCCTGTGCTGATGAAATGTTAACTTTAGATCTCTTTAAGAAGTATGTCCCAAAAAATTAAGAGTATAGAAACTTTGGCGGTGAGTACACATTTTATTTTATATAGTGGTCTAATTAGGTTAAATGTAACAAAATTCATCAGAATAAAATGAAAACAGTTTCTGTGTCTTAGATCAGGCATGCCCAAACTTCGGCTCTCCAGATGTTTTGGACCACAACTCCCACAGTCCTTTGCCATTGGCAATACAGGCTTGGAATTCTGAGAGTTGTGGTCCAAAACATCAGGAGGGCCAAAGTTTGGACATGCCTGTCTTAGATCATAAATTGTGGGTGAGGGTAAGTTTTTTGATAGGTATGGTTAATTTAATTGTTATGCAAAAAAAACCTAAACTTACAAATTTACATTTGTGGAAAGTGTATATCTAATGTGTGTATATATTATTTGAAAGTGGTTACTTTTGCTATCATGTCTGCTGATAAAACATACAATGTCAGTAAAATCAGTGTTACAGTTAAGTAGGTTTAATCATCTTCTTTCCACCCCATCTCATACAACACAATTTTTTTAAAAAATCCCACTATCTGCTTTAGCCAATGGAACATATGGGTGAACAGGATTTATCCTGTAGCTTTTATATTTACCTCCATAAGCTGCCACCGAGGGTGGTGAAGTCTCCTTCTTTGGAGGTTTTTAAGCAGAGGCTGGATGGCCATCTGTCGGGAGTCCTGTGATGGGGGTTCCTGCATGGCAGGGGGTTGGACTGGATGCCCCTTGAGGTCTCTTCCAACTTATGTTTCTATGATATTTGAGGCAGCTTTCTGCATTCCATACCCAGTCCAGTCTTTGAATATTGTAGGGAAACAGTGTCCAGGATATAGTTGTGATATAGGAGGGCAAGGATGGAAAGAAGAAGGCAGAATATATTAAAATGTTAGGTCTTGCACTTGCTTCCTCTGAAAACACAAGTGTGCAGGTTAGATGTTCTTGGATTTGTCTCTTAGCCTGAATGTTCTATTGCAGAGTGCATTTGCACAATTAAGACGAACGTGTCAGCTGTGCCCATTCCTGGAGAGGGCTGATTTGGCCACAGTGGTGCACGCCTTAATTACATCTCAGCTGGCTTACTGTAACATGCTCTTTGTGCAATTACCTTTGGAAAGAGTTCAGAAATTTCAGTGGATTATTAATTATTTATTAATTATTTAAGATTATTAATGCTTCCAATCCGTTTCTAAGCACAAAGTGCTGGATTTAACCTATAAAGCCCTAAACAGCTTGGAGCCAAGCTATCCCCAAAATCACATTCCCCTTTGTAAGCCAGCCCTGTTGTTAAGATCACTAGGAGTGGCCTTTCTCTCAGTCCCACCAACCTCACAGATGCACACTCTGAAACTCCCTCCCACGAATGGCCAAGCTGGTACCATCTTTGTTGTCCTTCTATAAGCTGGTGAAGACCTTTCTGATCAGGCAGGGTTTCCCTTAGAGACTGGCTAAAAGGGTTTTGTGTGTTTGTTGCTTTTAAATTTGTTTTTAGTAATATTTATTCTAACATTTTAATATTTTTTTATTTATTTTTTTAAAAATATCTTTATAACTTACCATTTTCAGCTTTCAAATATTATCTTTCTGCATGATGTGAGCTGCCAGTTCCTTTCTTTTTTAATTAGAAAGGCAGGGTGAAAACGAGCAAGGAAACAAACAAAACAAGCAAACTGAACTAAGCTAAACTAAATTCCATGCAGTCGGACAGTATGGGACAGTAAACGATGGGTTTCTTTAGAAGAGAACCAAAATATGGTCCATAACTGGACATTATACAGGAAGTCAATGACTGGATTTCCTTGCATAATTTTCCAAACTTCAGAAAGAACTTCAGGCCAAAGGAAGATAAGCTTGAAGAAGCACCACTGGGGGATGCTATTGAACTCACCCACTTCCCATTTTTTCACAAATCTCAGGTTATCAAAGAGCTCATATCAGAGGCAAAAAAGGTGGTACCTCTCTTACGTTGAGGATAGGAGGGCATAGTTGGCTTTCTCTCTCCTGTTTACTGTTTTTAGTCTTTTAATGATGTAAGCCACCGTGGGTCTTTTTTAAAGATAAATGCAGGGTAAAAATATTTTTAAAAAATTAATATGTAGTAGACAGCATATTAGTATTCTTCAGTCTTCATTTTGTGACCTGGTCACCAGGATGCATCTTCTTTCTTTTTCTTTCTTTCTTTCTTTCTTTCTTTCTTTCTTTCTTTCTTTCTTTCTTTCTTTCTTTCTTTCTTTCTTTCTTTCTTTCTTTCTTTCTTTCTTTCTTTCTTTCTTTCTTTCTTTCTAAGCTTTGAACAATTTACAATGCAGGATGCCCGTGATATATAGGCTACATCAGGACTGTCCAACTTTGAACAGCCCACGGGGCTCCTTTTGCCAAGGCACGTCCCCGTGGGCTCCTTTTCAAGCATGCATACGCACACAGTCCTCACAACTGCTCCACCCCCCCAAGCTCCGCAGTGCTGGTGGCAGAGAAGGAGCACCCACTCGCGCCCCCCCCCCCGTGACCCACCAAGCTCGGTGGTGCTGATGGCGGAGGAAGAGGAGCGCCTGTTCGCCCCCACCCACCCACCCAGCTCCACAGCGCTGGTGGAAGAGGAGTGCCCCCATTTTGGGAGGCAGGCGGGGACCTGGCAGAGGACTTCTTAGCACCCCGCGTGCTACAAGTCGCCCACAGTCGACACGTTTTGCAGGCCTGGGGTACATCAAGAACCAGTTACTGTATGTATAAGACTATATATATATATTTTTTTACTAAAACTGTTAGACTAAAAATTTAGGGTCCTCTTATACATGGAAGTAAGCCAATGAGAGAACTACACTGTATAGAAACTGCTATTTCAAGCTGGAAAATTGGGGGTCATCTTATACATGGGGGCTACTTATAGACAGAAAAATACAGTAACATGTCAAGACAATTGTGCCATTTTTGACCAGAATCAGTCAGAGTTTGAGATATGTGCAGAAGCTTTTTCTTGACTTCAGCCATTATCTGGAGGGTCAGTACTGATGACATGGGTAGGTTCAGTGCTATTCAATGCAATGCTTCTGAAAGTGAAGGATTTGCTACACACCGTTGCCCAAGGGATGTCTGAATGTACTTCCCATTACGTTCCACTCTTTGAAGGAGGGGAGCTCCTTCTGTGTTCCCCGGAATACACCATACAGAAATCTCCCTACTTCATTACAGTGCACACTACTGAAACTACACCAAATACGCTGAACACAAGCCATCTGTTGCTATGCAAGCAAAACATAAGTCACCTGTGTTTAGATTATTTTTATACACTGAATGCCTAGAGAATTTTTAATTTAGAAATGTCTCTGGATTTTGTTGAAAAAAACAGATAGCAGATAAAAACAGCATATACTCTTGAATCAAAGTACTTCTTTGTTGGAATGATTTCATTTGCCGTACACTAAATATAACTAGGCACAAATATCTTAGTTTAATATCAAAGTCTCTGGAAAGTGCTTTGGACCTAACAGAAGAATAGTACTTCTCAATGCATGATAACAAATTTGGCTTGTATTCTTTTCCAACCGCAATAGATTTTCTCTTGAAAAGAGAGCTTCCTGTTTATGTACATGTAAATGTCACACTTAAAATAATTGCGCTATCCTGCAATATGTTTTATCGTCCCCCTCATTTTTATTTGCCCATTTTTGTTTATCAACTTATCTAGTAGTTCTCCGTTTTGCCATAATAAAAAGATACAAATAAAAATGACAACCCGTGCTTGTGGCTTATGTTAAGAACTGGGAAGTAAATATGCTTTATATTTCAACCCTAAAAAAGGTTATTCAGAAGTAAGGCTCAGTTGCTCTTATGTCTAGACAAATGTATATAGGCTTACAGCCTTAGTCTGAATAATATGCACGGTAGATTCCTTGTTGGGCTTAAAAGTTCGGGGATTACATCACATGGCACTCATGTTATTTAATTGGTTTTATATTGATATATTTAACTGTTTGGCCTGTCTTTATCTCTTTGTTGTGAACCACCCGGAGTTCCTTCGGGAAGACGGGTGGTATATAAGCCCAATAAATAAATAAATAAATAAATAAATAAATAAATAAATAAATAAATAAATAAATAAATAAATAAATAAATAAATAAATAAGAAGAGCCTGTTTTAATTATATTGTGGTCACTCTTGATACGAAACAGTGATGAATGCTGACAGTGTCACATTGAGAGCAGCACCAGTGAGAAAAAGAAGCAGGTATCATACTGGAGGGAACATCTGTGCATGGACAATAAATAAATAAATAAGACATCAAGGAAGCAACTCAGCTCCTTGTGAACTGAGCATGCGTAGTAGATACAAAGCATGGACTTCAGTTGAAACTTAAGTGGTGGGAGAGGTGCTACACTGAACTCGCCTGCTTATACTCTTCACTATCCCAGAAGAATGCATGTCTGACAGCTAGGATCTACTGAAGAATATGCCAACTAAAAAGTTGGGTAGTAGTAGTAGTAGTAGTAGTAGTAGTAGTAGTAGTAGTAGTAGTAGTAGTAGTAGTAGCAGTACTCACACATGCTGCATTAAATGAAGAGAGGGGAAGGGTCCCGATTTTAAAGACTGTGCCTAGAAAGAAATTGGTACCATTGATGAACGATGTAAACTCAGCACTTGCAACAATCCAGATAAGGTCAATTGAACAGATAAATCAGCTTGCATATAGTGCAGCAGTAATAGTAACGGAAGAACTAGGGATTCCACAATTGAAGCCCACCCAAAAATGCATTGGGAAACCACGGTGGAAAATCAGGCTGGAGCTTAAAATCAAAAGACTCCGAGCAGATGCGAGTAACTTAAAAAACCTGCAGGAGGACAAATTAAAAAATGGTAAGATCAATAAATATTTGACTAAAAATACTGGCTAAGTACAAGGAAAATTGGAGAAACATTTGAAATAGTGAAGCAGCAAATAACAGCAACAGCTAGAAAAATTGAAATATATGATGCTAGATTTACTCAGTATAAAGACAACCAGTTGTTTCAATCAGATCAAAGAAAGTTCTATCAGAGTTTAAATCAGAAGATAGGTATAAAAGATGAAAAGCCTGAAAAAATGGCAACCATTCAGTTTTGAAAAAACATATGGGGGGACTGAGAAAGACTATAACAGAAATGTTGGATGGCTCCAAGATTTTGAGAAGAAATTCTCCAAGTGCACAATGGACCAACTAGAAATAACAGCTGATATGATCACCAAAAGAGTACAAAGAGTCAAAAACTGGACATTACCTGGACATCAACTGCATGGGTTTTGGCTTAAACACCTGACCAGTCTGCATGGAAAAATGGCCCAACAATTTAATGAAATGTTGAGGACAGGTTATATTAACGAGTGGTTAACAACTGGCAAAACCTATTTGATTCAGAAAGATCCAACAAAAGGAGCAATACATGAAAATTACAGGCCAATAACATGTTTACCAACTATGTATAAACTGCTGACAGGCATCATAGCTGATAGAGTCCAGGATTATTTGGAAGGAAATAACATCATGCCAGTAGAGCAGAAAGGGAACAAACGGGGAAGTAGAGGCACAAAAGATCAGTTACTCATTGATAAAATGATCCTAGAGAATTATAAAGCCCGGAAAACTAATTTATATATGACTTGGATTGACTATAAAAAAGCCTTTGACTCAGTACCGCATAGTTGGATTATTAAGTGCCTGGATGCTATTGGAATATGTAAAAGTATTAGTGCCCTAATTGAAAATGCGATGAAGAACTGGAAAACAGAATTGTTTGTCAGGGATGAAAGCTATGGATTGGTTAGCATCAAATGAGTGATTTTTCAAGGTGACTCTTTGTCACCTCTGCTATTTACTATTGCCCTGATTCCACTCTCAATAATTTTTCAGAACACAAATTTAGGGTACCAAACTGCTAAAAATTCAGGGAAAATTTCTCATCTATTGTATATGGATGACTTAAAATTGTATGGAAAATCAGAAACTGAAATACACTCACTGACCAACACAGCCCGAATTTTCAGTACTGATGTTAGTATTGAGTTTGGACTAAACAAATGTGCCACAGTGGCACTGAGAAAAGGAAAAATCATTGCAAGTGAAGGAATTGAAATGCCAAATGGACAAGCTATTAAGTATCATCATCAGTCTGAAGCCTATAAATATCTGGGCATACTGGAATTAGATAATATCAAGCATGGACAAGTGAAAAATGTGGTCAGTAAAGAATATATCCAAAGGGTCAGAAAAGTATTAAAAAGTAAACTGAATGGTGGTAACACCATCAAGGCCATTAATTACCGCTGGTATTATAAACTGGACTCAGACGGAGTTAGATATTCTAGATAAGAAAACAAGAAAACTTATGACCATTCACTATGCATTACATCCACGCAGTGATGTTGACAGGCTGTATTTACCTAGAAAATTAGGTGGTAGAGGTCTTCTGCAAGTGAAGCAGACAGTTGAAGAAGAGAAGCATGTGTTGGCAGATTATGTAAAAAATAGTACCGAGCCACCATTATTGGAGGTTACAGGGAGGTGTTTAAAGTAAATCAAACAATGGGTCAATACAGGAAAACAACAATGCAAATACGAGCTGATAGCTGGCATAATAAAGCGCTGCATGGGCAGATCCTCGAAAAAGTCAAAGGAAAAGTAGATGAGGAAAAGACCTGGTTATGGCTCACCAATGGAACACTGAAAAAAGAGGCAGAAGCCCTGATTTTTGCAGCTCAAGAACAAGCTATCAGAACAAATGCAGTTAAAGCTAGAATAGAAAAATCAGCTGAGTCCCCCACATGTAGACTCTGCAAAGAGGCAGATGTAACTATCGACCATATATTGAGTTGTTGCAAGAAAATTGCTCAGACTGATTACAAACAGCGTCATAATGTAGTTGCTCAAATGGTCCACTGGAATTTGTGTCAGAACTATCATCTGCCCGTAGCAAAGAACTGGTGGGATCATAAGCCTGAAAAAGATCGTGCAAAATTACTTTGGAACTTCCGAATACAGACAGACAGGGTTTTGGAGCATAATACCCCGGATATTGTGACTGGAAAAGAAACAAGTGTGGATCATTGATGTTGCTATACCAGGAGATAGTAGAGTCACTGAGAAACAACTTGAAAAAATTACCCGATATCAGGATCTGAAAATTGAACTTCAGAGACTCTGGCATAAACCGGTACAGGTGGTCCCAGTGGTAATTGGCATGCTGGGTGCAGTGCCCAAAGAACTAAGCAAGTATTTAGAAGAAATTGGAGTTGACAAAGTCACCATCAGTCAGATGCAGAAAGCCACCTTACTGGGATCTGCTCGCATAATTCGCCGATACATCACTGAGTCCTAAACGCTTGGGAAGCGTTCGACTAGTGATTGGTATATAAAATCCAGCGTAAATAGCTGTCTGGTTAATTGATTGATTGATTGATTGATTAATTAATTAATTAATTAATTAATAATAATAATAATAATAATAATAATAATAATAATAATAATAATAATAATAATAATAATAATAATAATAATAATAATAATAATAAAAGCCCCAATCATCTGTAGCGTGGGACTCCTGCTGGGCGCTTGCAGCAAAAAAAAATATGTAAAAAATTAAAAAAAATTAAAAAGCGCCAAGCAGGGGGCCAAGCTAGAGCTGATTGGGGCTTTTTTTAAAAAGCACTGATCATCTGTAGAGAGGGCCCCCTGGTCAGTGTTTTTTTTTCATTTTTTTTTCATTTTTTCAATACATTCCTATGGGGAAACAAAAAACGAAGGGAACGAAACGGAAATTTCCGTTTTGTTTCATTTTTCTTTGATGGTTTGTTCATTATTCGTTTCATTCCATAACGAAACTAATAACGAAATGAATTAAAATTCATTTTGTGCCCATCTCTACATAGCATTCATTATAATCTGCATTTTTCACTATCTGTCGGTGTTGTGTAGAACCAATTCCACACAGATACGGGGATCCCACTGTTTTCATAGATAACACTCTCTTTATTTGAAAAACAGCTAATGGAATCTCTTTAGATTACTGTTGATAAATGCTTCCTGAATTTGAGGTGTGTATCAATCTGCTCTGAACACTTGAGTCTCACAGTGTTTGTGAGCAATCATTTCATTCACAAAATTTCTCTAGCTAACTTAGTGTAGGTAGATAATAGTATATGCCATCCTAAAACTAGTCCTTCTTCTATTTCATGGACTTCATCCCATGGAATCATGCAACTGACTGCATCTGGCAAAGGGATAAAGAATAAATAAATAAGGATTTCATGTCAAATAAAATGTGTTGGGAACTAACTGAATTGTTAGTTCCAACCAAAGTGAACCCATGGCATCAGTGGGAGACTTTTGAGTTAACACTACTGTATGTTTCACGGATTCATTGTGTCTTGTCTGCTTGGTTCTGATATTTGCATTTAGGTTGTAGCCTTTGAGTTTCTACACGACTTTGTTATATTAATTAGGGCCCCTTTAGTTTCTCTTTTTCAGCCTGCCTGACCAATATCATCTTAGTCTTTTTGGGGCACCACAGCAGATCTTATTCTTGGGGATTTCCATACCTCAGGCCTGTCCAACAGGTAGACCGGGGGCTACCAGTAGCCCGTGAAGGGTTCAAAAGTAGCCCGCCAGCCATCAATTAAAAATGTGAGGGGATAAGTTCTCTACCTCTACCTCCCCCACCCCAAGGACCACCTCTGCCCCAGCAAAGCTCTGGGTCTGTCAGCCCACTGTCTCAGCCGAGTGGGGCAGTTCAAGGGCTGCTCTACTTAATGAGCATATGGTCGGAACAGATAAAATTCATAAGTAGAGGTTTTAGTGTAGTAGCCCTCACGCACTTTCGTCTGGAAAAAGTAGACCTCGGCCTGTTCAAAGTTGGACAGCCCTGCCATACCTCATAATTGCTGAGATCATGGTGGCAACGTCTCCACAGTGGTCTTCTGTTCTTTAAAATTAGCACTGGCCTTCTTTAGTCTGAACTGCTTGTAGTTTCCAAGGAAGCCAGTTTAAAAGGTCTTCATAGATACAATGGTAAGGAGGGATTGACCTTATGATGATCAATAAGAACATGAGCTCTGATTAATCAGAATCCCTTTCATTCATCATCCTGCTTTCGTCATTAGACATCCTACAATATCTCAACATAATTTTTGCAGAGTTGCTGACCAACAACATCCTGTTTTGTTCTTGAGGTTCTGCATTTAGAAATCAGCCACCACAGTTTTAGGTCTGTGTCATTTTTCTGTAGAAAAACTATAACTTCTGGTCAGGTCCAAATTTTCAGTCTTTATAGTACCCCCAAAACTCATGAATGTTTACCTCCTCTGCTTTTTGCTGTTGCATTTTTCCTCACTCGAGAAAACTGTCCAATAAGCTTGTCCTTCCAGCAGCGTAGTTTTGTCTATAAACAGAAGTGCCTCTTTAATTCAAGTTACGGGCAGAGCCAGACATTTACTTTGGAAATTAATGTGTGTATCATTTTAATAAAAATTATGACATTGGCCAAGGGAAGGGGTTTGTTTTAAGTTAGGCAGAAAAACAAGTAAGTAAATGGAAATCAGGAAATATTTTTCGGCACTCGTTTCGGAGGGGTATTATTTTTCTTGGAAATGATTTTTTAAAGAATATCGTAGAGTGTGAAGGAAGTTCAGGAGCATTTGTTGGTGACCTGAGATTATTCAAACATAAATAAATCTAGAGATTTTTGAAATCATGTTGAAATCCTGTCTCTTAGCATAATAAGTCACAAATAGAGTAGGCCTATCTGAATCAATGGAAACTGGTAACATCAAATGTCTACTGATTCCCACTGGGCCAATTCTGATGCCACTTACTATTCTAAACAACATGATTTCAGCAATTGTTTCTGTAGTTTTCCTCTCCCTAATCAGATGACCAAGGAGAGAAGGAAAATGAGTGTTTGTAGTATTTTTTTCATGGAATCATAGAATGATGGATTTGGAAGAGGCCTAAAAGGGTATCCAAGTCCAACTCCCTGCTCAATGTAGGAATTCAAATCAAAGCAGGCTTGACAGATTTATTATAATTATAATTTTGTTAAATTATATCAATTTCTTATCTCCCTATGTTCATATCCAGCATGTATGTTTTCCTGTTGAAATGCATGGTTTTAATGTGATTAAGTTTGGCCGAGTTGCACTTTCAGTATTTCAATAACCAAAGAACATCTTTCTTTTACCTTCCTCATCTCACTATCTATCCCATTTTATTTCAGGAACCGAGTTCCTTATGTTTTTGGAGAAAATAAGGACTGTTGTCTCAAATTCTGAACTAGCAACGGGTAACTACCATTCTACTGCAGTGCCAGGACATGCTCAATATCTCCAAAGCCTCACCAAACTCTTCATCTCTGTGTATTTACTGACCGCAGATTCTGGAATTCCAAGCAGCCATTCAGTTGCCAAAGAGAAAAGAGCAGATTCTTGTTTGTCAGTTGCACAATTGCTATGTTCTGACTTCTGTGAAGTACGTTTATCGGTTTTAGATGCAACCCTGAAGTGGTTGAGTCAAGTGAATTCTAAACATGGGGAAGAAGGAGAAAAAAGATTGTTATGTCTACTCTCTGGTTTGGAAGAGATGCTCCTCAGGGTAGCTCTAAAGGAAAAGCAACCAGAATGTTTTTGCAAGGTGATGCTATGCTGCATAGCCCCTTCCCCACAATTATTTCAGATTGAATGATCTAGTTAGGACCAAAAAAACTGACTTTTTTCTTGCTGTAATAGGTATTAGAAGCTTTATACTGTATGGACTTCCACAATGTGCTTCCAAAAATAGAAGTTACGATTAACATGAATCCAAGAGATTTTTTGCAGTGGGTTATGGATATTTCAGATACTTCTGAAAGGTATGGTCTCTTGTTTTATATATTTTAAATAATAATTATGTGCTGTGAAGAAACTGAGAACCTAGCCTAGGGGATATGAAATATGGAATTTAGTTGCTGGACACATGTTAGTGCTTTGAAACTCGCCAAACAGGCAGAGGCCATTGTGTAAAAGGACAATTCATACCTTCAGCTTGCCTCCTGTTATTGAACACTTCAAAGAAAAGCTTTCCCTGCTGACTTAAAAGAAAGGGCTGAGTTAGGAACTGACACTTCCATGCTTATCTCACCAGAGGACATACCAAAGTATCCTCATAAAGACTCTTAATACTTGACTTAATACTTGAATAGCCCTTGACTTGGAAGGGGTCAGTTTGCTTACTTCCCAGAATGTTACGCAGATTTGGCAGTTAGAGCTTAAGATGCTGTTGGCATGTGTGTAACATTACTTGTATAAAAGAGAGTAAGAAACACGAGTTAGTCAGCCTAGCACAGTAATACCTCGTAAGACTAATGTCCCTTAGGACGAAAACTTCATAAGACAAATGCAATTTCTGCGAATTTTTGGCTTCCATTTGTTGTATGAGGTATTTATCTTCGCCCAGCCTATGGGGCTTGGAAAGGAAGCAGCAGTGGTGATCTGCCACCATTGCTTGCTTTTGAAGCCTTGCGGGCTCGGCCAAGATCCATTTTAAAATGGGCTGCCACAAGTTGGGAGGAGTCGAGTGCAGGTGGAGAGGGGGGAAAGAGTGTCGGCCAAGCCCCAGTTTGTTTGTTTGTTTTGCTTCCTGGTTCCTGTGAATTAAACATTTGTTGTGAATTATAAGATGAAAGGGCTGGCATGCCAAAGATTTCTCATTGCTATTCTATAAATGGTAAAGCATTGTGTCCATATTTTTCAACCTTGGCCATGGGCTGTTAATCATAATGACTGTATATATTTTTCCTCAACATATTCCATATTTTCAAAGCAGCACTTATAAACGGAGGTAGTAATTGTTGCTCTGAGGTCTAAAACAGATCCAAAAAGCAGAGGACAGCCATTAGAAATGCTTTCATTCATTCCCATACTCTAAAAATCTATACTTGCATAGATGTTTTATGGTTGGTTTACAGAGTAGTTTTTATGAACCTCTTGACCACAACCAGGACTTGATGTATCTTTATACAGTTTTATGTCCTTAAGGCACAACCTCTCCATGCCAAAGCAAAACAATTCTTCATTTGGTTGTATATTCAGGTGGAGAGCAACCGCAGCTAGATTAGGTTACATCCTGGCTTCAGTTAAGAAAGTAAAAGATTTATAACAAGTGGCAAAGAGGTATTTTACTGCTATACTGATTGCCAGTTGATTAAGAGATCAAAGTTACAGCAATTTAACATTTAACTTTGTGTGTTGGCGTAATTATTTTTATTTTATTTCTTCAGCATTGAAATTCAAAGTGTATCCCTTAAACTTGCCTCAAAATTGCTCATCCATCTTCTACAGAACGGGCAGGAGGTAAGGAATTTAGTTTGCCATTGTTTGTGTCAGATTTGCTATAATTTAGGAAAAAAGTTCCTAGTTGATCTCACAGGACTTGCTTTCTTTTAATGGATAAGTAGAGTTTTTTCTTTACATATGCAGAACCTGGTGTAATGATGCAGGCCACAAAAGGAAGAGCATCTGGACAACTCCAGTGTTTACTTTCAATCAAAAATACAGGGGTTTCCTTTTTTGTATAGAATGTGTTTTGTGGAAACCAGAGGGTTGTATAACATATTTTGTATACTACCGTATATTTTCATTCTATAAGATGCACTCCCCACTCAAAAGTAAGGGGAAATGTCTGTATGTCTTATAGAGTGAATACAGTAGTCCCCGCTACATGTGTATCACAGATTTTTATTTAGAGAGAAGTTACCTGCACGGAGCCTCTCCCATCCCCTGCTGCAGCCTGGATTCTACAGTTCCAATCACCTCATTTGCAAAGAGGCTTCCTTCAGGGGCATCTCCCCACCCCTCCCCTTCTGCACCCAAGATTTCCCAGTCCCAATAACCTTGTTTGCAAGCCACCCCTTTTGTAGTTTGGATTCCACAGGTCTAATCACCTTGTTTGCAATCCTTCCCTTTTGCAGCCTGGATTCCCTAGTCAAAAATCACCTTGTTTGCAAGGAGGGCTCCTCCATGGAGCCTCTGCCCTCCCCCTTTGCAGCCAGGATTCCCCCGCCATGAAACCTTGGCTTAGCCTAAACATTTTTTCTTGCTTTCCTCCTCTAAAAACTAGGTGCATCTTATGGTCAGGTGCATCTTATAGAAGGAAAAATACAGTATATCTTTCTGAAATGCTAAAAAAATGATATACTACAAACACATTTCAGTATGCTGATTGAACCGTGTTGTTGTTGTTGTTGTTGTTGTTGCTGAGTATTTTTACCCCATCTTTCTCCTTGGAAAAGGACTCAAGGTGGCTTACAATAGTGAGGAACAATATACAGCTCAGTACATTTAAGACATTCAAGTTTAAGACCAGGGAATTGAGGGGCATCTTACTGCATTCAGTGGCAACGTTAAAGCTAAAAGAGAATGTGAGTAGTTAAAGAAACAGATAAAAATTCCATTATGAGGGATGGAACTAACATTGAAAACACGTATGTATTTATGAAGTCAGTCAATATTATCATGTAAGGTAGACCATCTAAGTTATGAGGGATGGAAACTAAACATTAAAAACATATTGTCAGTGCAATCATATAAGGAGAGGTATAAACACAAATTTAAAAGTGATTCTAAGCACAAAGTCTGTGTAATCTTCATTCTCAGTGTTCACTGGATAATTCTAAGAGTCCACAAACAAGATGCTTCAGGTTTTTGACGTCACTTTTAACTGTCTTTTAGGACATGAAACGACTGATAAAAGAGTGGGTTGATCTAGTCACTTCATGTTGCGGAGATGAGCAGGAAACAGATCTCAAACTGGCTGCCGCAGAAGTTCTTGTGAGCGTTACTCCCATTTTTCTGATCAGCCAGAAGCTTTTCTTGGGTAAACAATTATTCTGAATTAAGAACTGTCAGTACATATAAGCCAAAGTAAGCCTTCCTGACTTCTGTTGATTTAAGTATGAGAATAAATTACATTCTAAATGGGCAGAATTTGGACTTGTTTTTGTTTTAACTATATATGATAGTTGGTGGAAGCAGGAAGAGTTAATTGTCGAAGTCCTGTTGTTTAGTGTAGTAAATCACACTTGACTAGGCCCACTGAATCAATGGGTGTGTGTGTGTGTTGTGAGTCAACTCTTTCTTAAGTTGCAATAATTTAAACTTACTACTCTGTAGTAAGTTGCAGTTAGAGTTGGCCCATTTGAATCAATGAAACTTACAGAGTAGTTGACTTACCAGCGTCCCTATTGCTTCACTAGGTCTACACTAGTGTAATTTGCTACATTAAACAACAGGATTTGACCTGTGACTCTTAAGAGGTTGTGCATATGTTGCATGGGAAAGAACCATTGATTTATGACAGAGTAGTTCATCAGTGTGGGAGATCACCTCTCCATTGAGAGTAGGTCAGTCTGTATATAGAATGTGCAGGGGTATGTTGTGCGTTGGAACACTAGTGAAAACCGATTCTATTTTCATTCTACTGAGTTAAGAACATAAGAGGAGCCCTGCTGGATCAAGCTAAGGGCCCATCTAGTCCAGCTTCTTGTATTTCACCAGATGCCTCTGGGAGCATATGAGACAACTAGATACCTGGCTCCTGATACCACTCCCTTGCATCTGGCACTTTGAGGTACCCTCCTTTTAAGCCTGGAGGTAACACGTGTCCCCATCATGGCTTGTAACCTGTAAGTTAGCTTGAAAATAGCCAGAAATTAAATTCAAAATTGGATAAAACATGTAAGATGTTAACATAATTGAATACAGTACATGGAATTGTATGTGAAAAAATGTGAAAATGTAACCACAGGAACAATAAAATATTAATTACAAAGATAGCAGCAATTTACTCCAAATAATAAATTTTTCAAAATAATCAAACACTTACCAATAAAATATATTCTTCATAGTCAGTCCAAACACGGCAAAAGTTACTACATACCAATTTAAATTGAAGATCAAGGAAAGACCAGGAAGGGGAGCAGAGGAGAAAATATGGGACCTGCCCATATAAAGAGCACAAACATGACTGAGAATTAGGGAAGATTGTCCCGTAACCTGTTATATGAGAAGATTAGTTCAGATTTTTAGAAATAGAAGAGGAAATTGTTTAAATGTTTGCACCTCACAAAAGTTGTTCCTCAAAATAAGCATGTTCACTTTAAAAAACCTACAAAAATAGAATCTATTTAGAATTTTTCATGGCTCAGTTGAGATGAGGAACGTGAATCTGAGGGCCTGGCTAAGAGAATCTCTGGTCTGCCTTCCAGAAGACAGCAGATGTTGTTGTTGTTTATGGCTGAGACAATCAAAGGGTTCCTGTACATCACCATTTATGGGCTTGTTACTCAGTGTCGATACCTGCCCTGCAAAAGGGCATGTGTAACAAATAGAAGCATTATAGTATTAGACTGTGTTTAAAATGTGCTTCTATTTACCCTGTGTATTGCAGTGTGAATTACTTTAGCCATTAAACTGAAACTTGAGATTTGCAGAAAGTCTTCTGATGGGGACCTTAGCTTGCTCCATATAAGAATATTGGTTATTTCCAACTATATGTCTTGTCTTGTTTTAAATCCCCTCTTTATAAACATGCAGGTCTTCCTGATACGATACTCCTCTGGAAGTGTGTTGTCCAGCTGTTGCAGAGTGAAGAACAGATAATAAGGGATACAGTTGCTGGTGTGATAAGACTTGCCCAGTCTCAAGAAAATATGCTTCGGAAGACAGGTATGAAATTCTTCTAAGCTCTCTTTGTGAGAAGCCTTCGGGGCAAAGGACAGTGTATTCAGGTGGGTGCTTTCTATCCAGGGGTGTGATCAGAAAGCAGATTTTGAAATCTCCGTGTCTTCTTCTTCTCTCCCCTTTGATGCCTTATACCAGTGGTGGCGAACCTTTGGCACCCCAGATGTTTTGGACCACAACTTCCAGAATTCTGAGCCAAGATGGCCATTGACAAAGGATTGTGGGAGTTATGGTCCAGAACATCTGGAGTGCCTAAGGTTCGCCACCACTGCCTCATACCACCAAAAAAAACCATTCAGAGGGTTTGTGGGAGTCAAGGCTGCAGGGGGAGAGGGGGAATCACTCACAATTAGGCAGTGAGTCTTATGCTGGCACAGTTCCCTGTGGAGCTACGTTCCTCTGCTAGATTTGTTGGTTGCCTCCTTGTGCACTGTGAGGGTTCGTCTTCTACTCCTGATGGTTCCAAAGAGAAATAAGGATTGTCCATGCGTTCTGGGAAACGATCCAATAAACTTTTATTTTCATAACAAAACTCTTGTGCATCCATGCTCTCTTGAGGTACATATTCATTTTCTGTTACAATAACTTTTGACTGAAACAAAGTGCCAACAGGGCTCAAACTTAGGGGATTTAATCTCTCTTCAGGGGCAGTAGTTATCGAAGGGTTCCCCGACCCAGGCACTGACTGCCACAACAGGGGTGGCGAGCCCACTGGGCGACTGGATTCTCTCTCGGAGTGGCTCTGCCTCTCCCCCTCATTGCCAACACGTTGGCTGGCCATCGTAGAGGTCGGACATCAATCACCCATGTCCAGTCTTTCTCGACTTCTACCCCCCTTGATCTTCTCTCCGTCGTCTCTCCTCCCTAACGTCCGTTTCTAACTGCCTCCTCTTCTCTCCCGTCTCACACTTCACACCCTCGCTAACCCCCTTGCGATCCCGTCTCGCGCCTTCCCTGTCACTCACACTCCCTACTTCCTCCAACCCCGCTTGCAGGTCTCCCACCCAGAAGACATCCCGCGCTCTTTCTCCTTCGTGTTCTCCCCTCACTCCTCCTTCAGCTCCTTTCAGTTATTCTTTCTCTTCTGGTTCTTTTCGGGTGACTCTCTCTTTGTCTGTTCCAGACGGTGCACTCTCGTCTCTGGCTTTCTCCTTCTCCTCTTTCTCACATGCTCCATGCCCTAGAGCATGACACACAAATCAGTGCTTCTAAGAGTACAAATTTGCTTTTAAACTGGGCATGTGGGGAAGACATTTGATGCTGGAAGTGGGAAATGATCGTCTTGAAGGTGAAAAGTATTTAGGGCTAGCAAATTTATCAATTTCTTAAAGGTGAGGAAGCTCTAAGGCTAGCAAATGTATCAATTTCTGCATTTTTGCAAAACCACTAGGGGCAGCAGACTCCTTGGGAACTGTGGGTGAGCACCAAACTGAATGCAGAGTCCATGCAGGGTACATATTGCTCACTCGCGACTGCAGTGGAGAAAGTGAGGGGTCTTGCAAAGGGCAGACAGGGCAAAGCCATGTGCATATGTCCTGTTTCATTGGCCCAGACTTTGGCAGAGGAACAGAAGATTTGGTTGAACAGCCAGTCCCCCAATTTATCTCAGTAATGTTTCTTCTCTTTTTAATGAGTGTTTGAAAGCTGCTGTTCCCATGATAGAAGGGTGTGTGTAGGGCATAGGCCATTACAAAATTGGAAAGGGGCTATGTTTTTAGAAACCAATTCAATATTGTGCAGTGTGTGTGTGTGTGTGTGTTGTGTCATTACAACACTCCCTGTGACCCCATGTCCATGGAGTTTTCTTGGCAGGAATACTGGAGTGGCTTGCCAGTTCCTAACAAGTGGTTTGCCTTTTGCAAGTAGACTATATATACACTGGCCGGTAAAGTTAAATTCAAGTGTTAGCAACATTTTAATTTCTCTAGATCAGTGGTTCTCAGCTTGTGGGTCCCCTGAAGTTCCTGGACTGCAAGTCCCACAAATCTTGGCCAACTCAGCTCATGATGAAGACTTCTGGGAGTTGCAGTCCAGGAGCCTCTGGGGACCCACAAGCTGAGAACCACTGATCTAAAACATCATCTGTCATGTCAAAAGATACAGTGTAAGTTTGCTGCAAAAATAATGGAGTCATGCGTGGTTAGTTGCTATTAATTTTTTTAAAGAATTATGCCAAGTTCATAATTCACCAAAAAAAACCTGCCTCATTAAGAGTAAGATGGATTACTATGGTGTTTGCTTACAAACAATAACATGTCAAGTAGCTAAGGTCTTACTAATAGCCTCCCCACCCCCACCCACCACAGTTTGGTTCCTGTGACATGTTTTATTGCTTGTGCTTTCATTGAGGTGTAAACTTGTACAGGATTCTTCTGTTTCAACATTCCTTTTAATGTTTGGGAGTACCCTTGAAATGTTGTTGCCGCATGCTGAGTTCCTGTTGTTCAGTGTTTCAGTCAGTCATCCATGCCGTTCTCGGCAATGCTCTACTGCATTTCCACCACCCACCTGATTTTTCCATTTCCCCACCACAGCACTCAAGTCACCCTCCCATGGCCGCTTCAGAAATCTGCAGTCAGCACCAGGCCTTATTTTGACCAACGCTCAGGGGAACATGTTGTTAGTTTGAAAATATATCTTCTTGTTTTTTAAATTTAGAACATTTACACTTCTCTTGACGGCAAAAAGTTCTTGAAGTATTATGCAGCATTTACATAGTAAAGCATTGTGGGCTTACATAGGTAGATTGTGCATCCTTGTGTACAAGGATGCATGTTTAGTTATTGGACAATGGTCTGAAATAAGTGTAGTCCCCTGTGACTTGTGTGCCTGTGAGCCTAGTCCTGGCAAATTGTTCCCTAACACAGTGCTGGTTGTGGGAATTTAGCATTATGCCTCTGTGTTCCCTAAACCTATTATACTGCTGATGGGGTCTCACATTATAATGCACATCAGATTTATTCTTCCTTTTCGTGCCAAGAACAGAGCCTGATACTGTCATGAATCTAAACAATGTCTCTCTAGATAGATAGATAGATAGATAGATAGATAGATAGATAGATAGATAGATAGATAGATAGATAGATAGATAGATAGATAGATAGATAGATAGATAGATAGATGTCTGCTCAGTATCTCATGATGGCATTAGTATCAATGATGTGTGATCTGGCCCATAGAGAAATGTTATGATTAAATTTCATCAAACAACCCTACCAGCGATTAAACTTCATCAAACAACCCTACCAGCACCATCCTGCTAAGTTTCACATACAGAGAATGCTATGTTGCCGGCTTTCATCTTTCATGGTATTGCCTAGTATTCAGTCGAATCAAGGCAAATGCAAGAGATTGTAATTACACACACGTTACAGCAGCCTTTTGAGCCCTGGCCCATTACAGATCTGTGAGTAGCTGCAGCAAACTAGGGCAGTTTAGATCTCTGAAGTCTTCTGTGAACAGATCTTCCTTTTGGATGAGGTGTGGCAGAATTTGGTTCAGATATATATATATATATATCATAGATGATTGCTTGATCTTAAAGTGAGGTAGGGTAGGAACTATAATTCCTGGGTTCTTGCCAAGCACGTGCTCCTCGGTTCCCATCATGCACTACTTTCTCAGTCATGAAAACATCTGCACTCAATAGAACTTAACTTCATAAGGTATTCAAGATTTGAGTCTTGATATGATGTGCACTGTTAGAGAAAATATATATATATTCAGGGGTGACACAACATCTCAGGGGCTCTAGCACTGTCCAGAAGGGCAGAGGTGACTGGCACTTAAGCATATTGGTCACATTTTCTGGTGGGAAAGGATCCCTTATGATCTTCAGATGGTGGCTGTGAAGATTTCCTTAGACCTCATTGTGGGTTTGGATCAGGTTTTGGATTTCTCTTCAGGCAGATTTCCCCCTCAGTAGCTATGTAACCAAAAGGTTTTTGTTAGAAACCTGTCTTCTGTGTTTTTGCTTTTTGCCCATTGTTGTTGTTGGATGCTTTTTTTAAAACAACAATTTTGAATGGTTTTTATCCAGTAGCTTTTAATACGATAGCTGTTTAATTCTTTTTCAGTATTTTAACCATTTCCTGTTTTTAAAGTTTCTAATATGTTTTGTTCTAATAAGCTGACTTTGCTTCTCTTGAGGAGGAAAGTGGGTATAAATATTTTAGACAGACAGACCAATGGATGGACAGACTAGCTGATGGACTTTAATTGCTTGAGACTCAATCACAAAACAAGTAGAGAGGGTGGTGACATGTACCGTGTATTCTTTTCGATACAAAACAATTTCTAGTAAGGCAGGAAAAAGAAAAGAGGATTGTTCATTTCAGCAAACAGTTTAATACCCAGTAAGAAATATAAATGCTGAACATGTGAGTTTTGCTAATATTACAGAAGAATTTTATATCGGAGGCAAGGAAAAAAATACTCCTTGTCTCAACTGCCCTATTACAGGAGTTCATCTGGAAGTTGAGTCATGGCAACTGGACTTGTTGTCATGACTCAACTTCCAGGTGAACTCACCTGGATGACTGAGAATCTTCACAGACATATTATAGGAGTTGTTATGATAATCTCTGATATATAATACTCTGTATTTGTAACCCAGTGAGAGTATAGAAAAATATAGACCAGTGAGAGTAACCCAGTGAGAGTATAGAAAAATATAGAATGAGTCAATAAGTAAACCGAAAATATAATAGACTTTGGATATTGGAAGTCAGAGGTAAAAGACACTGGAATTCAGTTACTTCTTCTGAGACTTAAAAAATAAATCAGTGACAGAGGACAGCTGGAAGTTTGGAAGTCACACTTCTTACTCATGACTTGACAACATCTTCTGTGGTGGCAGTGATGAGTTCCAGCACCAGTGACTAAAACTGCAAAGACTTTCCTATCTTTCTTTTAAGTGATTGACTAGCTCTTCTAAGGGTGTGTAAGTGTGAAAACCCTCTGCTCAGATAGACATTAAGACAAGAGAAGGGTTTAAGAGGGGAGGTGAAAAGGATGTCTAAGCTGAGGTTGAAGAAGTTAAAAGGCCATTATACCTCACCTCATTTTGGGTTATCAGAGACGACAGAACCGATACACTTTAGCCACACAAACCCAGGAGGGCAAATATTTTAGGACAAGACATATGCCATAAAAAGCTGTTTGTTTTTAGCATAAGCCTATCCACTTTGTAATCCAAAAACACAAACACTGTAAGCAGAAAAAATTATGAAATTTAGTAAGTATATTTAATTGTAATGCTTTTCTGTTAGAAAAAGTATCTTGAGTCAGTGTTCTGGAGATTTTTTGCAGAGATTTATGTGTTCATGCAGGCACATGCTGTAGAACCTGTTTTTTTTAAAATGTATTGATGTTTTTATTTTGCCAGGTACTGCTGTGGTACAGTGGAAAAGATGCTTAGGAGAATGTGTTGCAGCGTAAACAGTAAAACATGAGGAACGTTGTTCTAGTTACTAAAGACTGGAACTCTTCATACTTTTTTTTTTAATTTTGGAAAATAGTGTCCACATTTCTTCATGGAATGACAGGATTCTGGAACATTTGCTGATGAACTTTGCAATTAACAGCTAGCTTCCCCATTTCTCAAAGCAAACGTGTAATTGTTCTATTTTTAATCAATTCAGGTGTAATGTTCTTAGAATAGGAAAAGCAGATTAGGAATAAGAGAAAAATAATAAAATACTCAGTTACGCCCTTGATATCCAGCTGTGCAGCTAGAGACACGGTGTATCTGTTTCTAGTATGTAACAAACAGTAGATGGCAGATAACAAGACCTTGGATGGGCATTTCGCTTGGTATCAGAGCAAACCTTTCTTGTTAAAGGCACGTTGAGGTGCCGAAAGCTCTGTTGAGTAGTTCAGATAAAGTTGGTTGAGGACAAATGAAAATAAGGGTTGAAGACTTAACAAGGATATTTTTAGTGACACTTAGGAGTGTAAATAGAAACACAAGGAGATCCTTTAGTGAAATGACATCTGATTAAGAGAGAAGACCAGAAGACCCTTTCTCCTACGGAAGCAGATGCCCGCATGAAAATAACTATTCAGTAGCCATTAACACCCCAGTTAGTTTTATGGAGGGTATGACTTCATTTAAACTGGAAACCATGTTCTCTCAGGTCTGCTGAAACTGATTGGCCTCACAGTGTGATTGGCTACGGGAAGGAGGCCAAATGTGTCTAGCATAGGCTAAGCTACCTGCTGTTGGCTGGCTACCTTATACCAAGCTTCTTCCATCCTTGTGCAAATTAAAGCAGGTCCTCTCAATTACTCTTAGCTGTAAAATGAAAGAAAATGTAATGCCATTTTACAGCTCCAGTCTGCCCACCTAATGAATCTGATGTGATCCAACCATTGTGTTTAATTTAGATAGGTTTGTTTGTTTACTTCTAACCTAGAATGATGACTATACACTCAGTCTCAGTTTTCCTTTTAGTCTGTCACTACCGTAGAGATAAAGTCACTTAAAGCACTGGTTAAAAATCATGAATCAAGTATTGTAACTGTATTGTACCAAATTTTCTGTTGCTATTCAGAACAGAGATCTGTCTACAGAACAATACCTGCATTTGGGTATTTTTGCTTTTCATCTGGCATCTAGTACAGTTAGCTTTATGGTGCCACCTACTGGGAAAATTTGGTTTAAAGCCTGAAATTGCCAGGCAGTCCCTTGATTCCTCGCAGTTCTTTTGCTTCTGGTCAAAAGACTGGAAGTTGCATTATCTCTAAGGCATATCTATCTGCATTCTCATACCTCAGGAACGAAGTTGTCAATTGGTCTTTTAACAGGCTTCGTTGACAGTTTTGGACCTCCACTGAATTCAAGTGGAATTTAAGTCTGAGTAGGCTTTTGTAGGATTGGTAATGTTTTTACACATTTTCTGTAGGGCTGAAATCTTCACATAGCATTTTTCATTTGAAAATGGAATCAGGGATTACATATACACATGGGCAGAAGAGAAAAACTGTGTGTGGGGGGGAGCAGAGGGAGAATGCTACAAAGAAAACTGTCTCAGAAAAATGTCTTAATCTTGTGATGGGGATTATAATTCGGATGCATAGTGCATCAGACTTATTTCTGTATTACATCTCTCAGGTAAATTGATAATTTTCTTTTCAGAATATGCTTTGCAATATGTAGATATTGGTTTTTTGAAAAGCAATATATGTTGCAGTGCTTTTGCAATATATTGTTGCAATATATTGTTTAATAATTATGCCTTAACATTACACTGTGGCCTGGAGTTTTATTTGTGTCAATCTATTTTCCCCATACTTGTGTATGTTATACACAGTATCTCATACCTAATATGCAGAAATAATCATCTGAAGAAGGAAAAGCTACTTATTATGAACAATATGCAGCTTAATTTGTTTTTGCTATAATGCCTGGGCAAAGTTACTATATCTTTAAGAAACGGATGCCAACATTAATTCTTATTTGGTGTAAGAGAAGTGTACTTTGCAAAGGGGAAGAAAGGATAGAGTAATTCCTTGGTTTAAAAGCATAATCCATTCTGGAAACATGCTTATAAACCAAAAGACCCTTATATCAAAGCAAATTTCCCCATAAGAAATAATGGAAATTCAAATGATGCATTCTGGGGTCCCATAGACCACATACTGTACACACAAAATGCCAAAACTCACAAAAGAAGTTGGCTAGAAGTACACATCCACACTATGGTTTATGTACCTGGCTGTGGAATCTGCTCTTCTTGGGACTAACAACTGGATTTTACTCTGTATTTTAATGTGACAATAATAAAGTGCAATTTGTAGCTCTATACACACTTGACTAGCTGTCCCATGCCGAGAAGTGGTTTGAAAAATTAAGAAATAATGTTGAAACAAATTAAAGAAAAATATAAAGAAAAATAAAACCCTAACCTGCACGTTCCTAGCTGGTGCAAGGGAGACCTCTATTCCTCTCTCCTCCCTCTGCTTTGGAGGCTGCCTGAGACGGAATGTTCCAGACAGTAACCCACAATCCAGCAGGGGGAGGGAGGGAGAGACAGCCACCATTGGCCCACTTGTGACCTGCTCCAGTGCTTGTATATCAAGTCATTGTTTGTTGATCAAGACAAAATTTAGGAGCAATGTTTGCTTGTTTTGAAGAAAGTTCTTAAACCAAGTTACTCTTAAGATAAGATATTACTGTATTCATAACTTTTTGCACAAAACAAATGCTGACTGCTGCTTAAGGAAATCCAGTTCAAAAAGCAGAAACTGATTTTTGAGAGGCATCAAGTTTAAGGAGAGGCTGAGACTTTCTGTATATTATATTCTGTAGAAATTCACACAGACTACTGACCTTGACCATGGACTCCCTCTGAGAGTCTAAATACAGAAATTCACAGGAAGGATTTGTTTGTATTTTTCTTTAAAAAGCAGATGTTCAAAATGTGAAGATGTTTGTACCAACACGTATAGACAGACTAGACACTGCCAAGTATTAAATTATGTGGAATCTTCTTACCAAAATTTGCTAACATCAAATAAAAAACACCTAGATTTCTATTATCCTGTGAGCAACAACTGGATTGGCCTTTGTCAAACTGTGATAGACTGAGATGGGTGTTGATGTGCAGTGCTGCTCCAAAGATAAACACAGTAATCTACACATCTGCCCCTCCTTTACTAAATAAATCCAAAGACCTAAGGCAATCACTGAGGTTCATATGTAGCCTGTTAAGCCAGTGTTTCTGACTTGAATTGAATTGGCTCAAATGTAGAGCACAAGAAAGGGCTGTCAGAATGATGGTTTATTTATTTATTTATTGCATTTATTGGAAACGTTTGTTGTAACAGCATGCATATTTATGAAGAAAAGCTAAGCTGTTGTGTAGTTGACGCATTAAAAATAAGGCAAAATCATGTCCATAATAGTGGTTTATGAAAAGGTGTGCTTTTAAGAAAGTGGATACAGATTTTCCCTCCTCACTTAAAGAATAATACAGTGGATCCTCGTATAACCAACGGTTTGTATAACAAAATCTGTACAACATAAAAAATTCCGGAGACAGGGGAAATTTGTTTAACAGAATCACCTATGGGTGCGAATCCGTACAACATAATAATGGTCGTGATTAAGGATTACGCTGTTTTCAATGCATTCTTTTGGGAAATTTGTATAAAGGAAAATTTGCTTAACATAATTTCATTTGGAACAAATTAATTCCTTTATACAAGGTACCACTTTATTTTGAATCACTCAGTGAAGTGAACTGGCATTAGTTTAAGGGCATGCAAATACATCTTCACACAACTCATCATTAGCAAGATCTGCCTTGTGATTACCAGTTTTGACATCTTTACAATGACAGCTCTTGTCCATGGTGGAGCGTTAGATTTGGAGGCAGTATACCAGTAAATGCCAGTGAATACTTTTGGCAGTTGCTTGGAAGGGTTTTTGCTTTCATACCTCCTGATGGGCTTCTGATATACAGTTGGGTTGGTTGATCACTGTGGGAAACAGGATGATAGATTATATGCAGTGTTGAGGTCTCATCCATTCTTATTCAGCCATTAAAGTCAAAAATTATGGTTGGGAGTAAATAATCCACCATATCCCATCTAGTTGAGTGGCTTTTGAGATCAAATGCCGCTGGGTTGGAGAAAGTAATTCTCAGTATCTGCATGTGTTCCATTTATAGTTTGTGGTAATATTAATGAAATGGTGTCAGTGCTTAAGTAGAAACGTTAAGTTTTGGAAAGTGGCCTTTCTGGTGTACAGAATATAGTTCAAACAGAAAGGATCTAGTTTAGCACCTAAATTCTTGGCTCACATATTTTCCAACCTTCTTTTCTGTTTTTTTTCAAACTTTGTTCTCCAGCGTTTCTTTATTTGGTTAGCAACCATAGTAAATGGTGCTTTTTTCCACCCTTAACATCCAGTAAACACTGGTACAAGCCTTCAAAAAGGAAATAAGATGGATGTCTGAGATTCACAAAATTTCTTTGCAAAAGGAATTTAATAAATATTTTAATAGCTAGTCAAACATGCAAGAAATGTTTGGAGGTTTCTCTGCTGACTTAATGAGTTTAATCATGTTAACATTTTTTTAAAAAGGAGAGCTATAAAATGTCCTAAGTGGAACCTCTATGGAATTGCTACTGCCTGTAATTATTTTGTAGCAGGACCATTTTAAAAAATAACTACATGCATTATGAAGGGGTTTGAGACTTTTAGGCCGTTGAACCCTCTTAGCTGCTATTCAACCACTTGAAAGGTTTTATTAAATCATGCTTTAAGAATGTGGAGGAGGTACAAATATGATTGATTCTGTATTGTTCTTTGTTCAGCCAACATCACCTTGCAGCACTTATTAATCTGAAAAATTTTCAGCTGCATTTTGAAAGTCTCACTTGAATGTCCTCTTGGTTCATCATTGAGATTTTTTTGCTGCCAAATATCATTAATCAATTCAGTGGCCTAAAAGACTTAGACATTGGCTACAGGCTACATGCATACATACATACATACATACATACTGCACCATTTTGATCAGAGTACAGTAGGACCCCTGTATATGCAGGGGATTGGTTTCGGGCCACCCCGTGGATACTGAAATCCGTGGATAAGAGCAAACACTCTTAACCAAGGGTGACAGTGGTGGTAGGGTGCTGGGGGCAAAAGCTTTCACCCTGGACACCCCCCACCCCCACAGAACAGCAGACTGCGTGGCTCAAAGGTGCACTGCTGCACCGCCTGGTAAGCTTGAATGGCCAGGGGTATGCCCGACCGTTCAAGCTTCCCAGGCGGTGGACCAGGCACAGTAGTGCACCTTGGTGGAGAGTCGTGGAGATCCCCCTTGGCAGCCACACCAGCAGCAGAAGCAGCAGCCGCAGTGGCGGGCAGCAAAACTCACCCGCTCTGCCTCAATCCTCCTGCTTTCTTGTTTGCTTGCCTGCCTGCATTCCTACCTAGCAGCCCTACCTCTCACCTGTCTTTCCCCTTCCTTCCTTCCCCTCCCAGCGGCGCCTCTCGCGATAACCAGGAGCCCCATCACCCTGCCTGTCTCAGGCTGCCAACTCTGCTCGGTCTTGCCCCTTTGGCCCCCAGTGCCTGCCTGGCTCTCAATCGCTCACTCTCGGCTACCTGCTCTCTCCTGCCTGCAGCAAGCGGAAGATGAGAGTGTGGGTGGAGTTTGTGCCCGGGCGAGAGAGCAGGTAGCCAAGAGTGAAAGAGAACCAGGTAGGTACTGAGGGCCAAAGGGGCAAGACAGAGCGGAGTCTGCAGCCTGAGGCAGGTAGGGCACCAGGTCTCCCAGTTATTGCAAGAGGTGCCGGTTGGAGGAGAAGGGAGGGGAAGGAGGTGAGAGGTCAGTCTGCTAGCTAGCAAGGCCGGTAATCAAGAAGGTAGGGGGATCAGGGAGAGTGGATGGGTTTCACCACCTGCAGTGGCTGCCGTTGCCAAGGGAGATCTCTGTGCCTCTCCTCCAAGGTGCATTAAACTACATCACCTGGTCTGCCGCCTGAGAAGATCGAACGGCTGCAGGCACCCCACTCCTACCCTGCTGATCGCTAACCACAGATAACTGAATCCATGGGTGGAGAATCAGCAGATATGGTGGTGCTACTGTACTGTACTTAATAGAACCAACAAATGCAGTGGGAGTGATAGGAAGGGCCCCATGAATATCCTGAAGGCTCTGCATAGGTTCTCAGCATTGTTATGAACATGAATGGAACTACATTTTGTCAAGTTTGTGCAAGTACCTTGGTATCAATAAAGCTGCCAGTTCTTTATCACATGTATTATTTTCCCTCAGGTTTCTTCACTGTACAGCTTTCACATCTATGCGCGTAGTAATTGAGAATACCTTAGTATTGATGGTCTGACTCTGGATCTCCAGTGATACATCCCCAAGGGTATTTCCTAGTTCCTTCATAGCAGTACTTCCAACTTTTAATCTCCTTATTCCTTGGCTGTGGTCTCCATTAGTATTGTTGACTGAACCAAGGTATATAAAATCCGTAACAATGTCAATGTATTTGTTGTCAACATAAAATATATGCCATTCTTCTCTGTACATAATTGTTGTCTTGATGTTCAACTGTAATCCTGATTTTGCATTTTCTTCTTTGTCCTTCCTGAGTAGTTGGTTCATGTCACTGCTGTTTTCTGCGAATAGCAAAATTTAAAAATACCTTTTATTCTGGATGGCCTTACATATAATTTCATATACACAGTAATATCCTTCTAAATTTTAGAAAATAACTACTAGGACTGTGTATTATATCTGTGAGAGAAACTTTCCTTCTTTTCTACTTTGTCTCCCCGCCCCGCCCCCCCCCCGCCCCCGGACAGGCTCTCAAGTGCAGTTATGTGGTAGCTTCAGTTAGCCCATGTACCATCAATAAACCATCTCAATCATCCTCAACTACCCTACATACCAGGCATAATTGGATATGTCTTGTAAATGGAGAACAGGTTATTATTATTTGTACAACACAGAACTGTACAATTTCTTTCTCCTCATTAACTACATCCCATTTTTAAAACTGCAGGTTATATATTATAGTTGCATAGTACTTACATTTGACTCATTGATAAGGCTCAAAATAGCTTGTCAGTTCTTAACAATACCCTTTTGGGGAAGCGAATGAAAAAGAAAAGGGTTGTATATTTTTGAAGGCGCATAATAGTCTACCAAGAGAAATGTTTACATCTGGCATGATCAAAAGTCTTCTGGTGTATGAGTGTGTGTGGGGGAGGTCTTGTTTGACATTAAATGGGTTAAGAGAGATGACTCAAAACACTGCAGCTCCTACCTTTTGTAAAAGCGCTCTTCCTGAAGCTTAAAATACCTTCTTCCTAAGAAGAGAGAAAATAATCTTCCACTCTTTTTATTTGAAGTGTGTGGTGTACATTCTTGAACTTTTCATATAATTGCACATTGGAGAAGTAAAAGAGACCTTCTATTGTGACAAATTAAATAGCTTAATGAAGGATACTTATCTTCTAGGCATCTGACATTCAACATAATTTCATATCTGCAGTTCTGGGTTTTTTAATACCTATTTGTTTGTTTGTTTCATTTATATACCACAACCATCTAGCAAAAAAAGCTACTCTGGGCGGTTTACATACATAGGCAAAAAAAAAAAAAAACAGATTAAACAAGTTAAAATAGTAAATAAAAACTAATCAATCAGACCAACATGAGGTAAATAATCAAATCATACTAATAAAAAGAACAAATAAGCAAATAAGCACAAACACAATAAATCAAAACCACTTAACAATTCAAAATAAGAACAGATGGAAAAAATAAAGAACTAATAGACTACCTCATTTTGTTACCACATTAAATGCTCAAATTTAACAGATCAGTAAATTTTGTTCTGCTAGTGCTTTTTCTATATAGGTTGCTATATAGGACATGTAATAATAAGCTTGAACTCTGGGGATTCTGAGGGTAACAGTTTGGGTTGCATGCAGCCTCTTCATACAAATATGTAATACAGTAATTCCTTGGTTTAAGAGTAATTTGGTTTAAAAGCATTTTGCAAGACAAGCAAACATTTCTTCTAATTTTTGCCTTGATCAACAAGCAATATCTTGATATACAAGCACTGGAGCAAGTCACAAGTGGGCCAGTGGTAGCTCCCCATCTCTCCCTCTCCCTGCTAGATTGTGGGTGATTGTCTGGAACGTTCCGTCTCAGGCAGCCTACAAAGCAGAGGGAGGAGAGAGGAATAGAGATCTCCCTTGCACCAGCCAGGAATGTGCAGGTTAGGGTTTTATATTTTTATTTAATTTGTTTTTAATATTCTTTCTTACTCTTTCAAACCATTTCTAGGCATGGGGCTGCTGGTCAAGTGTATATAGATCTACAAATTGCACTTTATTATTGTCACATTAAAATCTAGAGTAAAATCCAGTTGTTAGTCCGAAGCATGCAGATTCCATGGATGTGGACTTCTAGCCAACTTCTTTTGTGAGTTTTGGCATTTTGTATGTACAGTATGTGGTCTATGGGACCCCAGAATGAATCATCTGAGTTTCCATTATTTCTTATGGGGAAATTTGCTTTGATATGAGTGTTTTGATGTACAAGCATTTTTACCAGAATGGATTATGGTCATAAACCAAGGTATTACTGTAGTAACCAGTAAAGGATTGCTTACTGCAACATCTGAACCTAGAATCATGATTAGTTTCTCCAAAACATCCCAGTTTTTGTATGCCTGCAACAAACAGCCTATGGTTCATTGACTTACAGATCCTAGCTTCTTTGGGAAAAGCAAACCTGAATCTCCAATTTTGATAATCAGAATAAGCTTTCTAGTTAATTTTAATTATTATTATTCCTGGTCTGCTCTAGCCTACTGTGTATTTCCATTAGCAAAGAAATCCTGGCTTACCCTCTTTACAGATACAGCAATTGGAGAGTTGGTTGGTTGCTTTTGTGTTATATTCATACAACAAATTGATGGGTTGTTTTTAACAGTAGAAAGCAAATATCCAAGGATATTAACATTAACAGAATTCATTATTTAATGTTAACAGTGTTGAAAAAATGGTGCATGCCAACTTCTATAACAAACTATATTCTATAACAATCCTAAGACTGTCTGTGTACAAGTAATAGATTAAATTAATCCTGAAGCTAGTGTAAGTTAAAAATGTGTGCCTGTTACAAGAAATATATGAATTGATATTGATAATAGGTAGAAATGGGCACAAATTAAAAATGAATTGAAAAATTCATTCAAAAATTGCTAATTCATCTGTTCAATTTGTACAAATTGTTACCCCCAACAATTACAAATTGATTATTTTTTAGCAATTTAGATTTGTTGATATGCCGGGTTGATATCACATGTCCCCCCAAGACACCTAGAGATACAATTTTTAGGATAGCTTCCCCTGACTCTTATCTACAAGCCCTCCAAGTTTGGAGAAGATTGGATATGGGAGCGTGGTGACTCAGTGGACTAAGGCTCCGAAAACTGTTGGCTGCAAAGTCGGCAAGTCGGCAGTTCGAATCCCGGGTGCCACACAGTGGAGTGAGCTCCTGCTGTTAAACCCAGTTCCTGCCAACCTAGCAGTTTGGAAGCATGTAAATGCAAGCAGATAAATAGGTACCGCCATAAAAAGCGGGAAGGTAAAACAGTGTTTCTTTGCAGCCATGCCGGCCACGTGGACATGGACTTGCACTCCACTGGGTCTTCAGCTGGCGCATTCAGTGTCAAGTACACAGGGTGCAATAACACTGAGTGGTCGCTAGTGGGATGGGGGGTGGGGGTGGTTGTGGGAAAGGGAGACTCAGCCAATTTCATTGTGCACATGTACATTGACAGTAATTTATTTATTTATTTATTTATTTATTTATTTATTTATTTATTTATTTATTTATTTATTAAGCTTATATCCCGCCCATCTTCCCAGGAGGGAAGGTATTATTATTATTATTATTATTATTATTATTATTATTATTATTATTATTATTATTATTATTATTATTATTATTATTATTATTATTATTATCATCAATACGGAGATGAGCACCGCCCCTAGAGTGGGACACGACTAGCATGCCTGTGCGGGGGGAACCTTTACCTTTACCTTAATAGAAGGCCTCCCAGGAAAGCCCCCCCCCCCATACCTAGAGACACCGAACTGGCAGAGAAGCTTCACATCCCTCCAAATTGGGTGAATATTTGGTTTCCCCAAGAACACTTTCCTTGGGTGATGGGGGTGCTATGTGGGTGTATAACTCAGATTCCTGAAACCCAGTCTTCACCAAACGTGGTAGAGCAGAGTCATGGGAGGCTTCCCTCAAAATATGGTGTCTCAAAGTGCCTTGAAGGCCATTTTATAGGGTTTTCAAGTAAAAAAATGAATTTACAAATTGGCTGGTTTCTTCTGACCCAATTATTTGTCCATTTTTCGAACTGGATATTGTTTATCCATATTAAATCACTAGATTGCAAAGTGGTTTTTATGTCCTGATTTGTTCTAATTTTGGCCAACCAGTCTTTTAATCTAGCTATTTTCTTAGCTTTAAATAACCCTAAATAATGCTTAAAATTCGTAGGAAACTTTTCCGAGTCTGTTACTAAACATAATGGGGAACCCTTCGGTGATAAGATTTTTCTATATTTTCTCCATGTAGTCATTAAACCATTCAAGAGGGGATTCTCAATTATTTTTAAAGTCACTGAACAAGAATTTATTTATTTCCCCCTTTATGTCTAATGACTCCAGCTCCCACCATATTACCTTCTCTGGTTTGAATAAGATTTCTCCCAAACAACTGATTTGATTAGTTATATAATAATTTCTTAGATTGGGTATCCCTAATCCTCTTTCTTTTTGGGATCTATACCACAAACTTTTGTTTATTCTTGATTTTTTCCCACCATTACAGTACCTATTTATCATGTCTTGGAGAGTTTTAAGATCCTTTTCTACAAACTGAACAGGTAACATTCTAAAGATAAAATTAATTTGAGGCAGTATCTTCATTTTTATCATTGCTATTCTACCAAACCAAGATAAGTTCAATTTAGTATAGCTTTGTATTCTGTTTTTCATCTCTTCTTTTAATTTTAAAATATTTTTTCCTTAGTCTTGGTAAACTCCTTATAGAGTTCTAATCCTAAATATTTAATACTTTTACCGCATTTCAGCCCAAAGTTTTCCATTATCTTAAGATCTTCTCTTCCATAATTAAACAATAGACTTTCTGATTTTTGCCAATTAACACATAATCCAGTTATTTCCCCAAATTCTTCTAAATGAATTTTTAGTCTTTGAATTTTCTCTATTGGATCTAAGATTGTCAGTAGGGCATCATCCGTGAATAGACTAATTTTGGTTACCCCATCTTTCCCAATACCTTTAATGGATTCGTCATCCCTTATTGCGTTTGCCAAAAGTTCTATAACAATGCAAAAGAGAATTGGAGAAAGAGGACATCCTTGTCTAGTTCCTCGGCCTAGGATAATTTGTTCAGTCATTCCATCATTAACTATTATTGAGGAACTACCTTCCGAGTACAATTGATTTATTACTCCTAAAAATGTTTTCCAAATCCCCATTTTTCTAGCAAGATTTTTAATGTAGCCCATTGAACACAACCAAAAGCTTTAAAAAGATCTAAAGATAACATGCCTGCTTTGGTATTACTTTTTCCCATTTCATAAAGAACATTCAGATTTCTTCTTATAATGTTCGCTATTTGTCTTCCCTTGATAAAATCACATTGATCATCTTTAATATATTTAGCTACAAAATTATTCATTATTTTGGCCAGAATTGCAGTAAAAATCTTAGCATCCTGATTTCATAGGGAAATTGGTCTATATGATATAATGTCCATTAAGTTTTTATTAGGTTTAGGTATTAAAATGGTTAAGGAGTGGGTCCAGGATTTCGGAACTTGTTCTCGTTCCATTATTTTATTATATAGCTTTTTTTTAGTTTGGGTACTAATATAGTTTTGAGAAGTTTATAAAATTCAGGTCCCAGACCATCCACTCCAGGAGTTTTATTATTCTTTAGTTTATCTATTACCTCACCTATCTCTTGATCTGTAATGGGTTTCTCCATTTCCAGCATATCTTCCTTTTCCAAAACCCTCTTCAAATTTTTGGTGATATATTTTTCTATATCTTCCTTGCTCTTATTTTTTTAAATACAGTAAATTTCTTTGTACTTGTTGTAGTTCTAATTCCTCTAATTCTTTTTTTTTTGCTTCAATCTGCCTCAATATCTTCTTATCATGGTTAGAAAAAATTGGGATTCTAAATCTGCTATTATATTTTCTAGATTTCTTTTGTTAAACTCTTCCATTTTTTTATTCTAGAGTTTTCTCTTATAATAATGTACGAAGTTTGAACAGTTTTTATTATCGCTTGAATCCGACCAGGACAATATAGAGAAAGGACTAGTACGTAAAATATATAAAATAATAGGGGACTCACTGGAAGTGAAGGAGTCAGATTCTCTGAGAGAGGTCTGGAAACAAGACCTTAATGTAGAGATAAAAAAAGAAGACTGGGGGAAAATCTGGAACATGAGAATCTTGAGATTAGAGATGGGCATGACCAGGGAAAATGACGTTTTCGAGTTGTCGTGTGTCGGAGCTGGCCCGTTGAAATTTTTCAAAATTTTGTCGTTTCGTTTGCCGGATTTTCGTCTGTCGTTAGTACTGGTTTTGGGGAGGGGCTCCTGGAGGCACCTCTGGGTGGGTGCCTCCTCTGGCCCGCCATGAAGGGAAAGCGGGCTCCTGGAGGCACCTCGTAGGTGCCTCCTCTCCTCACCCGCTAGCCGCTAGCCCGCTACAAAATGGCATGCATAGCCAATTGGATATGCATACTATTAAGTTGCAGCAGCAGTAGCAGGCAGAGGCACCTCTTTCGGGTGCCTCACTGCCTGCTGGAGAGCGAAGTGACAGAGGATTGGAGTGAGTCACTGGGGACCCCTAATTTTCGCCTGCTTTTTTGGCCGGGAATCGGGTTTTTTTATTATTATTTTTAAAACTTTTTTCCTGTGCCACGCCGCTTGGCGAGTTGGCGTGGGCGAGTGCGACTCGATGAGGATGCGCACTTTGCGCAGCCCAGGAGAGGAGGGGAGGGAGGCTGGGGACCCCCCCCCCCAGAAACCACCCTTCTGGTAGGTGCCCTCACTGAGGCAGGCATATTTTCGCCTGCTTTTTTGGCCAGGAATCGGGGTTTTTAAAAACTTTTTTCCTGTGCCGCACCGCTTGGCGAGTTGGCGTGAGCAAGTGCGACTCGACGAGGATGCGCACTTTGCGCAGCCCTGGAGAGGAGGGGAAGGAGGCCGGGGATCCCCCCCCAAAAAACCACCCCTCTGGTAGGTGCCCTCACTCAGGCAGGCATATTTTCACCTGCTTTTTTGGCCGGGAATCGGGTTTTTTTTAAAAACTTTTTTCCTGTGCCGCGCCGCTTGGCGAGTTGGCGTGGGCGAGTGCGACTCGACGACGAGGATGCGCACTTTGCGCAGCCCAGGAGAGGAGGGGAGGGAGGCCGGGTACCCCCCCCCAGAAACCACCCCTCTGGTAGGTGCCCTCACTCAGGCTGGCATATTTTCGCCTGCTTTTTTGGCCGTGAATCAGGGTTTGTTTGTTTTTTTACTTTTTTCCTGTGCCGCTTGGCATCGCGCGATCGCTGCGATGCCCAGGAACGAGAATTTCGCCAAGTCGTGCCCATGTCTACTTGAGATCATTATCAGTTAGGATAAAAGAAAATTATTTTAAATTGGTTTCTAGATGGTACTTGACGCCAATTAGGTTGAATAGAATGAATGCTGAATATTCTAAGATTTGCTGGAAATGTGAAAAAAGATAGGTACATACATGCATCTCTGGTGGGAATGTGAAATAGTTCAAAAGTTTTGGAAAATGTTTTTTTTAGAGCTAAGTGAGATGATTCAAGTAGATATTGATTGTAATCCAGAGACAGCATTGTTATCATTGTCAACTAGTAAAGATTATGATGTTACAACCAAGGAACTAATAGTAAATCTTATGACAGCCACCAGATTAATTGGGATATAGCCATAAACGATAAATTGTCTTGTAGCCTAAAAGTTAAACGAGGAGAAATGAAAAAAGCATTTTTATGACATTTGGAGAAAATTTATAGACTTTGTATTAGTAGAAGGGAAGGGGAAAGAACCGACAAATATTTCAAGACAGTTCTGGAGAAGAGGACTTTGAGAAGAATATTAGAACAACAGATGCTGGAGTAATAAAGAAGAACTCACGGAAGAATTGGATGGTCCCGGGGGGGGGGGATGCACTAGTATTGTTATTTGTCTGTTTGTCTTTAAAAAATTTAAAAATAAAAAAGGAAAGAAAACAAATTAAAAAAAACAAATTGGCTGGTTTATTGGGAAAAAAATCATAAATTTGTTTTTTGTGATTCATTGATTTTCATGAATCAAACTCAATCAATATTTCTTTTCTGATTCAGCCCCATCTCTAATAATGAAAATTAAAGGGCTGCATCAGGTGCCCAGGCACCTTGACGAGTGCATGGCAGTGCTTGTTGATGGTGTGGAGCTAGTAGCATCCCTGAGCATGTAGGGATCGGGTCTCCCCACGCACACACTGCTTGGGAATATACAGGAACTGAAATGGGGTGATAAACACTTCAGGCTGGGATTCAAGTTTGATTTTGCACAGGTAAGTAATGAAATTCAAGATGACCTTACACCTCCCTCAAAAAGGCAGGGGGGAAAAACACCTACCTAGACTTGGCGATAAGATCTAATAATGCCAATAATGGAAGACAAATTAAAAATCTAAATAAACATGCATGTGTTTTATATGTGTAATTTGGTAGTTGCAACAGTTTCTTTTTCTCAAGGCTGTATGTATGCATGCACATATGCATGTACACCTTTTTTCACTGTCAATATTTTCTCTCTCTCTCTGCAGAACTTGAATACTGTGTAGTGAATGCAGAAATGGCTTTAGATTTAACATTTTCCATATTGTGCAAAATGCTACAGCAGTGGCAGCAGACTGATGCTGGAATTGCAATCTTGTTGGAGTGGTTGTTAGAGAAAGAAGATTTAGAAGAATTAGAGACTACAGTCATGGTAATTCGGCTAACTAGTGTTCATCTATAATTGGAATCTTTTTGTTCCCAATGTAATCAATACGCTTTTTATCAACAGGATTTCTTCCGAAACAACAGTAAAAAAATGAACATGGATTTATTATAAAGTAAATACTGTCATTGACCATCTTATTTTACATTTCAGGATAATCATGGTGTTTGTTTGTTTGTTTGTTTGTTTGTTTGTTTGTTTGTTTGCACCAAGTAGTCTCTGGGCAGCATACAAGACATTAAAATTATAAAACAACATAGTTATTAAAAACCATTAAAAACAAAATAATTTAAAACAATATACAGTACAAATAATAAAATCCTGCTGCTCATGAGCCCAGCTAAAAAGTTCACTTTCTAGTTAAAATGCTGGCTGAACATGAAGGACTTTGCCTGGTGCCAAAAATCTAGAAGTGTCAGTGCCAGGCGGATCTGTGTTGGGAGGGCATTCCAACGTTGGGAGGCAACTGCCAAGAAGGTCCTGTTTTGAGATGTCATCCCCCTCACAAGGCGGGGTAAAAATACTCTAAAATAAATAAACAAACAGGGCCTCCTGGGTTGATCTTAAGGTATGGGCAGGCTTGTATGGAAGAAGGTGGTCCTTAAGATATGCCATCAAGTCACTCTTGACTCATGTTAACATGAATTAATAACTTGCAATAGGTTCTGTCATTAAGAGACCTACTCAGGTCTGTCCAGCTAAAGGCCATAAACTCAGTTTTGAGTCCACAAATGTCATAGTTGGCTATCCTCTTCTCCTGTTGGCCTCCACTTTCCCTAGCATTACTGTTTTTTCTGGTGAGTCCTGCCTTCTTATGACACATCCAAAGTACAAGTCTCAGGTGAGGAAGTCTGATGTCTTAACAACTCCCTAAGAGCCCTACAAAGCATAGAACAGTGACCTCTGCATATCGCGGGGGTTAGGAACCTAACTTGACCCACAATAATTGAAAATCCGCAATATGCAGATGCAGGTCGGGTCGGGCATGGGGGGGTTAACTGGGGGCTCTTGTACTTACCCCCAGTCTGGTGCTGCCCCACGAGCCTGCGAGGACCATCCCAGGGGTTCTGGCAGCCCCAAAAGAGCCTCCCTGTGGACCGGAAGTGACTTCTGAGTCACTGAAAATCATTTATGAGGGCTTTGACAGGCCTAGAAAGGCCCTCGGAGGCCTCAGAAATTATTTTTGGTGTCCCAGAAGTGACTTCTGGTTCACAGGGAAGACCTTTTGGGGCTTCCAGAAGGCCTGGGAAGGCCCTTGCAGGCCCGTTTGGGGCAGCGCCAGTCCTGGGGGATGTACAGGAGGCTTGAAACAGGCCTTTGCCCTTACCCCAGGGGGCCTTTTTTCAATATAGCGGGACCACAGTATGTGAACCGTGACAGAGTGAGGGACCACTGAACTATCAAGTTGGAAGAGGCCTATAAGGCCAACAAGTCTAGCCCCCTGCTCAGTGCAGGAATCCAACTCAAAGTATATCTGACAGAGGGTTGTCCAATTTTTTTCTTAAATGCCTCCGACATTGGAGCGCTCATGTTGAAATGAATAACAGCCATCTTTATTCTACTGCTCTAACAGTTAAGAGGGTCCCCCCCCCCTGATATTCAGCCTAAATCTGGGTTCCCTTAACTTAAGCCCCTTATTGCCCGTCCTGCATTCCGGAATGGCTGAGAACAGATCCTTCCTCTCCTCTGTGTGACTGTCTTTCAATATTTGAACCAGCGCTATCATCTCTCTCCTCAGTCTTCTTTTCTCTAAGCTAAACATGCCCAGTTCCTAAAGTCTGGTCTCATAGGGCTTGGTGTCCAGGCCCCTGATCATCTTCATAGCTCTCTTCTGAACTTGTTCCAGTTTGTAGGCATCCTTTTTAAAGTGTAGCATTCAGAATTGGACATAGCAGTCAAGATGAGGTCTGACCAGTGCTGAATAGAAAGGAACCAGTACTTCATGAGACCTGGAAATTATGTTTCTGTTAATGGAGCACAAAATAGCACTGGCCTTTTTTGAGGCCATATCACACTGCTAGCTCATATTCAGCTTGTGATCTATAACAATCCTAAGATCTTTCTCCCTTGTAGTATTACTGAGCCAAGAATCCCCCATTATGTAACTGCATTTGGTTTCCCCCTCCCTCCAAGTGCAGAACTTACACCTTTTAAATTGTGTTTTGAGCCCAGTCCTTGAGCCTATCAATATTTTTAATGTTGTTTCTGTCTTCCAGGGTATTGCCTATTCCACTCAATTCTATGCCATCTCCAAATTTGATTTGTATTCCCTGCACTTCCTCATCCAAGCCATTAATAAACTTATTGAAAAATACAGGGCTCAGGACAAAGCCTTAAAATATTTCATGTTCCTTCCTTCCAATTTGAGAAGGAGCCATTAATAAGCACTCTCTCTTAGCATGATCTTGTAACTAACTGTGTATCCATCTAACAGTTGTTCTATCCAGCCCACATCTAATAAGGTTGCCAATTAGAATATCATGGGATGCTTTGACAAAGGTTTCACTGTTGTAAAGATATATTACATCTACAGCATTCCCACTATCTATCATGGAAGTTACCTGATCAAAAAATGAAGCAAGATTAGTCTGATGGGATTTGTTCTTAACAAATCAATGTGGGCTTCTAATTATTAGTGCATTGTTTTCAAGGTCCCTGCAGAGTGACAGTTTTATAATCTGCTCCATAATTTTCCCTGGGAAAATTAGTCAGTCATTGACCTCTTTATAGCCCTCAAGAGAAGACTCTATAGACCTCAGGAGAAAAATCAGAAGCCTTTGTTCATCACAGCTGGCATTAATTCTAGAAGGAAACCAGAGAATAATTTCCAATCATAACTTCCAAAATTCATCTGAGTATTAAGGTGTAAATCTGTTCAGTGCTGCAATAATTCCAGGCAACATCAGCTTGTCTAATTCTACAAGCCTTATTTATCTGCATTGTTTCTGTGCTCCATGTGCACAACAATAAAATCCTAAATACTGGAAACATATTAACATATCCTAAAGTCTTCTAGTGCTGAAAAAACTATAGGCACAACTGCTTAAAAATACAACACTGCTTAAGCTGCAGTACTTAAAAGCAGAGTTTAATCCAAAATATAGCAGAAGTATATTTATTACACATGTAATAAAATATCTACTCCTCACTTCCCTCTTTGGGTCTGTTAAATAAATCCACTGGGACTGATTGCAGCCCATGCCTTGCAAACGTGTTATTGCTGTTTTCCTAGTGTATAGTATTGTAGCAGAGTTGCAGATCTTTTAAAAATATTACTCATTACTGCTATGTAAAATTTGTAATGTAGTTGCAGTGAACTATGCAGACTGTTTTTCTACCTGATATCAAAGCCAAGGTACTAGTGTAACAAGAGATTTAAAAAAACTGGATCTTGAACAGAGAACATGCCTTCCTACTGTGGACAGTGCTTAATGGAGCAGTATATTCAGTGCAGTCTATTTCTGCACTAGCATTGTAATTGGTGGATGATAAACAGGTTATTCATATAACGCCATGTGCTACAGTAAGGCTGTGTATGCAGTGTTCTGCGAACCTGTTGGTGAAAATTAATCTGTCTTTTGAATTACCTTGGGATTAGCCAGCCCACAAACCCTAGCAACATTAGGAAGTAAGCTGCTGGTAGGTTTGCAAATCTGAGTATCTGAGCCTGAGAATATATTGTGAAAGATATAAGCCAATGGCTTTTTCATTTGCTCAACTGCTGTAATATTCATTTTTAAAACCTGACATTATAATCATGAAGCACAATCATGCTGATTGCATCGGGTTTCAAAATATGTGTAAAACACTGAGGCATAAGCTGAACTTTGCATTGCTCTGACTATACCTTTTGCCTACTTATGGTTTCCTTTATTTAAAGTTCTACTAGATATGAAATTCTTCATTTTAACACAAACAACTTATCGGGAAGGAGGTTCTATTTTTTTTTTAAATCCGAGTGTTCAGTATGTGTATCTCTCACTGGTAATAATGAATGCATTTCTTAATGTGAGGAGGAGAAATAATGCATAGAAGCTTATGTGCGCTGCCCAGAGTTTGCAAATATATAACAGGGTATATATTTTAGATGAATGAATAATGAAACATATTATGCCCAAACTTTAGAAAACAATACTCAGTTATCTGAGCCTTATGCATACCTGTGAATAATACACTGATCTCACTTAGGCAAATTCCACATTCTAAAGTTGATAGGATAGTGAATACTGTACTCTTTTTATAAGCCTAACATGCCCTGGCTGGTACAAAAAGGTAAAACCATTTTCTTCCTTAATATTCCATGCTGGGTACTTGATCCAATTTTTTTAAACCTGACAGGAAGGCGGGGTAAAAATACTCTAAAATAAATGATTGAATAAATAAATAAATAAATAAAATTGATACTATTTTTTTCTTACCAATCCCTTCCCCCCCCCCACACACACAAACACATACAGCCCTATAAAAACACAAACCACCTACTCCTAACAATTAGGCGTGCAGTCCACAACCTGCAAGTGACAGAAAAGTATTAGTTCTCCTGCTGTGGCAAGATACACATCCCCATGACTTCCAAGCGTCTTTCTTTTAATCACAGTAAGGGCCAGTTGGCCCTCCATATGTTTTACCAACTCCCTTGGCTATACAGGATCAAGGTGATACCAGTTTTATGGCCGAAATACAGTGGTACCTCAGCTTATGAATTTAATCTGTTCCTGAATGCATGCTCTTAAGTTGAACTACTCTTAAGTCGGGGTACCTATCTAAAAATTGAAAAAGCAAGTTAAAAAATTTAAAAAGTGAAAAAAAATATTTGCAAGTCGAGCAGACAATATCTAAAATTTGTAAGGAGGCAGTTAAAATGCCAAAAGTTTTCTGCTCTTAAGTCGAGCTGCTCAGCTGCTCTTAAGTCGGGGTACCACTGTATCTGGAAGACATACAATCATTTGTTCTCCCTGCTTGCTTACTGCAACAAAAGTTGTGCCAAGTCATGCATAACGAATCCAAGCTTGTCTGTCATCTTACGCAAGTACACCAAGACAGCCACATCCGCAGGATCATTACCCATGGTTTCACTTACCTGCTGCCTGAAAATATTAAGTTAAAAAAAAAAGAAAACCTTGAAATACATGTTACCAGAACTGGCCACTAGGAGGAACCAGAGACTATACTGTATACAGGGTGTCTATATAGGTGCCTTTCAGAAGTGGGGGAGGGGAGGCATGGAACAACCTCCTGCAGCTACAGCAGTCTACTGCATCTGCATAAAGCTGTCTCTGCATATATTTCTGATTTTGGCTTTCTTAGAATGCTATCCAGTATATTCACTTAGCAGTAAATTCTACTGGGCTTCCAGGAGTAACATGGTGTTACAAGGTAGTGAAGGTGCTGGCTGTTCTGCAAGGACTATGCACAGTTATTTGTGCAATTGGTCACATGGTTCCCATTTTGACTAGCAGCAGTGGTGGAACTACTTGATCTAAATAGTCTTGATGTGATTTAGCAATCATGGACATGACAGCAAGTTATGCCTGTGTAGCTGCACTGCATGACATCAGCCATTAAGTGCAGTAGGACTCACTTCCAAGTAGGCATGGGCCTTTTGTTTCGGTTCCGGTTCCAAAACGAATCACGGCAGCACAGGTGCTGTTCAGAACTTGGACCCACCCTCTGAAATGAAATCACCCATTGACTTACCTTGATTTTACCTTGCGCGGGGCTAGACTCCAACTTGGAAGTAGCCTCCAACGCATCATCGTTTTTTCTCCCTGGTGCTAGACAATCAGGAGCTGTGCAGGGACATGCATCATCCTGCCTCCCTGTCTGATTGGCCGGCGCCAAGGAGAAGGAATGATGCATCAGAGGCTACTTCCTGGTTGGAGTCTGGACCCACGCAAGGTAAGGCAAGGTAAGGCAATGGGTGATTTCATTTCAGAGTGGGTTCAAGATCTGAACAGCACCTGTGCTGCCGTGATTCATTTTGGAACTAGACCCATTCCAAAACAAAAGGCCCATGCTTACTTCCAAGTAAATATATGTCAGGTTGCACTTGTATCTATCAATGGATATAGCATTCCATAGCCTGGTTTGTGTCCTTGTTTCTGATTATTGCTCCTTTTCTTTGCTTTTTATGTAGGTGGGAAATGCCTATCTGTTTGACAAAGGGCAAGTAAATTTTTGGGCAGAAGAACTAAAAAAGACACAGCAGCTCAAGAAACACCTCCTCCTGCTCATGCCAGTGGCTCACATCAGCCCATGTAGCCAACAAAAGTTACATCGTTTGGCAAGAATTGCATCTGATCAAGCCAAGCTTGTGACACGACGTCTTAGAGAACTGCCTCCTACTCCTGAATTTTCAAAAACGGGAGAATTCACAAAACTGTTCATTCAGAATGAAAAAATATCAGTTTGCCTTCAAATACTAAGCTTGCTGGGAGTTTGGAATGATGCTTCCCTAGAACAAGAAAAATTTGAAAGACCAGCTAGTGATGGTTTGCATCATGCTTGATCCCATGGCCTGTGCAAGGATTTCAGCATTTGTTTTGTCTGTCCATCAGCCAGCAAGGAACTGTTATCAACACACACATTTAGATACAGTACTTCTTTGTTTCTGTATTGCCTTAAGGCTTCCTTCTGTGGACACGCCTCCTCACTAAGGCCTAGCAATTGTTTCTGCAGCTACTGTATGATACAAAACTCGCTGCTCTGCCCTCCCTTGTATCAGGTGCTGGCCACCTGCTGATAGGATTTGCTGATTTTACAGGTAGCCCCTCTTGCTCTCCAATTCTGCGATGCTTACCATTTTCATTGTGGACCAATATTTCAGCACAAGTAAATTTCATCTAATTTGTGAGTTGTGTTTTAAAACCACTTTAAATGAGGAAAGTTGGCTGTGATCAATTCCAAACTATTTTGGAAGTGAATTCAGTTTTAATCAGGGCTCAAGACAGGAGCTGGCTTTTTTGGAAGCATTCTTTCCTTCCGTAGCCACAAAGACCAGCTTCTCCACATGCAGGCACTTGTTACCCCTGCGGGTTAGAGCAGTTCAGTATCAGAATGCTGAAAGCACACACATTTATGCTTGCTATTCTTCTTCAAGTGAAAGTCACAATGCTCACAATAAAGCAGAACCATTCAGCTGGTAAGTCTACTGTTGACTTGCCAAGAATGAATAAATTCAGCACCAAATTATTCAAGAGGGTTAGCTGACTATTGTCATTCAATACAATTTGCACATTAGAAATGCTTTTGAGAGATGATAGGTACCTTAGTTATTCTCACAACGTGTTTTGCTGTTATTTTTGTATTAAATGTTTTTGTAAGAAGTCTGACTAGATAAAAATATTTTTCCCATCTCATGACAAACATACAGTAAACATAATATGGAATCAATTAATTTTAACAAGATATGTTGTTTATATGTGGAGTGGCAAATATGAAGATGCCAACTCGTTACAAAATAATGGGATATAGCCATGTATCAATTTAATGATACATTAATAATACGTTAAGTGCAGGGTGAACTTGGTTGCATTATTGGCTCAGCTCATAGGCAACCACTTTCCAGAAATCTTTATGTAAATATTCTAAATGTCCCAGTAGGTGGCACCATAATACACATTTTGTTACAGAAGCACTGCCTCTGCTTATATCTTAAGCAGAAAAATATTTACATTGAATTCAGAAAAGTTGCAATGAACATGCAACATTTGATAACTATTCAGTGTTGGTTAATAAGGAAGCATTAGTAAACCTTGCAATAGTTAGAAAACTATTGAACAATCATTGTACCTTCAGCAAATCTGCCCTAACACATTCCTGCTTAAACTTCCATTTTAAATAATCACAAATATAAAAACAAGCGGTGGATGATTATGGACCTCTAGCTCCTTTTCTTTTTTGTTTGATGACTTGCTTGCTTGCAATTCCCATCCAGCACAATTAGTTGCAAGGGATTATGGGAAATGCAGTCCAAAACACCCAAAGTATCAATATTGCCGATAAAAACCAAATGATTCTAAAAGCCAATGTGTGAAAGAAGGTATACAGTTCTAAGGAACTTACTCATACAGAAATAAAAGGAAACATATGATGCATTTGTTTTGCCATATTAGTTAATGGGATTTTATTCAAAAGGCCACCAAGTGAACGATGCAGTTCTAGAACAAGTAGGAAGAGACCACAGCTATGACGTAAATTGAAATTTATACTGACAACTTTAAAAGTCCGTGATTAGCAGTCTTTGCCTAAATGTTGTACTGTATGTGTTGATAAATTTTTTTAAAAAAAGCCTAGCCCAAGTAGTATTACAAACCTCAAGAAACGTAGTTAATGAATAAACAAGATGACTTTAAGAAACAATCTTATCACTTGTGTTTAAAGTAGGGCTTTAAAGGGTCCAATATCCCTTTACTTTATGGACAGCAAATAATTCTGTGTTGTGTTGTATGCATTTCATCACACCATGGGTTACTGTGTAACTTTTCAATCAGAAACCTTTATACCTTAAATAGCCTGTGTAAAAGAACAAAAGTCTACTAAGTAGCTCACTGTGGCTTACTTAATCAGCCAGTTATCTTAAGTATTGCTTGTCCAGGTGCTTAAATGTTGATGAAACTTTACTTGGCTTCGTTTTAATTAAAGAGGAGCGTTCCCAAATCCACTGTGGGAAGGCCCAATTGTTTTCCTTCCTCGCCGCTTCAACACATCAATATACCTGAAGTAAAACCATTGAAAAACAAGGTTGCAGGCAGGCCGATGGGCTTAAGCCTGCAACCCTGTGTGAAGTGACAGGATACAACCCACTGCAGTCGATGAGGCCCGGGAGCCCACGAAAAACGGGTGAGGTGGGGCGGGGCGGGATTTCCAAAAACCACTGCACTTTTAACCCGAAAGGCCCGCAGGACATTAAAAAGGGGGCATTTTCCCGCCTTATTCTGCCGCAGGGCAGGGGCGACGGGTGTCCTCGAAGCCCAAGGGAGCTGCTGCTGCTGCTGCTGACTTCCGAATGAAGAGCAGCCGAGGCTCCCCCCCCCCCCCGGCAGGATGCGGGACCTTGCGGGTGTTCGCCCCCTTCGGCAACTCGGCCCGGCAGGCCGCTCGCCTTGTCACGTCCACCTTCCTTCCTCCCTCGGGTTAACGCCGCCGCCGCCGCCGCCGCCACCACCACTCTCCTAACATGGCCAAGTAAACGAGGTTTCGAAGGCGAGCTCAGCGTGGGAGGGAGGGAGATGCGGAGGATTGCTCCCTTCCAATATCCGCCTGGCGTGTCTCTCTCCCCCCACCACCACCCGCCGCCCCGTCCCTCGTGGGCACGGCGGGAGGGAGGGGACGGGCCAAGGTACCGGGCTCCTTCTCAGCCCCTGGCTCAGCTGGCGTTGGGCTGCTGGCGGGCCTCCCTTGGAAAGGCCCCCCTCGGTCGCTCTGGCCGCCGAGCGGACGGGCCGTGTGGGTGGTGGTAGTGAGGCTTTCTCCGTCCACTCCTTCAGCAGCAACGGGAGTCGCTGGGAAGGAAGGCTTTTTGCCCCCCCACCACCACCACCCTTTCCGGGACGGGATAAGGCCCGCGGGGAGCAGCCAGGGCGAGACCGTTGCACCTCTCGGGAAGGGGGCGAGCTGCCACCCCCCCACACACACACACGTGTCCGAGAAGAAGCCCCGAACTGAACTCCGGGCTGCCTTGCATGCAAACGAGCGCGGCAGGCGGGCTTCCTCGGTTCTTGCTTGGAGAGTGGGGGGGGGGAGGCTAGGAAACGTTCGGACTCTGGCGCCCTTGCGGGGAAAGGGTTTGCTTTGGCGGAAGAAGAGGGGGCGGCCAAGAGCGCCAGACCGGGGGCCCGACCCGTGCAGGCAGCCTGAGGCTCGAAGGCTCTACTTGCTCCCGAGGAAGCCCCCCCCCCGCGCGCCGCCTTCGGCGCGGCGCTGCAGGTCCTGTCCGAGGGCGGCGGCGGCGGCGGGGGGGTTCCCTTTCCCGACAGCCGCGCAGTTAGCGATCCGGCTGGAATTCATTAATGACGAGGGCAACTCCTGGGAGGAAGGAGAGAGAGAAAGAGAGAAAGCTGAAAGCGGGTGGTGGGGTGGAAGCAGAGAGAGAGAGAGAGAGAGCCTGACGGTGCTATTAATGCAACGGAGCAACCGCGCAGCCCCTTCCTTTCTCCGCCTTGGCGGGCCTCCAAAAGGCGAGGGGGTGTGGGGACGGCCGAAGCCAGCGAGCGCGCCCCCCCCCCGGGCGCGGTCCCGCAGCTGCGCCGCGCCCGCCCTCCTCCTCCTCCTCCTCCTGCCCAGGCGAGGCGGCGTGCTGTGGCGGGTCGAGCCGGGAGTTCGGGGCTGTGTGTCAAAGGACGGCGAGCTGGCTTGGCCAATCGTATCACAAGACCTTGAGCGCAGGCCAAGTCTGTGAAGTAGGAGGAGGAGGAGGAGGCGGCAGCACCAAGAAAAGGGCGGGCGCTCGGCCTCGTCGAGAAGGGAAGGGAACCAGCAGCCTCTCTCCTCCCCCCCCCCCTTGCCTGCTTTCTTTTGAGACCAACCGGGACCAGCGACGGGGGAGTTAACGCGTTCCCTCGGCTGCCTCCTGCCTCCCCCACCTCCACCATCGCCTTTTCAGTTTTACAAACCTAACACATCCCTGCGGGCGACGGCGGTGTCGTCCCGCCAGCTTGCACGGGCGCAGCGGAGCCAGCCAAGCTTTTGTTTCCAAAACCTGTTGCGTGGCACAAGGTTCCTGGGGAGGGAGGGAGGGAGGGACAGAGGCAGCGGGGGAGGGGGGTTGTCCCCGTTTGCTGGCAGGCCCTCGGAGGCCGCCTCGAGCTCTCGCTGCCGCGAACTTCCGAAACGATTCAGCGGGGGAGGGGTGAAGCGGGCAGGAAACTCCCGCGCCACCTTGAATATTTGTTTCAGAACTTCCGAACTGCAAATAAGTAGGGCTGGCTGGGTGAAGAAAGAGCGCTCATCCTCGCCAGAGAGAAGGGAACCCATTCTGAAAAGAGAATCAATCCCCTCTGTGTGCACGGCTCTGGACAGCTTGCGGCCTCACAATGCACGGTGAAGCAGGAAACCAGCCTTTTGACACTTGAGAGGGCAAGCTTTATAAATATCTATATAACTATTTTTTAAAAGATTGGAACGTAACAGCCGCCGCATAGTTATTCAGGCGCGTTGCAGCCCAGCCCCTTGCGAGCTTAAGACGTGTGTCCCCTTGAGTTCAGTGAAGTTTCCTCGTGAGCAAGGGTGCAGAGGCTTGCAGTGTCAATGCAAACGCGTCCGTTGCAGACGCTGTCGTTCGGCTTGTGCACTCTTCGGTTGAGCAGGTGCTCCAGCCGCGCTGCATTCTTGGGCCAAAAGCGCTGGTGCTTTGCCTGTGGTTAACCTCAGGGACGTTTCCTGCGCACAAGGCGTTGTTGCCACTCTTGGGGAAACTGCCGCTCAAGCTTTTGCAGACTGAAATGCTCCGTGCCTAGTAAATCGGGCTTATAGGCGGCCTGACCCTTACTGTACTGGGAAAATAAAAGAACAGCAAGCACAACGCTGCACGCACTGGCTGGCAACGCGGATAGGAAAGGGAACAGTGCTTTCCCTATGCGAAGGGAACCCTTCCGCGCGTGCCTAGCACGGCAAGGACTGGGGCGGGGTTGGGGGGAGGAAGACGAATTTGCCCGGGCCGTGACATTTTCTTTCCATATCACCGTCCTCGGAGAGACCACCATTTTCTATTTAAGCCACAAGTCTCCACTCTCTATGCCTTAGCGAAAGCGAGGCGGTAAGGGGGACGAGAGAGAGAGAGAGGAGCCGCTCTGCACCATCTCAACGAGTCCCATTACACGCCCGTTGCACCGCTCTCGCCTTTTTCCTTTCTGGATCCTCTCTCTCCCAGTGGAGCTACCTCCGCGCTCTCGGGGCCACTGAAAAGAAAATTGGCGGCGCCCAATAAGACGGCCCGTAGAGAGCAGGAGGCGTGGCTAGCCCGGGGAGGTGGAGAATCGCCGGGTTCTGTTGCTGGGACACCCCAGCCGGGTCAGTGCCGGGTCCCTCCCCGTTGCTGCCCCGCGTTTATATATGGGGCGTGTACCCCAGCTACAGAGTTCCAGCAGTCTAGATAGCTGTGGCTGACGCTTTGGCTAGGTACCCGCTCTCCCACTTTTCGCTGGGAAAGCGATTAAAACTATTTCAGATCTTAAGCAATCGACCCTTTCCTATCCAGTCGTGGCTCATCCAAAGCTTCCGAGGAAAGTGGGATCTTTTGGTCCTTCCTGCATTTCCGACCATTACAGGATCTAGAAATGTCTACAACACTGCTATCTGCCTTCTACGACATCGACTTCTTCTGCAAGGTAAGAGGACGGCTCGTTTTTTCATGTCTTAGGAGGTAGAGAAGTTGAGAAAAGTTTTGAATCCAACCTGTAGATTCGCAGAAAACATTCTCAAGGCTGCTGCACTCTGTCTGCCCTTCCCTTGGGAGTAACCTCGGTTAAACATTAGGGTCGAAGTTGCCACTGGCTGGTCAGCATGGATAAGAAACACAAGGGTCTGCTTTGTTCTGCAACAAGTTGCAGAGAAAGATGCAACCTTCTGCACTCTTGAGTAATTTCTGCAAAGACCCTGCCGCTTTCTTAAGAGCTACTTAGGATTCCCTAGACCTGTCCTAGGGGGATTTGTATTTGCCTAGATAAATGTACAATGTTGGGAAGGTGCTTTCAGTGACTTGATCGAAAAGGGGTGTGTTGCAGCAAGAGTTTTAATTCAGCTGTAGTTAGTGGCGTGGCCCTACTGTTTGTGCATGTGTGCTTATTCCAGCGTGGGTGTGTGCTGGCTGGGTGTGTTTTTAAATACAGAGCTGCTCAAGAAGAGGTCCCCGTAACTCCAGCTGTTGAATATTGGGGGGCCTCTTTAAGCACAATCTTTGACTGGCTGGAGTGGGAGGGGTTTCTGACCCCCCCCCCAATCGGAGAGTGTTTAATTCCAGGCAGCTAGTTTGGAGCCGGTGGGAAAAGCCCATGGAGGAGGCGAAGGTGGTAGCGAGGACGACGACTCGGGTGGTTCGTGCAAGCGTGTGTGTGTGTGTGTGTGTGAGAGAGAGGGGGGTGTCCCTAAAAGATCCGCAAGCCTCTCGCTTTCCCCAGTCACAGTACACCGTTTTCGCCCTCCCCCCTTCTCTCCCCCCCCCTTTTCTGGCCCTCTCAGACCGAGAAATCCCTGAGCAACATGCTGGACAAGAAGGCGGTGGGGAGCCCCGTGGGCACCTCTCCCAGCTCGAACTTCGCGCCGGGCTTTCTGCGGAGACACTCGGCCAGCAACCTACAGGCGCTGGCGAACGGCAACGCCAAGTTCCCGGGTGGCTCGTCGTCCTCCTCGTCGTCGTCTTCTTCGTCCTCTTCCTCGCCGTCGCCTTTCACCAACCTTAAGGAGCCTGTCAACGGAGGAGGAGGAGGAGGAGGAGGAGGAGGGAGTAGCAGCCCTACCGCCGCCACCACCACCGCCTTGCTGAACAAGGAGAACAAGTTCCGAGACCGGTCCTTCAGTGAGAATGGCGAGCGGAGCCAACACCTCATGCAGCAGCTCCAGCAGCAGCAAGTGGTGGTGGCAGCGGCAGCAGGGAAGGGCGGCGGCGGCGGCAGTGGCACCGGAGGAGGAGGAGGTGGCGGCGGCGGCGCGCCCATCAACTCGACGCGTTACAAGACGGAGCTGTGCCGGCCTTTTGAGGAGAGCGGCGCCTGCAAGTACGGCGAGAAGTGCCAGTTCGCCCACGGCTACCACGAGCTCCGCAGCCTGACCCGCCACCCCAAGTACAAGACGGAGCTCTGCCGCACTTTCCACACCATCGGCTTCTGCCCTTACGGGCCCCGCTGCCACTTCATCCACAACGCCGACGAGCGCCGCCCCGCGCCCGCCAACGGCTCGCCGCCGGCCGGGCCTCCGCAGCAGCAGCAACCGCCGCCTCAGGCGCCGCCGCCGCCGCCGCCTTCTCTTCCTCACAGCAACGGTCACCCTCCGCCGCCGCACCACCACCACCACCACCACCATCATCACCCGCTCCACCCCCCTCACGCGGGCAGCACGGGCGACCTCCGCGCTTTCGTCCCGACTTCGGCTCGGGAGCACCCGCTGGGAGGAGGCGGAGGCGGCTTCGGGATCCCTCACCCGCGAGGCGGCGGAGGCGGCGACCGGCCCAAACTGCACCACAGCCTCAGCTTCTCCGGGTTTTCCGCCCACCACCATCACCACAGCCAGCACCACGGCGGCCCCGCCCTCACGGCCGGCCAAGGCGGGCTAGAAGTGGCGGCGGCGGCGGCGGCCGCTGCTGCCGCCGCCTTGCTCCTGGAGAGCCCCGGCGGAGGGCCCCGCACGCCGCCGCCGCCGCCTTTGCCGCCTCAGCCGCCGCCAGCCTCGGGAGGCTCTTATTGCGACGACTTGGTGGCCTCTCCCTCGTGTGCCAACAACGCCTTTGCCTTCTCGGCGGGCCAGGAGCTGGGCAGCCTCATCGCCCCGCTGGCCCTCCACGCCCCGCCGCCTCAGCCGCCCCTGCCGCCTCAGCAGGGCGGCTTCGCCAGTGCGGCGGCGGCGGCCACTTTCTACCGTTGCCACCCGCAGCCGGGAGGGGGCGGGGCCGGGGCGGCGGCGTTGGCGCAGGCGCAGGAGGAGGGGGCGGGAGCTGCTGCCCTCCTCCTCCGCCGCCGCTGCCGCCTCCCGGCCCTCCCGCTTCGCCTCCCTTCAGCTTCCAGCCTTTGCGCCGCCTCTCCGAGTCGCCCGTCTTCGACGCCCCTCCTAGCCCGCCCGATTCCCTCTCCGACCGGGAGAGCTACTTGAGCGGCTCCCTCAGCTCGGGCAGCCTCAGCGGGTCGGAGTCCCCCAGCCTGGACTCCGGTCGGCGCCTGCCCATTTTCAGCCGCCTCTCCATCTCCGACGACTGAGGCGACAGGAGGAGGAGGAAGGAGAGGGACCAGGAAGGGCGTGGTGGGGGGTCGCTGGAGGCCCTTAAAAGCTCGATTTTTGGGGTGGGTGGGTGGGAGACCCCTCAGTGCCTTGCTGCCGCCCCCACCTCCTTCCCTGCTCTCGTTTAGTTTTCTGCCTTCTCATCCCGGAGCAGAGACTGCAGCCGCCTGGAGAAACGAGCCAAACTCGCACAAGAGACCCTTGTTGCCTCTTTTTTTCCCCTTGCCTTATATATATTTTTTAAAACAAAAGAGGAAAATCCTTTGATTGCTGAGCAAATTCAGAGAAGAGGAATCAAAAGAAGTTGTGGTTTTTTTTAATTTTCTATTATCAAGAGATGAACAAAACACAGATCATTTTGCAGAAGGGCAAATGATGTCATCAACCGAACAATCTTTTTTTTTTAAATCTAAAGACCCTGGAAGGAGAGGATTTCTTTTTCTTTTCTTTTTATTCTCCCTTTTGGAGACTAGTTTAATGTGCACCACCACCACCTGCAGCCATTCCATCTTCAAGTCTGTCTATGGGGAGGGGGGTGAGACAAAGGGTAAAGAGGAGCATTATTAGCAAGCAGATGACCCAATCCTGCTCCCCAGGAATCAACAATCAGTCTGGAGGGCCATGAACTTTGCATTCCAAGTCCTTTCAGATTTGTATACAATAACGAGATGAGTAAGGAGTGTGAGGTTGTTTTGCCTTTCAATCAAATTTAAAGTAAATGTACTTAATGTATAAGCTTTTAAAAGAAAAATCCAACCATCCTGCCAAGAATATGCCTTGATAACACTCTAGTTTTTATATATATATATATATCTATATATATTATAACATGCTAAAACTTCCATTCCAAAGTTTAATATTGGTTCCATTGCCACCACTTAGTGGATGTTTGGCTTAGAACAATTTTTGTTGCTTTATTTGGAAGCATTCAAGTGAGTTTAGTTTGTAATTGATGGCGAATAACTGCTGATTTTTTAATTTTTTTAGCTGAGTTGATTGCGCAAGTCACTGCACAACTCAATATGAAACTATTTAACTTATTTATTATCTTGTGAAAAGTATACATTGGTAATTTGTTCATACTGTATTTATCGGGTATGATGAAAAGCAATAGATATATATTCTTTTATTATGTTTAAATTATGATTGCCATTATTAATCGGCAAAATGTGGAGTGTGTTCTTTTCACAGTAATATATGCCTTTTGTAACTTCACTTGGTTATTTTATTGTAAATGAGTAAAATTCTTAATTTAAGAGATTGTATGTAATATTTATTTCATTAATTTCTTTCCTTGTTTACGTAAATTGAAAGATTGCATTGAATTTTTTTTATAGAAATCTGACTCAATGCTGTGGAAGTAGTTTTGAGAAATTTCAATGGGTTTTTAGAATGTACAATGTTTGTAACCCGTCCAAGCTTCAGCCTACTTTGCAATCAGAATTTAAAGTGGGAAACCTAATTCAGAATGGTAAAATTAACCAAAAAGTATTCACGTTGCCTAACTTCACCAATCACACTGTGATAGTGTCAAAGTATGTAGCAATAAAAGGGTGGGGGTGGGGGTCCCAGTATTACGTTTCATAGTGCCTTCATAAGGGTCCATGCCTTAAATCTTCCTCAACCAAATAAGTATTTTTCTTAATGCTTGAGAATTTGAATGTAGGGCTGGGGTTTTAACTACAAGAAGTTATACCACTCTTTTGTAAGCAAGGAGGCCATCCTTTTTGCCACCTTATTTTTTTGCATACATGAGCATATCTTTAATAAAATTCCAAAACACGTAACTTTCTGGTTTAGAAAGTCAAAGGTTACCCAAAACTTTCCTGAAGGGTGGATGAATGAGCAGTACCTTTTCAAAATGTACATAGGTACAGGTTCAGCACTATGTACTCTTTGGACTACTTTTAACAAGTATGTTTTGAATGTAACTAGAAAATGAGTCAACTTGAGTTGTAATATATTTCAGAGAGTCAGTTCACTACATATTTGGAGTGTGAGACTGTAAACTTTGTACTGTAAATGTTTTGTAGTTCTCCCAATAAAAAAAAATTGAGGAAAAAACAATCCCAAGCTCTTAAAGCCATGTCTGCAAGGTGGTGCTTCTTTATTAGCTTTCCCCTATCAGTGTGGTGTCTAGCTACAGATTAACCTGGCTTTGAACTGCGGAATTGCTCCATTCCTGCAGAAAGACCTGGGAAGCAGCCAAAACCAATAAACTATTCCAGAAGGTTCCAAAGTACTATTGCAAAACCCACACACAGTCCTGTATGCATCAGCTAAGGAGGGGAAGAGAATATGCCTTTTCTTCCGTTGATCTTCACAGCTGTTCATTAAAATAAGTCATGAGCTCAGGAACATAAAAGGATGTCAGTATTTTATTTATGCAAGTCAGTGGAGCAGAGTTCATGCAACCAGCAATAGAAATTATGCTTGCAGATTTGGAGGAAATGGTAATGAGGGAAAGCAAAGGAACAGAAATAAGGCAAGGTAATATTTTACATACCATCATGCCAGCCCCTTGTAAGAAGTGGATTTTTTTTTTTTTTGGCTCATGTGGTTATTGGCGATGCTGTACCTAATTCCTTTGCCAACAGTTCAGAGGATGGTTCTAATATAGACCCTTGCAGTTCTGGACCCATGAAGGGTCTTTAAATGTTGGCAGTCTTGACACAAATTTAAAAATGCATTTATATCTTGACACTTTTCCATCTATAATGGCCCTTTCTGCTGCCAGAGTGACACAAATAATAGAACTCAGGAGTGCTATTATAAAATAACAAAGCTCGGACTGAATAGTGAATACATTTTGTAGAAAAGCTACAGAAAACAAATCTTGTTCCTACTGGAATCCTTTGTGATTCTGAGGCTGTGGTTTGTGTAGATGGACATTTGATGGTAAGTTAATTAGCAGGTAGTAATGTCTACAAAAGGTTTTGTAGAAAAAGACCCTGCCAGGAAAAGATTTGTTCTTTTGAGTCCAATGTTAGTACTTTTCAGATTTTAGAAATGAGCATTCTAGTTTGCAAGTATCTGATTTCCCTCCACCCACCTGTTACAGTAAATTTCTGTGATGTGTGACCTACCTTGTGTGACCAGGCTACTGGCAGACAACAGTCCTTGAATCTTGCAAGTTTCATTGATGGCTGGGGGAGTTGGGAAGGGGTCTAAGCCTGCAGACACCTTACTTGAGCTATGAACCATTAAGACAGATCTAATGGAAATGATCTAATTCTAAAGACAAGTTATTTTCCTCCCTTGTGTTGGATAAAAGCTACATTATATACAACAGCAATAATTTATCTGATCATTTACGAAATTCTTTCCAGCAGAGGAATGGCAGCTACTGTGTAGATGTTAGAGATTGGACTAGTAATTGGGAGATCTGGATTCAGATTCCTTTGGCATACAGAGGTGGCTTTGAACCAGGCACACACATTATGGAATCTTAGGAAGATCAACTTGGGAAAAGTTGTGTCACACGCACAACCTTGATCTAGAAAGAAATGGAAACTACAGATGTAACAATTTACTTGAAACTTATTTTGCAAGCTATCTAAGACTTTTCAGGTCGGCTAGAACCAACTATTCCTATAGCTAGCGTGAACCAAAGCATGAAAGGTGACAGCTTCCCATTAATTTTCCATTAAATTTCCAGGAAATGCATGGAAGTACTGGGGGGAGAGGGCTTGCAAATTAATAGTCCGGCCTTTTAAATGTAAAGCAGTGCTTTTTAAAAGAGTAGCTAAAATTGGCCCTAAATACATATGGGCAGAAATAATGCCCACATGTGTCTTCCTTTTCCTTGCTCCTTTCTAGTCCTTTATTCATTAACAAGCTGGGGGAGTGGGTCATAGCAACAGTACAGGCATTTCCCAATTGGTCCATGAAGCCTGAAAAGCAGCTGTTTTCATATCCCACCCCTTTTGAGTGTCTTGCGATTTGTGTGGGGTGGCAAAAAAGACCAGCATGAAGTGGTTAGCTGTAACATGCTGCGAATGTATTCTAGAAGCAGTTCTTAGACTTGAACTCATCCTTAGTTGTACATAATATGCACATGAACCCTTCACTTTTCAAAAATACATAGCGAAGCTGGTGAAACAGGCCACATATCTTGCCATATCAATCAAGGTTATGGGTGTCCTCTTTTTTCCTAGAGGTTGGAATGCTTTGGCATCATCTGATGAAAATAATGTTACAATAATGTTACGTGTGAACAGGACATTTGGAAAAGGATGCCTGTAAATTGTCAGTGTGTGTTCTCTACCCACAAAGCTAGGCATAGCAGTGTACTTGGACAAGTTAACCTTTTTCAAAGTTTCAAAGATACCCTAAGCCAGGGGTTCCCAACCTGGGAGTTGGGACCCCTTTGGGTATTGAATGACCATTTCACAGGGGTTGTCATGAGCCAGTGAAGAAAAAAGCACAAACGGTTGGGTCTGGAGGAGGAGGAGGAGGAAGGGGGGAAAGAGTGAATTACAGCTTGATGTCAGTCAATGGCACCAGAGGCTGCGATTGGCTGAGGGTGCCTGTAGAGGGACGTTCTCTATGCGGCAGTGGCCTGCCAAAGGGGGCTTGTGGCCTCTTCCAAGCAGCACAAGGGGTCACCACAACATGAGGAACTGTATTAAAGGGTCCTGGCATTAGGAAGGTTGGGAATCAGTGCCCTAAGCACATCACCTGATATTGGAAGCTAAGCAGTATCGGCCCTGGTTAGTACTTGGATGGGAGACCACCAGGGAATACCAGGTGTGATAGGCGCCTGGAGTAGGAACTGGCAAACCACTCCAGTATTCCTGCCAAGAAAACACCATGGACATGGGGTCATGAAGAGTCAGTCATGACTATAACATCACACACAGAATTACTAGAGTCATGGAATTGCTTTTCAGAATAGTAATGGTTACAAGCTCTTCAAGGAATAGTTCTTTTCACTCCAGTTGTATTTAATACCACTAAGTTGCCCCATCCAAGTGCAAGCAGTGAGTACTAAACATATTATAATATTACAAATTTCAACATTCATTGTGTTGGGACAGGAGGTGGGGATGCTGGCAGAGATAACTAAAGGGTTATCAGCTTCAGACTTATGATATACTATCCAGTGGCCTCTGGAACTGTTAAGACGGGTTATGTGGGTTAGACTAAGGCAGAAAAAGGTGTCCGGTTGTTGCCTTTCCCAGAAATTGGAATGTTTTCGTTTCAGTAGAACTTTTTACAGCATCCCACAGTGTGTATTGTTAGAAAAAGTTGCAGGACTGCTTATGGATATTACAGAGCAGTGGTGGCAAACCTTCGGGCACTCCAAAGGTTTTAGACCACAACTCCCAGAGTCCTTTGTCATTGGCAATACAGGCTTGGAATTCTGGAAGTTGTGGTCCGAAACATCTGGAGTGCTGGAGGTTCGCCACTACTGTTATAGAGGGACGCATCATAAGATAGAGGGAAAACTCAGCAAATTTAGGAGTGGCTATCATATATGTACACTGCGCAAACCCAGAGGCAGTATTCTTTGAAAGTTTAACCAGCAGAGGAAAGAAACTCACCTTGAGTCTGAAAAAAATTAATTCCCTTACTCTTTAAGGATAAGGAAATCTGCCACAGAGGACGCAGTTGTGATGAGAAGAAAACCTCATGTCCACCTTTTTCCGAGGCTCCTTAACCAGACCTTGCTTCAGCAAAAACAATTTGACATAAGCTTTTACGGATTGTTGCCCATTTTTTCCAAGTCAATAAGCACTTCCAGAGACTCATTTCTTCTTTGGTTAAGGTGCCACAACCACAAGCCTCTTCATTGTCTCTGCTATAAAGCTAACAGAGCTACACAACTACCTACTCCTATGGAAGAATTACTTGCAGGGTTTCCACTTTCTGGAAAGTTGGGGAAATGGTCCAAAGTCAGGGAAATTGTGATGAAAATAGATCCAAGCAGTGGATTTTTAAGCTGCTGCTGCAAGAGCATGATCTGTTCTTGTGGCAACTGGAATAGAGAAGTAGCAGAATACAAGTACAACTTAATGGCTGTCCTTTCTCACCTCCACCTTTTCCCCAGATTTACCCCCCAGCAACCAGCCTAATATGTTTGTTGAGCTGTGTCCCTGCATCATTTCAAAAGTTTGCTTGTAGCATTTGGAAAGCAAGATTAGTTTAAATGTTTAGCATTATACAAACTTTAAACATCTAGCTGTTTTCATCCCTGCTGCTAGTACTGCATTTAACATACATATAAAGATAAGCATATTTTTGGGTCATGTTTGTGTATGTAATGGAAGTTTTGTCTCCTGCTAAACACAGTACAGAGTCAGGGAAATTGACAAATGTTGGTCAGGGGAAGTCAGGGAAATGGAAAAATATTTGTTAGTGGCAACCCTGTCTTGTCTTGCTTGTCTTTCATTCAACTCAAGGCATGATCGGCTTATAGTTCTTAACCAGTTTCTCATCCTCTCACTGACCCAATCAAGCAAACACCACAGGACAGTTAACCTATCCTAAATAAGAGGGTTTTTTTTTTCATTGCCACACTGAGCATATATGCTCCTACTTGGGCTCAGCACTGTTACTTTACTGCATGGTAGTGTGATAAACTTGCCTGGGCAATCAGTTGTTGCAGCAGCAACATTATGAAGGACATCTGCAGCATGTCAAGATGGTCAGCTGATCTGTGTGACTGTGGTTTGTCCTATAGAGGACCCTTTGCCTGTCGAAGGTCTCTGGTTCAGCCCCATGCTCTGTATACAGTAGGACCCCCATATCCACTGATTCATTAACTCCTGATTCAGCTATCCATGGCTGGTACAGGGGAAAAAAAATTAAATAAATAATTCAGCCGCAAAATAAGCTACTGTCACAAACAGCAGCCATAAAACAAGCTACTGTCTCAAAACAGCAGCCATAAAGCAAGCTACTGTCGCAAAAGAGCAGTTTTGGTGGTTTGGGCATTCTGTCTTATCCACAGTTTTTGTTATCCACGGGAAGGCCTGGAACCTCTCCCCAGCAGATACTGGGGTCGTATTGTACTGTGTTCTCCTCTAGGACAGTGGTTCGCATGTGTTCTTGGACTGCAGCTCCCAGAAGCCCCAGAGAGCACAGCTGGTGGTAAATGCTTCTGGGAACTGCAGTCCAAGAACACTTGGATTATGGTTGGGAACAAATGCTCTAGAAAAATGTTGAATGTTTTTCATGCATGGCAATGAGTAGATAGCCTACCTCCCTGTGTGTGTTTGTGTGTGCATGTGTGTGTGTGTGCAGGTTTTGCTGCTGCTACTGTTGGTTGTTTGGTTAGTTTTGTGAACTGGGGTAGGTAGGCAACAATTTTTAATCTCCAGTGGTTTTAAAAATGGCAAGGGCCAGCAAAATCCCAGCTGCCCACCATCAGAGGTCTTCTAATTGCTTCTCTCTCTGATAGAAGTCTAGTTCCCAAACTCCACTAGGTACCAGCCCTCCTCTATTAAGTGCTGGTTAGGCCTCATCCAGAGTACTGTGTCCAGTCCTCACAAACCTCCAGAGCGAAGAAGATGGATATAAGGAGGGTTTCTCAACATGGAAGCTGATATGGAACTGAGAAGTTCAAAAAGCTGCTTCTGGTGTTTGTGCTAATAAAAGGAGCTGAGAAACACTTCTGCTTCTTTTATTAGCAGTGGGAAAGATTTATGAAGACTTGCCCGCTGCTAATTGATTTAATGGGATTAATTTAAAAATAGGAACGGGGGACTTTTTAGCATAGATAAAAAATCATCCGAGGGCTTTCACAAGCTAAACGGCAATGCAACAAGAAACAGTAAATAGTTCAGTTCAAGCCAGGGAACAGTGACAAAAGAAAGATCCCGTTCCCAAATGTAACTTTTTAAAAAACAACGAACTGCAGCCTAAAAGCATCAGCCATCCCTGAAAACATGCGCAAATACAAACTCAAGTCAGGAGAAGTTCAAGAAAAACAAAGGAGCCCTCCGAGTTTTCCTGCGGCATATAAGAAAGGAAAGGGTGAGCCTCTTCAAGGGAGCAAGAGGTTGAATTGAAGCCTGGTGTGGGATGGGCAGCCTTTGGAAACCAAGTCTAGAATACCAGGATGGGAAAGTCTTGTTTTGTTTTGTTTCAAGCTACCCTTTATTCCCTCAAGAACGAAGTGTTTTTGTAAGGGTTTCAATGCTTCTTTAATGGGAATTAAAAACCCTTGCTGTTCTCCTTTGTGTGAGTGTGAGTCGTTAACAGTGGTGGCCGACTCTTTGTGACTCCATGTCCATGGAATTTCCTTGGCAGGAATACTGGAGTGATTTGCCAGTTCCTACTCCAGGCGCCTACAGCACCTGGTATTCCCTGGTGGTCGCCCATCCAAGTACTAACCAGGGCCGACCCTGCTTAGCTTCCGAAACCAGGCAAGATCAGATGTGCTTAGGGCATCTAGGCAGATACTGTTCTCCTATAGATTTTCCCAATTCCGGAAACTAAAGAAGTGTCTATTTCACTGGGTTCTTGTTTTTGCTTGGGAGGGGAAGCGTAATTTGCATTTTATAAACCTTTCTTAAATGGCGGGGCTTTTATTTTCTTTTTAGACATATGTTCTATTTCCCTTTTAAAGAAGACATGAAAGGAAGCAGAACTTGAATGTCACATGCTGCCATCTCTTTTAAAAAGAACAGCAAATCTCCGCAACTGTTGGTATCTGCAGACAGACCTGACTTTGTAGAAAAAAAAATCTCTGACTTTCGGTTTTGGCTAATCCTGCACGTTAGCCAGACTTTTAGTGCTGAAGTTGTATTAGTGTGTTCTGTTTTAAGTGTGGGAATCTTGGATTTTGTTAAATCTGGCTGAAGTACTTGGGAACTGCAGGACTGGGCCCCAAAGACATGGCGATGCCTCTTACCTGCAGGGTTTTGTCTTTACTCCGAATTGTTGTGGTTGCAATGTTATTGTAAGATGCAGCCTATATTTCTAATAAAGTTTCAGGAGTCGGGACACAGACTTCATGAAGCAAAATTTTATTTTGTTACAGTGCCTCTGAATACTAAAGTAAAACACTCAGTTTTGAAATTTAAACAGCATTATTCTTACTTTGTTCTTAGAGTATTTATCTATGCCTTTATTTATAGTATTAAAGAATAATTATTAGTATGGTTCTTCCTCATAGGAGAGTATTAAAACACAAAGGACAGGATCTTGTTAACAAAAACCCAACATTCAAAAGCAAAGCAATCATGCAGTGGGTTTGTCCCCCTATTCTTAATGTAACTGCTTGTGCAATTGGTTGTGTGCCCAATTGAGCAACCAGTGTGTGACTAACTTCACGATGGAGTCCACCTTGGGGCAGAAATGACAGGATTGCCCTTCAGTCATTAAAGCCAATAGGATTCTAGGCAAAATACAGTATGTGGCAAAAGCTAAAGATGTGGATTTGGGGTGTTTTGGATTACAAATCCCGTAAAGCTCCTTTCTGGGAGTCCACTTCCAGGATCCAGACCTTAGAGACAGCAAAATTATGCTCACTAGGGGAGAAGGCCCAGCTGACAGAATTCATGCCTTGGATGGGCCTGACTTCCAGCAACCCTAAAAGATTTGAAAGTACCTCTTGCCAAGTTACAATTCAAAAGTAACTTATGTAAACATTCCCATAATGCAGAAGGAATTAGTTGCAAATCCTTTCTCAATTTGTAATTAGTCACTTCAGAGCAGTATTGCAGAAGTGAAGGCAGTGCAGGTTTATAAGCTCTGTGATCAAGCATTTCTTGCTCTTGTTTTGAGTAGTAGAGAAATGGGAAGTTGTACTGTGCAGTGCTGACTAGGCCTGCCCTTCATGGGACATGCATTGTGTCACCTTGTTCCCTGGTGTCTGGCCATATAAGGCACCAACATCTGCTGCTCCTTTGTATATATGCCAGTTTGAGGGGTGTGTGGGACAATCGCTATGTCCTGAATGGAGTAGTCATATCTGCCCAATACATGGTTTTTGCACAGCACCACATGGTAGCACTCATTGTTGGACTTTAGTCTCTGCTGTTCCTACTCCTGGGGGGAAATGTTTCTAAAACATAAGCTATCCTCCTATGGCAGTTTTTTTTTACCTCTGTCCTCCCACTGCCAGTAGGGGTGGAAATCCTGAAGTCACATGCACGCTTGCCCTTTTTCTGCTCACACCACAGGAATTGTGTAAGGCATCAGATGGCCAGTAGTAACATTCTTACCCTCATGGGAAATATTTAGTACTTGAGATGTTACGCAAGACCTCAGGCTCTGTGTTGTTCGGCAGTGTGTTTTTCAGAACTGGGATTTCTTTAAGGGCCTTTCATGCCATATGGAAGTAACACCCGCTTGGTTTGTTTCAAGTGTCTGTGCTACTCCTGATGTGTCCTGTGATCTGGGCCATACCAACCAACATCTCTGTGAGCTGGAACCATGTGGTCCTAACATATCTGGACCAACAGTGTTTGGCTTGATCAAACACTGATGTGCTCGGGAAGGAAAATGTTATTTTACACGGTGATAATTAAGGTCCAATTAAAATTATGCATGGAATATGCACAACTGCTTTCATGGTAAGGCCTTCACAACAATCACTCAGCGACAGCGGTCTCTGGCATTTTTTTCTATCAGGAACTGGTAATTGGTCATGTTGTGTGAGCATGTGAAGCACATATGTGCGTATGCAAAGGTGTGTGTGCATGCATCGGGGTGGTGAATGCATGCAAAACAAGTCGTGTGCACAAGACTCCCCCCCCCCATGAGCAAAGCAAAGCAAAGTGTGCTGCTTATATACCACCCACTCTCTGTGGTTTAAAAGTAATGATCCAGGCTACCCATTGCCAACTCCCCAGCAAGCTGGATACTCATTTTGCTGACCCTCAGAAGGATGGAACGCTGAGTGAACCTTGAGCCTGCTACTTGGAATTGAACCCCATGTTGTGAGCACAGTTACAGCTGCAGTATAGCAGTTTAACCACTGTGCCATGAGGTTCCTTCAGCATGCAAGATGCCCCATCCTGCACATAAAGTTCCACCGCAATTTAAATGGTTGTGTTGGGTGCATGGCAAGGAACCTGCACTGAAGGGGAAGGGTATGCCTTAAATTATCACTGGCTGCTGGCTCAGACAGGTTTGTAACAAGCCACAGCCTGGTAGCAGGTCACGGCCTGGGGGTTGGGGGTCCCTGCTCTACAACAATTGTTCTGGAAACACTACCAATTGACCTTCTCTAATACTAGTTCCTATAGGGTGTCATCTAGGGCGGCTCCAAACAAATGCTGAAGAAGACTCCTGTAGTACTACCAGTAGAGCAGAAGAGGGGATTCAGGCAGGCGTTGCTCCCATGACATCACTGCTTTTTAAAAATGGAGGTCTCTCCTTTTTGCTTAGCCACCCAATGACCATATGGCCTACTTTACAGAGTATATATAGTCCAGTTCAGCCCATGCTTGGATAGAAGAGCAAGAGGAGAAAGAAGAGAAAACAAGAGACTTCAGTTGAAGGAACCAATAGCTGGGTAACTCCTGAGCCGTAGACCTATCAGTCGCTACCTTCGCCCAATACAGCGAAATGTGTTACACTTCTATACCAAATGAATTAAATATATTGAAAGTATATAGAAAATTATACATCTACATTTGCAAATATATGTCTTACTCAGCGTACAGTAGGACCTCCGTATCCACTGATTCAGTTATCCACGGTTGGCAGAGGAAAAAAATTAAATAATTCAGCAGCCACAAAGCAAGCTATTGTCACAAATAGCAGGTGTAAAGCAAGATATTATCACAAATAGCATATGTAAAGCGAGCTACTGTCACAAACAGTAGCCATAAAGCAAGCTACTTTCTCAAAACAGCAGTCATAAAACAAGCTACTGTCAGGAAACAGCAGTTTGGAGATGGGTGGGCAGGCGTTCTCTCTTATCCATGGTTTTCATTATCCACGGGAAGGCCTGGAACCAATCCCCAGTGGATACTGGGGTCCTACAGTATTTATTTATTTATTTATTTTGAACATTTTTACCCCACTTTTCTTCTTGGAAAAGGACTCAAGGTGGCTTACAATAATGAGGGACAATATACAGTCCAGAACATTTAAGACATAATCAACTTAAGAACAGGGAATTTGAAGACGCATCTTATAGTGTTATACAAATCTGTGTCCTGTTTTTGGGCTGATGCACTTTCTCTTTCTGGGCCACCCTAAATTAATCCCCACCACGGACGCCACATGTCGATCCTGAAGCAGGGATGAGACCCTGTGAAGTGGTGCTAGTCCCTAACAGTTGCCCTTAGGGTCTAGAGCTGTTGGATATATTAGGCCCCGGGGCTGCCATAGCTCACTTCTGACCTGGAGACAGAAGAGCAAGTGCAGGGCTTACCTACTGCAGAGGGGATGTGCCGATGTTATCTAACTTGAATACAGGCCTCATGGGGAGGACGAGGCAGGAAGCGTATTGCTCAAGGCAACTGGGTGGTCATAAGCGTGTAGTGACATCCTCATTTGTTAGGGGTGGGAACCTGCCTTAGAGCATCCTCTGATTCTTATCCAGGCAGAGTCCTTCCAGATGTTATCCCATCTAAATTACCCCTTTATGTCCTTTGCCTTCTCTCCCTCTCAAGAAAGTGGAGCAAATGATGTGTCTCTCATCCCATCTTCTTTCACTTTGTCCTTTCAAGAGAACTTACGGGTCACATCATGGTGCCAGTAAAACCAAACACCCATCAACTCCACGGAAGGGAGCCAAGAGGTTCTTGTCCCCCCCCACCACTGCTTTTTATCCTAGCTACTGCCTTTGTTCTCCTTCCATGCTTTTGGGGGAGGAAGGCGGGAGGGCAGGACATTGTAGCACCTCATTGATTAGTAAATATTTGCACAGCATTTTGACCTTGTACAGGCCAGTGTAACTACTCGAGATTAGTTAGCAGCTGAACTCAATCCCAACTGTGGTGTTAGGCCCAAATATTTTTAAATATTTATAGAGGGAAGAATTCAGGGCTTGATTAGAAAATAAATCACACGCTACTGCCTCCCCCAACAGGCTTTCTGCTTGTAGCTGGTTTTATTTCTCTCTCTTCCAGTCAGTTCCTGGTATTAATCAACACAAGGCACAATTGCCCGGAGCTTGGATAATGTTGCAACAATTCCATTTATTTGCACAGAGTAACTCTTCTGCATTTAAAGTATGCTGAAATTTGTTTGTGGGTTGTTTTTATAAATAAAAAAATAGCCCCACCTGGTGAGAGTCACGAATTGCCTGCTATTATAATGAGTTTGATTTGGGATGCCATATTTTGTCTTCCTTCGGCTTGGTAGTCTCTGTCTGATGTGTTGGGCTGCAGCCTCCATCGTCCAGTGGCCATGGAAGCTGGGGATGATGGAAACGGCAGTCAAAACACATTGGCAAGAAAATACCAAGGGTGCAATCCTAAGTAGTCAATGTGTCTGAAGGCCAGCTGAGCTGACACTAAGCTAGCTGAGCCTATGCTGAGTCTATTTCCTTGGTCTCTGGAGGCGAGAGATTCCTTAGGTCTAATCCGAGTTTGACCTAATTCTGTACCAGCATAATGGCTATGTGTGCTGAGAGGGGTTTGGGTCTGGCTTAATTTAGCTCAGTGGTTCTCATCCTGTGGGTCCCCAGATGTTCCTGGACCGCAACTCCCAGAAGCCTCCACCACTCGCTGTGCTGGAAGGGGCTTCTGGGAGTTGCAGTCCAGGAACATCTGGGGACCCACAGGTTGAGAACCACTAATTTAGCTCCTTCTCCTTCCTCCCCTTGCCTCTCCCTGCTTTTGGTTCTTCTGCCGGCTGATTTTAGGGGCCCCACCGGATCCAGTTGTGGATCCCAAGCAATACCCAGAGGGGTTGTGCTGAGACAAGAGGCTTCTGACCATTCCAAACCCACTGCCGCTACTTCGGATTGAACTGTAAATCTGAAATAATTATACTGAACTTTTCAGCAACACAATGACTTAAAAATGCTCAGGCCTCCCCACATTCTTTTACCATCCAATGATGAAAAGCCCTCTGTTTATAATTTAGAACCAAAACCAAACTTAATTTGATTTAATTTAAATTAAAAATCAGCAAAATGATCATTCCCAATAAATCCTAAACACTAGACACAATAGTCATCAAATTTGTTTAGATTGATTTGGATTTTTTTTAAAAAAAATTACAAAACCCTTAGATTGCTTACCCCTCCCTGAATTTCTTCTGTGCTTCCATGGGGTTACCCTTGCACATGCATGAGAACTGATCCTCTCGGTTGACAACATGGAACAATATAATTTAATATGTAACGATATATCCAGATATATTATTGAAATAGTACTTATCACAAAACAAAAGCATTGAACACTGGTTGCACTTTGAAAATGTTCATGTTGTGGTGGAAGTCCAGGAAAATACAGTAGGGCCCCTGTATCCACTGATTCATTAACCACTGATTCAGTTATCCACGGTTGGCAGAGGAAAATAGTAAATAAATAATTCAGCAGCCGCAAAGCAAGCTACTGTCGTAGTACGGCTAGCATGCATGTGCAGGGGGGAACCTTTTCCTTTACCTTTTTATATATACATGTGAGCTTTCTGATTGTGTTTTATCATTTTTTAATTTTTGTCTTGGTATTTTATAATGCTGTGTGTCCTTATTGTAAACTGTCCAAAATAGTGTTCGGCCAGATAGGTTAATAAATAAATATATTTATTTATTTTGAATATTTTTACCCTGCCTTTTTCTGTTGAAAAGGACCCAAGGCAGCTTACAATAATGAGGGACAATATATAGCTCAGAACATTTAAGACATATTCAAGTTAAGAACATGGAATTAGAAGAGGCATCTTAAAACATTCAAAAATAAACATTAAAGCTGCAAACAGCATGTGAAAAGAAAGAAAAACTCCATTATAAGAGATGGAGACTAAGACGGGAAACATTGGTGTTCATGCATGGTAGTCCATCTAGAAGTCACATAGTAGGTAGTCCCTCATTCAGGGAAAGCTTGACTGAAGAAGAAGGTCTTCGCCTACTTCCAAAAAGACAGCAGAGATGGGGCAATCTTGGCCTCCAGCAGGAGGGAGTTCCAAAGTCTGGGATCAGCAACAGAGAAGGTCCTATCATGTGTTCTTATGAGATGCACCTGTGAAGGTGGCAGGATGGAGAGAAAGGCCACTCCTGATGACCATAGCACCCGAGCCGGTTCATACTGTGAGATTCAATCTTTGAGTTAGCTAGGACCAAGGCCATTTAATGCTTTTTATGTTAAAACCAGCTCTTTGAATTGTGCCTGATAGCTGATTGGCAGCCAGTGGCATAATGTGACCTCTGTAATCAGCCCCGGTCAGCAATCTGGCCGCTGCATTTTGAGCCCGTTGAAGTTTCCTGAGACTTTCCATCGGTAGCCCCATATAGATAGAGCACATTACAGTAGTCCAGCTGGGATGTCACTAGGGCATGTGTCACAGTGGCTAGAGCAGGTTTCTCAAGAAGTGGCTAGAGCAGGTTTCTCAGCTAGGATACTAGTTTTAATTGTGCAAATGCATTTCTGGCCACAGCTGTGATTTGGGCATCTAGGCTCAAGGATGAGTCCAGGAGCACCCCTAAGCCGTGAACCTCTTTTTTCAGTGTGTGTGTGTGTGGGGGATCTCATCCAGTACAGGTTGCATCCCTAACCCTTGATCTCCCTTTTGACAGACCAGAAGCACCTCCGTCTTGTCTGGGTTTAGTTTCAGTTTGTTCCTCCTCATCCAGTTGATTACCGAAGCTAAGCACTGATCTAAAGTCAAAATAGCTTTCTTGGAATCCGGAGGTGACGAGAGGTAGAGTTGGGTGTCATCGGCATACTGGTGACACTTCATCCCCAAACTCCAAATAATCTCCCCCAGTTTCATATAAATGTTAAATAACATAGGAGAAAGAACAGAACCCTGAGGGACCCCACAGGTCATGGCCGTGGTGTTGAATATGAGTCCCCTAAGACCACTTTCTGCATTCTCTCCTGCAGGAAGGACTAGAACCACTCTAAGACAGTGCCCCCACGTCCCAGTTCAGAGAGACGAGTCAGAAGGATGCTGTGGTCGATAGTGTCAAAAGCAGCTGAAAGGTCCAGTAAAACCAAAAGGGACACAGATCTCCTATCCATTTCCCTGCATAGGTCATCTACCAAGGCAACCAGTGCCGTCTCAGTCCCTTAACCAAGCCTAAAGCCAGACTGAGCTGGATCCAGGTAGTTTATCTCATCTAGAAACCTCTGAAGCTGCAATGTCACAAGTCGCTCTAGTATTTTTCCCGAAAATGGGATGTTGGAAATAAATAAATAAATAAATAAATAAATAAATAAATAAATAAATAAATAAATAAATAAATAAATAAATAATAAGCAAGCAAGCAAGCAAGCAAGCAAGCAAGCAAGCAGAGGCCAATGTTGTAAAATGTATGGTAATTACCCATCAGAAATTCTTCAGGTAACAAGTAAAAACGACTCCAGAAGGAGAGATGCCATTACTCAGTCAAAAACTGAATTTATGTGCAAACACTCCTGGGTTCAGTTGCTAGGCTCTTGAGAAAGTTCCTGGGGGAAACCCCTATTTGAAACCCAGATACCTCCTGTCATTTAATGGAGCCAGTCCCAAGCTAGTTAGATAGCCCAAGGGGAGTTGATCCAAGGCAGCTTACTGAACTCAGATCAAAAGCTCACATATGTTAAACATGCATTTAAGAGCTGGGCCTAGGATATGAACTTGTGCCCTTGGAAATAAATCTCTGGTAACATTTTGCCCTTTTGACTCACCATAGTCTACACTGAGAAGGTTCAGATTATCATTCATTTTTTTTATTTTGGACAAATAATTTGATTAATTGTTAATTTGCTCTAACTACCATGCTTTTAAAAAAATCCAATGTGCATGGTCCAAACAAAGCCAAATACATTCTATTTCAGTGTACTCAAAATCTTCAGCTTTGAGTAATAATCTTCTCACATTAATGCTGTGGGAACCTCAGACAAAGTTTATGGATGTCTGGGAAATTACACTGTGACTGTCATGCACACCTGATTGTCAGCGCTCATAGGGCTATTTCCATTCAAAAAAATGGGGAAATATATATTTAGTTGACAGTGATGGATGCAAAATCTGCCTGGAACCTTCAATCTTTCCACACCTCTGTCAACATTTACCAAATTTTGAACCTTTACTGGACTCTCTTCTTTCTTACACTTTTATTTGAAGAGAATTTTTTTTTATTTTTTTTATTTTTTATTTTTTTGCTGAGCTCCTCTTCAATACAGTCAATCGCTGTTGGTTTATCCATTGAGATGGTTTTTCCCTTGGTTAATCTTGGCATTTGGGCTTTCCTTTGGCTTTTCAACGGCATAATTTGTTCACAAGCTCTGCTTGGCACTTTTCAAATTCTGTGGAGGCACCATTTGCAACAGAATAGACGAGAGCAGGGACAGTGCCTCTTTCTTTATTTCATCCCAGCCACTCAGATAATAGGCATTGATTTTCTGATGAACTACAGGAGATGGCAAGCTAGAAAGGAGAAATACTAAAATTAACTTCTGCCTAAATAGTTCCCATTTGCCCTCAATAAGTCCATTGTGCAGAGAACAGGGCTGGTTTTTTTTTTTTTTTTTTTAAAAAACCAGTTGTTAACAAAATTGAAGTAGCACAAGGCTGAATGTTGAAATATATAGCCAGAATCTTGGGGGCAGGGGAAATCACAACAGTAATTGCACAAAAAGCTTTCAGCTCTGGCAATGTGTCTACAGTATGGCTGGTTCCCCAAGCAGTACACAACTCATCACACAATGGAGCCCTTGCCAAAAGCTGCAAATGCACACTTGCCATTGTGGAAGGGTTTTTTTTCCCCTCAGCAGAATTCGAGCCTGCGTATACCTATATATTTCTTAATTCTTCCCCCAGGTTTTGTGGTGGGTCAAGAGGTGATGTGTATTTCCGGGAAAATGACTCCTAAGCTAAGTCACTGCTCTTCTGCAGTAAGGACCTAATCACGTGGACTATTTGAATAATTTTTTGTCCTTTTTTGATATTGATATATTTGTATGTATAGTCATGTGATATATAGGTCGCTGGGCTCATTCACGTGGCTGTCAGTTCAATGAGTATATTTCTAGCTACTTGCCCTGGTTCTGTAGCCTACATGTGCCATATCATATACAGTAAACAGATACATTTTTGTCCTGTTTCTGGGTCCCCGCTGCCCTAAAAATTATTGTAAATCATTATAAGTGCTATATTGCTAAAGTGACATTATATATATATATATATATATATATATATATATATATATATATATATATATATATATATATATATATATATATATATATATATATATATATATAATTTTAAAAACTTTAGAAGGCAGTCAAGCAGTGCAATTTGATTCATAACTGGTGGTGGGCAGCTCACTAGTAATGATGTTTGATGGTGCTTGATTTTTTGAAGGATACTAGAGGGGGTGTTGCTCCATGTTGAAAGTTGAAATCCAATGTGTGTGTGTGTGTGTGTGTGTGTGTGTGTGTGTGTGTGTGTGTGTGTGTGTGTGTGTGTCTGTTGTATCGTTACAGTCATGACTGACTCTTCATGACTCCATGTCCATGGAGCTTTCTTGGCAGGAATACTGGAGTGGTTTGCTGGTTCCTACTCCAGGTGCCTACAGCTCTAGTTATTCCCTGGTGGTCTCCCATCCAAGTACTAACCAGGGCCAACCTTGCTTAACTTCCGAAATCAGGGGAGATTGGATGTGCTTAGGGCAGTTTTTTGCGAACCTATGGCACGGGTGCCAACAGTGGCACTCGGAGCCCTTTCTGTGAGCACCTGACATTGCCCTTTCACAGCCACCCATATTCAGGTTAAATGGCTGTATTGGCATCTTGCGGAAAATTAGTGGGTTCTGAATCGCAGTTTGGGCACTCAGTCTCTAAAAGGTTCGCCGTCACTGGCTTAGGACATCTAGGCAACACTGAAATCTGATAGTAAGTCAAAATTACACTAGCTCCATGGAATCAGTGGAATTTGTGGAAGAGTTGACTCAATAAATAATCAACGATTCAATGGGCCTACTCTAGTTACAGCATACTTCTATACATCATCCATATCCGTGTCCTTAGTGCTAGTACTCTATCATTTTTAGATGGGGTAGAGAAATGCTGTATGTTGGACTGGGCATGGTTTTGATTAGAGATGGGCACGACTTGAAAAAAAAATTTTTCGAGTTGTCGTTAGTCGGGCCGGTTCCGTTTCGGCTCGTTTCCGTTTTTCGCGAAAATTTGCAAAAATTAGTCGGTTTGTTTTTTTCGTTGTCGTTAGTACTGGTTTTGGGAGGGGGTAGCGGGCTCCTGGAGGGAGCTGCAGGAGTCAGCCAGAGCCACAAGTGACGGACTGGCAGACTCTTTGCACCCGCTGTGTCTCACGTACTTGCATGTAGTGCAATGCAAGTAGATCTGGCTTAGGGTTAAGACGGCTTAGCGCAACGGCTAGGGTTAGGCTAGTTACGGGTGAGGTTACGGTGAGTATTGGGGTGCATCTGGGTGCCTCTCTGACCCACTTAGAAGGACAGTGTACTGGCGTATGGGTTAGGCTTAGGGTTCGGGTTTGGGCTACGATTAGTGGGCTGTTTATGCCCGATTGGCACATCCCAGAAGTCTCTGTGGTCAACCTGGCCAAGTGGCCATGCGATTGGTGGAAAATTTGCATGGTCTACTCCCATGGGAGAGCCCATCATTGCGAATGCGCAGGTGTAAAAAAATAAAATAAAATAAAATAAAATAAAATAAAATCAACGGAGACTTTTTTTGCAAGAAAAACCCACTGCTGCTCCTGTAAAAATTCAAGCATTTAAAATAGCTAATTTCCGCATGTTTCTGTGGTGCTTTGGTGGGGTTTTTGGGCAACAATTTCAAAAAAAATATTGCGGTCGCATTTTGGATCCCCCCCCCACCGCATGGCAAATGGATGCGCCCTCCCAGCCTGGTACAGTCAGCAAAACCTGGCCATGCGATTGGTGGAATGGCTGCAAAACTTTGCATGGTCCACTCCATGGGCGAGCCCATCATTGCAAATGTGCAGGTGTAAAAAAATAAAATAAAATAAAATAAAATAAAATCAACGGAGACTTTTTTTGCAAGAAAAACCCACTGCTGCTCCTGTAAAAATTCAAGCATTTAAAATAGCTAATTTTCACATGTTTCTGTGGTGCTTTGGTGGGGTTTTGGGCAATGATTTCAAAAAAAATATTGCGGTCGCCATTTTGGATCCCCCGCACTGCATGGCAAATGGATGCGCCCTCCCAGCCTGGTACCAGCAGCGCAGCAGTAGCAATAGCCAAGGAGAGGGGGGCGGGGAACCCCCCCCCCAAATAAAACACCCTTCTGGCCTGGTAGGTGCCCTCAGACAGTTTTCGCCTACTTTTAGGGCCGGGAATCGGGTTTTTTTTTTAACTTTTAAAAACTTTTTTTCTGTGCCGCTTGGCATTGCGCGATGCAAGTAACGAGCACGACAAATCAGACCAAATTGTTCGTTCGTCGGTTCGAGCTCGAAGTCTGGGGCAGTGATTCCCGTTACCGTTTCCGTAGAGTAACGGAAACGAGTAACGGAAACGGAAACGGGAATACCGCTAAGTCGTGCCCATCTCTAGTTTTGATATAAACAGTGGCTTAATAAGCAACTAAACTTAACAAACTCAGCACAAAATCTCTATAATCCTTCATAGGGCACAATTTTAAATAATCATTTTGTATCAATCTCTTATTTTGTTCTGATTAGTTTAAAAATTGTTGTGAAGCCCCTCTAACGAGTCTTCAATTATAATAATAATTACATGCCATCAAGTCAGTTCTGATTCACAACAATCCTTTCTACGTTGTTTAGCTATAATAATCTTAGAATGCCGAGCTAGGACAAACAGTGTGGAACTGAAGACCCAAACTTTGCAGCCAATGGAGAATTGAACTACTAAGTTATCCAGCGGTTCCACTATGGAATACTGTACTCAGAAGTACATTATCATTCCTTCCTTCTGGGAGTGCTTTGGGACTGTGCAGCTTGTCCAAGACTTCACAGGGTGGGTCTTCTCATGGGATGCACAGTGGGTAACGGAACTCCCTACCTTTGACTTTGTAGCCAAATTTTATTTATTTATTTATTTAATATACCGCCCATCTGGCAGAAAGCTACTCTGAACGGTTTACAACATAAGGATTTCTGTAGCTGACTGAGAAGGTGCCAGTGTGCCTCTTGGATGTACAATTGGTGCGTCACCAGACATGCAACTGAGACGTGTCTCACGTCCACAATTAATCACAGGATGTTTTATAAACCCTACCTGGACACCAGGAATATCCTGACCACTGTTATTATCTTGTAAACCAATTCAAGGCAAAACAATAGTTGTAGAAAAGGATATACAAGTAAAGCACTCGGTTTTTGGCTGCATTGGGTAGAGTCACTGTCTCACCCCCTTGTTGGTGTAATTGGTTGCTTCAAGAGGTAGGGACAGGATAGCCAAGTTCCTGCCTGAATTGCTATGCCACCAGTGCTGAAGGACCAGACAAAAGATATTTTTTTTACCCAGCGTGTTGTTAGTCTGTGGAACTCTCTGCAACAGGATGTGGTGATGGCATCTGGTCTGGATGCCTTCAAAAGGGAACTGGACAGATTCCTGGAGGAAAAGTCCATCACAGGATACAAACTATGATGGAGATGTGTAATCTCCAGGCTTAAAACCAGGGTACTTCAAGGGCCAGATGCAGGGGAATGGTATCAGGAGACAGATATCTAGTCGTGTGCACTCCCAGACGCAATTGGTGGGGCTACTGTGAGATAGAGGAAGCTGGACTAGATTGGCCTTTAGCCTAATCCAGCCTGGCTCCTCTTATGTTCTTATGTTCTTATGACCCTGCCAACACACGTCCTAAGGTGAGTGGCTGTGCTTGCCCAGGACGTGGGAAGAAGGGGCCATGTCTGTACTTAACCCCTAGGTTGCATTGCCTTTCGTCAGGAAGAAGTACCCTACAGTTTTTGATGAGTGCTGAAAAATATGGCTTGTAAAAGAAGATGGCTAGGTTGTTGGGTTTAGGTATCACTGGTTTAGGTATCTGGTTGTGGAGTCTGAGGTTGAGAGTTTAATTCCCCACTCTGCCTCCTGAGTGTAAACAGAGCTAGCCTTTGTGGCCTTGGAGAAGCTGCACAAGGGCACCCCAGAAGAAGGGAACTGTAAACCACTTCTGAGTGCTCTCTAGCAGGAAAACCCTGGGGAAAAAGTCACCATAAATCAGAATTGACTCGGTGGCACACAGTTAATTTGAGTGCTGGCTGGAGAGCTCAGTAAGTTGGGTATCTAGCTGTGGAGTCAGAGACCTGGAGTACATTTCTCCACTATGCATCCAAGAAGAGCCAGCCTATATGGTCTTAGGCAAGCTGCACAGTCCCAGGGTGTCCCCAGAAGAAGGGAATGGTAAGCCACTTTTGAGTACTCTCTCAGCCTAGAAAATCCTGGAAAAGATCGCCAAAAATCCGAACTGACTGGAAGGCACACAATTACTGTATTATTATTTAAAACAGGTGGTGATGCATCTCTCTCTCTCTCTCTCTCTCTCTCTCTCTCTCTCTCTCTCTCTCTCTCTGCCTTCCTCTCTCTGTTTCTCTTTAAATATCATTCTGTTTTAAAAAGCGTATCATCACCCTCAAAACGGTTGCTATTTATTTGTTTTGGTGATGCATCAGTTTTCAGTAGCCTTATTGTTGAGTTATTTTTCTGGATGTCAAGCAAGATACATGTTTATATTTTTAAAAGGTAAATAATGTGCTTGAGGAAATACAGGGGTTCTTGAAGTGAAATGGCAGCCTGACATGCACTTTGGCGGCTCTGCAAAAGGTGGGCTTTCAAAGAGAGAAATTGAGGGTAGGGGTGGTGGGGGAGTTTTGATAGTGGCCTTGTTCCAAACCAAACAAGGTGAGCAGCCATCTTATTCCACACTTCCTTTGTACCTTCCCACCTCCCCGAAAGTGGTCTGGGAACTCAGACTGTGTTAGATCAATGCAAACACCATGAGAGAAAAAAATAACCAGGACATGCCTTTTGATGTAGCTGTGACTCTTTCTGAAGCGAACAGATGCAAGAGAGAACTGCCAGCTCTCTGCCCATTTTTCCAATACCAACAAACCTGCGTGCTGCCTGGCAGCTGGCCTTGCCCTAACGTCAGTGGGTCATTTATATATAAAATGCCCCAGTGAACAAAAATGCATTTCTTTCACCAGCCTCTTGAAAGATACCTACTCATAAATAAGGGGAATAAAAATCAGATTTGGGAAAGTCAAGAAAGATTTCTGAAAAATCTCCTAAGAATATAAATCATTCAGAGCTTGAGAAGTTTCTTTCTTTCTTTCTTTCTTTCTTTCTTTCTTTCTTTCTTTCTTTCTTTCTTTCTTTCTTTCTTTCATTGGGTGGGATGGCAACTCTCAGACTGGGAGAAAGCATTCTGAAAGGAATTGTCTAGAAAAGTAACTTTTGTAACTAAGAAAGAATAAGAAAGGCTCGCAAAATAGAGAGTGTTTGGAACTGGCTTTCACCTGTTGATTTGGACACAACCAGACAAATATTAGGTTGTGGCTATTTATTATGGATTACTGGTATGAATCATAGAATGAATCATGGAGTTGGAAGATACCTCAAGGGCCATCTAGTCCAACCCCCTGCCATGCAGGAACCCCCCCCCATCAAAGTACTCCCGATAGATGGCCATCCATCCAGCCTCTGCTTAAAAGCCTCCAAAGAAGGAGACTCCACTACCCTCTGTGGCAGCTTATTCCACTGCCGAACAGCTCTAACCGTCAGGAAGTTCTTCCTAATGTTCAAATGGAATCTCTTTTCCTGTAGTTTGAGACTGGGATTGGAACAGCACAAGAGTGACCCTCTATGCAGCAACAACAAAGCTTATCGGATGAGCTGTCATCTTTCCTACCTTAAAAAAGGTTGTGATGATAAACGGGTAGACAGTGTTTGCCACCCTGACCTCTTTAAAGAAACCTCTGTTCAGCCATAATAACATTGATTTTTTTAAGGGGCTGGAGTATGTCACTATCTCCTCAGCCTAATTTATAATCTTAGAACTGCTGATCTGGAAGGGTCCCTATGGATTATATCAGGTCTAGCCCCTGTCAAGGAGGCATAGTGGGGAATTGAACTCCCAGCTTCTGGCTTCATAGCCAGATGCCTAAACAACAGAGCTATCTAGTAGCTATCCCACACTGCTATTGTGAGAACAAAAGTAGCTATCCCAGGCTATTTGGGGAAAGGAATAAAGTGTGACTAAAACATTTTAAATGAAAAAAGCCCACTTTATATATGCCCAGATTATCTGTTTTGGATTACATTATATGCCAATAATTATGTTCTACAGGGGTAGCTTGTATAAAGGAATTAATTCATCCCAATGAAATTATGTTAAGCAAATTATCCTTTATACAAATTCCCATAGGAATGCATTGAAAATGGAGTAATCCCGTTTTTATGTTGTACAGATTTTCCCCATAGGCGATTGCGTTAAGCAAATTTCCCCTATCTCTGGAATTTTTTATGTTGTACAACTTTTATGTTATACAAGCTGCTTGTTATACAAAGGTCCACTGTATTTCAAAATGTTATCTGCTGTGCAGGATTTACAGTTGTACAGTGGATGTAGAGGCAAAATTATAGAATCCTTTTATGAATACAAATCAAAACATTGGCTATTAAGAGTCTTGGGTGATGAAAGGCATCCTTGTTTTCCACCCCATGTGGCTTTATCTGAATACCATAAACAGTTCTGACAGGAAATTGGTGCTGAATTTGTTAATATCTTAGCAGCTTTAGCATTCTGGGAATTTAGGTTTGCTGGTATTTATTAAAAATCCAGATATTTCTTTACTCATGCTTTGTGTGTTGTTTAGCTTTGAGTCAGTAATAACTCTTGGAGTGGCCTGTGCGTTTCCTGAGCAGTAAACAAAATTGAATGTAGAATTGGGGCTTAATGATTCCATACGGCCAGGAAACTGAAGTCCAGCTGTTCCCTGAAAACTGTTATCCACATCTTCATTAGACCTCACAACGGAACACAAAACAAGGCTCTTGCCACACAAGTTCTTTAAGGCCAGCTTAAAGACTCCAGTGCTTATGGAAGAAACACTAGCCATTTTGGCACCTGGGGTGGTGGTGGTGGCAACACTTGGTTTTCTGGCAGAGCCATTACTATGGCTGGGTAAGAGGGGCTTTGACCTAGGGTTCCGATAGTATAGGTCTCTAATATGTGCTGTCAAAAGGGCACCACCCTTTCTCTCAGTATTTGCTGCAGGAAGAGTGTGAACCTACGTGCTCTATTGCCAGTTGGCGTTTGCCAGGCAGAAGGAAACACAAAACAGGCCGGCTCAACATGGCCACCAGGCTCAGACCTCATTCCTTCATCCTTTTCCTGCATATGCGAATCTCACATGACATGTGCTTAACGATGAAGACAGCCAACCCGTGGGTGCCAAAATGCCCTATTTTGATTTTAACCTCCGGTTTGAAGTCAGAAGAAGGCGGCCTGCATCCTAGAGGCCAAGGCCATGCTACGGGGCTGTGTGGCTGTCGTATTAACTAAGGTGGTTCTTCACGTCCATTTTGTCTCTGTTAGTGTTACAAAAAATGATATTTCACGTCCGTCGGGCAACTACTGAACTTTGTCTCGTCCATGCCCCTGGAATGGGTTTTTAGCGGGACAATCGTGTACCAGGTGCTGCGGTAGGGTTTTCCCTTGTCACTCTTTGTTCCTGCTTTCTGTTCCGAGACAAGACACCATGTAGTAACGACTGTCACAAAACAATATATTTGTTTCTCTCAGAAAACTGTGTCCGGGTTTTTTTTTTAAATTTCACTCTGCTGCATTGGCATATGAAACCCAGATCACCAGTAATTCAAAATATCGAAAAAGTTTTTTTAAGCCCCCCCAAAAGGAAAAAGGAAACTTGACAAATGCTGTGTTTGTCACAGTACAAGACCGTGAAGTAACACTTGTCATGAGACAAGTTATCACAACCAAGTTATCACGACCATGGGAACACTGAAACAGGGACAAAACCACATGATCGCAACCAACGCTGTCACGGTACAGCACTAGTCACGGAACAAAGAAGGACGTGAAGTAACTGCCTAAGGAACCATTGTTTAGGTTCCTTGTTTATGCTGCTTTTAGGAGTTAAAGATGGTCACTCTGTGTTTCACTCGATTATACTAAATTGCAGTGGTACCTTGTATAAAGGAATTAATTCATTCCAAATGAAATTATGTTAAGCACATTTTCCTTTATACAAATTCCCATAGGAATGCATTGAAAATGGAGTAATCCCATTTTTATGTTGTACAGATTTTCCCCATAGGCAATTATGTTAAGCAAATTTCCCCTATCTCCAGAATTTTTTATGTTGTACAGATTTTATGTTATACAAACTGTTTGTTATACAAGGGTGCACTGTACTAGGTTTAGAAGCACATAGGACAGTGGTGCCCAGCTTTGAGTACCCAGATGTTCATGGATTACAACTCCCAGAAACCCTGTCCAGCACAGCTAGTGGTAAAGGCTTCTGAAATTTTAAGGTCCAGCAGTTAAGGTCTCTGACTGTGAAGCCAGAGGTTGGGAGTTTGATTCCTCACTGTGCTTCCTTGACAGGGGCTGGAATTGATGATCCAGAGACCACACCCATCTCTGCAGTTATTATTTTATTATTTATTATTATAATAAAGTTATTATTATTATAACATCTGGGGACCCAAGGTTAGGAACCACTGATCTATGGCATACTGTACTACTATTTCTCATATTGAAAACAGTGATTTCTCTGATTCATAGTGTGAATCCAAACTTGGCCAGGTTGATATTTCAGACTACAGTTTCCACAACCCCCACCCCCCACCCGCAGAGCCATGATGGCATGAACATTCTTTGGGTTCTTGTCCACAATAAATTACTGTTTTGGACTACACTTCCCACAATCCTGAACATGCTTGTGGAAACAGTTTGGAAGCTGTAATCCAAAACAGTAAATTTTTCCAACCTCTTCTAAACCCCAAAGGGTGATTGTCTTCATATCAGCCACAATGATTTTGATGGATTAGCAGACATGAGACTGGAGACAGACCTGGCATAAAAACAAACAAACAGTACAGCGGCCACTAGAAATCAGGGACGTGAAGCAGAAAAAGCAAAGTACTGTAGATCATAATGAGGGTCTTCTGGTTGCCCTCGCTGGTTGCCACATTACCAACACTGATTACTACCATTTTGGAGAAGACTCCCAAGAATAACTGGAAACTGCATTTTGCATAGCAGCTGGGATCTAAATGGAGCCATATGGTGGTGCATGGGATGCAGGAGAAGGCCTTTTACTTTTATCACCCTAGTTGTGGTATGCTTTCCCCTTTCACACCCAACTGCCATTGATACTGGCTTTATTTTGCTGACAGACTAAATTCCAGCTAATTATTTGAAACATCTGGCACTCATAACTTGGTTTCACATCCTTCGATTTCTTAGGCTTTATGCTTTTCTGATTGTTAAAGTGTTTTAAATAGCCCTAATGTTAAAATGTGCTTGCCGTTGTTTGAAAGCATTTGAATTGTTTTAGAATATTTTAGCATAATTTTATTTGTTGTACACCCGCCTTCAGGAGACTTGTCAATATTGATTAGGTGATTGTATTTAAATAAGACAAACACATAAAATAAAATAATAAACAAAATGTATCTATCTAAGTAGTGAGCCACTACTCCAGATGGTTTATTACAAATCATAAAAAACACTTAAACTGCCTACTAAACAAAATAATTCCAAAACCACACACCCAATGGCAATGGCAATAACACAGTTTATCATAGAGGAAGGCTATCCCAAAAAGCTTATCTTAAGAGCTCTTTTTCTTACTAGCTTTCAGAAGGCTAGGAGGGAAAGGAAAAAGCACACAACCTCTACAAGCAGTGTGGACACCACCAGAAAGGCCCAGTCCCTAGTCACAGATTTCCAGGCCACCCTTGGGGTGTCCACTTGGGAGGAACAATATAGAATTAGTTCTATCTATCTATCTATCTATCTATCTATCTATCTATCTATCTATCTATCTATCTATCTATCTATCTATCTATCTATCATATTTTACCACCTTCAGACATATTCAGTGAGTTTTTAGCTATTTCAGTGTACAATGGTACCTTGTATAAAGGAATTAATTTGTCCCAAATGAAATTCTGTTAAGCAAATTTTTTTGTACAAATTTCCCATAGGAATGCATTGAAAATGGATTAATCCCTAATCACGAAAGTTTTCTGCTGTACGAATTCGCCCCATAGGCAATTCTGTTAAGCGATTTCTCACTGTCTCTGGAATTTGTTTCCTTTAAGCAGATTTTCTGTTAAACAAACCCCTTGTTATACGAGGGTCCCCTGTATAGCACAAAGTACTACAGTTTAAAGTCCAGTGTGGCTTGGACCTCAGGTACCTGAAGGAGAGCACCTGTTTCCACATCAAACAGTTTGTGCACTGAGATGATCTCCATCAGCCCTCCTGTGAGCCTGTCCAGTATCTGAGGTGAAATGAAAAAGGCCACCTCTGTTGTAGCATCCTATTTATAGATGACTTTCAGACATCAAATGTTTGTTCTTACAGCCAAGCCAACGTTCTCCCCATTCCCATCCTTTCTTTTATCTTTAACCATATTGAATACTCCAGTTCAACAGCAAGATGACTTAACAAAACAGTGTATTTTTTAACCTTACTGCTTTTTAACCTGCTGGTTTTTCATGTTTTATTGCATTTCGTTCTATTTCTGCCTTTTGTAAACCAGCCTTGTATTGAGCATTATGCCCCAAAAACAACTGTGCCATTACAAAGAGTGAAGTAGCCGCCTGAGGAAGCAAATATTAGGTATCATGAAAAGATAGCCAATTGTTGGTTACTTGATGTTTTTGTTATTATTATTATTAACCAGGAAGGGGAATACTGTTGGTGAGATTTCTGCTTCGTGACCCAAAATAAATAGGATAGATTTAGGCTTTGTGTACCTGGATTTGGACAGGTTATGAATCATAGAATCATAGAGTTGGAAGAGACCTCAAGGGCCATCTAGTCCAACCCCCTGCCATACAGGAACCCCCATCACAGGAATCCCGACAGATGGCCATCCAGCCTTTGCTTAAAAACCTCCAAAGAAGGAGACTCCACCACCCTCCGTGGCAGCATATTCCATTGCCGAACAACTCTAACTGTCATGAAGTTCTTCCTAATGTTCAAATGGAATCTCTTTTCCTGTAGTTTGAGACCATGCCCTGCATCCTAGTCTCTGAAGCCATGGAAAATAAACCTGCCCCTTCTTCAATGTGACATCCTTTCAGATATTTAAACATAGCTATCATATCCCCTATCAGTCTTCTTTTTGTAAGGCTAAACATTCCCAGCTCCCTAAGCCGCTCCTTGTAAGACATTTCTTCTGGACCCTCAATCATCTTGGTCACCCTTCTCTGGACCTGCTCAAGATTGTCAACATCCTTTTTAAATTGAACTGGACAGAGTAGTCCAGTTGGGGTCTGACCAGAGCAGAATAGAGTGGCACTATCACTTCCCTTGATCTAGACACTATACTTATGTTGATGAAACCAAGAATCGTGTTGGCTTTCTTGGCCGCCGCATCACACTGCTGACTCATGTTCAAGTTGTGGTCCACTAAGACTCCCAGATCCCTTTCACAGGTATTTTCCAGCCAGGCGTCTCCCATCCTACACCTATGCAATTCATTCTTTTTACCTAGGTGCACCACCCTACATTTCCCTCTGCTGAACCCATTTCGTTAGCTTTGTCCCAGCTCTCTAATCTGTCAAGGTCATTTTGGATTTTCATCTTATCCTAGGGAATTAGCAACCCCTCCCAATTTGGTATCTGCAAATTTGATCAGCCTACTCTCTATTTCTTCCTTCAAGTCATTAATAAAGATATTAAATAGCACCAGACCCAGAAGAGAACCCTGGGGCACTCCACTGGTCACGTCTCTCCAAACTAATGAGGGAAGTTCCCTTTTACTCCTCTGCCTCAGGCAGCAAAATGGCTTGGGAAGGATTTGGAAGTGTTTAGTCTACATTTCCTCATTTTAGGGAGGATATAGGGAAAGAAGTTACCAGGGCAGGCTGCATAAGGCATGGGGACCAATGTAGGAAAGCAGAGCTTACCATATAAAGAAAAGTTATCCATTACCTTTTAGGTATATTTGTCTGGTATGTTGTGTAGCTCTTTTCAAAGGATGATTGGCAATATGTTTTCTTTAGACCTTTCTTAGGTTCAGGTTCACCACAGGAGTATAGTGAAGAGGCAGGAAGTGGGACAACAATAGCTACAACAGAGTTGCAGTTGCACTGTAGACATGGACTTTCCAGAATAGAAAGGTTAATGCTGAAGATAAATGGATCCTTCTGTCTTTCTGCCTTTCTTCTCTCTATATGTCTGGAATCATAGAACCATAGAATCATAGAGTTGGAAGAGACCTCAAGGGCCATCCAGTCCAACCCCCTGCCATACAGGAACCCCATCACAATATTTCCGACAGATGGCCATCCAGCCTCTGCTTAAAAACCTCCAAAGAAGGAGACTCCACCATCCTCCGTGGCAGCATATTCCACTGCCAAACAGCTCTAACTGTCATGAAGTTCTTCCTAATGTTCAAATGGAATCTCTTTTCATGTAGTTTGAAACCATTGCCCCGAGTCCTACTCTCTGAAGCCATGGAAAACAAACCTGTTCCTTCAATATGACATCCTTTCAAATATTTAAACCTAGAGTGGTACTATCACTTCCCTTGATCTAGACCAGTGGTTCTCAACCTTGGGTAATTCAGCTGTTCTTGGACTGCAACTACCAAAAACCCTGGGCAGCAAGCTGGTGGTGAAGGCTTATGGGAATTACAGTCCAGGAACACCTGGCTTACCCAAGGTGAGAACTATTGATCTAGATACGATGGTTCTGTTGATGCAACCAAGAATCGCATTGGCTTTCCTGGCCGCTGCATCACACTGCTGACTCATGTTCAATTTGTGGTCCACCAAGACAAAACAGAGGCAAAGTAGGTGTTGAGTACTTCTGCCTTTTCCTTGTCTCCTGTTAGTAACTGGTTATCATCGCTATGCAGAGAACCGCAGAGAATCGAACTCCTTGCTGATACAGATTCAACAGCTAAGATATCCCCAGACAGATGGCTGTCTCATCTCTGTTTGAAAACCTTCACAAAAGAATGTCCCCCACCCTCTGAGGTAGTCATTCTGCCTTGATGACCAAGACATACTTCCTAAAGATGAGTCATAATCTCCTACTGTGCAGTTTAAACCCACTGCTTCAGGGCCTACCCTCTGGAGGCACAAAAACCCATAACAGTATTCCCATGATAGCCTCTCACCTATCTGAAGATGGCTGTCCCATCATCACTCAATTTTTTTATTCTCTAGTCCAGTGGTTCTCAACCTGTGGGTCCCCAGATGTTCCTGGACTGCAACTCCCAGAAGTCTTCATCACTAGCTGAGCTGGCCAGGATTTCTGGGAGTTTCTTTCCAGGAACATCTGGGGACCCACAGGTTGAGAACCACTGCTCTAGTCTATTCATATCTAGAACCCTCAGCCATTCCTCACAGGGCTTGGTTTCTAGATGCAGTACTTTGCCCATCTCCACGAGAGCTCCTCAGGATGTATTCCAGCTTGTCAGTATCTTTGTCTTGGTTATACCAGTAATCAAGGGACAACCATGCCGTTCTTTATACTATTGTGTCTCTATCTGTCTGTATATACACTCTCTAGGGTGTTTTTAAAAGCATGTTTACTCAATACATAAGTAAGGGAAGCACAGTCTGTTATAATATATAACGCTATTATGCAGATAGGGATTTGTTATGTTCAAACTACTAGCAGAGATTAGCAGTGTTGTGGAAGAATAAATGCACTTAGTGATTATAGAGCAAGGAGACAAATGAAGGAGGCAATAGAGCTTAGTATAAAACTTATATTACATATGTACACATGACAAAGAGTAATATACAATAACAATACACAAAGCACAGCATATAGAGAAAATACAACAGAACATGGGGAAAGCTGCCTCTCACCTTAGGCAGTCCCGATTTTACATTGATTTGCTTGATACCTTTATACACAAAACAATATGATGTAAGCCAATCACACACTACATGGGATGAGGTGATTAAGCTATGCCACCTGTGCCTAATCATCCTGACCTTCCAGTGCTGATTATTCCTTACACCTGTGTCCTAGACCTAATACACATTCATGTCTAGCTCATGACATAGCATTTTACACAGGACCCATTTTGTAGTCTGTTAAATATATATTACAGATATTTTGTCAGAACTACAAACCTTGACACAGTCTTTGGTTCTTTTACCCCAACCCCCATGCATTGAGGATAACTGTCTGAAGCAGAGAATCTCTCTAATTCATTGAGCTGCAACTCTAAATGAGGTAGGGAACCTTGCTATGAATACCAGAGGCTCCTAGCTTGAGTCCCAAAGACCTTCACACTTAGAGGGCAAAGGCCACGAGGAGGAAGGAGGTGGGACTAATTACCCTCATTGGTACATGGCGAATACATGCCCTTAAAATGCCTGAAAAGGCCTACAGAGAGAAAATGAAAGAGAATGACAGAGAAAAATGGGTTCTTCTCTTTTTAAAAAATGAAAAATGATGAAACCCACTTTTCTCCTTGATTCGGTTTACATCTTTCAGTTGTTTTCAGGGCAGATCCGAGAAACGGCGAGACAAGTTTGGTGGTCTTGCATGAAGTCCCAAGTGGATGTATTTGTACATCTTGAAAACCGCCACATGATCTGGCAGGACTCACCTGGACTGATAGTTTACTTAGTGCCAAGGGAAGGATTAGGACTGGTAAACAGCTGAGATTTTGCAAGTCAGGAAAGGAGCACAGAGGAAACAGCAGAACAGTGGATGTCTATGCTGTGGTTATAAACTTACTAGTATTAGTAGCTTCTTTCAGAAGCTCTGCGTCCACTCCTGCTGGAGATAGATATGACTTTCAAAGCACATTAAAGGTGGGGAAAGGGTGCAGAACCTGCATTGAACACAAAATGTCCAAGGCCACCTGCTCTTGTCTTCCAGTTTTGCGAAACAACAATGGGAGAGGGGCATGACCCTTATGAATGCTTTGCAGCTTTTTACCCCATACTAATCTGGTTGACCAATGTAGAAAACAGGATTAAGGGTTAGGCAGGTCTGTGATCTTCTCACCAACAGCTATTAGGTTCACTCTACTCTTGCTCTTGCCTCTGCATGCTGGAGTTGCAGATGTTTGTCAGGCTTCAGAAATCTTGCTCTCTGTGCATTATGTCCCATCAAGTAGGTTCTCATGATGCTAGTAGGGATGCCAATCTACATGACATTCAAGGAATGGTTTTATCAGTTCAAATTCCAGTATAATTTTATGACCAATCTGGGATCTGAACTGAGGTCTTCTGAGACTTAGTTCAGCTCTCTGTCCAGAGGCCTCTACACCATACTGGCTCTGATTTCAGAAGTCTGCTCCCTCACCCCAAAGGTGCTGGATCTCCAGAGTCTCAGGTAGTGAAGCTATCTGTTTTATTTCTGCTAAATTACTTTTTGGACTATAGCACACAAGAGCCCATAGCTATTGCTGGCCATGGGAACGTGGGAACTGGGATCCAAAATCAGAGATGTACCACTTTCTGGTCAATGAAAACAAAACTCTGGAAATATCTAGAATAAAACTTGAGATTTTGTGCTGACAAAGCATCTGCTCTGCCACCTAAGAACAACTGGGCCTTGCTTTAGCAGCATCAAGTGACCTAAGAGTATCCAAACATTTTTAGTTTTCCATTTAGCACTGTTGTGGATAATAAACCAATCTTACTGGTGTTCATGCGAACACTTATGTAACTTGCTGTGGCTAACTGTAGCTAATTGATGAGGTGCTGTGGTAAGTCTCGGGTTGAGTTCCTGGTCATCTGCCTGATTACGCAATCAAGATGAGTTCCAGCACTTCATCAATTAGCCACCATTAGCTCTGGCAACTTGCACAAGCCTTATGCAAACATCAGTAGGATTCCAACCATGAACATACCACATTCTTTTAAAAAAACTAGAAATGTTACCTAAAATGTGAAACTAATAGATAACATTCAACATCTGTGCATTTAGAATATACACTCTCAATATTTTTGGGCAGAAGCACAAATCGGGCTTCCAATTTTTGTGCTAACAGAAGTTTGAGAAATATTAGCCAAGGGAAAGAGTTTGATAAGTTTATAGGACCTGGGTCAGGTTCATATTAAAGCCCCAATCGTTAGAGAGATTGAAAATAGAGCCTTGTCTCCATCCAGAGTAACAGTCACATGGAGCTAATCTAACTAGGACTTCATGCTGGCAGTGGGCATGGTCAAAGTCTGGGCTGTAACTAGGGTGGAACAAGATGCGCTTCAATGAGAATATGAAAGGCAACAAAACCTAGGGACTAATCTAGTGAGGTTTAGGAAATTAATGGCAACTAGAGATGGGCACGAATAAAAAAAATGGTGTTTCGTTTGTCGTTTGTCGTTTAGGGGGTCCGTTTCGGTTCGTTTCCATTTTTTGCGAATTTTTGCAAAAAAAGTTTTTGTTTTCGTTCGTTTGTTACTGTTTCTTTACCATTTATTTCAATTTTTTGTGATTTTTTTAGCATTTAAAGCAGTTCAATGCATTGCCGTAACGAAAACGAAACGGACGACAAAATTTCTGCTGTTTCTGTTTGTTTCGTTTCATTTTAGAGACAAAATTTGTTTGTCATTTTGTTGCATAACGAACTGGGAGTTGAGTCATGGCTACTGGACTTCTTTTTTGAGAGATAGAAATGTTTCGCTGTTCATCCAAACAGCTTCATCGGTCTGAATACAGCTAGTGCAAGAGACCTTCTTATAGTCAGCTTGACCTCTTGTCCCCTGGTCTGATTGGCTCATAAGATGAACAAAGCCTGAATAGGCTCGTTAGGGAGACATTAGTGTCCATGGCCTTAAGGTAAACAATGGCCTAAGGTGCTGAAACCCATCAAGAATGGGTCGTTAGCTGTGACCTGGTGGTGAAGGCTCCTTGATTTGCCTGGGTACTTTGGAAAGTACAGCCTGATAAGTAGCAGATAGACTATTTTCCAGACCGACGAAGCTGTTTGGATGAACAGCAAAACGTTTCTATCTCTCAAAAAAGAAGTCCAGTAGCCATGACTCAACTCCCAGTTAAACGAACCTGGATGACTGAGAATCTTCACAGACGTGTTGCGTAACGAAATGAAAAAGCAAAAACAGAAACGAAAAATTGTTCGTTTCGTGCCCATCCCTAATGGCAACAACATCTCTTGGCCCTATCAACTTTCCTTTCTCTCTCTTTTTGGCAGAAAGTATAAACTTACACTTTCTTCATGTTCTCCTCCTCCTTTTTCATGGTAGTTGTGGGGATAAGTGCCTGTGCCTCATGGTGGAAAGGTTGGAGATGCTGCCACTTCCCCTCAGGTGCCCAAATGGCTAGTTACAGCTCCAATCAAAGTCCAAAGCGATGGAGCTGAAGCCATAAGCAGACAGGGTTTCCAGTATATAGAGCTCTGCATTGCTGTCTGTGCCAGTCTCTCCTCCTCTCTTTGCCACTTCTTTCTGAACTGTCTCTGAATTCCGTATTAAAATAGCACCGTGTGAATTTTATTATCAAGTTATATCTGAAGACCTGAGATTCCTCATATATTTATCTCCCCTTCTTTCCACGAGTTCAGGATAGCAGACACCCCACAAACAAACCATTTTACCTCACAACAAAGCTGTATATCCCCAAGGTTCCTCAGTAAATGTCATTTCTGACCAAGAATTTGAACATAGGTCTTCCAAGTAAAAATCCAGCACTGTAGTCACTGTTTCCCAATGACTCCTACTTGCAGGCACCCATTTTCCACACAGACAAGGGGTGACAAATGGCACAGACCCATCAGAATACCTTTGCTTGCTGCCGGGAGCACACATTGGGGTGATGTTTCATATCACACCAAGAACTCCGTATGAACCCAGTCCTGTTCCTCAGGTTAGGATAACGGTGGTGTTTGCGCCTCCCTAATTTTATTGGAATCAGCATAAAGAGGACACTCAAGTTGCTCCCTGCAAAGACATTCTACCTATTAAAACCAGGTTATCATAAATCAGCATGTGCTGCTCAGGCTCAGTTGCCAAACACGTTGAAAGTCAAAGAAATCCATTCAGAGCTGTGTCCTTGCAAAGCTGTGGCAACATATGCTTCCTAGGACTTTGTTTACTGCTGAATTCCATTTCCCCCAGATGTGTGTGAGCTTCGAGGATATGAAATTCTGAACAGGGGGGAAAGAAAAGAATAACTTGCTTGTCCAACCTGCTAAAGGAAGTTCAGTGAAGAGTGCTGAGACATTTGGCCTAATGAGAGAAGGGTCTGTTGCTCCCTGCTCATCGCTAACCCTAAGCAAATAACATTGGACACTAATGGAAAAATTTGACTGCAGATTTGGCCTCCCGTGTATCTTCTCTGGTGTCCAGGCACTCGAAAGCAAAAATTAAATCAGGTAAATATGTCCTGAGTAGTCATTTAGATTTGCAAAGCTGTCACAGCATCCAGTAGCCACAAATGCACACATTTGTCATTTGTCTGCACAAATGATTGGGGGGAAAAAGAATGTTTTCTTTATACTTAAGAGATAAAGGAGAGTACTTCCCTAGCCAGAATTCACGTAGGCCAGACACATGAGGGGCATTAAATTGGTTTTTGGAGCTTTGGGACCACATTTTTCAACAGCTTCTTAATCTCTCCTAATGACAATCTCACCCTTTGCAGGGATCTGCTTTTATGAGGGAAGAAGTAACGAACTGAGGCACATATGTCTACACTTTGGTAGAGTTAGAGAAGCACCAGTGGGATTGAGGGTCAAACTATAAATTAAAGGGGAGTATTTTCCCCTGTATTAGCCCGTTTTCCTTCCAATGTTGTGCTTTCCTTAGATATGAATGCCTAAACAAACAGATTTGTGAATTAAGCCCACGTTTATCGTCTGATGACTAATCACAAATCGAAGTACTTCAAATCATATCATGATAAACAGATATCTAACACCATTAGATAGTGTATATCTTCGAAGTGTCTAATCTTCACAGATTTCAATCTTCTAATTCATTGAATTAGAAAATCCCTTTGGGATTTGAAAATGAAAATTGTGCCAGTATTAAAGATGTAAAATTTCCGAAAACATAAAGAAAACCACAGGAAAAAAACTTTACTATTTTTTCTAAGGCTGTTTTTCCATGGCTCCAAAATCTCTTGAAATTGTACATCTTGAGCAAGAATGTATTGTTATATGAATTGACTCCAGGAAAGTGGATATAAGGGAGGTATAAGTTACTGCTCAAGCTATTGATGACTGTCACTGAAACACAGAAAACATATTGTTCATTAGGGTTCAGGTATATATTTTGTACTTGAATGAATTTTTAATCTGCTATACACCTATTTTTACTTTGAAAAGTAATCACAGAGCAATTACAATGATATACAGTAACAGAGATGGGCACAAAATGAGAATATAGCATTTTGTTTTGTTTTTCCTTGTTTTTCCCTTTTGTTTCATTATTAATGAAGTTTTAACAGAATTTTTGGAATGAAACAAAACAAAACTAAATGATTTATTACGCTATAAAATGGCTCCCTGGGTCCTAGAGGCATCAAATTTGTTGGGTAGCTTCCTTGGACTCTTCCCTGTAAGCCCTCCAAATCTGGAGAGGTGTGGGGTTCAGGGGGCTGAATTATGAAACTCCAAAGTGGGTCCCCCATGGAAAAAGAGGAAGAGGTAAAAATGTTGTTTTAAACTTAAGTCTTTCTCTGCTGTGGAATGCAAAGGAGGGGGGTTGATTCCATTCTGTTCTATTTTTTCTTGGCTTTGGAAGCACAGGCAGTCAGAGCCATAAATTTTCTCTTGTGTGAAACTTGGGTTTTATTACTTTATCACTGAACAACCCTTCCAAGTAAGTCCTAACCTCAACTACCCTCCTTCACATTCCACAGCACAGAGAGGCTTGAGTGTAAAACATTTCCCTCTTCCTCTTTTTCCATGGCGGACCCACTTTGGAGTTAAACAACTCAACCCCCTAAAACCCAAACCTCTCCAAATTTGGAGGACTTAAAGGGTCCAAGGAAGCTAGCCACCAAATTTGGTGCCTCTAGGATGAATCATTTCATTTCTAGAGCCATAAATGAGGGTTCATTTCATTTCATCACAAAACACGTTCTACCATTTCATTTTGTAATGAAATGATTCATTACATAACAAAAAGACAAAACAGTGTTTTGTTTTTCATTTTGTGCCCATCTCTGTAAAGTCATATTAAAAACATAATTAAAAGATTGCCAAATAAGAATGAAGACGTTATAGGAAAGTTTAACCACTGCACCACAAGCTCTTTGCTTATTAAAAACAAATACATATCTAGGCTATGATTATGTCCATCTGAGAATTCTTAAAGATCTCAGATGTAAACTTTCTTCGAAACATAATATGTAATACATATACTGTATACATTTTGTGTCTTTTGGAGTGCAATTCCCATAATATTCCTTTCTGGGAACCCACCTGCAGAACCCAGACTTTAAAGACACTTAAATTGCGCTCATCTGGAGAGAAGACCCAGTTGGCAAGCTTCATGCCTTCATGTTTGAAAAAACCCATGTGGTTTCTGAGAAAATTTATGCACATACCATAAAGGGTCTCAACTACATGCAGCTGTTGGCCCTCTTCCCAATCTCCCCTGCTTGCTCCTGGCCTTTTGGTATACCGAGATTGCATATGGATAACATACATGTACATATACATCTTCACAGTGAGCCAGTGTATTCTAGAGGCAGCTGGTAAGGTGTGCTTGAAAGCTGCTACACATACCAATTGGAACTTGCTCCTACTCACTGCCCTGAACTTGGCCTCCCACCTGGAGACTGAGAAAAAAGTATAACAAGATCTTATACTTATTGAATGGGCCATCCAGCAATGATGCAGTGTCCTAAGGAGCGGTGCTGTCCTCTCCTTTGGGGAGCTCAACTGTTTGGATTATCCAAATGTCTGTTTTGATCAACACAATTAAAAAGATCCCTCTCTACTAACAAGGACCTGTCCTGAGAGGAAACTATTCAGCAGTAATCTGGTAATTTTAGCGACGACCTTGTGTTGATTACAAGTTGCTATATTAGTAAATCCTTTCTGAAAGGCAGCTGTTGTTTTGGCATTAACTCCTTGACTCCTAATCAGCTGTTTGTTTACTAAATACCGAGGCAATTAAAAATTATATATTCCTGTGTCAAGTCTACGCTGTTAGGTGAGTGGTTCTGCAACAGTGGTATATTCATTGCACCCGGGAATGCGTACAAGGGAGTTGGTAGATGCAGCCAAGGCACTCCAGAAATAAGGAAGTGGAAAAGAAAATGGCAACCAATGTGTAATTATTTCCCTTCTTTTATAAACAGTAATTTTAGAGATGGGTCTATGTGGTACATGTCTTCAGTAGCATTTCCATGTGTCCCCTTCTTCACATGATTTCAACAAACCTTGTGTATTCACAATGAAATTTCGGGCAGCAACACTGCACGCCCACAACCAGAACACTATAGTTATTAAGTTTCATTGCACCCATGGTTCTGGTCAGTGCTTAATGAGGCTCCTGATGTATATTGTTCCAGATAAATGAACTGGGAATTCCAACATCAGCCTAAGAAATGAGTTGCCAATGCCAGTGTCACATTATTGACAATAAGCTGCCTGCCTGCCTGTTTGATATACCTCCCATCTAGCCCAAGGGGCACTCTTTATATTGATCTTGTATGCTAGGCCTGCCCACGAAGGGTTCAAAAGTAGCCTGCCGGCCATCAATTAAAAAAAGGGAGGGGATAAGTTCTCCACCCCTCCCTCCCCCATCCCAATGACCACCATTGCCCCAGCAAAGTTCTGGGTCTGCCAACCCACTGTCTCAGCCGAGCAGGGCAGTTCAAAGGCCATGGCGCATTGAAACCTGTTCCCTCTGGAACGGATTAATTGGTTTTCAATGCATTCCTATGGGAAACTGCTGCTCTACTAACAAAAGTTTTTACTTATGAGCATGTGTTCAGAACGGATAAAATCCGTAAGTAGAGGTTTTAGTGTAGTAGCCCTCAGGCACTTTGGGCCGGAAAAAGTAGACCTCCATCTGTTCAAAGTTGAACAGCCCTGTTGTATTCTATAGGGTAGGGGTGCACAACCAGCTACATATTGGAAAAGTTCATTTTTTTGAAGAACAACTTTAGCCATGCTGGCAAGGATCCTGGGAAATAAAGTCCAAAAATGTATTTTCCAATTATGCTCTGCAGCCTGTGGCCAAAGCGCTGCATGTGATTCTTCAAGGCCTAAACTGCAACTCCCTAGAGGTGGTTTGACCAACTCTCCTATCACTGCTTAATTTCCCCCCAAATACGAATTGTGCCATTGATAAAGACTCTACAGTCATTCCTCTAACACAGTGGTCCCTAACCTTAAATTCCCAGATGTTCTTGGACTACAGCTCCCAGAAATCCTGCTAGTGGTAGAGTTCTAATTCAAGAACAATTGGGGACCCTAGCTTGGTAACCAATACTCTACTTCCCCCCACTGATGGTGGGCAGTTCTTGGAAAATAAGTTTTTCAAATTCTAGTAGGTTGTGCTCATTGATACCTCAAATAGTGCTGTGTCACTTGGGAGAATACTGTTAAAAACCGTAAAGGGAGGAAAATAGTTATACAGTCCAAGAACAATGTACTGTATTGGATTATTAATAATGGGGCATTTTGTTTCTTAAAATGACAGTGGAACACTTCAGTTTCCTTCTATCAGGATTGTTGAGAGATATATGTGGGCTTATGAACATAGATTTCCTAATTCAACACTAGATGCAATAGTTTAATCAAAAAGGTTGTGCTACTGTTACACAGGTAGATCTGGAGAAAGTACCCAACACAACGTTTCCCATACTAGCCTCCGTGGAAATTGGAGCAAAAGTTCAATACTATACTGTATAGCTAAATTAACACCATGGGAAAGCATTATAACTTGCTTGTCAAGGCACTTTCAGCAATGGAGATATCCTTTGATATACAATTGTAATCCTTGGAGTCACCACCAAACTCCAGGAGGCATTGGAAGAAAGGAGGGCCTGGTGTGCTCTGGTCCATGGGGTCATGAAGAGTAAGACATGACTGAACAACTGAACAACAACAGAGTTTAATAATATTAAAGCACACTGGTGTGTGTGTGTGTGTGTGTGTGTGTGTGTGTATGGTCTCTCTCCACCCCACCAACCCCGCAAAGAATAAATTCTTCTCAGTGTCCTCCGTTAATTCTGGGCTCCCTTTTGGATGAAAATACCCAGATGCAAACAAGGAGAGAGGGGTCTTGCACCTTTAATGGTTGTGTCAAAGAAGGAATTACAACAGATGTGAATCACTTCTTGTGCAATTACTGTATTACAAAAGATGTAGGAGCATCCTCTACATCTGTGGTTGGTAGTACCTCTCTGAAAGGTACTGATTTATCTTTCTCTTTCAAAGGTACATTTCATCATCAGAAGTATGTCAAAGATGCAGAATGAGAGGGGGAAGTCTTTAATTATGAAAAATAGCCATGGCCGCCACCAGGGTAACATTACTAGCATCAGTGATTTTACACTAATTAAAAGACGGTCCTCCCATCGCAAAGCTTCCATGGTTTCCTGACCAAGGGAGGTTGAGGATCTTTGAGAAAGACAATGGACAAATTTCACTTCTATAGATTGTCAGTCCCTGCTAGTGACACCATCATCCTTACACAGCAAGCCACTCCAGTATTCCTGCCAAGAAAACTCCATGGACATGGAGTCACGAAGAGTCGTTCACGACTGTAACGACACAACACACATACCACAGTGTATAGCAGTTCTGTCCTGTTTTGTGTTCTCTAGATGTGTGCGTGTGTGTGTGTTTTGTGTCGTTACAGTCGTGACCGACTCTTTGTGACTCCATGTCCATGGAGTTTTCTTGGCAGGACTACTGGAGTGGCTTGCCAGTTCCTACTCCAGGTGCCTACAGCACCTGGTATTCCCTGGTGGTCTCCCATCCAAGTACTAACCAGGGCTGACCCTGCTTAGCTTCCAAAATCAGGCAACATCGGATATGCTTAGGGCATCTAGGCAGCTGTTCTCTAGATGTACTGGGCTACAATGTCCACCATCCCAAGTCAACATGGCTGGGGCGATAGAAATTGCAGTCTAACACATTTGTAGGCTGCTGCACTGGACTGGAAAATTATCAAATATCTCATCTGTGCATGGCAAACTTATGAATGTTTTTAAAAACCTGTATATAAAATTATTGTGGTGAATAGTCTTTGCATTTCCTGTATGGTAGAGAATACAAACTACTTAGAAAGATCAATAAGGAATCTTGTGATTCCTTGTCATGTTGTTTATATTCCTGCATGGTAGAAAAACCAGATTGGTATGAAACCACAGTTAGGACATGGTTTTAGTGTCAAATTTTAAAAACAGGTAGATTGACCCCAATGATGATCTGAAGCAAACAATACTTGATGCTATTTTATGGAAACTTGGGCAGGGGTTAAGGCCACTCAAAAACTGATGGGTTAGGGTGGGATTTTAAACATCAGTGTTTCCGAGGTTCTGAGCAAACATATGACCTTCTAGACCACCCTGGCTATGTTGTTTATGGTGCAAGAGTATGATTACATTAAACATATAGCTTAGAAAGTATACATCTCTTGTAGGAAATGCAACCCACTGAGGACTGATTTATATCTATTTACAGTGGTTGCATTTGTGCTTTCACGCTACAATCTGCTTGTCTGAGGTGGAAAACTAGCCTTGGACAACAATCCCACCTCTTTCATCTGCGGATGAGCAACAGAGGGACTTGGAATGGGAGTCTTGTTACTGTAAAGTAGGAGTGGGTAGATATAGGACCATAGCTCTCCAGAATTCGGTAGCAAAGTGGACTTTGATTAATAACTGAGCCACTGAATAATACATCAGTTATAGTTTCTAAAAGCAGGCTGGCATAAAAATCTTTCCTGTAATATACTCTAGAGAAGATTCTATCCTATACAATGGTGGCAACTGGCACTGGCAAAACAATATTTCTTTAAGAATGCCTGCATTTGGGATAACAATTGAGCCCCAAACTAGATATTATAGATTATCTCTCATTAGAAGAGGGAATACCTTAAGTTGAGTATGTGTGTCACCAAAGAAGCTTTTCACACTTCAGTCATAGGTGTCTTCAAGGGATAGAGGTGATGCTTACCTATCCCTCCAGAATTCTACATTAATTTATTATTTCAGTGTCAACATTATCCCCGTGAATTAGATTAAACTAAAGCTTGGCCCACTACCTCCCTAGGAAAAAATCCTGTTGTAGACAGTATCGCCTTAGGTAACGGAGAGTCATATTGCTTTGATTTGTAACTGGCCATTGAAAACTATGCTCAGGCTTCTCTTTGGTATTATTATTGATTAAGATCTCAGCTTGCATCCTGGTTTTGTTTTAATTTCTATAGAATCATTAAAATGGTTCATTTCCGTGAAAGTTAGATTGCTGATTTTTTTAAAAAACACACACACACACACACACACACACACAAAATCCAGTCAGTCAAGCTTGTAAAAGAAGAAGAACATTTCTAGAGACCTGTGGACAGCATGGTAGTTAGCCAATAGGTGCTTTGCAGGGCCCCGGTTCAAACATAAACAGGTCAAACTGGCTTTACTAGAGGCCAGACCTGAAGGAAAGATTGTCCATCTGCCAGGAAGCATGGTTGCTACTTTTGCCGTCATCTGACTGCACAAGTAATAATGTCTGTACATAGCCCTAGAGCAACATAGGGCCTTTTCACACGACCCCTAAGATCCGCTGGTCCCTTAAATTCAGACCAAAGATCTTAGGGGTTCGTTGCCCTTCCTTCCTCCCCACCAGAGAAAGAGGGGAAAAATGCAGCTCACCTGGAGGAGCCTCCCGGAGCTCCATTTCTCTTCAGTTTCTCTTCCGTTTCTCTTCTGCTTGCTTTTTCCCCTCCCACCTCTTCTCTTAAAGGGGCAGGAGGCAAAAAAAAAAAAAAAAACACAAGCAGAAGCCAGGAGACCAGATTAAATCCGGACCTGGGGATTTTCACCCACCTCAAGCAGGTACAAGAAAGTGCAGCTGGGTCGCGCTTAGGTGGGCGGGGTCGCACTTAATTGTCTGCAAAGTCTGGAGCTGGTGGGAAAACACTTGTAAGGTCCGGGGACCTTGCAGCCATTTCCTGCGGAGCTTAGGGGTCGTGTATAAAGGCCCATAGTGACTCGACAGATCTAACCCATAGATAGCCAATGGCAGGACACATTTGATACTGGAATGCTAATAGGAGATACTAGTTAACACAGCAGATATCTATCTCCTTTTCTACGACCATCAATGTAAACTGTTCTCAGAAAAGAACAGACAAACTATTGTCACAAAGAAGGGCCAACAGTAGTGCTTCCCAGTTGCTACGTAGAGTATGGCGCTAATGGCTGAAGCCAAAACAGGAGAGGAAAAATGTTTGTGTGTTCCTCCTTTAAAGGCTTGAGAAATGACCGGATCTAAATAGCATGACAAAACCTCAGTGACAATTAGACCATGCATGAAAAGTCCTTGCTGTTTGGGTAGGTCAAATGACTGCCATGCTTCCCAGCACCATGCAGGACATAACAGAGTTCTTTCTCTCTCTCTCTCTCTCTCTCTCTCTCTCTCTCTCTCTCTCTCTCTCTCTCTCTCTCTCTCTCTCTCTCTCTCTCTCTGTGTGTGTGTGTGTGTGTGTGTGTGTGTGTGTGTGTGTGTGTGAGAGAGAGAGAGAGAGAGAGAGAGAGAGAGAGAGAGAGACCTTTGCCTCATTCTGCACAGGCCTCTTTCTCCTGCTGTTTTGCAAATTGTATTTCGAGGGAAGAGTCAAAGATATATACAACAACAGCCTTTATGTTGCAGATAATTAGCCTTTGGCATTTATCAAATGTTGCAGTGTCTAGCAATGAATAGAGGAGGGTTGCTGTGTTTGGCCATTTCTTTTTCTGTGACATGGATTAAAAGTCTCCTCTCAGTCCTACTAGGATATTTGGGAGGCCATCTTCTGATGTTTTCCATTTGGGATGCCACATGGAAGATGGAGTACAACGGCAGCCAGGGGCCTCCCGTTGTTTGAGGTGAGAAAAATGCTGCTCAGTGCTCTGCACACATCCCAACACATCCCATGTGTGTCATGGGCCCTCATTCACACCACTGCCACCTCATGCACCTCAAAACCTTTGTCCTCATCTCCACCTCCTAACAAAGAGGACAAACCTGACGACTCATAGGGCCTTTATACACGACCCCTAAGCTCCGCAGGAAATGGCTGCAAGGTCCAGACCTTACAAGTGTTTTCCCACCAGCTCCGGACTTTGCAGACAATTAAGTGCGACCCCGCCCACCTAAGCGCGACCCAGCTGCACTTTCTTGTACCTGCTTGAGGTGGGTGAAAATCCCCAGGTCCGGATTTAATCTGGTCAATACAGGGCTCTCCTGGCTTCTGCTTGTGTTTTTTTTTTGCCTCCTGGCCCTTTAAGAGAAGAGGTGGGAGGGGAAAAAGCAAGCAGAAGAGAAACGGAAGAAAAACGGAGCTCCGGAGGCTCCTCCAGGTGAGCTGCATTTTTTCCCCTCTTTCTCTGGTGGGGAGGAAGGAAGGGCAACGAACCCCTAAGATCTTTGGTCCGAATTTAAGGGACCAGCGGATCTTAGGGGTCGTGTGAAAAGGCCCATAATTGCTTTGATTGTGGATTTCTTGCATTGTAGGAGCTTGGATTAGTTGTCTCTTGGGATAGGGACCCATCCAACTCTACCATCCTATGATTCTGTGAATTAATTAACAGAACATCGGGGAGAATGGAATTGTTTCGAGTCCCTTGGAAGAGGCCACAACTGCTGTGGAACCCTGAAAAGAAACTCTTCAGTCAACACACTGTTAGAAGAATGTCCATGTGTTGCTGGTCAACAAGATCATACACATTACAAGGGCCCCAAGTTATAGGAGCTGGCTCTACCACTGTTTGTGTTTAGGTGGTAGTTGTCCCTACCATGTTGATGACGGATTATTCCCTTTCCACCCTTGACGTTTCCAGCTTTATACAAATATCTATTTTTCCCAGAATCACCCTTCACTCTGTCATTTGAGGATTTGAAAGGGGGATATGCTTCTGAACTGCTCTTTCCACAGATAATGAATGAGCCATAATATGTGGTCCTCCGTCATCTGGAGGATCACATATTCTGCATTTCTGGCCTAATAGATTGTCTTTTAAGCAGAAGTGTTCATTTTTCATACAAGCTGGCCACTTCCAGTCCACCAGGAGCCAAGCTGTGTTGCCCTGGAAAGGATAAGTTTTGTTTAAATGCACTTGCCCTCCTCCAAAGTTATAGTCATCTTTTCCACTAACCGTGATTAACTGCAGAGCTGTATGTGATGGCATGTGCTTTAAATAAAACAGAGAGACAAGCTGATGTAATATTCTCTAAGAAAGATTCTTTTGAGTTTTGGTCGTCTGCTTTTTATTACACACGTGGCCCCACTGGTTCAGACTGCCTTCTTATATTTTCTGGTTGAAATCCTTTCATAAGCACCATAAGAAAGCCTGACGACCTTTTGGTATGCTTCAAGCAACAATCCTAGGCCCACTTCCTTAAGAGTAAGACCTACTGAACAGAATGGGATTTACTTGTGAGTAAGCATGTCTAGAAATATGCTGCACGTGGATATTGTGACTTGAAGTGGAATCGTAAGAGAAACAGAACTCTTATTTTTTGGGGGGGGTCAGGCCTTACTGTGAAGCATGTGGTGTAATTTCAGAGAGAATGTACGATTTTAATTGTCTCCAATCTTTTTCTTTTTTTGCGTATACGTAAATATCATGTAAGAAGGAAGAAAAGAAACTGCAGTTGACAGCATGAGGATTTTATTTTAAAATTTTCTTCAGGCTGGAAAGTTTTTTAAAGGCAGTACACTTTAAACTCCTAAAAAGTTTACTAAAGTTTGCATATTAAATTGAGTGTTTTATTATATCTTTGTGTTTGTACAATGCCTTCTCCTTACCCTGCTTGTTTTTTTTCTCCCTCCAAAAGGTTTAGATTAATTAAATGGGTTGCCACTGCCAGCATAATAACTGAATTGAAGTCTGGTGTGTATATTCCTTCCACAGCAAGTTCCATTGGAATATGTTAGAGATTTTGTTAGCTGTGTAACAGCTGTTACAAATTGTTAAGATGACAGATACTGGAATCTTTTCAAAGTAAATACAAAATGTGGGATAGTTCTGCTGGTACCTAAGAATCAGACAAATCCATAGTCTACCATGGATGGGCAGTATAGTAATCCCCCGTTTTATCACGGGAGTTAGGTGCCCGACCCATCCACGATAAAGGAAAATCTGCGAATTGCAGACACCTCAACAAACTGACCTTGGGCTGCTCCTGCTGGCATGCACTTTCAAAGAGAGGCTTTTAACCTCCTTTTGACACCTCAGCAAACTGATCTGGGGCTTCTGCTCCTGGTGTGCACTTCCAAAGAGTGGCTTTTAACACCCTCCTGACACCTCAGCAAACAGATCTAGGGCTGCTGCTGCTGGTGTGCATTGCCAGGAAGAGCCCAATGTCTGCTGAGGTGTCAGGAGGGGGTTAAAAGCCCCTCTCTGAAAGTGGGTGCCAGGAGGAGCAGCCCAGGGTCAGTTTGCTGAGGTGTGAGGAGGGGGTTAAAAGCATCTATTTCAGTGGTTCTCAACCTTCCTAATACAGTTCCTTATGTTGTGGTGACCCCCAACCATAAAATTATTTTTGTTGCTACTTCATAACTGTAGTTTAACTGACGTTTGAGAATGCCACACCCTTGTTTACTGCCGAGTAGCCCCCATTCCAACAAGGCTGCCTGGAACCCAGCAGAGGAAAGACCAGGAACTAATGAGGCAAAGGATAAAACAGCCGCGAAGATGTATTTGAGCCTGCTGGGGGAGCGGCGGGTCCTCCTTTACTCTTGAGTAATCCCTTCCTGAAGGCCAGTGCTTTCCTCCCCATGACGGTTCCTCCCTACTCACAGTGGGACAGGCTCCTGTAACGCGGGGATCCCATTTGCATGTCGGCACCGGTGTGTGTGTGTGTGTGAGAGAGAGAGAGAGAGAGAGTGAGATGTGATATCTGGACCAATTCACTGGACCCACATTCCTTCTCACTGGGCTTTCTCCTTCCTGCATGCTTGTGGGTTCTTCCTGAAGTGAAAGTGACCAGCCCAGGGGGTGGCACCTGTGAGGAAGGAGTGAAAGTGACCCAGGCAGGGAGGTGGCACAAACCTGTATGTAGGCAGCTGATAAGCCAGAATGAAGACCAGGGCCAAGCCAGAAAGGCAACGCCAAGCAAGGACTTGGGGAATCACGTGGCGGCAAGCGATTCCGAGGAGGAGGAGGAGGAGGAGGAGGAGGAGGAGGAAGAAAGGTGTTGGATCCCCAGAGAAGGAGGGGGAGGGGGACAGATGGAAAGGGCAGAAAGGCAGTAGAGGCAGGCAGCGGGGAGGAGTGATGCCCCAGCTTTCTGCCCTGGTTCCTCCCAGGTGGCTGTCTCTGGCCCCAGGTGCACCCTCTCTCCAAGGGATTTAACGGTGGCGGGCTTCTCTTGGCACACCTCAGGGGCCTAATCCTGCTGCTGCTGCAGTTGGGGCTGGGGCGCGATTCGTAAGACCATCAGAATTATGTGTTTTCTGATGGTCTTAGGCAACCCCTGTGAAAGGGCTGTGTGATCCTTAAATGGGTCACGACCCACAGGTTGAGAACCACTGCTGTATTTGGAAGCATGCTTCTCTCAAGAAAAAAAATATGTGATATACTTGGACCATAATATATGAACCACAATGTGGTGGGGGACTACTGTATCTTAATTAGGACCAACTGTAATCCATAGTAATGTGCAAACTACAGAGAGATGGGACTCCACCATTTTCTCATCACCTCAACAGAAATTTCTAGGTCTAGTGCGACACCTATCAATGATACATCAAGAAGTATTATCAGTCCTGGGTTTAACCACAGACTCCATGGCTTCAAGATCTAGGCAACTTTTCTGAAGGTCTCTCCCACCCTGCTGCATTTATTTTTTACCAAGAAACTTTATGAGAAGTTGTAAAGAACCTAAAAGCTTCCACATTATTTTGGAACAAAGAGATCTTTCCAACAAAGAGATCTTCCACTCTCAAGGGATGGATTTTGGATTTGGTCTGGTTAGTCTCATTCACCCATGCTGTTCAACGTTTGTATGAGGCCACTGGTGGAGGTCATCGGGAGATCTGGAGTTTGCTGCCATCAGTACGCCGATGACACGCAACTCTATCTCTCCTTTTCTTCTGCAGAGGAGGCAGTTCGCTCCCTCGACCTGTGCCTGGAGGTGGTCCTGGAATGAACCAGGACGAACCGACTCAAACTGAACCCGGAGAAGACCGAGGTTCTGTTCTTCGGGGTGTCCTTGTCTGGGTACAATGGCCCTTTCCCTAGACTGGGGGGGGTCCCTCCAGCCTACGGACAGGGCTAGGAATCTGGGCGTGGTCCTGGACTCAGCCCTCTCCCTACAAGCCCAGGTGATGGCGGTCTCCAGGGCCGCTTTTTTCCACCTCCGCAGGATCGCCCAGATCCGACCGTACCTCGATGAGTCCTCCCTGAGGACAGTCGTGCAGGCCCTCGTGATTTCGAGGATCGACTATTGCAATGCCCTCTACGTGGGGTTGCCCTTGACCCTTGTCTGGAGGCTCCAGAGGGTGCAGAATGCGGCAGCCAGACTGGTGGTGGGTGCTCGTAGATTCGAGCACATCACCCCAGTTTTGGCCCGCCTGCATTGGCTACCCGTTGTCCTCCGGATTAGGTTCAAGGTCCTGGTTTTGATTTTCAAAACCCTCCACGGCTTGGGACCAGAGTACCTTTCGGAGCGTATCTCTTAGAGATCAACTGGGACCAGGCCCACGAGAATGGTGCAGGTGCACTCACTGAGGGTGGCCACACTCAGGGAGGCACGGAAATCGCTTATGTGTAACCGCGCCTTCTCTGTGGTGGGCCCCACGTTGTGGAACCATCTCCCCAGTGAGCTGCGCCTTGCACAGTCCCTGCCTGCCTTTAAAAAGGCTTTGAAGACCCACCTTTTTAAGAAGGCATTTGGCGACCTTTTTACTTAATTTTTTCTTTTTGCCATCCGCCTCGTCTGTTCTGATGAATATTGACCTGCTCCACTTTATCGGATTTTTAATTTACCTTTTTTGATTTAATTTTTGGTTTTTCCACTATTGTGGTTTTGTATTTTGTTAGCCGCCCAGATTTCCTATCCGGAAGATGGGCGGGATATAAGTACAACAAATAAATAAATAAATAAATATTCATTAATCCCAATATAGAGAAACTGCTCCCATTTTGGGGTTAAAATAGTTTGATGAGGACATTTTTCAACATGGTCAAGAACAGATAATGCACCAAAGAAACATCTTAACAGATAAGTAGCAGCATCAGGGGAAAAAAAGGGAATTGAGGGGGGAAATGACACAGGGAGGAAAAGGTGCACATCTCCCCTCCTTTCTTCCAACTATCTTCAGTGTTTTATCACTTAAGTGATCCTTCCATTCATCTGTGAGAGGTTTCTTCTCCTGTGAAAAGGATCCAGTTAGCACTCCAAATTGCTGCAAATTCTCCTCCTTTTGGTTACTGACACTCCTTCCCTTTCCCTTTCCCTACCTTTTGTTGCAGTTGTCATTCCATGGGCCACAACAACTTCCCTTTTTTGGTTGTTTAGTAGAGATGGGCACGAATAAAAAAAATGGCATTTTGTTTGTCATTTGTCATTTAGGGGGTCCGTTTCGGTTCGTTTCCATTTTTCGTGAATTTTTGCAAAAAATTCGTTTTCATTTTTGTTCGTTTCGTTACCGTTTCATTACCATTTATTTCATTTTTTGTGATTTTTTTTAGCATTCAAAGCAGTTCAATGTATTGCCGTAACAAAAACGAAACGGACGACAAAATTTCTGGTGTTTCTGTTTGTTTCATTTCATTTTAGAGATAAAATTTGTTTGTCGTTTCGTTGCGTAACAAAATGAAAAAACGAAAACGAAAAATTGTTCGTTTCATGCCCATCTCTATTGTTTAGTTTAGTAAATAGTCTAGTGCTACAGCGATACATCAGCCTAGCATGGATGCTCATTGATAGCTGAAATAGTGCTGTGTCACTTGGGAGAATATTTTTTAAAAATAGTAGAGAGGGTTTCCCTGTCATCCTTTCTACTGTAACAACCAACTGTTTACATCACATGTTTGTCACCAAAGGGAATGCTACCCACAGCTGTATTTGGGAGTGAATTCAGCAACTACACAGACTGCAGAAGGGGATAATCAGGAGTGCTCCCAGTTGTGGCAGATAAACTGCACTACTAATGCTGGCTCAGAAAGGAGCAGAAGAGGCTAGGAAAGGGGTGGGGTCAGTTGATCTTACTATTTTCCTGCAACCACAACATGTGGTTGCTGGAAAATAGGGCAAACCAAATTATACCAAAAGCAAACCAAACAGTGAGCTATATGCTCATCTGATTGCACACAGAGATTATGCTTTTTTAAAAAGGGGAAGTAAATTGGGTCATGAGGTTTATTTTACTAACATTCACCAGTAGATCCACCTCTGAATATTGCTGCTCGCTAAACTCTGGTGCTCGGGAGCAAAGCTCCAGCTTCTTCTGATTCCAGTTAGGAACAAGGCACCACCTTTCATAAATGAGTTAATCGTTAACAATACTCCTTAAACCATGGGTTTACTGTAATATATTTCTTGGACAGCCAGATTATGAAGTTTCAGAAAGGGTAGCCGTGTTAGTCTTTCCAAGAATTGCAGGCAAAAATCAAAGAAAAAGAAAACAAAACAAAAGACACAAAACATGTGGCATCTTAAAAGACTGACTTTCATATTTTAATGTAACATTTTGTGGACACATCTACTTCTTCAGAAGCTTTTGTGGACACATCCACTTCTATAGAAGCTGCTATATGTCTGAAGAAGTGGACATGTCCACGAAATGTTACAGTAAAATAGGCAAGTTAGTCTTTAAGGTGCCACATGTTTTGTGTCTTTTGTTTTGTTTTGTTTTTCTTTGATTTTTGCCAGCATATGAAGTGTGTGTGTGTGTGTGTGTGTGTGTGGACTGGGGAAAATCCCAGTGAAAATCTTCTACAAAGTGTGGACCAGCAATGACTGCAGATGGCACAAGCAAGCAATATGGCTTGTGGCCTTAGCTGGCAGGGTCAACCTAAGTCCTCGGTGCATGGCTAAACTAAGAGAAACCTCTGGGCTGTAGAGCCATATGGGTCACTGACTGGAAAAGTTGAGATCTGAAGAGAATGTATGGTGTATGCCCTTGCTACATGCTGGCAAAGGTTAGGTGGCTAAAGTGTAAGAAGGCTTCTAGCACCTTCCCATACGTGATAAACTATATGCTCCACCATCTCCAGGTATGTCTCTGCTATATGTCAATGGTGAGTGGTATAATCCAGGGAGTGAACATGGACTTGAAAACACACTATTTTGAACTGTTTTGACGTGTACCAACAGGTTGCTTCTTCCTTATGACTTATGATACCCCTAATATGGTGTTTGAGGCATGTGAAATGTTCAAGGCATGGTCCTACATTTGTGCCCTCAGGTGAGCTTCCATGAACAAGAATGCCAGAGCAAGCATTTGAACCAGAACTCTTGAGTCCTCTGTTACAAACTATATATTTGCTGTCATTATTTCTGGACTGTTATTGTCCCATACAATGAAGGCAGTTCTGATACAAATTGTTTGTTTGGGCTACAACTCCCAGAATTCTCTAGGCAGCCTTTTAGAGAGAAATCTTTTCTGAGGTGGTGGTGGTCTGCAGCTCCCAGAATTCCTCACCCAACTAGGTATCCTGGAAGTTCTAGTCCAAAAGGGAAAAACAAGAACCTTCAAAATTCAGTCTTTGGCTTTACTAGTTTGGAGAACACCCACCTTAAAAGTACGCTTTGGAGGATAACCCAGGCCAAAACACAATAACAGATGCGTGCAAAGCAGCAAGACCTCTCAAGATATTTACTGAAAAATAGGAGTTTGTTAGCATTTGCTTTGGATGACACCAGTAGGAGATCATTAGGCTTCTAATGGTTTGGAAACTTTAGAGTCACCATGAGGGACTGTTCCTAATGTTCTCTATCCTACGAAAATGAAGTTATTCATTTCAAGAATGAAACCCTAATTCTAATAATAATTTAATAATAATTTAATAATAATTAAAACTAGGGTACTTCACGGGCCAGATGCAGGGGAGTGGTATCAGGAGACAGGTATCTAGTCTCATGCGCTCCCAAACACATCTGGTGGGGCCACTGTGAGATACAGGAAGCTGGACTAGATGGGCCTTTGGCCTGATCCAGCATGGCTCTTCTTATGTTCTTATGTTCTTAAGTACAGGGTGAGATGGATACATTTATATATTTAGTACAGCGATTCATTTATTTTATCAGCTACTGCAGATGAGAAGTTTTCCAGCAATGTAGAAGAGATTCAAGAGATGCAAAAAAAGTTAACAATGAAAACAAATACATAAATGTGGCAGGGCTGGCATTTACAACTCAGGAAAGTTGTCTGAAAAGATGTACTGTGGAGACTTGGGCCACTATTGCACTTCCTTGAGCAGCTACTTTTTATTTTGCATCACCTTATCTCCTCCCACAGTCACATGGTTGCTACAGCGGTTCAGCAGTCCGCACTTCAGCGATTGCTTGGCAATCGGCTTCCCCATTCGCACTTGGTTGAACTGCTTTAAACTACGACAGGGAAATGGCAGAAACAGGGGGGAAACTGAAAAAAGATGGCGTAGTATGTCCGCAAATACAACCAAATCGCTTTAAAAGGGGGTGGTGCAGGAACTGATATAAAAAAAAACACCACCACCCAGTGGTCATTGCAAGAAAAATCGACCCAGTGGTCAAAAATGGGTGTGGCCAAGGGGGCTCTTCAGAAAAAGTGATTTAAAAAGCGGACAGTGATTTTTAAGGCAATTTGTCTTTAAGGAAAAGGTGGTCTTGGATAAAAAAAACACTGGTGGGGATTGTTGGTGGACTCCTCATGTCACCTGGAATAAGGCAGGGAGTGGAGTTCCAGCTTCACAACTCATAAGCCTTCTTGTTACACAAGCGCTTGCTTTTTTCGTTGCATAGCCACATCCACGCACGTTATTTGACAGCTGCTGCTAGCCATAGGGTTTTCAGAATTTGTGGACTATTACTCCCAGAAGTTTTCCGGAAGTATCCAAGCCAGACTCTTGAGTGCTTTAGTCATATAATCACAGTCCTGGCAGGTTCATGTTCTTATAGCTTATGAACTCTGAGTAGCAAGGGCTTATGGGCATGGTAGTCTCCCTGTCTGCACAGCAAGCCTCTCAAAAACGCAGATACAAAGACCACGGTCATACCTGCGTTTTCTGCGTAGTTTCCTGTCGGTGAACTACACAGTAAAATATCGCATGCTAACCAAGAAGAGAAGCAAATTCTGCTCCCGGCCGACCACACCCCTCGAACAGCAGTTTCTGCAAAGTTTCCTAAACCACCACCAGGGGCTGGATTTAGAAACTTCGCTCGAAAATGCTTACTTGTTTGCTTCTGTTGCAAACTTGCAATGACAGGACACTGAAAATATGCAGTAAATTCAGTCTCTCCCCTTTCTACCCAACTTAAAAGACAGAGGCTTGGAAACTGGAGCCGGAAAGTAGGACAAAATGCGTAGTACACAGGTTAGGACAGAACCAGAATAGGAAGGTACGACGCAGAGGAGAGGACACCAACTACTCATTAAAAACCACGTGACCGCGCCTGAAAAAAATACGCAGGAAATTTAAATATGAAGGAAACTCAGGTATGACCACGGTCAAAGAAACCAAACCAAACCCTACCGGACCCTGGACAAAAATGGGTGCAAGATTCTGAACTCATTGCTATAAGAACACAAAAACTTTGATTGTTTAAAACTGTCAGAAACTGGGTGGAGGAGGGTGGTGCCTAGAGAATTCTGAGGGCCATAATCCACAAAGTCCCAAAATCCCATGTCTAGCTGTTCGACATCAAGTACCTCAATGTGACATCAAAAAGGCCTTGTCTCTGTGAAATCAAAAGGGCTTGCCCTGTGTTCTTTTTTTGTTTTGTTCCTGAAATCACGGGGAATGGGAAGCTGTTGACCTGGCAACACAGTCTCCTAGCACAGATGGTTTTCAGCAGGCGTCCAGGTCAATGGAACTCAGTTTAACACAAAGCAACCCATATGGAACCTGGAGCTCAAATTTCCTGTAAATTCATTCCTCAGAAGCTCTGTAAACCATACGCTCTGTAGGTTCTTTACATTCTTCACTAGCTTCATAAATTCTCTTTGAAGAGGAAGAAGCTGCTTCCCCCAACCCTTTGGAAATAACTTTGTTATTTTCCCGATGTGTCCCTGACACTGATGTTCTTTAAAGCGAGGTAACACGTGTCTGTGACACATTTGCTTTTCAAGAAAATACTGCCTCAAATGGTGTTAGCTGGGCAATAAAATGGCATCCGTGAAGGCTCGGCCCTAGAATAGGGAGAAACAGTACAGAGGCAATTTTTAACTACATTGTCCTAACATCCTAAGCTGAAAAACTGGGCTTGACTCTTCAGCTGATGCCTAAATATTATCAATATTTGTTGAATATTCTTTAAATGATATCATGACTTTGTTGTGCTCTTCTATTCAGGGTTTTTATAGTTGGAAAACGGTATGTGTAAGTGTACGAGGGTGGTTCTGAGTTTAAAAGTGCTCCTTTTCCTTCTAGAAATACAAATGTGTGGGTTCTTGGTAAAATCAAGCCTGAACTGTCCCTAGAAGCATAAATGACTCAACTGAGGCTTATAGTATAGAATCAGAGAATCATAGAATTGGAAGAGACCCCAAGGGCCATCCAGTCCAACCCCCTGCCATGCAGAAACCCCCATCAAAGTACAGATGGCTATCCAGCCTCTGCTTAAAAACCTCCAAAGGAGGAGACTCCACCACCCTTCGTGGCAGCATATTCCACTGCCGGACAGCTCTAACTATCATGAAGTTCATCCTAAAGTTCTTCCTTCTTCCTAATCTTTTCCTGTAGTTTGAAACCATTGCCTCGAGTCCTAGTCTCTGAAGCCATGGAAAACAAACCTGTTCCCTAGACATCCTTTCAAATGTTTAAACATGTTCCCCCTCAGTCTTCTTTTTGAAAGGCTAAACATTCCCAGTTCCATAAGCCATTCCTCATCAGACAATTCTTCCAGACCTTCCGCCATCCTGGTCGCCCTCCTCTGTACCCACTCGAGGTTGTCAACATCCTTTTTAAATTGAGGCGCACAGTACTTTGGGTACATAATGAACAGAAAGAAGTCATTAGGAAAGAGAGCAGTGGTGAGAACAGTTGAAGGTAAAGGGAGTTGGTGTGTGGGGGGGAAGACCATAGAACCCCCCAGAGGTTGGGAGTTCAATTACCCATTGTGTCTCTCTGACAGGGACTGATCTCAATAATAGCATCCCTCCCATCTTTGTAGTTCTAAAATGATAACGATGAAGCCAGACGCAACTTGCTGGCACATAGCAACAGCATCTCCCAGCATTTCTCAGCCAACAGTGCTACAGATTTCTATTACCTGTGGCACTTATGGTGCAAACTACCTAAACTGTTGTCATGCCATTTGACATAAAACACCCATAAAGGTAGGTCTGTTTCCAACATGGGGCAAAGCAAAGGTCTAGGCTAGATAGACCTCGTGGACAGGTAACTGAATGTGCCAGTAGCAAATGTCCTGGGATCATAATTCCCTTTCCCTCAATCTCTTCAAACCCTGCAGGACCCAGGCATAGCAGAAGTAAAATCTGGAACCCCTGCCAATTTCCACAATATGCTTATTCCTGGAGGACAGAGAGAGTGCAACCCACACATGTCTGCCAACCGGAACAAAGTGGGGAAGTCTAATTTTAGAGCTGCCAACCTTGACAGTGTTCCCAAACTATTATGCTTGAGTACAGCGGGCATTTTTGTACAATAGGGCAAGCTTGCAAAACAAAACAATGGAAAGTCTCAGGAAACTTCAACGAGTCCAGAACTCAGCGGGCAGACTGCTGACTAGGGCAGGTTACAGAGATCACATTACACCCCTACTAAAGCAGCTCCACTGGCTGCCAATCAATTCTTGGGCACAATTCAAGGTGCTGAACTTAACCTACAAAGCACAAAATGGTCAGGGTCCACTAAGCTACCTCAAAGATTGAATCTCACAGTATGAACCGCCTCGGATGCTTAGGTCATCAGGAGAGGCCTTTCTCTCCATCCCACCACCTTCACAGGAACGTCTCATAAGAACACCTGAAAGGGCCTTCTCTGTTGCTGCTCCCAGACTTTGGAACTCCCTCCTGCTGGAGGCCACGACTGCCCCATCGCTGCTGTCTTTCTGGAAGCAGGCAAAGACCTTCCTCTTCATGCAAGCTTTCCCTGAATGAGGGTCTATTTACTATGTGACTTTTATATGGATTACCATACATGATTGCATGACTGATTTCATAAGAACAACAGTGATTTCCTTGTTAGTTTCCACCCCTCATAATGGATGTTTCTTTTCTTTTTGTGTGCTCTTTGTAGCTTTAATATTACATTTTAATGTTCTATGATGCCTCTCCTAATTCCATGCTCTTAATTTGAAGTCTTCCTTCCTTCCTTCCTTCCTTCCTTCCTTCCTTTCAATTTATATACAGTAGAGTCTACCCTACAGTAGACAATTCCCTGCTCTTAATTAGAGTCTTTCTTTCTTTCTTTCTTTCTTTCTTTCTTTCTTTCTTTCTTTCTTTTTTCTTTCTTTTTCTTTCTTTCTTTCTTTCTTTCTTTCTTTCTTTCTTTCTTTCTTTCTTTCTTTCTTTCATTTTATATACAGTAGACCCTTGTATAACAAGCAGTTTGTTTAACAGAAAATCTGCTTAAAGGAATAAATTTCCATAGATGGAAAGGCGACTCTGGGCAGTTCACAACAAAATACCGTAATATAAAATAATAACCATACAAATGTAACCACAATATAAAATTAAGGCTGCTTTTACATGACCCCTAAAATCCGCTGGCAACATGGCGCGTTTATACACGACCCCTAAGCTGCGCTGCAAATGGCTCCCAGCTCCGGAGCTTAGAAATGTTTTCCCACCAGCTCTGGAGTTTGGAGACAATTAAGTGCGACCCCGCCCACTTTAGCGCGACCCAGCGCACTTTTCTTGTACCTTGTCTTTGGAGGTGAAAAAAATTTTGATGCGGATAAGAGTGCCGGGCTCTCCTGGCTTGTCTGTTGTTGTTTTTTGCCTCACGCCCCTTTAAGAGCTCCTTGAGACGGAACCAGGGAGTAACGGGGCTTGTGGCAAGTTTGACCGCACCAGCCTTTTTTTCCCTCCCCCCCTCATGCCGACAGGAGCAGGAAGTGCTGAGGGGTGGGGACGCAGGAACAGAAACGAACCCCCAAGATCTCTGGTCCGAATTTAAGGGACCAGCGGATCTTAGGGGTCGTGTGAAAAGGCCCTTAAATGCAGATCCCCCCACCGTGATTTTTGTTCTGCTTCCTGTGTTCTCACCTCCTGCACTCTGATTCTATTGCTTCTGTCTGCGGTGAGGGGAGAGAGAAAAAATGCAGGCTCACTTCCAGCCCATTAGGATTCCTGACTGTTAAAGGGGGGGGGACAACAAAAACAAACAAAAAGCAGAAGAGGGCCAGGCATGCAATGCTTTAAAACAGCAACAAGCAACAGCAAGAAGAATTTTACCTCCTCCAGACCAGGTACTTGTAAAATGCGCTGGGGCGTGCTTAAGTGGGCTTGGTCATACTTTGTTTTTTTTAAAGTCCGCTGCTGGTGGGAAAACAATTTTATGTTCCGCATCTGCGAGCATTTTTGCAGCAGATTTTAGGGGTCATGTAAAAGCAGCCTAAGTGAACATTTCAGTCAATTAAACTAAAAAAGAGAACAACATGAAAACAATTGATGCAAAATCAAACATAAAAATTTAAACATCAAGAAAGCAAGATTGTGGAGTTGGTAATTTAAAAGCTGAGAGAACCTCTGTGCTGTTTTGGTGCAGTATCTGGAAATGCCTGTTCAAATAATCATGTTTAAAGCAGTTATGTAAAAATGTACATATAGAATCAGTCTTTATATTGTAGTCTGAAACATGCTGACAGATATCCTGGTAGAATGTCTAAATATCTCTTTGAGAGTCCTACTATGGGAACTCCTACTAGCATATTTATTCCACCATTGCAAAACTATAAGTGGTATATATTTTCATGCCTTATGTCTGAAGAAGTGGATTTCAAGCCATGGAAGTTCACAGTGAAATACAATATTTTACCTTTCTCTCTCCTCCTTTCATTTTTGCCAACATATCAACCACGCCATCACCAACCAATTTTATAAGTTCTATATGCATATACAGACAAGGGCTAGCACAGTCAGTTTTACCATGTTTGCACTTAAGTTTGCTTTTTTCCATTTCAAGAATCCTGTGTAACTCTTAGTTTTTAAATCCAAACAGCAATTCATATTTAAATACTCTTTCGAAAGGATAATCTCTCTGAAATAGCTATCTTAAATCTAGCGTGATAGCTTTATTTTCCGTTGAGAAGAAACTGCTGCAGGCCATACACTGTACACACAGAGCCACACAGAACCCTGCAGATAAGCCAGTTATGTTACCATACCAACATCCAAAGGGAACCCACATTTCATAGTTAAATGAGCAAGATATTTGACTCTTCATATACTGAAGACAGCGACCTCATGGAGGATGCTGTTTGTTTCACCATGTTGGGACAGCTGCCAACCAAGATCTTCCTGAATTTCAAAAAGGAGTCAACTCCTTCCTTTATGGTTATTGCTGTTTTCTTCTGAAGCTAGCATCAGACAGGCCACTGACACAATGGCATATGTAGTGTGGGCAATAAGAAAAAAGCAGCAGTTTACTGGCCCATGTGAAACATCACACTTCACTAACTTGTTAACTCACCAATAAGCCCTTTGCACCTTCGTGTGGCTCTCATGTCAAACAGACGGGAGCAGCAATTTATGAAGAAGTACTCCCCTGAAGTTGTACCCAAATCCCAAGGGGTGGCCAAATATCTTCCCACAATGTTTGATCTTAGGATACAAAGATCATCTCTCAAAAGGCCTCTTGCTAGAAGAATGGACCATCATCTGGAGCTTTTTCTTTTAAACCCTGGAGTGCTGATTCTCTGTCATGAAAGACCAAGAAAAAGGAAGCATGGGAGACTTGGGCCAGTCTATAAGAGTGGTCTGATTCCTGAGCTTTGGAATAAAGAGTTAGAAGTTATCTGTAACTAGTTACTTTTCGGGGAACAAAGGTATAAGAAAGTTACATTTCAAATACAACTTAAATATAACACATTACCTCATATTACCAAAAATTACTGGTGCGAAAAACAATGCTTTGTAATTATTTTCAAAAGGCATTTTAAAAATTATTTTGTGAGGAATGTGTCAGGGTTTGGGCTATTCTCTCATTAATTCCAAGTTTGTTTGGTTTTAATTGCTCCTATTGCAAAATACTGTCATACACAAGTTATTTTACCAATCTTCTCACAATTTGTTGCGGTCCCAGCATGAGACTGAGTGTGTGAAATCGATTGTATGATGGGAGGTGTTTGAGAGAAAGCAGCAGAACTTTGTTCATTTGTAAGATAATTTTTTATTTAAGGAACAGAAACTAAATATGATTCTGGCCAACTATCTAGCACAGATGAACAGAAAAAGTAAAGTTGACTAGTTCCTTTTACATATTTTATCCTGGCCATATAAATCTGTCGCTTGCAGTTGTCTGTCCCACAGTAAAGATATTTATTTATTTATTTATTTATTTATTTATTTGTTTGTTTATCCCTTTCTAGACCACACCAACTTTCCCTTGAGAACTCTGGGCAGTTTACATGAAAGCAATTCAGCAAGTTACAAAGTCCAATATAAAGCAAAGTGTTCTGCTTATATACCGCCCCATACTACTACAAGTAGTCTCTGGGCGGTTTACAATTTTAATTACAGAGTGCAGGCTACACATAAGAAATAAAACAAACAAGACAGATTTGGCTCAAACAAAACAGATACTCTGCAATAATGTGGAATAATTACCAGTTTATATAGATTCCTAACATTACAATTATTTGTGCTTTATTTGGATCCTTTCTGGAACAAATTTCAATTATGTTACATGGAACTTCCTGGGAGGTAAATGTATATAACGTTGCACCTTAATACATTTCTCTTCTCATTGGCCTTCCTGCCCCCGTCTCTCACCCTCAGTAAATCTGACTTAGGATTTAAATTTTGTTAGATACTTGATATCTTGTGGAATCTTTTGTTCACTGACCCTTTTGTTTCCTCAAATACTAGAATATATACCACATACGCTTTTTCCTATTTTTTTCAGTACAGTAGGACCACCCCATATCCACTGATTCATTATCCACTGATTCAGTTATCCACAGTTGGCAGAGGAAAAAAATAAATAATTCAGCAGCCACAAAGCTATTGTCACAAACAGCAGCTGTAAAGCAAGCTATTGTCACAAATAGCATGTTTAAAGCAAGCTACTGTCACAAACAGCCGCCATAAGCAAGCTACTGTCAGGAAACAGCAGTTTAGGGGTGGGTGAGCAGGCATTCTCTCTTATCCACAGTTTTCATTATCCACGGGAAGGCATGGAACCAATCCCCAGTGGATACTGGGCTCCTACTGTACCTCCTTGGACTTGTCCTTTTCAAGCGACGTTTTAAAATGGCCATCTGATAGAAGTGTATTAGAAAAGATGCCAAGGTGGCCATATGGGTATTTTGATGAAGTCTCAAAAAACAATATGTTAGGAGACAGTAACAAAGTTAGTTTGAGAATGTACTCTCATTGAACTATATATTCATTGGGTAAGCATGACAATGGATAAACCACCCAAAAATATGGCAGATTTTAGATTTGCTAGTGGAATAGTTGAAGTAGATATTTCAGGATAAGCAGCTCACAAGATATACACACAGATCTGTGAACAAGGAAAGGAGCTGGTATATCCATCATCAGTGAAATCAGTCTGAATACATATTTTTCTGCAGTACTTATTTGTTTGTACACTTATATCCCATGTTTCATAGAAACTATTGTGGACTGATATACATTGTGAACAGCTAAACAAAACTTAAATATACTTTTATACAGAACTTAAGCAATTAAAATATATAAAAATGGAATAAAACCAACCAGCCAACCAAACAAACAAATGCTCAAAACGGCAGAAAATCTTTACAGCCTCAGTTGAGCATAAACATTTTACAAAAGTGACTTAAGGTGTTTAGAATGTAAACCACTTTGATCTTTTTAATTCAGGAACTCTTCCACTTATTAGCAGCCTCCAGGAATTTTAGATAAGGTATTTGCTCTCATTATCGAGAGCCAGGATGAGAATTAATGAGGATGATGGAATCCATGATCCAAAGTTGTGATCCAGCAGCATATTTCTTATACACGTTTGCTTGTTTACCTAGATATATGTATATGTGTCTTTCTGTTAGAGATAATGGGGAAGATCTGTGTGTTGGCTCAGGTAATGCTGAAGGCAGCAAGGATCAGTCACAAGTGCATGCTTTTGTTTATGTTTCTCCACTCACAGGTTTTTAGTATATTAAACATTACTTGACCACTGGACAGGTCATGGGTGGGTGGGTGAATATGGGCGCTTTTACACGACCCCTAAAATCCGAGGCAAAGGGCTCCCAGATCCGGAGCTTAAAATGTTTTCCCACCAGCTCCGGACTTTTAAAAAAATTAAGTACGACCACACCCACCTAAGCGCGTCCCAGTGCATTTTTCAAGTACCTAGGCTCCAGGAGGTAAAAAATCTTCCGATGCACATTGTAAAGCTGTGAATGCTGGGCTCCCTCACCTTCTGTTTGTTTTTTTGTCCCCGCCGCCCCTTTAAGAGACAGGAATCACGACGACGACGGGGTGCTCGGGGCTGCTTCGACCGGCAGATGGAGGTGAGCCTGCATTTTTTTCTCCCTTTTTTTCTTCCCTCTCCTCATGCAGACAGGAACAATGGAGTGCAGAGGGGTGGGAACACAGGAATAAGGACAAACCCCCACGATCTCTGGTCCGAATTTAAGTTGACACCGTATTTTAGAGGTCATGTAAAAGCGCCCTATGTGATTAGTGGTTAGTGGTTATATTGTGTGTGCAGTTTTGTTCAGCCAGCTCTTTAGCCCTCTGTGAAACCAACAGTGAGCAGAAGATGAAAGAGTGAAACTTTTCCTTTGCGCTAATACACAATATCAAAAGAAAAACTGTATTTGTTTTTCCTTGGTTCAAGATGACTTGAAAGAAAAGAGACAACAATGGGAGCATTCTGCAGATAGGACAGGAAACAGGAAGAGGATCCATCATGAGAAGTGGAAGAGGACATGAAAGAGGAAGAGAGACATGATAATGTTGTAGCCATGAATACCCAGCTTGCTGGGGGAGAGGGGGGCAATGTGTAGCCTGCATACTGTAATTAAACTGTAAACCGCCCAGAGACTACTTGAAGTGGTATGGGACTTCACGTTGTTTTTTTTTATAGCAAAAGAAGATCACTCTCTCCCTCTCTCTCCCTCTCTCTTTCTCTTTCTTCTCCTGGTTGGTGCATCTGAGTTATCATTTTCACCCCTTCACCACCAGTTCTGCTGCCCATTATTCATATATGAATAAAAGAAGGAAGTGGCGCTACAGGCAAGGTTGAAAGGACCAGAACCGAAAGATGAGGTAATTCAGCAATAAGGCTAGAAATCCCAGTACGAAGCTGATGTTACAGAAAACCCAGACAAGGTTAATTAGAGTATAGCTGAATAACTGAAATGTAGCTTTTTTTTCATGCTTTCCCTCATCCTGAGGTAATGAGTATTCTTTGCAGCCTGGTAACCTGAGAGACCTTGACTGGCAGGCCCTCAGATAGTGGGGGGCATGCTAATCACTCCCACCCACAGCCCCACAAAATGCTGCTTCAGAGCTGAAATACATTTGCTGCCCCAAATTCTCCTCTGTAGATTTTTGAAGTTGAATACTCACCATCTGTTCAAATATTTGCTCAACGTTCACTGAATATTTGATATTTGTACTTGTCATTTTGTTTAAATATTTAAGTAAGTAAGTTCAGTCACTTGAAACCAGGCAGTATTTAGATAGGTGTCATGCAGCAGCATTTATATTTATCAATTAATATTCATCATTATATTATATAATTATATCTGTTTCTCGTTAAGCATACATTAACGTTTGCCTGTATTTGACAGCTGAAAAGCAATTCAGTAGTTTTTAATAGTTGAGTGCAGTCATAACATGTATTGGTATGAAATGTTCAACCTGTATTTGACAGCTGATATACAGTAGTATTTAAAAAATGATTGCATCCAATAATGTGCAAGAACCTACCAGAACTTGACAATGGATAAGTTATGAACTTTCATATTGGGGACTTGAGAAATGAAAATAATCAAGAGATGCTAGCAAGTCTAAAGAATTTTTTTAAAAAAATAGCACAATGACAATGTCCAGTAGTAGTAGCACCCTCTTAAATATTGTAAGAACATGGTGCCTAGATGATCTACTTTCAGTGTCTGAGAGCAGTCCTGTATTTAAAGTGCCATTCAGTCTGTTTAAAGATAACTGATACCTTTAAAATGGGATTGGACAGATTTCTAGAGGAAAAGTCCATAGTAGGTTACAAGCCATGATGAGGGTACATGTTAGCTCTAGTTTAGCTTAAAAAGAAGGTACCTCAGAATGCCAGATGCAGGGGAGTGGAATCAGGAGAAAGGGATCTCATTGTCTCATGCGCTCCCAGAGGCATCTGATGGGGGCCACTGTGAGATACTGGAAGCTGAGCCCTTGGCCTGATCCGGCAGGGCTCTTCTTATGTTCTTCTATGCTTTGAGGGATTGAACAATCGATTCAACTGAGAAGGTAGGCAGATCATTAGGTTCCCCCACTGTGGTGGAATGCCCTGCTTTTCTGCTTGCCTTAAAGGCACCATTGCTAAACTCACCTAGATCCATGAAAATGATTGTATGCCAATGGTATGCAAATTAATGGAAATGTATAGCCCCTTTGAGTATTCACCAAACTTCCTTGGTCCTCTTCTTTTAGTGATGGATTTCCTTTTTGGCAGAAATGCATAAGTCGTCAGTACAATAATGAGAATACAGATGGTCTGGTTATTGCTTGCAATGTTTAAGGGTGTGATTAGATAGTCATTTGTCCAATGATTGAGTCTACTTTGGGGGTGCTCTGCTTTACATGGGCAATCATGACAAGTTTATTATCTTTGCATAAGAACATAAGAAGAGCCATGCTGGATCAGGCCAAAGGCCCATCTAGTCCAGACTAGACATGGGCACGACTCGGCAAAATTTTCGTTTCCATTTCCGTTTTTTGTTTCCGTTACGTAATAGAAACGGTAACGATAATTAAGCCGTCAGAACTCAAACTCGAACCGAAAAAAGAAAATTTGGTCAGGTTTTTAGTTTTTCGTTTGTGACATCGCGGTGATCGTGCAATGCGAAGCACAGAAAAAGTTTTTAAAAGTTTTTTTTTAAAAAACCCGACTCCCGGCCAAAAAAGCAGGCGAAAATATGCCTGCCTGAGGTTTTGCTACCTACCAGAGGGGTGGTTTCTGGGGGATCCCCGGCCTTTCCCCCCCTCTTCTCCTGTCCTGGGCTGCTTGCACCAGGCTGGGGGGGGGTCATCCTCATCGTCTCACCATGCCATGCAGTGGGGGGGGGATCCAAAATGGCGACCACAATTTTTCTTTTGAAATCGTGGTCAAAAAACACACCAAATCACCACAGAAACATGTGAAATTTATTTATTTTAAATGCCTGAATTTTAATAGTAGCAGCAGTGGGTTTTTTATAGCAATAAAACGTCATATTGATTTTTTTTAAATTTGTTTAGACCTGCCCATTTGGGCTGGGCATGGGATGGGACCATGCAAATTGTTTGAACCATTCCACCAATGGCTTTGCCAGGTTTTTCACTGACACTTCTGGATGTCTCGGAGGGCATAAAAAGCTGAGGCACCTTCCAGAAATCTCAGTCGGGTGTATGGATGTGGTTGAGGGAGGAGGGCTGGCTGCTGGTGCTGGTGTGATCCGATCGAGATTGAGGAGGGAGGCTGGAGGCTTTAGGATTTAAGTTAGGCAGGCAGGGAGGGAATTGAATTTAGAAAATAATTTCTTTGATTCCCTGCAGCTTTGTCTGCTGAAGGGAATAGCAGTTGATTCTTTATTTCTTCTCTGGCAATTTGTGAGGATTTTTTTTCTGATATTGGATAAAGGGGGAGATTTGACTGGGAGTGGGAGGTGTGGATTTATTTTAAAAATATATTATATACTACCATTTATTTTCTATTTTCCGAACTTCAATTTGCTTGCACACACACACACATTTGGGGTGCAAGCCAAGAACAGAACCTCTATCCTAAGTGATATCCTAACTGCCCACTCGCCCGTCCGCCCGCGCCGTCACCCGCCTGCGGCCCGCGCTGCCGCCCACCCACTCGCCGCCTGCCCATGGCCCCCCGCCACTGCCGCCCGCCCGCACCTCCCCCCCTGCCACCCGCCCCACCGGCCCCACCCGCCGCCTAGGGCGCAAAAACACCTAGCGCCGGCCCTGATTGCGGGACGCCCCTATGCTCTGGGGGAAGTCAAATCGCACTAAATCGTGGTGGAAATGACAAACGAAACGACAAAATGACAAATTTTTGAAAAATTTCGCAACAAACGGAAACGACCCGAAACGGACCCGTTCCAACAAATGAAAACTCGAAACGTCATTTTTTCTGGTCGTGCCCATGTCTAGTCCAGACTACCTGCATTCTTGGATCCCCGTCACAGGCTTTTGTTGCTGCTGCTGTGTATGTAGGTAGGATCACATTCTTTTGGTGTGGTTTCAGCACATGTGATTGCTTAAAATGAACCAAAGTGGATTCCTTACCTGTTTCACGGGGAAACATGGGAGGCAACAAGTCCTTGAACCCATACTATAGGATCAAACCACTTGTCAATAAATTGAATGATTCTTCCAGTTCCCCCATGGAAAAAACAAAAGAGGATCTGAAGGTTGTATTTTTAAGCTTGTTGAGTTCACTGTTGAATAGGTTACTTGGCAAGTTATTCAGTGCTACGCCACTTGAGATTTTTTTAATTGAAAGCTTCCTCCCACTGCCTCACAGAAGGGGAAACAGGAAGGGGGAACCAAATAACCTTTCTTCTTCTTCTTCTTCTTCTTCTTCTTCTTCTTCTTCTTCTTCTTCTTCTTCTTCTTCTTCTTCTTCTTCTTCTTCTTCTTCCCAATCTGAGGGTTGCAAAGTGTTTTCTTGGTGTGGGTGGGTCCAACACTTTATATTTGTTGGAGACCTTGTTAAATAGTTTATTCCATGAGCTTTCAGACTGAGATATTAAGAAAATCTACTCCCTAAGAAGGGATAACTTAACCCATTAAAATTCCTTTTTATGCAAACATAGCAAGGGGGAATAACAGGTTATTTGGCTTTTGTAAATGGGCATCATGATTCAAAAACCTTTGGAAATCACTATTTTAAAGGTATGAATGAACTAAATAGGGTCACTTCAAGTACAGTGTCGTTTCTTGCCTTGAAACTATCCAGTCCTTACATGTTCTTATAAGACTTACCCCAAATGGCACACCACATCTCTGTGCATCCTTGAGTAACTCTATTTAGTTTGATAAAGCCCAACCCAATTTGGTTTTCTAGTTACAGTCTAACATACAATATTAATTTGACAATAAAAGTCTAAGGTGTGTGAACACCTACCCAACGAAGAGGAAAAGACATAATACATTAGCAAGAAGATGCTGCAGTGGGTATGTAATTGTGTTTGCTTGAGACTTGGATGAAGTTGTATCTGGGTTTTTAAATCCATGAGTGACACAACTCTTTCTCCCACTTTGTCTTCATACAGTATCAAATTTGCAAGATAACCGATGTTGAAAGAGAATAACTTACCTGTAATCACCCATTTAATGGGGATTTGAATGGAGGTCACCCTGGAGACTTCAACCACTATAGAACACTGACTCCCAAAAAGGTAGATTTCAGTAATTCAACTGTTAGAAGCTCCCCAATTCTAAAATGTAAGAAGCTGGAAAAGTTACAACAGCATTTCTTAATGCACCTCAGGGCCAAGCTGTGCTTTAAAGAAAATGCATCAATAGAACCTGAAATCACATCAGTGTTCCGTTGGGTTATGTCTGGCAGACCTTTGAGACTGAAACATCAAACTTGCAATTTAAGCCTGTACTTAGACCTAGAGGCCCAGTCACAAAACAAAGCAAATGAATCAGATGTTTCCCTCTTCTAATGACATGTATGGTTGGACCCTCAGAGGCACCACCAGCTGGTGCGGGGATGGAGATAGTATTTTTGGTTCAACAGAGCTGTTGTTCTTAACTCCTCCCTTCACAAATGTGATACAAGAACATAGCTATGCTCTGCTAAAGACACTACATGAATGTTTCAGGGGATAAAATCTCTCACCATCTCTGGGTATGGTAGGAAATGCAGACCCATCACGAGTCAGTCAGTCCAGTTTTGTACCTGAAGTGGAGGGGAGAGGGGTACGTCTTTGTCTCAGGTGGCAAGATTTCGTGGGCCAGCCTTGCTTTCTTTCTATCTCATTTTTTTCTGATTGTTAGATTAAATAACCAGAAATAAATTGAGACTGACACATCCCAAGGAAAACTATGATCAAGAGTGGAACATACCATTTAGGGAGAGGGTTGAAATACAAGCATGTTAAAGAAAGCTATGGCTTGTTATGATTTTTTACTGAGGTCCTATTCAGTACTGAAATCATTGGCCCATCAAATGTATTTAAAGCTTCCAGTTCACACTCTTGGCCAATATTTATATTTAAAACCAAAATATCCTTGCCTGAAAATATTAATCCATAAAACTTGCTCAGCTTCCAGGTATGCCAGTATATACATTGACAAAGACGGGGAACTTTGAGCATTTAAAACCTTGAGGGTTTTTAAAAGAGAAAAAATGTACTTAGCATCATATTTAACAGGCAGCCTGGCAAATTTCTTTTAAAAGACTTCTCAGTATAATGCTCTGCACTAGAGGTCCCTTCACATACATACATTGTTGAAATACACAGCCCCCACTTCTTTTTATTGATGCTTCTGTTTCAGTATCATAACTCTTGCCATGCTTGCGGAAAACTAAATGGACTACTCTGCTGGGTTGCTTAAACTAGAAAATCCTTTAAGGAAGGGGCTGGCAACTTCTGGTCCAGGTGTGTGTATGTGCAGTTTATTCCCTCTCTCCCAGACCCACTGTAGGCTATCACCCACCCCAAACCAGGAGAGAATTTGTGCTGTTTTTTCTTTCTTTTTTGCAATGACGTTGCCAAAACTGGAAGTGTCCATGCATCATTCCCTTTTGGTGTGGAAAGAAAGGAAAACAGAAAAAGAACAGCAAAGCAAGGCCCAGTTATTTTTATTTTATTTTATTTTATTTTATTTTTAGAGATAGGTCTGGCAGATGTTCCTCTCCAGATGTTTCTGCCTCTTTTCCTACAATTCTTCACTGTCCCTGTGCTGGCTAGGGCTCATGGCAGTCATAGCCCAAGACACCTGGAGGGTCCCAGTTTATAGGAGAATTGGAACTTCTCAAGGCTTCAAAACACAGTTACTTTACATCCTTCCTCATTCCGAGATTACGTTCGTTTTGTGATAACATTCACGGTCACGTGGTCTTGTCCCAGTTCTGTCCCTGTTTCCGTTTACCCACGGGCGTGATTGATGGTATCGTGACAACTGTTACTTCACGTCCTTGTTTCGTGACAATTACTGAATTTTGCTGGTTTTGTTTACCTGGGCTTCTGTTTTCCGATATTTCGAATTTCCACAACTTTGCCTTCATGCGTTAAGCGACAAAATTCCTGGTTTCATGCCTTCCCTCTCTGCGATGCATTGTTTATGCCATTGGGACAAGCGTTACTTCATGGGCACTTGTCTTGAAACACGAACCATGACAAGACAATTCCTGAGGCCAGGGAGAGGTATGTTTCATCACGCTCTGTTCCTGGTTCAGGGGGCGTGGTCGGGACAAACTCCCGCCATCACGCAATGGATGTGGTGTAAACTTTTTCTGTACCGGTCCCAAGCAGGACAGCGAACCGCGATGAGATGGACGTGAAGTAACCACAAAAGAGTGGCCACTCATAGTTGAGGGCTGAGGGAATAGCATTGTGGAATGCCCGGAGCCCTCAATAATAGAATTGCAAGTGGCCCATGGGTTGTATATTGCCCACCCCAGCTTCAGAGAGAATGCACCCCACCAAACTTTCAGTCCATGTTGTGTTGCTCCTTAGGAACACCCCTGCCTCGAGGAGGCTGGAGAGAGGGTGAGGGAAGACCAATATAAGGCTTATCATCCGACCCCTACTAGTATGAGGAAACAAAACCTCATTTTCTTTGGCTCTTCCTGGTTCGGGGGAGGGGGGCAAGGAGTTCCTGGGTCAGGAGCTATGCCATTCCACAAAACCAGGCCTCCTTGCACCACTGGATCCTGCTGCAAGGCTTATTTGGTGCCCAGGACAGCGGCTGAATTCTTAACAAGGCTCTACAACTGGTTTTGGGAGGCAGCATGTTAGCTCCCCAACATGTTCTCCAATAAAGCTATTCTGGAGCATGCTGGGGACTTAAAATGCACCCCCTGTTTGGCAACCTGGCCTGTTGGGAGCACCAGAGTGCTTGTGTTTGTCTGTTTTGTTTATAAAGATGTGTGCTGCTTGTGACATGAGAGGCTTAGATGTTTGCTGCCAGGGGATACTCCACACAATAATGACAGACCTACATGTGTCTCAGTGTAATCTTTACAGACCATTATGGTGTAGTTGTGACACTGGGGGAGGGGGTGTCAAACCTTTTTGTGTATGTGCTGGTGCAGCTTTCCTGGTTGAAACAGAACTACCTGTGGACCATAGAGACACCCGTTATTATTACTTGTAATACATTTTCTTAAAAAACACACACCACCAAGTAGCCATTTTGTGCCATGATGTCTATTAAAGGCTTTAGCAATATTAGTGAAGAAGGAACTGAGTATCTCGTGCTGCAGTTTGATTGTTGTTGTTTTCCTCTTCTTCCTTCTAAACAATTTTCCTTTGTGTCGTGTTTTTTTTAACGATCACACTGGCAAGCATGTATATAGTGACAATAGTGACAAGCGTAGACCTCCTGAGAATAGGATGTCATCTTCTGTCTCTCATTTCATTTTGTCCCATCACCATAACCAGGACCATTGTGCATACAGGTCTATGACTTCTGATGCTAGTCTGTGCATCTGAAGAAATTGGATCAGTCTGTGAAAGCATATGTCACTTAAACCTTGCGCTTGTTAAAAGTGCCAGAATACCCTTTGTTCTTTTTACAAGGAATGAGAGGCTCTGTGATTCTTGGAGATGTTCCATTTTTGGACTTGAAAACAGTGGTTGTAGAAGCATGAGAGCTGTAATCCCAAAAAGGATTATTTTTTGAAATCTGACCCTTTGAACCTTGCTTGCAAGCTACAACACAGAGAGAACAATACTCATATATCTACCATACAAAAATTTTGCTAGTGAGGAATACATGAGGACTATGCAGCATCGTAGATAACTTCATACTCCTGAAGCACTTTTTAAAATTAAATTATTATTTAGGAAACTGCAGCATGCATGGAAAGTGAAGCAGACTTCACTCAGATATAGCCCTGGAGGACAGAGTTGGTTGCTTCATGACCAAAACCACAACCATGCAAATATACTTTTCCATTTTAGGATATGTATGTGATCTGATGCTTCTCTTTCTCTTATTATGGTCTTCATTAGGTGCTGAGTAGATATAATTACATATAAGAACACAAGGTGTAAGTAAATAAAGTGAGAAACCTTATAGGACGCAAGACAAGGAAGCAAAGAAAATGTCAAGTAGGAATATTATACAGCCTTGTTTTCAGGTATTAATAAACAGTTTATTAATTAAAGTTTGTTTTAATAGAGGATGATATAACTTCCAGTGAGCTACGACACATGTGAAGCATCTGAAGTTTCAGAAAACAACAAAGGCTCATGAACTCACCTCACCTGGAGGCCGCACCTGGAGTATTGTGTACAATTCTGGTCACCACATCTCAAGAAAGAAATAATGGAACTGGAAAAGGTGCAGAAGAGAGCGACTAAAATGATTACTGGGCTGGGGGACCTCCCTTATGAGGAAAGGCTAAAACATTTGGAAAAAAGGCACCTGAAGGGGGGATATGATTGAGACGTACAAAATATGATTACTGGGCTGGGGGACCTCCCTTATGAGGAAAGGCTAAAACATTTGGAAAAAAGGCACCTGAAGGGGGGATATGATTGAGACGTACAAAATAATGCAGGGCATGAGTAAAGTGGATAGAGGGACGGTCTTCTCCCTCTCACAAAATACCAGAACTAGGGGACATCCACTCAAACTGAGGGTTGGGAGAGTGAGAACAGACAAAAAATATTGTTTTACCCAGCGTGTTATTAGTCTGTGGAACTCCCTGCCACAGGATGTGGTGATGGCATCTGGCCTGGATGCCTTCAAAAGGAGATTGGACAGATTTCTGGAGGAAAAGTCCATTACAAGTTACAAACCATGATAGAGATGTGTAATCTCCAGGCTTAAAACCAGGGTACTTCAATGGCCAGATGCAGGGGAGTAGTATCAGGAGACAGATATCTACTCTCGTGCACTCCCGGACATATTTGGTGGGGCCACTGTGAGATACAGGAAGCTGAACTAGATGGGCCTTTGGCCTGATCCAGCATGACTCGTCTTATGTTCTTATGTTCTTATGAATTCATCCTGTATTTCCTTAGGCACACTGAGGCAACCAATACAGTTTTCAGATCCTGGGAGGGGTGTAAAGTACCTGATGGTCTACCTGCCAACCAAGCTGGTTTCTTTGCATGTAATTGAAGGCCCCAATTTGACTTCTGGTTCAGAGAGCAACAAATCTTGCACTCATTTGGCCCACAATTTTTGCCAAGCAAGCATTCATTTGCTAGCTTCCTGCTTAACATAATTTTCTTTCATGCTTAATCTCCAGTGCTTTCTCCTGTTCCTTTAACAAATGTTTTGACCTTCTCATATTGCTTGGCAAGCACAAAACCATGCATCCCCCAAAAACATAACAATTAAATGCTCCACATCTTTGGTCCGAGATTGATTTTCCACTCCAAATTTCTTTATATAAAAGAAGTGACAATAAGATTTTCCTCCAATTATTCCAGAAAAATAACTTAAAACACCCTTCCTCACATTCTTCTGTTATGCTGTGAACTCCTTTATTTTATTGAAACAACAACACAACCTTCAGGTCAAAGCTGATTTGCTGTCTTACTCTGTTAGAGGGGGGGTACTGCTGTAGCAAAACTGCCTCCCATCATGATTTCTGGGGAGCTGGTTTAACTTCTTCAAATTACACATGCACGATGGCATTTGGTTAATTGGTTTGTTTGTTTGTCCCAGCTTGCCAGAGTCTATGCTTGTCTGTATGGATGCTGTTGCTGTTTTTTTTTTGGGGGGGTGTGTGTTTTGTTTTTTGTTTGTGGGTTGTTTTCTTTGTGGACAAGTTATTTGTTTTTAATTCACAATTTGTTGTACACTGCCCAGAGTTCCTGAAGGAAAGTCAGGTGGTTAATAAGTACAGATATAAATATATAAATAAATATAGATTTCCTGATTATCAAGGGCCACCACCAAAAACTGGAAAGTTCAGCTTTAGAATACAGAGAAAGGCATTTTTGGCCTCTCCTTTATAGCAAGACATCTCCAAAGGTATATATACTCCTCCTTCTGGAGAGAACGACTGCATTTTTCAACTGTTGCAATTCAGCATTAACCCCAACTCCTTGGGTTCCCTTGTAGCTGACTAACTCCCAGTACTAGTGAACCCTTGCTCCAGCTCACCAGTTTTGCCAATGAAAATAAGGAAGGTATCTTCGCAGTGTTATCAAGTAGTTCTTGAGGCTTCCTATCAATGGTCTAAATGCATCTCCATTTAAATAGTTATTTGGGTATGTATGCAGTCTTAGCCACATACACACAAAACCAGAGAAAGAAGTGGTATCTCGAGTTACGAATGCTCTAAGTTATGAAAAAATCAAGTTACAAATAGAAATCCATGGGTATAGGAAAATTTTGAGTTACAAAAAGCCTGTTTTTTTCAAGTTACTAAAGGGAAAAGGAAAGCAAATATTCCTTTTCAAAATGGCTCCTGCTTGTTTGTAATAGCAATGCTGCCATCTTGTGGCCACCCGACTACAGTGCTGCAATTGGGAAGAAGGAGCCATTTTGAAAAGGGGGTTCCTTTCTTTTTAAATGACCTGGTCAAATTTCCCATTTTGGAAATATTTGGCACCATTTTAGGGACTTTTTGGGACTTCTTTGGTGGATTTCATAAGTGGTTATAAGGTATGTTACTCATCTTCTGTTGTTGCTCACCAGTTAACTATGCTTTTTGCATTCTGGGGGGGTTGATTTCCCACTTGGAACAAATTAATCTCTTTCCAATGCATTTCTATGGGAAACCCTATTTTGAGTTACCAAAATTTCAAGTTAAGAAAATGCATTTGGAATGGATTAATTTTGTCATTGGATGTATTATTATTATTATTATTATTATTATTATTATTATTATTATTATTATTATTATTATTATTATTATTATTATTATTATTATTATTATTACAAAAAGGAGGGGAGATAAGCTTGTAATTTGGTCAGGCTGTTAGAATACGGGCAAACAATCAAAACAAAACTATAGAGTACAAAACAGAATTATCCCTTTGCTTGCTTGTTTGCTTGTTTGTTTGTTTGTTCATTCGGACATTCATTCATACCTTTTGTGTATCACCCATCTGGCCAAAGGCTGGTCTGAGTGCTTTACAACAATAGGAAACACATTACCTGATTCAGGTATCATCCATCTGCTGAAATAAAGGAAGCACTCCAGGCACATCTAATTAGACATCATAAAATTACTCATATCTCTATAGATGCTCACCATCTGATCTTTCTGAAGAAAACCCTGTGCTGAATGATGGGATTCAGACCTCCACCAGCTCTGCACAGTTCTTCTTTTCCCATAGCCAGGTGACAGTAAGGACAGAAGTTGTCAGTGTCTTACCATTTCTTCTGGAAACTTGCCTGTTCCCTCTCAGTGCTTTTCTGAGAGACAGCTAACAATTTCCAGTGGCCATATTTCTTCCTATGGGGAGGAATATGGGGAGGATGTTTGAAGAGCTACCTTCCATCTTGGAGATATACAGTATGTCCTCCTCTTTGGTGATTTAAAGTGATTATTCAGGAGAAAGCAGGTTTAACTGCTATCTAGAAGCCCTTGAATGGCCTAATGAAAAATGGGGCTGAATTGAATGATGCCTTTGAACAGCTCAGTGACAATTTTGTGTCCTTTTTTGCAGCCATGTTGGGTTCATTGCTGTTTATTTAACTATTTAACAATAGCGTGCATAGGCCATTTTTAAAGAACGTACTCTTTGTAAGCTGGATCACAACAGCAGGTGAAAACATAAAATTCAGTTGCAAAACTCCACAGAAATATAAAAGCATCATACAGAATGACCTTAGAAACCAGAAGAACAACTCTTTGGCACAACAAGGTCCCACAGAAGGAAGCGTCTGGGGAAGGTGGAATCAAGGGCAGATTAAACGTTCCTGTTTGTGTTGATTGTGTCAAATTCATGTTTCACCAGCAAATCTTAATGGCTTAGACAAATTGCCTTGTTTGTTTAACTGTGCAATGTTGTTGAGCCTTGCTACGTGAATCACCCATCCGTGGTCGACCACGTGAACGGGGAAACGACTGATAGCTTGGAGTGTATGGGAACTTTTTGGCTGTGTGTCAGACATGCATGGACAGGAGACATTAAACACACCCAGCTGCAAAGCCATCCATGGCCCAACACAGTGTGGTCATTTGTAATCTTCTTCTTGTGTATGGAACACTTTGTGCAGTTCAGCAAAGCCCAGCCTTTTTTCAGTTTGGGTTTTGGGTGCTTTGATTGAGAAGCGTGAGCCCTTCCTTCTGGCTTGGCCACGGGCAGACGTTACTCTTTTTATTTGTCTAAACGGGACATTTATTTTTTTCGGCTTTGCGTAAACAGCTGCAATGGGTTAAAGCCAAACAGAGTAAAGACATCAGAAGAAAAATAACAGGAGGGAGGAAGAAATAATATAATTTGCTGTCAACTCTGTTGCTTCCCTCCATACTTAAAAGTCAGCAGTCAACAAAGTTTTGCTTTTGATGGCTAGAGAAATTTTAGCAATACACCTTCTAAACTCAGCACTTTTTGAGGTGTGTATATGTGTGTGAACACTGGTGTTTATGCTTCAATTTGTTGCCTGGCAAAATATTTAAATATATATCAGGCAGCCTTTTTGACATCAAAGTGAAGTTTGATGCTGTGTCCTATTCTGGATGTAAAAACTCAGAGGTGGGAGGGGAAAAAAAAGGAAGGTGCTGGCAATGCGACACTGGAGTCAATGAGCATAAATGGTGCTGTGGAAATTAGTCCTATTTCCAAGGTTAGACAAGGCCAACCATGCCTCTCCCTCTTGACATTGCTTTCAACTGGTCCTTAATTAGTGTCATGTCACTGCCTTGAATCTGAGGGTGTTTTCACATGGAGGATGCCTAACAAACATGAGTGAAAAGATACTTTGTAAGCAGCCCCATAATTTCCTCCTTATTAAGAGAGAGAGAGGGAGAGAGAGAGCGTTTAGAAGTGGAAGACAACATCATCTGGGCTTACCTTCCTTGTAACATTTCATGAAGCAGCATTGGAAAGTGACATGGGGCAGTAGAGAAGGTTCTGAAGGGGTCTGTCCTCCAAGATCCTTTGCATCAATTCAAATCTCCAGGGCCAGATGAAGATTACATATGAGCAGATGTTGTCCCCATCTCCATAAAGTGGGAAGAATATGCAGGTGACTATTGATCAGTCAGCTTGACAATGAGACCAAAGTGAGCACTTAGAAAAGAATGTGCTAGTAACTATGAACCAGTATGGGTTTTTCAAATATAAGACATGGCACACTGTTCTATGCCACCATGAGAAGAAGTCCAAACATTATGCAAGAAAAACATTGTGTGTAGAGATGGGCACGAAATGCCAAAATGGCGTTCGTTTCCGTTATTCGGGCCCCTGGGCCCCGCTTCAGTTCTTTACCGTTATTCGGGCCCCTGGGCCCCCCTTCATTATCATTTATTCAATTTTCGGAGCCGGCAGCATGCGAGCCGGGAGAGCATTCTCGCGGCCGCGGGGAGCCCTCCCAGGGCTGGTGGCCGCCGGAGCCAGCGGCAAGCCTCCTGGGAGAGCCATCCCGCAGTCGCGGGGAGCTGTCCCAGGGACAGATCGCTGGATAGGGGAGTGATCGCCACCCTCCGCCTTCCCCACGCCGGATGACAGGGCGCCTGGCACTGTCATCTGGCATGGGGAAGCCAAGACCCGATCGCCCCTCTGCATGCAGAGGGGCGAAAGGTGGACTCGGCTTCCCCGCGTGGGTCATGACAGCGCCCGACTCCTGCGGGGAAGATCCCTTTGACACCCCCTTCACCCCTCTAATGCAGAGGGGCGAATGGGGGTCTCGGCTTCCTTGCACGGGTCATATCCCTTTCAGACCCCACACAGAGGGGCAAAGGAGGAACTTGGCTTCACCACACGGCTCATGACAGCGCCTGGTGCTGTCATGACCCGCGTGGGGAAGATCCTCCTCCGCCCGGGTGGAGGCGAGACCACGGCCCAGGCTCAGCCAATCTCCTCCGCCCGGGGATGACAGCTGCGCCAACCATCACCCTGGGTGGAGGAGATTGAGCCATGATCCCGCCTCAGCACGCAGAGGCAAGACCACGGCCGAGGCTCAGCTGATCTCCTCCGCCCGGGATGACAGCTGTGCCGGCTGTCTTGTACCCGCAGCGGAGATCGCTGGAGAGGGAGCTTGCGAGGCAAGAACGGGGCTCTCTCTGACAGTCCTCCCTGCTGGCAATGACAGCCGGGTTGTCATCGCCAACGGGGAAGAACAAACCAAACATAACCAAACAAATTTGTTCCAGTTCTGTTCGGTTCGTTCCCAAATTGCTATGGGCTCCGTTATTCGTTCCGTTACATAACGGAACGAATAACGGATAATGGAACGGAAAAAAAATCATTTCATACCCATCTCTAATTGTGTGCACTGTCGAACTGATGATGGGTAGATCCAGAGGTCTATAGAAGCTGCCATTTTGATTTCCCACAATAACCCTGAAATAGCATCGCCCACAAGTCTTGTAGGGAATTCAGATTGTGCCTTCCAAAATGTAGCAGGGCCACTGTGAATGTTGCATTCTCCTACACGTGGTTGTGAGGCTTTGAAAAAGGTTAAAATCAACCAAGCAAGCGTCGACCAAGTGGCCAGCTCATAAACCAGGGGAGGTAAGTAGCGCCAAACACCAGCTCCTTCACAATTAAATAAAACATTACAGAAGTTTTCCCTCAGAAGTAGAAGAAATGTCCTCCCTTGCAAAATGGCAACAGTGACCAGCAAAAATGTGGCCCACCTTCTGCTTTAGTTCCTGGCTGTCACACTGCCTAGAACTAACAAATCTAGGCATTTTCTAGAATTCAAGTAGAGTATACTTTATCTGCGAAAGGGACAGGACCCTTCTCCAAAAACCTCTCGGTACACTTCAGCTAGGGAGAAAGGGTGAAGGAGATGGTTGTTAAAGCCTCCAGGTTTTAGTAGCATGCACAACTAAATCCCAAAGCAAATGGAATCTTTAATTAGAAGGCTACAATCCCAAGGATCTTTATTTGGATATAAATCTTACCGGAACGAGTGGAAACGTCTTCTGAGCTTGAATCACAAGAATGGTACACAATGTTCCATAATGGCCTTGCCCGGCTACCACCAGTCCCATAGCAATAACATGTTTGCATTAAAATCTATACTTGTATTAGCCTCATTAGATATTTCATTTATCACAGTTAGAGAAAATGATGGTGAATGTGGCCAGCTGCCTGCATTTAATGAGATGGACAAGAGTGAGAGAAAGGCATGGCACAGCCTTAAAGAATGGCTTTTGTGGGATCTGCTACCTACTAGAGAAAAGCCTTTATCTGCGAAAGGGACAGGACCCTTCTCCAAAAACATCTCGGTACACTTCAGCTAGGAAGAAAGGGTGAAGGAGAGGGTTGTTAAAGCCTCCAGGTTTTATCTATCTATCTATCTATCTATCTATCTATCTATCTATCTATCTATCTATCTATCTATCTATCTATCTATCTATCTATCTATCTATCTATAAAACCTGGAGGCTTTAACAACCCTCTCCTTCACCCTTCTTCCTAGGTGAAGTGTACCGAGTAACTGGGTGAGTGCTCCCTGCCCAACAAAACTGGTCATTGGAAACAGCACCAAAAGATATACAGTATATATATCTTTTGGTGCTGTTTCTATATATATCTTTTGGTGCTGTTTCCAATGACCAGTTTTGTTGGGCAGGGAGCACCCACCCAGTTACCAGGGAAAAAGCTTCTTGCCCCCACTTTGTTCTAACATGAGTGTGCCTCATTCTGCCTTTGACTTATTAGTCTGGTTTCATTTGGTAAGATTTTAGTGGCTGGGAGGATGAGGATTTGAATTTGTGAAGTCATAAAAGTTACATGAGGTGGAAATATTGATTTGTCTTAATGTGTGGTCTAACCTTAGTTGCTTTTCTGTATTACCTTATTCCCTAATTTTAAGCTTGGACTCCATAATTCAGGGCTATGTAGGGGCTGGAAAGTTACTTTTCAGGTCTACAGTTCTTAGAAGCCAAGTCACCATGTCACCATGACCTGTTTTGGCATCTTGGTTTCATGACAGCCGTGATGTCTCTTGAAAAGGTTGACAGGTGCTCATAGTGCATTCTTCAGCTGCCAAGATGCACAACCAGCATACAAGCTTGGGAGAGGTGCAGTTATGCCTTTCCAACAGAAAATACCAATTGATGGGTTCATGTTCTGTTGTTATTACATGCCGTGAAGTCAGAACCAACTTATAGCAACCCTAATAGGGCTTTCAAGATACTTGAGACATTTAAGGTGCGGTTTTACCAGCTCCTACAGCCCCAATGAGTTTCTGTGGGCAAGCAGGGATTCAAACCCACACTTCCTGAGTCTTAATCCATCACTCAGTCCATTACACCACATTGGATATCCATGTTCTTCTAGCAGCAAATATTTTTGTTTTCTACTTGAGAATGACTTTTTGTTTCAGAAGTGGCCAGCTTCTGAAACAAAATGCGAGAGTCCAGTTGATGTTCGGAACCGGAGGAATGAAATCAATCAATCTTGTGCTGGGCTCTTGTGGGGCGCAACTCCAACGAGGAAGAAGCCTCTAACAGGTCATCTTTCCTTCTACCTGGCACTAGCCAATCAGGAGCTTTGCAGGGAAATGCATCATCCTGCCTCCCTGTCTGACTGGCCAGCGCCAGGGAGAAGTAAAGATGATGCATCAGAGGCTTCTTGCTCATCGGAGTTGTGCCCCACTCCATCCCAGAGGAAGGTAAAGGATTGGTTGATTTCATTCCTCCAGTTCTAAAACATCAGCTGGGCTCCCGCATTTCATTTCAGAAGCTGACCACTTCCAAAACGAAAAGCCCATCTCTGTTCTCTACATTTTTGCACCCTTGGTGGAAGCCCCTTCAATGCATCCCACTAACATCTTTCTCTACCAAGAGATTCAGATGAGGTCAAGTGATGTTGTGTTTTATTTATACTGCAGGGTGTTAAGCAGGTCTGAGTAAATAGGACCAATTTTACTCCATGGCACCATTTTTAGATTCCCATGTGTGCGCAAACTCCGGCATCAGTCAAGTTTATACACCTATTAGCGTAACCACAAGATGACAAATGGCACTCCCCCGATCCAAAGGGAGACCTTGAATGGTTACTATAAAACAAAGCTCTGATATGTTGTGCATGAGCCTTTTCCAATCACACATGAGATAAAAAGGGATCACATTTATGTATTTCCAACCTAGAAGCCAAGTGAACTAAAAAACCTCATCACCTAAGGGCACTCACAAAATGAAATCAGATAACAGTTCTCTTTCCTATGTTATTAAAACTTTTCTCTGTCCTGGGTTGACCCTCATGAATGAATATTATTATTTTTTAAAAAGTTATCCTTAAATGTGCAGGATTGGAAGGGGCCTTGCATTTTGACTTGTTTTCCTGCATTATGCCTGAAGTTTTGGTAATTTCTGTAAACTTGGGGTAGAAACAATATTTCCTAAAGTCTTCAAATGGTATAGGTCTCTAAAACAAGCTTCATTTCCTACTGTGCCTTGGTTTATCATTATGGGCCAGGGTATAATGAACTAAGCATAAGGTCCAATGTCTCTTAGAAAAACAGAGCGACTTAATAGTCATTCCATTTTCACCAAGAACAGGCTTGTGAGGTTGGTTTTGGGTTGCTAGTGATAAATGTGAGCCCTTAGTCATCTGAAGCTGTACATCTCTACTGTACATAATGGCCAGTATCTAGTTGCTTAGTTCCACTAATGCAGGGGTGTCCAAACTTTTTGCAAGGAGGGCCAGATTTGGTGAGGTGAAAATATGTAGGGGCCAAACAATCAACAGCTTTTGGCCCCCGGGCTGGACTTTGGACAAGTCTCTATAACATGCAAGGAGGCGGGGAGGACGCTGCAACAATGGAGCCATGGCGGGTAGGCTGGGCAGGTGACTGGGGGCATGGATAGAGGCAGGGAGGGCAGGCAAACCATAAAACTGCAAGCTGATGTCTCCATCTGGTATGGAAAGGGGCCAGCTGGCAGGGATTTGTGATAGGCTGAGCTGGTGGGGAGAAGAGGTTGCAGGCCGCTCGAAATTTGAAAATGGGCCGCATTTGGCCCCCGGGCCTGACTTTGGGCATGCCTGCACTAATGCAACAGGAACGATGTCATTGTTAGTGGCAGATTGCGGTGGATTAAACCTTTTTATTTTATTTTATTTTATTTTATGAGGAAAAGGTGTGTGCACCCTGAAAACTGAAAGATGATGTCTTTTATCAGGAGCAATCCAATGTGCCTCTTGTGATGGTCTCATTCTTGTTGGGCAGGTTGAGTTATGAGACAGGATATTGGGCATTTACTGAAGCAAGCCATCAGAGGACTTAGGCTGCTATCTCACCTGAGGAAGATCCTGATCTTTGGAAGGCCCGGCTTTTCCTCTTCCTCCCATCACGTGACTGAAGATGTGGGATAGCAGTTCCCACATACAAAGGTTTTTTTAAAGCGCAATTCAGCCCCATGGACAGCAGGTGGCGCTAGGATAAAAAAGGACCAGCTGACTGGCACTAAGGGTGGGGGAAGTTTAAAAAAACAGCCCCCGAATGACCAGGGTGGGGGGAAATTAATTTTTTTTAAAAGTGACAGACAAGCCAGAGGACCAGCTGACTGATGCTAGGGGTGGGGGGAAGTGGGGAAAAAACCAGCGCCCGATTGTTTCCTGGAACAGCCAGTCGGCACTATGAGAAAAAAAGAAGAAATAAAACCAGATCATCTGCACGGTCCCACAACGTCTGACTCCTTAAAAGGTGGATTTTTTTAAGCAAGGCAAAAAATTCCCTACCTCTCCAGTAAGTCTTGGAAACCTCGCTTAAGGGGGTGTTACCGGGTTTTCTTTCTTTTTTTTTCAAGAATCCCGGTGGCCGTGAGGACGGCATTTTTGGACACGGTTTATCTACAAATTTAATCTGCATTTAAAAGGATGTGGGGTAGGGGCCTAAAGTTTACTTTTAAAATGCAATTCATTCCTCTTACTCATCACATCACTTGAAACTTTTTTGGGGGTTACTTGCTGCAATGTTGCATTGCTCATTATTTTTGTGTTACTTTATTTTGTTTTTCTTTCTGGGAGGAATCTTACAGAATTGATGAAAACATGGTAGAAAATATGAAGGCTTCCTTTCAAATTCTGGACAACAGAAAGAAGTCTCTCTGTTGGTGCTGACGCCAAAGGTTTTAATCTGCCCAAAAATCCTAACAATGCTTCTGAAATCCCCTTAAAAAGGAGCTTCCGGAAGCAACTAGGGTTGTCCACTACTCCAAGCAAATAACCTTTTTCTTTTGATTATAATACCTTTGAAATGTAACTTGATTGCAGTCTTGTTCCAAAAGGAAACAGAAAAACAAAAAATGCAAGTTCTCTTCTCTACGCAACTTATAACTCATTAACTCCAGGCTCAAGAAGTGCGACCACATGACATAACTCTTGTCTCCATCATGTGAAGCACACTCTCCCTTCTAACTCCCAACATCTGTGCATATGTTCCTGTCATCTGCCAACAGAGCTCTGTGCATATACAACTGTAGGATCATGGCCTCTGCTTTGCATATTATATGTGTGACTAGGAAGAGGGCAGAATAGTGTACAATCTGCAACACTGGGCTCAGGCTACATGGCCCTTCCCTGCTTCCCAGTCAGGTAACTTGTGAATGTTAATGCCCAAATAAGGCTTGTACATTTTGGTGATCATAAAGACGGTGATTTTACTCATATAGTACATGCCTTCTCTACAGAGGCATAGCCAGGATTTGGAATGCCTGGCGACAATGTTTGGTTTTGCACCCTCCCTGCTGCCCCCCCAATCGCACCCCCCCAGCAACGGGGGCCAAACCCTGCGGCGTGGGGTGGGTGCGTGTGGACGGATGGAGGGCAGATGGCCATGCCTTACAGCTCTCCCACCAAGGAGAGGAAAAGGAGGAGCAGGGCCCCGTGGCCACCGCACTCCTGCCTTCCTGCCAGTTTTGCTGCTTGCCTGGCGCGCGGCAGTGGAGGCTGCAGAGGGGTGCCGTCGCCAAGCCTTAGGGGAAAGGAGGACTGCTGGGCGGCCGGAGGGTGCACGGCTTCCTCCTCCTGCTCCCCCTCCAGGCGCCCCAGATTGCTGTGCCCAGGGCAGATGTACCCTTTCTGCTCCCCCCCCCCCAGATACGCCCCTGTGTCTCTATGCTGTCCTTTTGCAAAGTGATATAACCAAAATAAAAGAGTTGTTTCCAACAGTGAAGAACACAAACACATGGTAAGGAAAGGCTGACACGGAATACGCGTGCCGCCAAAGCTTGTCAATATCTGCTTGATCTGATTCTATCTATACAGCTTGAAGCTCATCTGTGTAATCACAAAGTATGATATTCTTCAAGCAGCATCTAACCAAAATGTGGAGTGCTTCAGGGATATTTCCTTGACATGCGTCTGCATTTCAGTTTCCTCTTTGTTTAGTCTCTGTGGCATGGTTTAATCAAAGATGACAAAATATTTGTAAATACAATTTTTAAAAAGAACTTTTGTCTGTTTGCTTTATCTCTGATGGGAAACAGAATGAACATGACAGACGAATGTGGAAAAAAACACCCACAGCTGCACCCCTGATCTTTTGTTCCTAGGGCTCGATCACATTTGTGAAACAAGAAATGTTCCAGTGGATTTTATTCATTTCAGCTGCAAGGCCATCCTATCCCAAGAGTTTCAGGGCAGGAACACAACATGAAATGTGCAAACCAAAAGTCAGGCTGGAAGGTATTCTGACTAATCTGGGGGGGGGGGATATATTTTTTGAAATGCCACAATTCACACAATCCATACTAGCTGTGAGACTCTGTTATTGTCAAAAAAGAGTAACTTCTTTAAGCACTGATATGATGTCACAGAAACCTTTGTTCTATCCATAGCTTCCTGTATTGGTTTGCCCTTCACATCAAGCAACAACAAAAAAGGAAGCAGACTGAGCATTTGCTAGTTTGGCTTTGTGAAGTGTCTCGCTTTCCCTCTTGGCAAGCACAATATGTACATCTATGTTTTGAAACTGTGAATTACAGCCTGATTTTTTTAACACCACATTTACACAGGCAAGATGTAGTGTGATGCACTAGTTTAGTGTGCACTGCCTGTTTTTTAAGCGTTTGGTTTTCTGCTGTGTACTGTTGTGGAAGTCTGATGGATCTGTTCTGTCTTGGGGTGTGATGGCATCCTTCACACGTTTCCCTAATGGATGTTGTTACTGATATGAAGGTACATCCTTTTCCCAATCAGGTTTTCAGTCAGACCTCTGTTTTTTCCCCAGCGGTTTCCTCTACTCTGCTGCTAGATTTTTGTCTTCATCACTTTACAGCTATATCCTGTCATTTCATGTTTTACCTGAGTATTTCTTCTGGACAAGCACACTCTTCTCAGTATTTACTGTGTGTGCTGTCATCACAATCTGTCAGTAAAAGTGAGGTGATAAACCACAACTTACACTGGGCACACAACTTGAGACCCCATGCCAGGTTTTCCTCTGGCATGGGGTCTCAAGCTGTGTGCCCAGGGAGTCTCCTTCTTAGACCTGGCTCGCTGTCTACTTTCCTTGACGTTATGATGACATGACAACATGATGGAAAAGAAGCAGTCACCGCTCTGAATTATCACAACCCACAGCTAACATAAAGGGTGTCATGTAACACATGACACACACAAAAGAAGTGTGGAGGCTCTGTTGGCTTTGACATTACCTGCTGGGCCCTTTAACCCATCCACAAGGGAGTGGCATGTGACCTCCACTCTGCCAACCATGAATGTGTGGGGCTGGTTGACATCACAGAAATATACAGCAAGTTGTAAGACCAAAGAAGGATGGATGACAACAAATTATTAGTGCGGAATGATTATAGAATGAGCTGTGGGGAAAATGGCAGAGCTTTCAAGACTAAAATAAAACTCAACTTGGCTCTTTCATGGTCTATAGGACTGCACTTTTCATGAGTGAGATAGCAGAATTAAACAAAAAAAGAGAGAATAGTATAAAGTAACAGGAGGACATTCTGCAGCTTTCCTTTAAACCTCAAGAGATCATCATATGAAAGCTTACAGTATGTAAATGTTTGTGTTTAGATGCAACAAGGTTTTGTTTCCACAGATGGATCGTGGAGCAGGAGGAATAAAGAGAAGAAGAAGAGAAGAAGGAAGGTTAATTGATAATGTAGTTCAAGCTTCTGGCAATGGGTCTGTAAGATAACAAATGGTTTTTTTTATAAAGGCATTTGGATTGCTATCTCTTGTGAGCCCTGGACAATGATTTGAAGATTACATCTGGTTCTAAAGACAATGGGGTCTAAAGTTTCACAGAGCTTCCCAATGAGATAAACATTTCCCTCCTAAAGGCAACACCTTACCTGTAAAGGATGTTATAACCTGAGCAGCTGTGTTTTCTTGCCAAACTACCTGTGAATTGATTCCCCCGGGAGGCAGAGATGAAGATAAGGTCCAATATTTGCAGGATGTGCCATCCATTATCAAGATGATCCTTTCAGTGGTATTGTAAAGCTCTTTCATGGTACAGTCAATAAGAAGGATAGGATAGGATAGGTTAGGATAGGTTAGGATGTAAATAATTACTGTAAGATGTCTGCATCCATAGGACCTAAATGTTTATCAGCAACAGAAGGATGGGTTGGTTTTCTGTTTTCTTTTAAAGACTAGAGCACTTGCCAAAATGGTGTGACCAAACGTTCTCTCTTATGTCCTGTACTGTAGGATAAACAGAGATCATTTTTAGAACAAAACCACAGTTGGGTAATATCTGTATAATGACTACCCAAAATGATGCAAAAAAGTGCAAGCCTTAGAGCTCTCTAGTGTTGTTGATACCATGTTTGTATATTTTTTAGTTTGACGATTTATTGTACTGTATATTTGAATTGTTGTAAGCCACACAGAGTGGCCTTTTAGGCTGGGTGGTTGGATATAAATTAATTAGCTAGATAGATAGCTAGAGAGATAGTTTAATGTTTCTGTTGTTGTTTTGTAGTTTGATATCGTGGCTACTGTATACTACCTGAGAGTGCTCATTCACTGTGGCACAATATCTTGATATACAGTACTGTAATGTGAACAAATAAGTAAGAAAATAGTTGTTTCTGATTGATCCTGTTAAGACATTGCTCTGGAAATGTCCTTGGCCCATTTGGAGAGTTTTTTAAATTTTGAACATTTTTAGCCCACCTTTCTCCTTGGAAAAGGACCCAAGGTGGCTTACAATAATGAGGGACAAGATACAGCCCAGAACATTTAAGACATATTCAAGTTAAGAACACGGAATTAGAAGAGGCATCTTACAACATTAAAAGGTAACATTAAAGCTACAAAGAGGATGCAAAAATAAAGAAATCCATTTTTGAGGGGTGGGGACTAACATGGAAAACACTGGTGTCCTTATGAAATCAGTCAATGTAATCATGTGTGATAATCCATATAAAAGTCACATAGTAGGTAGTCCCCCATTCGGGGAAAGCTTGCCTGAAGAGGAAGGTCTTTGCCTGCTTCCAGAAAGACAGCAGAGATGGGGCAGCCCTGGCCTCCAGCGGGAGGGAGTTCCAAAGTCTGGGAGCAGCAACAGAGAAGGCCCTTTCAGTGGTTCTTATGAGATGTGCCTGTGAAGATGGTGGGATCGAGGGAAAGGCCTCTCCTGATGACCTAAGAACCTGAGCCAGTTCATAATGTGAGATTCGATCTTTGAGGTAGCTTGGGCCCAGGCCGTTTTGTGCTTTGTAGGTTAAGGTCAGCACTTTGAATTGTGAGATTAGAAAGACTAGTCTCAGCTAGATTATGGGAGTTATTTATTTTCCTTATATACTCCCAATAGGTGATGGCAGAACATATTGTGTGTTCTATTTATTTATTTATGTTTATTTATTTAAAGTGTTTGTACCCCACTTTCTTCTTAAAAGGACACAAAGCAGTCTTGTTGGTCTCCCATCAGAGCGAAGCCATACTCACTCCCCTTCAGTTTCAGCAAGCAATCTGCTGCATCTACCATTGACCTTGCCTTTCCCTAGGATTAGAGTTTAGCATGATAGCATCAAAACAGTGAAGGAGATGATGCAAAGACACATCAAACATGGTTGTGGTGCCCCCCCTCTCCCTCTGCTCCATAGCCATTTAAAAAAAAAAGTACAGTGGATCCTCGTATAACAATCGGTTTGTATCTGTACAACATAAAAAATTCCGGAGATAGGGGAAGTTTGCTTACCAGAATCGCCTATGGGGCGAATCCGTACAACATAAAAATGGTCACGATTAGGGAGGGATTACTCCATTTTCAGTGCATTCCTATGGGAAATTTGTATAAAGGAAAATTTGCTTAACAGAATTTCATTTGAAATGAATTAATTACTTTATACAAGGTACCACTGTACCTGAATAAGTCATAGGGTTTCCAGATCACTCAATTGTCAAGTAGTATGTCTCACTATAGGAGGGAATGACAATTCTTGGGTATCTGGCTGTCGACTTCTCCTTCTTGATATCAGATAATAATGTCTATGCAACGATCACAAATATCTCTAGCATTACATCAAGGATTTTGCCACAAAGGGTTGTCTGATGTCTCAAAGCAGCCTTTGTGTAAGTTCTGAACCGAGTCTTTAATATAAGATGAATATTGTTTATTATGGCAACATGTCACGCTCCAGTTAACTGAAAAGGGTGGCTAGAATGGTTAGAGAAGCCAAGAGCTGTTCTGGGCACACCCAGCTTTAGAGGCATGAACCTCTTAGCATTAAGGAAGGGCATGAATACTGTTGAACCTTAAACCTTTTTTTAACTGGGGTGGGTGGGAGGAAGAGGCCCCATTTTCATTAAATGATATGGTTCTAGACAAGAGGTCAGTGTTTCAGACCTCACAAGAATCTGCACAGAACTAGTTTCACGAGGTAGGAATTATGGGATATTCTCAACTGAAAAATTGTAAACAATAATGGAGTTTCAGTCACTGGTTGTGTGTGTGTGTGTGTGTGTGTGTGTGTGTGTGTGTGTGTGTGTGTGTGTGTGAGAGAGAGAGAGAGAGAGAGAGAGAGAGAGATGGAGAACACTGGAATTATCTGCAGATTTCAGGGAATGCAAATTTGTACTTTGTTGCTGATTCAAGTGTTCCTTTGTCTTTTTTTTTGGGGGGGGGTGGGCTGGGGGTGGGGGGTAGGTTGTGAGTTATGTATATGTTGTGTGATCCCTGAAATCATTAAAAGTGAAATGTCAGGAATGTGATGTGAGGGGTGTGTCCTGTGTGTTTTATGCTTTTGTGTTTTAAATGTGCACTGGAGATGGAACTTAATTTTGTTGTACGGAAGCATAATGACAATAAAGTTATTCTATTCTTGGGACGTGATGTGCCACTAATGATGACATCTTTTCTGTTCAAGCCACAGAGATGTGGAACAGATTTCCAATGAACAAATCAATAGGACTTACATAAGCATTGCCTCAACATCCAATCCAATGGGGTCCCTCTAGCTTGGACTAGTAAATAGATTTAGGTCCAGAAATACTGGCTACCTTCTAACCCAAACCAAAATCCTAACCTTACTGCCAAGCTGTAAAACAGTGCAATACTCATAGGGACAGAAACACTCCAGAACTGTGCAGATTGCTCATTTTGTGGCAATCTGCTTCTAAAAGTTACACAGGTTGTATAACTGCAATAGGATTTTAGTCACTTTGTCGATCTCTTTCTTTCATACAAATGAAAGCAGAAGCAGGGCCAGCCTGTGAGAACATTTTCCATGTCTGGGAATCAGCAAAATTCCCCTTGCATTTAGGAAAAAAAATACACATTGCTGGCTGAGATAAAGCCTGCCCAGAGGCCAAGACTGTGTCTGTTGACAGTCCCCCAAATGTGCAACTACTTCTGTATTAACAGGCAAGTGGTCAGCACCCAGGTTTTCATGCCTGTATCAGTTTTCAGGTCTAACTAGACACTAAACGCTTTCTCAGTTACAGGCTATTTGTGGCTACAAGGGACCGCGTGCCAGAATTAACAACACCAACTGTGTCGGTGCCACAACACATGGTGCCCTCAGCAGTTGTAAACTCCAGGCACAATATTCTCTACCAGCAGCCTGCGTTTCGTGGCCTGAGTAACGTTTTCTGACTAGACACTTGGCTCCCATATTTGATTTTGCCCTTGGTGCAAAACTCTTAAGGGTTTTTAAACTGAGATTAGGGTCCCTTTGGATGGTGTTTCATCAAAGGACTTCCTTTATGTGCTTTGATTCCAGCTGTACCAACAGGCAGAACAATTAGCAAACACAACCGGTAAATGAAGACATGACATCCTGAAGGAGAATAAGGAGTCCTTGCTTTAATTCTCATTCTCATGTCTTGTTGTTACTTACTTATTTAAAAAAACCAAATTACTACCCCCAAATATTAATAAATCAAGAACAGAGTCCGGTTCCTGGGATTCAGACATAAGCCTTCTGCTTCTAGTAAGTTTTATCATTCCGACTGGAAGGAAGAGTGTACAGCCTTTGTGTACCAACACACAATACTTTCATAGTAAGCCAATTTTGTTCTGAACTGGGCTGCAGGCCACAAAAGCTTATGTCAGAGAAGTGTGTTAGTCTTTAAAGTGCCACCAAAGTGTTGTTTTTGTTGTAAGAGGCTAACACAGCTAATTAATAATGACGTGTTTCAAGTTGACTCCAACTTGTTGTAACTATTTTAGGGTTTTCTCAGTATCAAGTACTCAGGCGTTGTGTTGATCAGTCCCTCCTTCTGGTGGCACTCTGTGACTGTGCAGGTTGTCCAATGCCACACAAGTTGTTGCGTGCTCGTGTAATTCTTCTGCCACCATGTAATTTATTTATTATTAGGAGCAAGTGTGGCATTTCAAAACATGGAGTCTCACACTCTTTTCTTTCAAAACAAATAAGTATGGTTTGTTGGAGAACAAAGAATAAAGTAGTACATGCTTTTTGTTATTGACTTAAGTTACTAATTTTGTAATGGACATATAACATACTCTTCTAGTTAAACTACCACATGTCTTAACACAGGCATGTCCAAACTTCGGCCCTCCTGAGGTTTTGGACCACAATTCCCAGAATTCCAAGCCTGTATTGTCAGTGACAAAGGACTGTGGGAGTTGTGTTCTAAAACATCTGGAGGGCTGAAGTTTGGACATGCCTGTCTTAACATATCTCGGTCCCTGTCTCTACATCTTCCCGGCCCTATCTGGCCCTCTCAGTGATAGTTGCCTAGATGCCCTAAGCCCATCCGATCTCACCTGATTTTGGAAGCTAAGCAGGGTTGGCCCTGGTTAGTACTTGGGTGGGAGACCACCAGGGAATACCAGGTGCTGTAGGCACCTAGAGTAGGAACTGGCAAACCACTCCTGTACTCCTGCCAAGCAAACTCCATGGACATGGAGTCACGACTGTAATGACACACACACACACACACACACACACACACACACACACACACACACACACACCTGATAACTCCACCCACAACAAGAACTACTGGAGTTTGCAAACAAGATTCCCCCAACATTCTAAAAGAACAAATATTCATAAATCAGGATGAACACCACACAGGTGGTAGCCCAGTTTACCCCATAAGCCACAGATGCTTTGGACAATCTTGGCTGGTCGTGCTCCTGGGAGGCACAGTGGAGATTTAACCGCCTGGCCCTGGCTCTGCTGGCAGGTGCTCCAACCCACTTAGCTGTACTAGCTCCTGACACATATCTATAATAATTATAATAATAATTATCTGGCACCAAATCAGTTCCTATCTGCAGCAACACTCCCCATAGTTTCTTGGGTATGAGATACTCAGAATGTACGTTACCATTTCCTTCTTCTGGGGGCGCTCTGGAGCTATCTAGCTGGCTCTTGGGCAAACAGGTTGGCTTTTTGCCCCCCAGAAGACACTGTGAGGCATCAACTTTATTGAACTTTCTAGAAAATTCCACTTGTGATTTTTAATCCAATGCTGGAATCCAAGAAAGAAAGAAAGAAAGAAAGAAAGAAAGAAAGAAAGAAAGAAAGAAAGAAAGAAAGAAAGAAAGAAAGAAAGAAAGAAAGAAAGAAAGAAAGAAAGAAAGAAAGAAAGAAAGATAATGTGCATCTTGTTCCCTTTATTTTTCAGCAGTAAGTGTAACAGAAGGTTACACTAGGTGTTATCCCAACCTAAGAGAGTGCCCTGGGTTCGGCTCCACCCCCCCCCCCGATTAATGATACTGAAAACATTCCTCTCCTCCTTTCCCTGGTGGAGGAAGGAGAAGAAGGGGAACAATTGATAGAGGTTCTGCTTTGGGGGGGAAATTGCCTGCTTCCCTCTCCTCCTTTCCCCTGACTAAGGATTGCCAAGCCTTAGCGGGGCAAAAGGAGGACTGCTGGCAGGATGGCACATGGCTTCCTCCTCCTGCTTCCCCTCCAAGGCACCCCCAGATTGCCATGTGCCCCGGGGCATATGCACTCTTCCACCCCTCCCTAGTTACGCCAGTGCCTCTGAGTGAATCACCATCTTTAGTTTTCAAATGAAGCAAATGGACCTCAGGCAAGAGGCAAAGTGACTAAAAAAGGTATGGAAGGCCCTCCAAAAGCTCAGATAAGACCTGGACCATGTCACCACACTCTGAGGATCCCCATTACTTGGGAAAAGGTGTAAAACAAAATTACTGTAAAGAATAGCATATTGTTTTAAATTCATTGCACAACTTTAGGTTTTAGGCTGAGGTGGGACCTGTGGTCTGTACTAGCCTTTTCAATTATCACATTTATAGTCTTGCATTCCCTCCGGTGAGCTAAACGTGGTATATTCTGTGAGACAGGTTAGACCGAAATGCTATATACATATTAATACTACATTGACATGCATCTTAGTGAGATCACATTATCTTACTATATTTTCATTTATGTTCTCAGCAGCTCTATAATTACAATGCTTGACAACTGTCACTTTGCTTAACTGGTCACCTGTGGTATATGAAAGCAGATGTACATAGCTAGGTGAGGCACAGTAGCATATTCTTCTTTTTCTTTGCCTCTGTCCCACTTGATGGCGGGGTTCTGGTTTTTGTCTTCCACTTTGCATGGCTGTGCACAATTTTCTCCCCTTCTTATGTTGCAAAATGATAGACATCATTAATGCTGGTTAGTTCGGTGTCTTAGGTATCTGGCTGAGGAACCTGAAGTTGGGAGTTCAATTACCCATTGTGGACCCCAGAAGAGCAGAGGCGTAGCCAGGATTTGGGACGATTTTTTGCACCCTTCCTGCCCCCCATTGTACCCACCCAGCAACAGGCATGGGGTGTGTGCGTGTGCACGGATGGGCGTGTGTGGGCATGTGGGTGCACATGTGCGTGCACCTTACGCCTCTCTCAACAAGGCGAGGAAGAGGAGGAGGAGGGTGCTCCTCCCTGCCAGCCTGGTTCACCGCTCACCAGGCGTGCGGTGGCGGAGGTGGCGGAGGGGGTGCCATCGCTAAGCCTTAGGGGAAAGGAGGACTGCTGGGCGGTGGGAGGGTGCACGGTTGCCTCCTCCTGCTCCCCTTCCAGGCGCTGCCAGATTGCTGCGCCCGGAGCAGATGTACCCTTCTGGCCCCTCCCCCGTAGATACGCCCCTGCAGAAGAGTCAGCCTATATGGCTTTGGGCAAGCTACACAGTCTCCAAATGCCTCCAGAAGAAAGGCATATTTTCTATATTTAAAAAATCCTTTAAAAGGTCTCTGTAAGTCAGAGCTGATTTTAAAAGGTTTGAGAACCTTTTTTTATATGTATCACAAAATCCATTTATGCTTACTGCTTCTGCTTCCAGCCTTTCAATTTGCTTTCCATCTTTCCAGCATTTATTTTTTTACAGCCTTGTTACCTGATTAAATAAAGCAGCTAGTAAGAGACAAGCAAATATTACAGAAATTCTTTTATTCATCAGAATATGAGTTTGATACAGAACTTAATTCGAACTGGAGTTCAGCAGGATTTAGGGCTTATCCTTTAAGAAGAACTGGGCTGGGAATGGAAGGAGGGTTTTATTCCAGCTACTAGTATTAGGTCTATCTTATTATGTCAGTATGTATTGATTTTTTTTGTTTTGTTTTTAATATGAAGCAACGAGCAAGACAAATAGTTGGGTCCTAGATCAAATCAAGCATGAACTCTCTCTAGAAGCAAAAGAGAGTAGGTATTTTTGGTGCATCCTGGAATGCAAAGCTTGCTGGAAAAGAAGAAATGGTAGGAAAACGTAAAAGCAGCGGGAAAAGAGGAAGAATAACTATGTGAGGGGTCGACTCCACAAAGGAATCCATGGCCTTGCATTTGCAAGAGTTCAGCATGGCTCTTACTAATAGGCAATACTGGATGCCGCTTATTCACGAGGTTGCTGAATGTCGGAGGTGACTTGACAGGACATAAGGGCAACAAGAGCAAGCATTGATAAATATATTTCTCAGCTTGAAGTCAGGAATAAGGGCTTACAACAGCATCTGACATACATGTTTTGCTTTTAAGGGCCTAATGTTGCTACCAAACCAGAGCAGTGTTACCCTGGGGCATTGTGGGAAATTTAAAGTACCAGGCGTTTTGTGGTTGCCCACCTTTGTTATTATTATTATTATTATTATTATTATTTTGCACCTGGTAAGCCCAATCAGTGGTGACAAGGAGATGCTGATAGGGACAGGTTTGTCAGAGATTGCCTAGGGTTGGCAGGTGTTCTTGGTGTAAACCCCCCAGGAGGCTTCACCACTATATATTTATATATTTATATTTTTTGAATATTTTTACCCCACCTTTCTACTTGGTAAAGGACTCAAGGTGACTTAGAATAATGACGGACAATATAGAGCCCAGAACATTCAAGACATATTCAAGTTTAAGAACAGGGAATTAGAAGAGGCATCTTACAACATTAAAAGGCAACATTAAACAAACAAACAGTTGAAAGGGAAAAAAAATCCATTATGGGGGATGGAAACTAACATGGAAAACACAGGTGTTTTTATGAAATCTGTCAATGCGCCAGGATTTCTGGGTGTTGTAGTAAACAAGCAAGCAAGCAAGCAAACAAACAAATAAACAAACATGCCTAGGAACACAAGGTTGGGAACCACTGGCCTAGGGTAAGCTTCTCCAATCTGCACTCAGCCTGGTCTAAAAGGCTGCCTAAAACCAAGTTTTTTTGTGTGTGGTTGTGCAAGAGGCAGGCTGTTGTATAACAACTTGAGTGAGAGAAATGGACAATGCAGATTTTCTGCACAACCTCCCAAACAAATATTATGTGAATAACACATCTACAAAGAACTTAGCACTAAGCCGGATGTCCCTGGCACCAACAGTAAATAAGGATTAAATGGGTATCCAGGCTTTAAATCATTACCTACAGTGAAATCAAACCTCAGGCATCACTTATCTTGAGATGAGGAACCAAGGGTGTATATCAGTTCCTTGAGACTTCAGTTGGCCCCTGGAAGACTATGACATGTGATTCATATTGGCTTTGTTTTTCTTCAATGAGCAGGTACATCAGGCTGCTTCTACTGAGGCCCATCCAGTTCGACTACACAATCATCAGTCTGCGGAACTTTGTGCCACAGGATGTGGTGATGGCATCTGGTCTGGATGCCCTCAAAGGGGGATTGGACAGATTCCTGGAGGAAAAGTCCATCACAATTTACAAGTCATGATGGAGATGTGTAATCTCCCAGGCTTAAAAACAGGGTACTTCAAAGTCCAGATGTAGGGGAGTGGTATCAGGTGACAGATATCTAGTTCCTATGGTCTTATGTTCAGTTGTGTACAGCAGATGTTGACTGAGCGCAGCAATGTCCCGCTTACCTGTTCTCCCTCTTGCACATAAAAAGGCAGTGTAGTTTTCCATTATGGCTGGGTGGGAATTCTATGTACATCCCCAATCTTTTCCTCTCTCATCTACTTTTATGGCAACGTCAGCAGCCAGATGTTAAAACAGAGGGAATCTATTGAACCGAAAGTCCATCAGTGTTAGAGGGCCAGAATGGGGAGGTAGATCTTGGGTTTTGGGTTTTGGTCCAAACTTTACAGGAGCTCTGCAAGGTTCTGACCCTTACCTCTACATTTATTTCTGGACCTTTGATAACCCCTGTAGAGAATTCTAATGAAATCCCCAAGAAAATGCACAAGAGCTACCCGCCTGCAGCGGAGAGACATGATTTAGGCACAGCTTCCTGTTAACAGAAATCAGGCTTCAAAGGAATCTCTGCCTTATGTCTGGAAACCAGTCACAAGTCACACACACAAAACAGAAGTTAATTTGCAAAGCACATGAACTGAGAAAAGCTCCCTCTGTGGCTCAGATGCTTTTAGCAGCTAGGGAATTCCCTTTCCTAACCGCAAACAATCTATGACTCCTGTTTGTAATCACCCACAACTGTAGACTGGAGTAAGACCAGTTCCTTTTCTTCTATCCTACTTTCATGGTTAAAATGAGGGATTTGGAAAGTGGGAGGCGGGATTGTTTCGTTCTGTTTCTTTGTTGTCAGAGTTTTCACTGATGCTTTAAAATGGCAAATCAGACAGGCTTGTATTATGGCTACTTTGTCCCTTCTCTTCTGACTTCACGTTTGTGTTTGCCTGCCCTAGAAAGTTGTCACCCACCCTGCAGATTCTGAGAACTCACGACCCAGTTCAGAAATACCTATTGACGAGAGTCCTTTGCTCAACGAGCAATAATAACCTACCCCCATATTGTGAACGATAGAACTGTGTGCTTCTTTTCCAGGCTGACCTTTGGAAGACTTCAAAGCATGAAGGTGCAATAAATGTGTTGGCCAGTCTTTGGATGTCCGTGCTAGCCTCGAGTTTCATTAGTAGGAGAAGGGGAGACGGAGGCGGAGACAGAAGGCAAAGCCTTGTGAGAAGACTGTTTTAAAATGCAAAATAATTGGTATTACCAGCTCAGGAAATCCAGCCTGGGTCACAATTAAATGCATTAAAATAGCAGCTCTAGTTCCACACTGAGATGCATTGTGTCGGCAACGACAGAAAACAATCGACTTCTTTTTCCTTTAGGGATTATCAAATTGGGATGTCTGGTGGTTCCACACACCCCCTTTCTTTTAAGTTTTCGTATTTTGAAACCTTGCCAAATTCTGACCAGCCTGGAAAGAAATTAATTATCTGTTGGCATAGGAAATGAAGCTACACTTTGATTTTTAAAAGTCTAAAATGAGGTCTAGATGAGGTGTTTTAAACCAGCAGTTATGGAGAGAAGGTAGAATCCCGGAAGTGCAATAGATATGCAATCAAAAGCTGCCTTTCCACTGTAGGCTATGTAGGCATGAAGGAGATCTACAGAATCTTGAACCTATATGCTCAAGGAAGTTGAGTCATGGCAACTGGACTTCTTTTTCTTGAGAGACTGAAATGTTTCGCTGCTCATCCAAACAGCTTCATCAGACTGTTTGATTGTCCACCCTGTTGCACTATGTGGCACAGAGTGCTGTGCACCAACAGAGAGCCATCTCCATGCCATGGAAAGGCATATACTCCATTGGATATTGAGTATCTCCTTACTCGACTATGTCACAAATGATCCTATTGGACAACAACTAGGCATGATATAAGTTACAGAGAAGATGTGAGCAAGCTGGCTTTCCCAGCGTGGACATGCCCTAAGAGTGGCACTTTCCACTGCTGCCAAAACGGCTTCCCATCTGAAAATCAATGGTCACATGGGCAACCAAAACAGCGACACTGTCAATATTGGCAGGACACTGTCAATAAGGACATGCATATTGTTGGCCTGTGCCATAAATACATGGTCTATTGGGGAAAGGGGTGTTTTAGGACCCGAAGAGCGGACTCCGCATTTGCAGGAAAACACCAGGATGAAGAGGAGGACAACGAAGAAGACCAATTACAGTGAGATAAAACTTTATGCACGATTTTTTTTCTCACTTTAAAAAATCCTCAAGAACAAACACCTGCTAAGGGAAGCCACAAAAGAAAATAGACAACAAAATACTATATAACTAAAACTGAGACTCAAAGGAGGCATGGTCGAGTAGGGAGATACTCAATATCCAATGGAGTATACGCCTTTCCATGGCATGGAGATGGCTGTCTGTTGGCGCACAGCACTCTGTGCCACATAATGCAACAGGGTGGACAATCATCATCTAAATCTTGGATCTCAGACAGATTGGCATTCATCTGTCACAAACAGAGATGCAAAATTTCTGGAGTGGAACTAAGTTTCAATGATATTTTTTAGAAATGATTTGGAAAATATTTGAACAACCTGTCTTATAATATTTTATTCATCATGTTAAAATAAAATATTCCATAATCATTTTTTTCTTTTTCTTTTTTCAATTTTTTCAATTTTTCAGAACCCCCCCCAAAAGGGCTCAGGGTAAAATGGGGAAAAAGTATTTTTTCCTGAATTTTTCCATTCCCCCCCCCCAGGCCTTCACATCTCTAGTCACAAAGCAACCCAATGAGTTCTCAACAATGCAACCAGCTGGGTTGGGTTGGTGCGTTATTTCATTTTATTTTACTGGCGCCGACCAACTCGCCCGAGGGTCGGGTCGGCAATTTTTTCTCTTTTTTAAAACTTAAACTGACCAGCTAGCCCGTGGACCGGGTCGGCACATTTTTATTTTTTATTTTTTTTAACTTTCACCAACCTGCTGGCCCACGGGTTGGTGTGTTTTTTTCTTTTTTCTTTTACTTGCACTGACCAGCTGGCCCACGGGCTGGGTTGGGTTTAAAATCCCCCAACCAATTGCACCTGACTGGGTGGGGAAAGGGTAGGCTTTTAAAACTTTTTTTCTTGCAAAAGCCCATGCTACAGCTGATCATGGGCTGGGTTGGTGCTTTTTAAAATTTTGTTTTTTTACTTGCGCTGACCAGCTGACCCATTGGCCAGGTCAGCACGTTTTCTTTCTTTCTTTCTTTTTAACTTATTGCACCGAACAGTTGTACCACGGGTTGGGTCGGCTCGTTTTTATAAAATCCCCCACCCGATCGTGCCTGATCGGCTTTTAAAACCCCTTTCCCCACCAAAACCCCGTACTACAGCTGATCAGCTGTGGCTTCGGCAGGAAAAAAAGCCTGCGGTTTCCCCCATGTCAGGGGCAGGGAACCACCGGCTTTTCCCCATAGGAATGCATTGCTTCACTGCATTTCTATGGGAAAATGAAAAATGAAGCGAATGAAACAGAAATTTCCATTTTGTTTCATTTCTCCTTGATGAGTCTGTTCCTTAATCATTTCAATCCGTAACAAAATGAATAACGAATAACGAATAATGAATAATGAAATGAATTTAAAAAATGTTTCATGCCCATCTCTATTTATGTAGTCTTTGGGTAATTAGTGGAATTATCATTCCAGGTGGTGAGTGTTCTGGAACAGCTAGAGTTTAGTATAGGAGGCAGGCTGCCTTTATGAACTTTAAGAACATTGCATCTTGGGTATCATAGTTCTAAACACGTGTCCATTCCTTATTGGTCACTAAGCCGAGGGTGGGGTCTCTGGCCAGTGATGAAAGGGGCCCTTTGTCTTTTCAAAGAGAAAACATGGTGTGGAGCACACAGAGTGGATGTGTGCTCCATCACAGCATGGGAAGATCATCTCCTCTTTTACAAAATTGAGACCAAGGAAGAAAGATTGCACCATCCCTGAAGCATCCCTCTGCATACTGTAAGTTGGAATCCCAGAAATAAAGCAATCTTGCCTCAACCCTATTGGTCTCTGATGTAAGCTGTCTATGTAGTGTTTGTGATGTGAAGTAGCATGTCACTGGAAATTGAACCTGTATGCTACATTATAGGCATGCTGTACACCAGGGGTCCTCAAAGTTTTTAAACAGGGGGCCGGTTCACTGTCCCTCAGACACTGTAGGGGGTCAAACTATAGTTTGAAAAAGAATGAACAAATTCCTATGCATACGGCACATTTTTTGTAGAGGAAACAGAATGCAGTATTTAAAATGAAGAACAATTGTAATCAACATAAATGAATAATATTTCAATGGGAATTATGGGATTGCTCTTACCTCGCCCGTCTCTAGTCTGACAGCTCACTATTGGCGGCCATTACAGGAGGTCATCAATGGAAGGCAGGGTGGGGTGACTGTGGCGGAAGGATATGTGCTGCACTTGAGGAAGGCAGAAGGATGGAGGCCCAGGGAAGTTGAGGGGTACGACTGTCGTAGCTTCAGTCGAGATACTACAAAATGGCACTTCCCTTCCGCCCGCATGCCATGAAAGCTGCGTTGGTGGCTGAGGCGGCAGCAGTTGCTGCTGCTGTGTGGTTAGTTCTTGGCTCAAATGGGGGGCAAGTGGGTGTGGGTGTGCCATAGCTGGCGATCTGGATTTAGGACCCTGGTGGACTGGATGCAACCCACAGGCCATAGATTGAGGACCCCTGCTGTACACACGCCACTAGTATAGTAATAGCAGTTATTCCCACTGCTGTATTAACATTTAAAGCATCACTAAATAACACCAGTGGCATGTAGTTACACCTTTTTTTTTAAAAAAAAAATCCTTTGCGTGTATGAGGCCTCTACTGCAGAAAACACATTACTCAAAAACAAGATCTAAAGAAACAGCTGTACCTCAAGGGAGAAATTAATTTTATACTGCTGCTAGGGCCCTCTTGTAAAAGAGGTGTTTTTTTCTTGAAGAAAATATATTAAAACAAACAAAGTGACATATTGAAATGGCATGTGCATGAAACACTGTGAATGGGTCTGGGGTGTGGGCCAATGTCTAAGAATCCGACTGTCCACAGGAAGCTGGAATTACAGACCACCCGGGCAAACATCTTGTACGGTGCTGGTCACCGTCATATTCATTTCCTGTAGGCCTGATTTCTTTTTTCTGGTTCCACAACACTTCTGGCACGGTAGAGGGAAAAAGAACCGCATTAAAACTCTTAGCCATGATATAAATCTCTCTACTAAATGGCTCGGGGAAATGGGGTCACATATTGTTGAAAGGGTATTGTTAATCTGCTGCAGACCTCTAGCTCAGGCCTACTGAATCAGGGTAGCTTTAAAGATTAGGTGACTACCTTCACTCATTTCCATTATTAGCTGAGTGTGCGTGTAATATCAGTATGCCTAAAACCTAGACGCCAAAAGCCATTGCACCAAAAAGCTAGGGGCACAAGAAGGGAACCACAGGAGTCGATAGATGAGGGCATTTGGGTACATCGCACCACTTGATAGTGAGCCCTGTAACACAGTGGCTTAACTGCAGTACTGCAGTCAAGCCTCTGCTCACAACCTGATTTCAGTCTTGATGGTTTCAGGTAATTGGCTCAAGGCTGACTCAGCCTCCCATCCTTCAGAGGTCTGTAAAATGAGTACCCAGCTCACTGAGGGGATGAGAGAGCAGGTCCTCTTATGGATTAAGAATTGGTTGAGATCCAGGAAACACAGAGTAGGAGTCAATGGGCAGTTTTCATATTGAAGATTGGTGAAAAGTGGTGTGCCCCAGGGACCTGTCCTGGGATGGGTGCTTTTCAATCTGTTCATATATGACCTGGAGACATGGATAAGGAGTTTAGTGGCCAAGTTTGTGGATGACATGAAATATTTCTGGGTGGTGAAGACCAGAGAATATTCCGAAGAACACCAGAAGAATTTCTCCAAACTGGGGGAATGGGCTGCGAAATGGCAAATGCATTTCAGTGGAGGAAAATGTAAAGTAATGCAAAAAAAAAAACCAACAACAACCTTTAGCTATCATTTTATGGGCTCTGAGCTATCCGTGACAGATCAGGAAAGAGAGCTTGGTGTACTGGCGGACAGCTCAATGAAATGTCTACCTAATGTGTGGCAGCAGTGAAGAAGGCCAATTCCATGCTAGGGATCATCAAAAAAGGGATTGAAAATAAAACACCCAACATTGTACAAAACAATAGTAAGGCTGCACCTAGAGTAATTGCATACTGTTCTGGTCACCGCATCTAAAAAAAGACAGTGGAACTGGAAAAGGTGCAGAAGAGAGTGACTAAAATGATTACTGGGCTGGGGGACCTCCCTTAAGAGGAAATTTTAAAATATTTGGGGCTCTTTAGTCTGGAAAAAGGTGCCTGAGGAGGGATATGATTGAAACATACAAAATTATGCAGGGCTTGGGTAAAGTGGATAGAGGGACACTGTTCTCCCTCTCACAAAATATCAGAACTTAGGGACATCGACTCAAATTGAGGGTTGGGAGAGTGAGGACAAAAGAAAATACTTGTTTACCCAGCGTGTTGTTAGTCTGTGGAACACCTTGCCACAGGAGGTGGCGATGGCATCTAGCCAGGATGCCTTCAAAAGGGGATTGGACAGATTCCTGGATGAAAAGTCCATTACAAGTTACAAGCTATAATGGGGAAGTGTAATCTCCAGGTTTAAAACCGGGGTACTTCAAGGGCCAGATGCAGGGGAGTGGTATCAAGAGACAGATATCTAGTCTTGTGTGCTCCCAGAGGCATTTGGCGGGGGCCATTGTGAGATACAGGAAATGACTAGATGGCCCTTGGCCTGATATAGCATGGCTCTTCTTATGTTCTAAAGCATTCCTTGCATAATTATACAATATAGTAGACCCCCGTATCCGCTGATTCACCATCTTCTGATTCAGTTATCCGCGTATGGTGATCAGCGGTGCAAGGGCCCGCAAAATTGGGGGCATAGGAGGAGGAGACCATGCGGTTCCAGAGCTCTCACCCACCTGGCTGCCTGAAAGAGCGGTGGCGGTGGCAGAGAGGAGGCCGTGCGGCTCACTCATCCACCTGCCTGCTCACCCACTGGCTGGCTCATAGGATCCTCGGCGGTGGCTCTTACATACTTGCCCGCCTGCAAGCTCAGCGGCGGCAGCAGCAGCGGCAGAGTGGCCTGCCCGCATGCACACAAGTTCGGCAGTAGGATTGGTGGTGGTGAACAAGAGCCCACCCCCTGCCCGTTTGCAAGTTCATCGGTGGCAGGAGCAGTGGCGGCGAACAAAAGTCTGCCCGCTCACCCACCTGCAAGTTCAATGGTGGCGGAGAACGAGCGCCTACCAGGCAGCCTTCTCGCAAGCTCGGCAGTGGTGGAGGACAAATGCCCCCTTGTCTGCCTGCAAGCTCGATGGTAGCAATGGAGGAGGAGGCAGCCCCGGGGCCTGGGAGAGCCTACCCGCCCGAAAGATCAGCAGATCTGCTATTGGTGACACACAGCCTTCTGGAACAGGAAGGTTTTTACCTGGTGCCAAAAATCAACATCAGCACCAGGCAGATTTCACTCAGGAAGGCGCTTCATATTCTGATTTGTCCATACCTTGTTAAACTTTGTTAAACTCAGTACAGTATTCCAGGTGAGGTCTGTCTGACTTATGCATAATAGAGTGGAACAATTGTTTCTGGTGACTTTAAAAGGGGAAGTGGCCTAAATAATTCAGAAGCCACAAAGCAAATTACTGTCGTAAACAGCAGCTGCAAAGCAAGGTACTATAATAAAACAGCAGCCGTAAAGCAAGCTGTCACAAAATAGCAGGTTTTGCGGGTGTTTTATTCTCTCTTATCCCCAATTTCCGTTATCCACTGTCAATCCCCACCTGATACTGGAGTCCTACTCTAGCCTAGTCTTGCATTTCAAGGGGAAGGAATCCTGACTGTGCTGCAGCCAAAAAAAGAAGAAGAAGAAGAAGAAGAAGAAGAAGAAGAAGAAGAAGAAGAAGAAGAAGAAGAAGAAGAGAGAGAGAGAGAGAGACTCTTATGATATGACATTTCAGAGATTCATAGTTTTCTATCTGCCTGTCTATTGACACTTTTGAAAGACCTTTTGTGTTGAACTGTTTACAGTTGGGAGGTGAAACTAAGCATAGTCAGACAAGAATCCTGGACTTTAAGAAAGCCAATTTTTGTAAACTTAGGGAATTATTGGTTATGATTCCATGGACAAAAAAATCTGAAAGAGAAGGGAGTACAAGATGGATGGGAGTTCCTTAAAAGTGAGATATTAAAGGCACAATCTAAAACTGTTCCAACAAGAGGAAAAAATGGGAAATGTCTAAAGAAACTGCAATGGTTTACTAAAGAACTTTCAACTCAGCTAACTATAAAGAAAAACAAGTACAAGAAATGGAAAAATGGGGAATGCACCAAAGAGTAATATAAGCAAACAGCTAATAAATGCAGGGGTATGGTAAAAAAAAAAGCTAAAGCGCAACATGAACTTAGACTTGCCAGAGAGATTAAAAATAGTAAAAAAGGTTTCTTTAGTTATGTCCGCAGCAAAAGGAAAAATAAGGAAATGATAGGCTCTCTGTGTGGCAATGATAACCAGTTACTAACAAGAGACAAGGAAAAGGCAGAACTACTCAACACCTTGTTTGCCTCAGTTTTCTTCAAAAAGGGAAAAAGAGATCCGCTGGGACAAAGAGTAGATGAGGTAGGATGGGAATTGCAACATAGAATAGGTAGAGAGATAGTACAGGAATACCTGGAAACATTAAATGAATTTAAGTCTCCTGGGCCAGATGAATTACACCCAAAGAATATTTAAAAAAACTGGCAGAAGTAATTTCAAAGCAATTGGCAATAATATAAGAGACGTCCTGGAGAACAGGGGGGGCATAGATTGGAGGAGGGCAAATGTTGTCCCTATCTTCAAAAAGGGGGGAAAAGAGGACCCAATAATTATTGCCCAGTCAGCTTGACTTCAATTCCTGGCAAGATTCTAGAACAAATTATTAAGCAGACAGTCTGTAATTATTTAACTAGCAATACTGTCATTATGAGAAGTCAACATGGATTTCTTAAAAACAAGTCATGCCAGACCAATTTGATCTCTTTCTTTGATAGAATTACAGGCCTGGTGGATGAGGGGAACGCTGTGGATATTGCTTATCTAGATTTCAGTAAGGCCTTCAATAACGTTCCCCATGGTATACTTGCAAACAAGTTAGTAGAATGTGGTATAGATAGTGCCACTGTTAGATGGATTTGTAATTGGTTGACTGATTGCACCCAAAGGGTGATCATTAATAGCTTCTCTTCAGCTTTGTCTTCAGAGCAGGCTGATCAAATTTGCAGATGATACCAACCTGGGTGGGGTTGCTAATTCTCGACAGGATGAAAATCCAAAAGGACATTGACAGATTAGAGTGCTGGGCCAAAGCTAACGGAATGGGTTTCAACATAGGGAATTTTAGGCTTCTGCATCTAGGCAGAAAAAAAGTGAATTTTATAGATACAGGATGGGACACACCTGGCTGGAAAATAGTACCTGTGAAAGGGATCTGGGAGTCTTGGTGGACCACAGATTGAACATGAGTCACCGTTATGATGCGGTGGCCAAGAAAGCCAACACTATTCTTGGTTGCATCAACAAAAGCACAGTGTCTAGATCAAGGGAAGTGATAGTACCACTCTGTTCGGCTCTGATCAGACCCCATCCAGAGTACTGTGTCCAGTTCTGTGCAACTTAATTTTAAAAGGATGTTGACAATCTTGAGTAGGTCCAGAGGAGGCTGACAAAGATGATTGAGGGTCTGGAAGAAATCTTATGAGGAACGGCTTTGGGAGCTGGGGATGTTTAGCCTTACAAAAAGAAGGCTGAGAGGGGATATGATAGCTACTGCTATGTTTAAATACAGTATTTGAAAGGATGTCACATTGAAGAAGGGACTGGTTTGTTTTCCATGGCTTCAGAGACTAGGACGCGGGGCAATGGTCTCAAACTACAGGAAAAGAGATTCCATTTGAACATTAGGAAGAACTTCATGATGGTTAGAGTTGTTCAGCAGTGGAATATGCTGCCGCAGAGCATGGTGGAGTCTCCTTCTTTGGAGGTTTTTAAGCAGAGGCTGGATGGCCATGGGATGGAAATACTGTGATGGCGGTTCCTGCATGGCAGGGGATTTGACTAGATAGCCCTTGAGGACTCTTCCAACTCTATGATTCTATGATTCTATGAAGCTAATACCTAGTCCCTGCCCGGCCCACCCCACCCCCTACCAGTAGACACATTGAATCAATGGGATTTACTCAAAAGTTGACTCACTGCTGGCTTCTTATAACTCACTGGAGCCCATTATTAGGTGCCCTGCACCTTGGGATGATCAAGAACAGATCCCGCTCTTCCCCTGTATTACTATCTTTCAAGCATTTGAAAAGTGCCATCATATATCTCCTTTTCAGTATTCTTTCTCAAGGCTAAACATTCCCTATTATTGAATAGGATTTGGTTTCTCTCTCTTTCTATTGACTCCTTTTAAACGAATGGATTACTAGGACATGCTTTATATTATGGCATGAACACAACAACTAGAAAAGTCATCGGTGTAACTAGGTGGGACCAGAATACTGTTAGACAAATATTATTAGCTAAACATTAGCTGAGTGGATAAATCTCAGTAGAAATAAACCCAGTAAATAATAGCGAGTTATTTACCCTCCCAGTGCCTTTCTTTAAAAAACTGTGCCATGCGTTACATTTTAGCATATGCATCTAAAAAATGTCACCTCTTACTATACTGGAAAGAAAAGAGGGGGTGAGGTGAGGCTTCCTCTTGAAAGCATACTTGGTGACAGGTAAATCCAGGTTTGTTCTTAGGCTGTGTGGGAAAACCGGCCTGTTCTGAGCCTGAAAAAGTTAGTGTTTGGACTGTAGCTCCATGAATCCATGAATTGGCATAGTTAATAACATTAACAAAATAATTTGCAGAAATAAATTCCACGCTCTGCAGATATTCCACTTAATACTTCTTAAATTTTGTTTCAACAAAGCTTGGCAAACTTAATTTTGGAGGGCTTCAACTTCCAGAACTCCTTATTGTGGAAAGTAACTTTTCCAAGCTCTATTGCAGACACTGCTCGCTCACCCCAATGTTTAGGGAATGTTTGTCTTTCCACGGATTCAGCAAAATCTGTTTATTCAGAAAAGACGAGTGATTATTGGACACTGCTTTGACTGATGCCAAGAGTTAGTATAACTTTTCTGGAAGGCAAATGTATTCCTATCTGCTTTCCAGCTCCCCCCACCTTGGGCAAATTTCCTTTAAAAATGGGGTGGTAGTGGTGGTGGTGGTTTGGGCTGAATGGCATTTTGTTTGTACATAAAAATAGCTGGTCTTCTTTGACTGAGGGTTCCTCAGTGGGGAGCCTGGAAGTGGTTTTGCAGAGTAACAACAAACAAATGGCATGGAAAACTAAGAAGCTAACTGGACTGTTGGAAAAGCATTTAAGTACCCAGCTTGTTTGTCGTTGAAGGATAACTGCCTCCAGAGGAAAAGAATAGATGCATTACTGCTGGGAAGCCCCACAGCTTAACATGGCTTGCTTCACACAAGAGGTATTCCATTTGCATTTTGCATTAATGCATTGCAGTAAACTGGTTTAATCTCAGATGATCTCAGAGAGAAAGTCAGATTGCGCTCTTTCATAGAGTACAAGGGCTCTCCTATTACACTTGTTTGCCTTTTTAAAATAAAAGTGAATTTTAGTGGACCAAAGTAGGGAACCATAGGGGGTTATTAAGAAAACATAAATATGGTAATGCTTGGCCTGTATGATGTCACTGAGATAAGATGGATAAGATCATAGAGTCATAGAAAACTAAGCCTGGAAGAAAGCAGAAAATCTCCCCATAAATCATCTCTGAGAGGTGGTCCTCCCACCTTTATTGAAACTCCATTCACGCTGGAGAATCTACCACCCTCCATTCTATTTCCAAACAGCTCTTCGTCGGTTAGAAAGTTGTTCCTGTTGTTGATCTGAAAATCTGTAACTTCAGATACTGCCCTTTGAAGCTGCAGCAAGCAAAGCTGCACTGTTTTCCATGCAATAGCCCTTTGGGCATTGGAAAATGGCTATCACATCTGCTGGGTAGCTCAGTGGTTTAGGCTTCTGGCTGCAGAGCTGCAGAGCTGTAGGTTGGGAGGGAGTGAGATTCCTCACTGTGCCTCCTTGACAGGTCATGATCTATAAGGTCCCTTCCAGTTTGGAGATGATTATATCACATCTCAGTCTTTTGTTTTCTGTACTAACTACATGCAACTCTTTCAACTGTTCCTTGTAAGGTTTGGTTCCAAAGCCTTAGCCATCCTCCTCACACTCCTCTAGACACACTTCAACTTCTTGATATCTTTCTTAAACTTGGGTGCCCAGAATGCAATACTGTACTGTATTCCTAGTGTCCAATGCAGAATTTTTGTTGTTGCTCAGTCATTCAGTCATGTCCGACTTCGTGACCCCATGGACCAGAGCTTGCCAGGCCTTCCTATCTTCCACTACCTCCCAGAGTTGCAGAATAAAAAGGCATTATTCCCAGGGGTGTCCAAACTTTGACCCTCCAGATGTTTTGGACCACAACTCCTGGAATTTCCAAGCCTATATTGGCAATGAGAAAAGAATGTGGGAGCTGTGGTCCAAAACACCTTGAGAACCGAAGTTTGAACACCACTGATTTAGACATTATGCTTTTGTTGATGCAGTCAAATCTCCTGTTTTGTTTGTTTGTTTGCTGCCACATCACCTTGCTTACTTGTGTTTAGTTTGTGGTCTACTGAGAGCCCTGGATCCTTTGCACACAGACTATTGTCAAGCCAGCTATCTTCCTTCCTATATTTGTGCATCTTATTTTCCCTACCTAAATCCAGAACTTTGCATATTTATTTTTGCAGTTGAAACTAATCTTATTTTTGACCAAGTCTTCTGTTTGTTAAGCATATGACAGACCTTTTTCTGGCAGCTTCTGCTCAGACCGTGAACGATCTTCTTATCCTTCACCAGCCTTTGGGTGTAGGGATGGCCCATATTTTCAGGAGGCATGGGGCAAAATGAGATCACGTGCCCCTGCCATTAGTTAGCTCCAGCAGCCTTGCCTGGCCATGCTCCCAGATTTTCCAAGCACAGCTGGGTGGTGGGACTCCTCAAATTTCCCCAAATGCTTAGGATGATGCTGAGTTAGAGAGAGGCATGGTGGGAAATTTAAAGAGCTGCCTGGAATGTTGAATACAGCCTTGCTAGGGCAGCCATCAGCTGGGTCAAAGCTTGCGAAAATATATACATAAGTTTGATTACAGCAGAACTTGGAGGAGGTATCTCCTGCCCCACCCCCTTAGGAATACAAGAATTTTCAAGACACCATGGCCGACACAGCTGTTGAAAACTGCAGGGCTGCTTCAGAATAAATGTCTATTTTTGGACTACAACTCCCACAACTGAAGAGATGCAAAAAAGGGCACAAGGCATTTACAGAAATGGGGAAATTTACTTTTGGAACAACAGTAACCCCCCGCCATTTTGCAGTTCATGTACTGCTATCGCGGGACCGCAGTACCTGCCCAGGCTCCAGCTGATTAGTGCTGGGGTGGGGGAAGAAAAACCTTTATTTCTCCACCCCAGTGACAACAAGCTGGAACCCGGGGTGTGCGGAAGGGGGGGAATTGTTTTAAAAGCCCGGGCTTTCAAAATCTTTTTCTCCCTTCCCTAAGCCCCAGGCTCAAGCTGTGGGGTGGATCAGATCTCCCAACGTGGTTCACCCGGGTTGTCTTGGAGCAGCCCTAGCAAGTGGCAGTGGGGGATCTGATCACCCCCCGCCCCCAGCCCCCCCCCCCGACCTGCCTCCGCATATCACAGATTTTCAGTCATCGCGGGTCGGGTGGATCCCTAACCGCCGTGATAGGTGGTGGTGGTGGGGTTACTGTACTATGGACATTTTACTTTATAGCATTTTCCGTATTGTTTTTATAAAGGCCCGGTGAAGGCCTATTGTCCACCAAAACACATCTGGCCTAAAATAAAATAAAAAGTTGTTTCTTTCAACACTTGACAAGTTTTCATCATTTCCTCTCAGTTGCTGGTGCTGCCTTTTTGTGGGGATGTGTGGAAAAACTAGGGCAGACACACACTCATACAGTGGGCAGCTTGCCTTTTGAAAGGAATGTCAAATTCAGCACTTATTGGAATCTGTCTCCAGTAAAATGCACAGGTCATTCCACAGAGAGAGGAAGAAGTATTTTTTAGAGCACTGGGCATGTGAGGATATTGGCCCTTCCGGTCATGGCTGAGCCGCCTATGGGTTTAACCAGGTTTAGAAAACTTTGCAACTCCCAATGGGTTTGCTGTTTGCATTGGACTGAGCATTGCAGGCCACAAAGCAAACATTTCCTATCTCGGGGTATAGCTCTCAGAACACTTCAGCCATCATGACTGGTAGGGTTTTCTGGCACTTGTTGTAATCCCATGATTGATTCTGCTCACGTAGCTGCCATCGCCATAAACAAACTGGCCCAGGTTCCCTTCCATTTTAAACAGGAGAGGGTCTTCTCACTGCTTCCAGACTCTGGAACTCCCTCCCACAGGAGGCCAAGCTGCCCCCATCCTTACTGTCCTTCCTTCCGCGAGCAGGCAAAGACCTTTATCTTTAGGCAAGCTATTCCTTAGTGACTAACTACTAGGAGATAAAAATGCTTTTGCCTAAAATTTTAAATATAATCTTATTAATTTATCTTTAATATTTGAATAACTGGCTGTTTTTAGCTTTTAATATTGTGCTTTTAATGTAAGCTGCCTTGGGTCCTTTTTAAAGGAAAAAAAGGTAAATATACTTTAATGCAGTGGTTCCCAACCTGGGGGTCGGGACCCCTGGGGGGGTGTTGAATGACCATTTCACAGGGGTCGCCATGAGCCAGTGAAGAAAAAGGCACAAACGGCTTGGGTCTGGAGGAGGAGGGGGAGGAAGGGGGGAAAGAGTGAGTTACAGCTTGATAGGTTGGAGGGGATGTCAGTCAATGGCACTGGAGCCTGGGATTGGCTGAGGGTGCCTGTAGAGAGAAGTTCTCTATGGCACCTGCATCAGTGGCCTGCCAAAGGGGGCTTGCGTCCTCTTCCAAGCAGCACAAGGGGTCACCATAACATGAGGAACTGTATTAAAGGGTTGCGGCATTAGGAAGGTTGGGAACCACTGCTTTAATAAATGAAATCTGGACAACTGAGCCAGCAGGCATTCATAGAAAGAATCAGAAACCAACCTTGGGAGGCCAGGCCTATGTAGATCTCCCAGGAGCGACAGTTTTCTTCTACAGGTACTGCCTAGGGCGGCTGTCCTATCCCATGCACCTCATAATGCAGTCTTGCTCACATCCATCAGTGCCAGCGCAACATCCTTGATCAGTTTGCAGTGGCAACACAATCCCATAGGTCAGGTGTCATGCTTGCACAGTGGTTATTTGCTGTGCAGCAGCAAACATTTATCCTCATCATGAACACCATGTGACTTACCTACAAGAGCTGCGGTTGCTTAGCAACATTATCAGTGGAGTAGCTGGAGGGGAGAAAATATATAGGGATTTCAAGGAGCAAACAGACGGTTGAAACAAACTACAGTATTCCAAATTGCTATCTGCTGGCCTTTATTCTTATAGCATTAGAGTAAAGAACATAAACGTGCGGCAAGCATCACTTTGGACTGCTTAAAAAAAGTGGATTGAGCAGTGTGACCAGAAAAACAAATTCAAAAGTAGGCTAGGTGATACCTTTATTGGTCACTAGTAAAACAAAAACAAAAACAAAAAATAAGCTAAGATTTCAATAGCAATTTGCTATCTTTATCAAAGCATTGTACCAAAAATGTAATCTTGATAGAGGATATAGTCTATCAGGTGCGGAGAATCTTTTTGGTGAGATGGAATACACCAGATGATGGTATCAGGAGACAGGCTGGTGTTAAGACTGCTTCAAAGACCCAGATACGGTTACGGACAAGTTATGATCCACCAGACGGAGTGAAAGCAAAACTGTTTTACTTTCTCAGTGCCATTTCACAGGATAATTTCGAGTGTACACTATATATATTTCCAGTCCCCAGAGTGATTTTTATTTCTTTTAAATACTCGTGTGTGTGTGTGTGTGTGTGTGTGTGTGTGTGTGTGTGTGTGTGTGTGTGTGTGTGTGTGTGTGTGTCTGTCTGTCTGTCTGTCTGTCTGTCTGTCTGTCTGTCTATCTAATATAAGCTCAGTCCTTAACTGCTGAACTCTGCTGGTAAAAATAGCAAATCAACAACCCCTCCCATGTTCCACATAAAAAAGCACTCTCCTTTATCTAGTAGACAGTACATGAATTTACTGCTGTATGAAATGGCCATAGCAGTGAGCTTTTAGATAGATATGCTAATGTTTGAATAGATGAATTCCAGTGAGCATTCCTTATTAACATCATTGCATGGAAGGTAGGAATCTTATTTTAGTCAGGCAGGCTTTTCTTGGGATTGTGACTGAATTGGTGGCCCTAGGAGAGCGGTGTGAAAGAAAACATGGAACACTGAATAATAATAATAATAATAATAATAATAATAATAATAATAATAATAATAATAATAATAATAATAATAATAATAATAATAATAATAATAATAATAATAATAATAAAAGGACCACTTCTTTGCTGACAAAGAACAGAAGGAAATTAAGTGCTGTTAGTTTTTCTGAGGCCGGACAGGGGTGTTTAGAACTAAATGAAACTCTCAATTTTTGCAACAGCTATTCAGAAATTGGCAAATTTACATCCACAGCTTGTCCTTTACTAGTGTTTTGTCAGGCAAAGAGACTACACTAAATGTTTCCTAGAAGTTGTATAAAGAGGATTTTACAAAAGTAAATAATTTGGAACAGATCCTGTACCACAGATAATCCACAAAAACACACACACACACTTTGTATTTGATTATGGAACAGATGGTTGTCGGACCGCCCTTTGCATAGTTTGGAAGTTACAAAGTTGAAAATGCCTTTCTTAACATGCAGGGGTAAGATCTAACAGAAGGTTTAAGTAAAGAGAGCAAAGTTTCATTCAGATACTGTAATTCCTTCTGGATGCAAGGGTCTTGCTTCTAGTAGCAAATCTTCCCTTAAAGGGTAGATCTCTGGGAAACTGAGCACATTTTAAGCCCATGGCTATCTGTCTCCTGTTAAAAACAATTGGTCAGTACTTAACTTTTCATGCTCTGTGCACTTACATGCAGAAATGAATGAATGCTAGACTTTGCTTTCTTCCATTTATTTATTTATTTATTTATTTATTTATTTATTTATTTATTTATTTATTTATTTATTTAGCTTGTATGCCGCCCACTACCCAAAGGTCTCTGGGCAGCTCACAATCAAAATAGAAAATTAAAACATCAAAATTACAACAAAATTAGAACAATAAAAACATGTAAATACAATAAATATGATACATTAAAAACACAACACTAAAATTGCCATCAGGACCCACAAACATCAATTAAAAACTTCTGGAACAGGAAGGTTTTCACCTGGCGCTGAAATATTATCAACGTCGGCGCCAGGCAAGTCTCACTTGGGAGGGCATTCCATAGTCTGGGGGCAGTTGCTGAAAAAGCCCTATTCCTGCAAGCCATCCCTCTCACCTCCTTAAGGGGTGGCTCTTTCAGGAGGGCTCCCTGACTAGATCTTAATTGCCGGGTAGGTTCATATGGAAGGAGGCGGTCCTTCAGGTATATAGGTCCTAAGCCGCTTAGGGCTTTATATGTCAAAACAAGCACTTTGGGCTCGGACAACAACTGGTAACCAATGAAGGTTATACAGAATCGGTGTGATGTGTTCGTTGGCGGCCCTACCTCTCACCAGCCACGCAGCACGATTCTGAACCAGTTGCAATCGCCGGACCATCTTCAAAGGCAGCCCCACGTAAAGCGCATTGCAGTAATCAATACGGGATGTTACCAGTGAATGCGTAACTGTCATGAGGCTCCGTTCATCTAGGTAGGGACGCAGCTGATATATATATGGCAGCTGGAGAAAGGCACCCCTGGCCACCGAGTCCACCTGGGCTTCCATTTACACTATATTGCAACTCTGTCTCCATGTTTACAGAATACTGCAGCCACAGCTGTGGACTCCACAGTATTGGTACGCACTGCAGTTTCCATTTTTAGCACATCACACACAGCACACCATAGATCATTGGAGTAGCACACTGTCCACGTGTAGGCAAGAACTCAGAATTGTTTGGTTAGTGGGGTTTTTTTTTTTAAAATCATGGAATATTTGCAGGATGGGCTGGGGGATGCAAGTGAGGCAGAATGGCCCCCAAATGCTGCTGTGATGGGCAAAATTGCCATGGAAACCCATAAAAGTCACAAGCAGAAATCTGTAGTTATTTCCATGGCCTGGAGTGCATCACCTGAAACAGTAGTTTCTCCACAGTTGTTGGAAACCCTGGTTTGCCACCAACCTCAGATCATTGTTTCACACACATGACTTGCCTGATCCCAAGCCCAAATTTGTCCATTTGGACATAACAAAACAAAGCAAACAGCCGTGCTGCAAACCATGGCTTGTCTAAATAGAGGCACTTATCCTTCCACAAAGCCTTTTCATGCACTTTTTCAATCCCACAATCCCCTGCTCCCCATTTTCCCCAGCTATGCATTAAAGCATCGGGATGCCCCCTTTGATGTAAAAAAAGCAGCTGTGTTGATAGGATTGCTCCATTCTCTCAATGGGCTCTTTCTTTGGGGTGGGGGACATACTTCGTTAAGAAAGTACCAAATCTCATGCCAGCATTTTCTGCTGTAATTGGTACTAACAAACCACAATTAAGGTCCCCCCCACCTCTTTTTTTTAGTATGTTTAAAAGATTTGGCAAAGAGTATTTTCAGGCTTGTGGATTAACATGCACTAACACATTCCCTCCTCCTATCACACTTGATCCTTAAGGATTTGCCTGACTCATGGATTTCTTACTAGGGCTTGTTAACTCTGTGTGTGTGTTGTTTTTTTTTTAAAGCGACTAGAATAAAGAAATCTTTTTACTGAGAGCCACTCATCAGGATTTAAGTCATGAATAGACTGAACAACCTCACTGACTCCCTTGGGGGTAACCTTTGACCCCCGGGTCAGATGGTGATGCATCTTTAGCCTTCTAAATGAAGCAAGATGACGGCTCCAAACAAGCGTTTTCTGTGTCCTTGCAGATGCACTGAAACCCGTGACAGGCGGGATAAAAGATGGGCTCTGTTGGCATTTTATTTTCACAGCTGTTTTTCCACAAAATTGTGGAAACAGGAGGAATGATAAAGTAGATAGAATATCAAAGGCTATGGAAACTGTTATGAGAAGGAAACACCAACCCAAGAGTCTACCAAGATCTACTCTATATCCTTCTTTTATGAAATCCAGAGTGGGGTCTCCAGCTGAGACTTTATTCCCTTCAGCACAGCAAGTGAAGTGAAGTGCCAATAGCTCCAGAGAACCATAAGGCTGCAAAAGTGAATGAAAAACGAAATAGCAACAAAATATTGTTGCCCTAACACTACACAGTCCGGACAGTATCTTTGTAGTACAGCCTTATTACAAAGCAACGCAAGGCAAAAACCTACCTGCTGTCCATCATGGCTTCTTGACATAGATGCCTCCACATTAAATCATGGTAAACAATGCCTTTGTCATAATCACACTTGGCCCGTACTTTTTCAACTATTAATCCAGGTTGGACATTAGGTTTTCACAACCATTGCTGATGCCTTGAGCACATCCGATCTTGCCTGATCTCAGAAGCTAAGTGAGGTCAGCCCTGGCTACTACTTGGATGGGCGACTACCAGGGAAAACAGGCGCCATAGGCGCCTGGAGTAGGACCTGACAAGCCAGTCGAGTATTTCTGCCAAGAAAATTCCATGGACTTGGGGTCATGAAGAGTCGGTCATGACTGTACAACACAACAACTGATGATTCACCTTCATTCCTGTGCTTTCCTGCTTCATGTTGAGCATGTGGCATGGCTTATCTGCCTATGGATTTCGGACATGGATGTGGCAGCCTCACAGCTTGGAAGTCTTACTGGGGAGTTCTGAGCGGGGATTTGAAAAGAAGTAATATTTTCACAATCTGGTCATTTCAGATACTTCATGTTTTTCCTAATCCTACGCTGCTCAATTTTTCATAAATGGTAAGCGTCACAACCAAAAGCCATGCAAATACGAACACCTGCTCCTCCTCTGAAGTGGTCTTATTTTTTGTCATAGTGGTATTCACGTTATTAGGTAGACTAATTGCTGGGATGTACAGTAACATACCAAAGGTAGAGAGATGCTACATGTGAGATCAGATGTGTCCGCTGCTTTCCTGCTTGTGGCGATCCAGTTTTTGGAGCTATTTAGAAAAAAGCACAACCCTATAGAATGGTTGTGACCTTCCACAAGTCATACTCATAGGCTGGCTGTGCATCCTACTGTAGATAGGACTGCCAATTATATAAAGGCACCATCTATTGCAGGGGTGAGGGAATAGAACGGGGTCAAAAGGTTCCCCTCATCTTAGCTCAGGCCATGCTCCCAAGACCATTGGCTTCACTGTTTGAGGGGAAACGTGTACAGCAAAGCTATCCACCACTTGTCTAAGTACCCCCTGGGCTTCTTTCAACATCATAAGAACATAAGAACATAAGACGAGCCATGCTGGATCAGGCCAAAGGCCCATCTAGTCCAGCTTCCTGTATCCCACAGTTGCCCCCCCCCGGTCAGGGAGCACACAAGACTAGATATCTGTCTCCTGATACCACACCCCTGCATCTGGTCCTTGAAGTACATCATGTGGCCGCATAAAGCTGTTAACTGCTTCAGTGCCAACACCCCTCCCTGCTTTCCCCAGAGAAAGTGGGGGGACTGGGGTAGCCCCCTGATGGTATTCCCAGGATTTCCTCTTTTATTGGTGATGCATATTCTCTTTCTTTTTCAGAACACTGCATACTGACAACAGGCTCATAAATCTCCTGTGCACACCAGCAATCAAATCACCTGGAGGCAGCTGCCCCTTGGCCTGGATGCTGGGGAGTATGGGCTGGAGAATACGTATGTGTCCTTTCCCCAAGTTTCTCACAGGCATTGGACTGGCTTCTTTGGACACAGAGGTTTGATTATACAGTCCTTAAATCTGACCCAGCAGCACTCTTTCTTTAAGTCCCATTGAATTAAGTGGTGGCTCAGTGGGATAGAACGCGGAAAACTGTTGGCTGCAAAGTCGACAACTCGGCGGTTCAAATCCCATGTGCCATGCGGTGGAGCGAGTTCCCGCTGTTAAGCCCAGCTCCTGCTAGCCTAGCAGTTTGAAACCATGTAAATGAAAGTACATAAATAAGTACTGCTGTAAAAAGGGGGAAGGTAAACAGTGTTCCATGTGCAGAAATGGATTTAGACATGCCAGCCACACGGCCAGGCACTGCTCCTAGCACAACACAACTAGTACACATGTGTGGGGAACTTTTGCCTTTTAACTTACCTTTACATATAGATTCACCCATCTTTGAGGAAATCAGGAGATGTTTTTCTTCAGGCAAGCTTTCCCTGAGTGATCTGCCTGCCTGAATGTTGATGTTTTCTGTATGATTGTTTTCATATTTGCATGTTTTTCAGATCTGCATACTGAATGTTGCTAGCATTTATATTGTCTTTTAATGGGGTAAGCCACCTTGGGTCCTTTTAAGAAGGAAGTCAAGGTAAAAATGTTGTAAACAGATAAATAAGAAAGAAAGACAGAAAGAAAGAAAGAAAGAAAGAAAAGAGAGAGAGAGAGAGAGAGAGAGAGAGATTTTCATAGTGATTATCAAAGAAAAGGGGATCGAAAAATTGTCCCAGAGTGTGTTTGCGAACAAGATGCCTCTCTCTCTGTGTGCACACATATGTGTATGCATGTGAGAACCTAATGGCGCCAAGCAGGCCAATGAGCTAAGAAGGGAGATTGTGAAAAGCAGTTGTTGTGCAGATTAATGGAGAACGGTTTTTTTTAATGCCCTTTTTCAGGGGAAGTCAGCAAATGGCATGATGATGTCTAAGGCTTTATCCAAGCAATCATCAGCAATCATCTGGCCAAATCCCCTTGTCATGCAAAGCAGTCAACTGTCTCCTTTATCAGTTTTGTCAATGGCTGGGTGAATGGACTTCAAAACCGCTCCCATTGTGTGCGGAGAAGCTTTTCAAGTGCAAGCCAGAAAGGGAGAAAGAATGCCTCTCCAGCTCCCATCTTTGCTGGGAAGATGCCAAATATCCATAGCAGTTCAGGCAATTAATTGGTATTGGCTCTGCAATGAAATGAATCTAATAATTCATTAAACTCAGGGTTAAAACTATGGAGTGAAGTTGGGGGGGACACTCAAATGAGTGCATTTTTCTTCTTTTCTTCTTCTTTTTTTTACATGTGTAGACCTCTGAAGTTAAGCAAGTTTCATCAATTAGGTAATTCAGGAAATGCCACTATTATTTTTGAAGGCACAGAACAACACATGATTTCACAGTCAGTGCAAACATTTACAGAATTAAGCCCAAGGCCAAGACAAATACAAACACTGGCAGGTGAGTGTCGCTATGCAAATGAAAACTTTTAACCCCCCAGCCTAGCAAAGATAATGATAATAATAATAATTTATTCTATTTATACCCCGCCCATCTGGCCAGCAAAATGAAAAACAAGCTGTCTTTATAACAAAGGAGGCCTCACTATTTGAGAAATATTTTATCCTCCTTTTGCTAATATTTCTTGGTGCCAAAACAAGGAGAGCCACCTTACGGGGTTGGGAGTTGTTTGCGAAGGCCTCAGAATGATTTAGATCAGTGGTTCTCAACCTGTGGGTCCCCAGATGTTCCTGGACTGCAACTCCCAGAAGTCTTCATCAATAGTTGAGTTGGCCAGGATTTCTGGGAGTTGCAGTCCAGGAACATCTGGGAACCCACAGGGTGAGAACCATTGATTTAGAGGAAGACAAAACAGTTTCTCAGATTCTTCCATCAACAGTAGGTGAGTTAAATCTGTACTGACTAATTTTCTCCAGTCCTCAAAAGTTCCAGAAAGTTTGAAGGGACTTTGCGGGAACTCGATGTAGTTTTCTTTGTGCATTTGATTTATCGGGTTGCTTTACTGGACATCTAACCAGGAGACTGCAAAATTATTTCCCCACAAGTTTTTGCTGGCTGGGGGATTCTGGGAACTTGGGCATTTCAGATCTGTTTCAAACATTCTGTGAAGACGGAGCCAGCCTCAGTGTCAAGCAACTGCCTAAGGTAGACCATACTGGGGGACAGCAATGGCATCAGTTCCCTCAGCTTTTCCTTTGGAATCCTTAATCCCGCTCCAAAATTAGAGGGTAGAATTCTGTGTGGCATAGCCTGTCCTGCACCAACTGTGGACATAGCCTTATCACCCGCGTGGAGGGTCAAAAAAGAAAAAAGAAAAAGAAAAGAAAAGTAACAGATAACCTATGATTAGAGGAGGGAATTGCTTGGGTGTTGGGTGCAAAAGATGTTTAATCCTCACAGCAATCCAGGCCATTGTACATCTAACGAGCCTATTCAGGCCACTGTCCACCTAATGAGCCTATCCAGACCAGGGTTATGTGAAATCAAGGTGAACTGTAAATTGGAGGCCTCACCACTAACTTCCTTCAGATTGCTGAAGCTGCTTGGATGAGCAGTGAAACGTTTTGATTTCTCAAGAAAAGAAGTCCAGTTGCCATGACTCAACCGTAACCCTAACCCTAACCTCACCTGGATGACTGAGAAAGACATAATGTCACAGCAAAAGCATTAGACATCTCTGGTAGTTTGAAAATGAACTTGCTTCTTGTTTTGCGACTCATCCTCAGACAAACATGGGCTTTATTTGCAAGTATAATTCCTAAATCACAAGCATCTGCCTGTGTCACATTTGAGAAACACAAGTGGATTTCTTGCTTCCTAGGATGGACAACTTCCAACGTATAGTTTGGCCATGTGATTTGCTGGTTTTATATGGGACTTGATGGGAGGGAAGAGGACATTTTGTCCCTTGTCTAAGGCAGTGACATAATTGTCCTAGTCCTCCACGTGATCCTTTGCCTTTACATCATCCTTATGTCCTCACTTTTTCTGCCTATTATAAACACACCATTTTGCAAATATTGCTATCAGTATTTGAAATGTTGTATGCATAAGGCAGAGCATGGTTAATGAATCATAAACGTTCCTGGCAGCTGAATGAAGTCTGGTTATGACTTGTACATAAAGAAATGATATTTTTGCCTCTTTGTAGTTTCAATGACCTTGTATTTCAGTATTCAGCTTTCCAAGGATTCAATCTTTGATGCAACAGGGATATGTTAATACAGTTTCTGCAAAAATATTAATCAAAACAACAATGTTTGCAGCATAATGGCAGCTTTCTGAATTGTAGATTACAGACCATTTGAGTTATATATGCATTATGCAACAACAGTCTACCTCTGTAATATCTTGGATCTTTAAGCATTTGGATTTCCAAGGCCTACAGATAAGGTATGCTTTTATTTAGGCGGAAAGGAAAACAAGCTGTAAGAATTATAAATATAGGGAAATTTGTTCATTCATTCATTCACTCAATTTTTATAGCAATTCTGAAGTATTTTTGTGTATATGGAACACAGAAGCAATGCAGATAAGTAAAGCTTGTAGAATCAGATGAGTAGATGTTGCCTGGAATTATATACTGTATTTATATTTAGATGGATTTTGGTGTTCTTTGGTTTCATTCTGGACTTAACCCTTTATTTATTTATTTATTTATTTATTTATTTATTTATTTATTTATTTATTTATTTATTTAGAATATTTTAACTCCACCTTTCTCCTTGGAAAAGGATCCAAGGTGGCTTACAGTAATGAGGGACAATATACAGTCCAGTATAATTAAGGCATATTCAAGTTTGAGAAGAGGGAACTGAGGTACATCAGCCTTAAAAGACAACATTGAAGCTTCAAGAGAATGCAAGCAGTTAAAGAGAGAGTAAAAAATTCCAAGTAAAAGTTATGAGGGATGGAAACTAAAATTGAAAACATAGGGTCAATGCAATCACACAAGGTTATATGTGGTTAAAAACACAATGTCTATGTGATCATGTATGGTAGATTCATATAAAGGTCACATAATAGGTAGTCCATCATTCAGGGAAAGCTTGTCTGAAAAGAAAGGTCTTTGCCTGTTTCTGGAAAGACAGCAAAAATGGGGCAGTCTTGGCCTCTAGTGGGAGGGAGTTCCAGAGTCTGGGTGCAGCAGCTGAGAAGGCTCTTTCATATGTTCTCAGGAGACTTACCCGAGGGAGTGGCGGGATGGAGAGAAAGGCTTTTCCAGATGACCTTAACACCCGGGACAATGACAGCTGTGATTACCACAGGCTTATGAGTTTGTATGGAGTTCTATGAAGTTCTGTAAGACGGTTAGGAAGGGGCACACATCAGGTTATCTGATCTGAGATTGCTGCAGGGTCTGCACTGCAATTATAACATCACAAGGCCACACCTCTAGGTCTCATGTTTGAGTCCTGGAAATCTCAAGGAATGACATGCTTGCTTATAGTACATCAGATATGAACAGGTGGGGAGTAGCAGTGGATATTAAACAAAGAGGTGAGGGTGCTGCACAAATTCCACCCCCACCCCCAGCCCCACACACCTGAAGGTTGCACTGTGCCTATGCCAATTGCCTAATAACATAACAGGCACACAATTCGTCTTCAATACAAAAATTTAAGAATACTGTTCCTCTCAATTGTTTTAAGACTATTGTTGGTATAATGGATACTTAACAGTGTACAATGAGAACCAAATACACAACAAAGGAAAAACAACAGTTCTGCCTCCTGGTTCACACATTCAACATATTAAGAATGTGGGGATGGGGGAGAGAGAGAGAGCAAAATAAAGCATGTAGCTTGCAGATAGATTCCCCTCAGTTAGAGATGAGAAGGTCAGTGATACAGTGCCAGAGAGCTGACTAATGGCTGCCTTTGCTCTGACAAATGTCAGTGTGTGGGAAGACCAAAGAACAGGAAAAAACCATTATAACAATTTTTGGGATTGAATCAGAATGATAGAGTTGGAAGAGACCCCAAGGGCCATCCAGTCCAACCCCCTGCCATGTAGGAACCCCCATCACAGTTTTTCTGACAGATGGACACCCAGACTCTGCTTAAAAACCTCCAAAGAAGGAGACTTCACCACCCTCCATGGCAACATATTCCACTGCCAAACAGCTCTAACCGTCATGAAGTTCTTCCTAATGTTTAAATGGAATATCTTTTCCTGTAGTTTGAAACCATTGCCCCACGTCCTAGTCTCTGAAGCCATGGAAAACAAACCAGTGCCTTCTTCTATGTGACATCCTTTCAAATATTTAAACATAGCTATCATATCCCCCCTCAGCCTTCTTTTTGTAAGGCTAAGCATTCCCAGCTCCCTAAGCCACTCCTCATAAGACATTTCTTCCAGACCCTGAACCATCCTGGTCGCCCTCCTCTGCGCCTGCTCGAGGTTGTCAACATCCTTTTTAAACTGAGGCGCCCAGGTGGGGTCTGACCAGAGCCAAATAGAGTGGTACTATCACTTCCCTTGATCTAGACACTATGGTTATGTTGATGCAACTAAGAATCGCTTTTGCTTTCCTGGCCGCCGCATCAAACTGCTGACTCATGTTCAAGTTGTGGTCCACCAAGACTCCCAGATCCATTTCACGGGTATTATTTTCCAGCCAGGTGTCTTCCATCCTATATCTGTGCAATTGTTTGCATTTCTAATTAAAAAGCAGTTTATTCTTATACATATATTATTGGAAGCAAGCTTCAATGAATTCAATGGGATGTTCTCCCAAGGTAAGTAGTTCATACAGAATTCAACCATAATGGTTGCATTTCAACTTCTGTTTTCACAAGCTGAGAGCTTTGGTGGTATGGTGTTGAGGTTCTCCGAGTCCCAGGAGTGCTCTAATTCTCAGTGAGCAATGAAAAATCCTGATTGGCCTTGTACCAGTGGTGTTTTTTTCACCCTGACCTATGTGATCAGTTGCTGTGAGCATCATGTTCCGTCTATTTTAGCTCATGAAAGAAAGGCTGGATATATATATAATGCTAATAAATAAATAAATAAATAAATAAATAAATAAATAAATAAATAAATAAATAAAATTGAATGCACTTGAACCTATGCCTTGAACCTATGCCGTCAGAAATAAATACTACTGAGGTATGCAGAGTCCCAATGTAAAAATGCTTGGAATTGTGCAGGGAAGCCCAGCCTAATAATTTTACTATTGTGTTATGGATTACTAGTGTTTTGTTTATTCATGTTTGCACACATACAGATGGTTGTGATGTGTTCCTTCACTATCATATTGATGAGATATAGGGAAGCTAAGGCATACATAAGTGTTTTAAACAATACCAACAAAATATATATAGTACTTATCATTATATTTTTAAGAGGCCGAGAAGTAACATCAAAATGTTTTGGCACTGATCCTTCAAGGTATCATAAGCAATGAAACCTTCCTGTCTCATGCCACCAAGTCACTTCCAGCAACTCCGTGACTTAAGCACCGCCCTTAGTCGGTTCTTGCAATGGAAAGGCTACGGCCTCCTTTCTGATCTCAATCAGTTTCATGTTCAGTCTTCCTCTTTTGCTATTGCCTTCCACTTTTCACAGTTTTATTTCCTTTTCCACAGAGTCCTATCTGCTCATGATGTGTCCAGTTCAGTTATGATTTAGTAAGCATTCCTGTGGGTTTCTTGCAGCCCAATGGTATCTGAAAAAGTCTCCCATGATTCATTTGGAAAGTGCCTATATTTCTCTTGTTAGCATTTGAAGCTTCATTTATAACAAATGTACTCCGGTCAACATTTCAGCAGCAATGCAGATATATTTAGCCTGTTTCTGAAAGAGGTACTCCCTGAAATGATAGAAGCTACCTCCTTCTCACAGCATTGACATAGAGGTCACACATATATCTAAAACCCACTTGTTTGTTTTTCTGGCTGTCCATGGTATGTGTAATGTTCTTCTCCAATACCCTTTTTTAATTAATATTTTTTCTTCCTATCCATTTTCTTTATCATTCGGCTTTCATATCCATATGTAATTACTGAGAATGCCATAGTATGGCTGATTCTGGCCTTGATCTTCAGTATCACATCCTTGCACTTGACAGTCTTCTCTAGTTTCTTCATAGATTATCTTTCAAGTCTTAGTCTCAGTCTTCTCTTTGGTGCTCCATTTGGCCTCTGTTTGGACTGATGACTGCAGCAAAGCACAAAAATCTGCAATATTTTACTATAAACTTCTTCATTAGCAATATTAAAGTTATGCAGTTCTTTTGTAGCCATCATTTATGTATGTAAGCCTGTTTTTGCACTTTCTTTAACCTTCATCTACCCTCATAGTTGTTATGACAGAGTCTTTTCAGCTTTCTGTGAATAATATGGGGACACCTATGCATCTTACCTTATTGGTATTTCTTCCACCAATTTTCACTCCACTTTCATCTGAATCTAGTCAACCTTTTCACATGTCTTCTGTATATAGACTGAACAAACAAGGGGATAAATTACACAATTGTCCAAAGTCTTACAAGCCAGCAGGCCTGCTCTAAACAGCAGCATTTGTTCTACAGTCAAACAGCCTGTTGGTTAAGAAGTAACCATCATCTGGCTGATTATGGTCTCCAATGCTAAATATTTGCAGCAATTTATTGGTCTGATCTGTTGTCACTTATCTGCAATACTTTCACCAGAGCTTGGAGAAGTTACTTATTTTGAAATAGTCCCAGGAGCCTTCATAGCCATACTGGCTGGGGATCCTGGGATTTATAGTCCAAGTAATTATGTTTTTAAGCTTTGTTGCACAATATCCTATTTTTGTGGTTGTGGTTTGTTTGTAAAACCCAGCAATTAACAATGCATGGGGGGGGGGAGGCACACATTAGAATCAGACAATGACACCATTAATCAACGGGCAATTCTGTTAGCAATTATCTGACCAGTGTAAATTGATCTAGTATTGACCAGGATTGGGTATTTAGGCCTTGTTAAATTTCCCAGGGGAACACTAGTGGAGTCCAAGTGTCTGTATCTAAAGCCCGTTAGAAAATTGTCAAATAATGAACAACTAACAAAGTAGTCCTACATTGATCCCAGTGGGATTTAGGACTGGTAGGACACCAGAAAATCCATCCTAGCTCTGATGTGATGTTTGTCACAGTGGGAATGCCTTTGGAATTATTCCCATTAAGGCTTGCGTTCAGAAAATGTTAACTCCTAATGTGGCTGCATTTGTGTAGAGTGTGCTGCATGATTCTAGATACCTTCTGTTTTCTACTCATACATATTTCCTAATAAACAGCTAGAGACCATTTACTGTATATACTCGAATATAAGCCTAGTTTTTCAGCCCTAATTTTGGGCTGAAAAAAGGGGCCCTCGACTTATATGCGGGTCAATACTTTTAGCCACTGAGGCAAGTGCTTGGGTTGGTGGCTAAAAGTCATTTTAAACATTGTGTGCCACTTCTCATGACCCCCCTCTGCATCACAGGGGAGTCTAGGGTGGGAAATGCAGCAGGGCCTGGCAAGTGCTTGGGTCAGTGGCTAAAAGTCATTTTAAACATCACACACCACTCCCCCAGCTCACAAAGGAGGAGCTGCCAGGCCCTGCTGCATTTCCCACCCTAGACTTATACTCGAGTCAATAAGTTCCCCCAGTTTTGGGGGGATAAATTAGGGGGCTCGACTTATACCCGGGTCGACTTATACTCAAGTATATACGGTACTTTCACAGAGACCTCCGGAAAAGCTCAGCGGTGGTGAGAAATACAGGGAAAAACAGACCATACCGAGAAGCAGCCTGAAATTCAGTATGTCAGTAGCTGGCCATGATAATTTGGAGGTTCGCAAACCATACAAGAGCGGAGCATTTATTTATTTAAAATGGAATGAGGAACTCTTGCCCAGAGTTAATGCAGATATTCACTGTTGGCTCTGCTGCTTGAGGCTCTTGGAAGTTGTGAGCCAAGGATATGTGGAGGTCTATATGTGTCTATCTTGATTTAGGGCACCTATAGTCTCTCAGGCCTAAATCCAAAAGCTATTCCTGTTTTCAGTAGATCCTCTGAGCAAAACTGTGTTCATGTAAAAACAAAACAAATGGCAGTGATTTTTAACTATTAAAGTCTTCCTCCTCCCACCTGTCCTAGGGCCTCAGTCGCAAGGCTCCCAAATGTGTTTCCAGGACAAAATAATGCTCTAGCCAGCCTTGGAACTTAAAAAGAGAACAGGAAGCTTTTAATTACCTTAAATTAAATGCTTCCAGTGCCCAACCCAATATGAATTATGTAGCAGTTATGCACGCACAGAGCATACAAGGCCTGTTTCATATGACAGCCTGGTGAGGTAGTTTAGCTTAAAGAAGGCAATGAGCACAAGATCATATAGCAATTAGACTAATGATGATAGAAATGGATAGAGCATCATATTTTCTGAGAATTCAGACTGGAAGAACACAAGGGAGAAGACTTAGAGCAATTACCGTATATACTTGAGTATAAGTCGACCCGAGTATAAGTCGGGGCCCCTAATTTAAACCCCCAAAACTGGGGAAATTTATTGACTCAAGTATAAGCCTAGGTGGGAAATGCAGCAGGGCCTGGCAACTCCTCCTTTGTGAGCTGGGTGTGTGTGTGATGTTTAAAATGACTTTTAGCCACCGAGGCAAGTGCTTGAGTTGGTTGCTAAAAGTCATTGTAAACATTGTGGGGGCAGGAGAAGTGGCTCACAATGTTTAAAATGACTTTTAGCAACCAACCCAAACTTGCCTCAGTGGCTAAAAGTATTGACCCGAACATAAGCCGAGGACCCCCTTTTTCAGCCCAAAATTAGGGCTGAAAAACTAGGCTTATATTCGTGTATATACAGTAATAACTGAACAGTTGGCTATGCAAATAGGGCTAACCAAAGAAGTAACACAACAATCTAGACATGGGCACGACTCGGCAAAATTGTTGTTTCTGTTTTCGGTTATCGTTTCCGTTACGTAACGGAAACGGTAACGATAATTAAGCCGTCAGAACTCGAACTCGAACCGAAAAAAGAAAAGTTTTTCATTTCCGTTTGTGGCATCGCGGCGATCGCGCGATGCGAAGCACAGAAAAAGTTTTTAAAAGTTTTTTTTTTAAAAAACCCCGACTCTCGTCCAAAAAAGCAGGCGAAAATATGCCTGCCTGAGGCTTTGCCACCTACCAGAGGGGTGGTTTCTGGGGGGTCCCCGGCCTTTCCCCCCCTCTTCTCCTGTCCTGGGCTGCTTGCACCAGGCTGGGGGGGGTCATCCTCGTCGTCTGTCTTGCTGCATGCCATGCGGTGGGAGGGGGGATCCAAAATGGCGACCACAATTTTTCTTTTGAAATCGTAGTCAAAAAACACACCAAATCACCACAGAAACATGTGAAATTTATTTATTTTAAATGCCTGAATTTTTATAGTAGCAGCAGTGGGTTTTTTATAGCAATAAAACGTTGTATTGATTTTATTTTATTTTATTTTATTTTTTATTTTTTTAGACCTGCCCATTTGGGCTGGGCATGGGATGGGACCATGCAATTTTTTTGAACCATTCCACCAATGGCATCGCCAGGTTTTTGACTGACATTTCTGGATGTCTCGGAGGGCATAAAAAGCCGAGGCACCTTCCAGAAATCGCAGTCGGGTGTATGGATGTGGTTGAGGGAGGAGGGCTGGCTGCTGGTGCTGGTGTGATCCAATCGAGATTGAGGAGGGAGGCTGGAGGCTTTAGGATTTAAGTTAGGCAGGGAGGGAATTGAATTTAGAAAATAATTTCTTTGATTCCCTGCAGCTTTGTCTGCTGAAGGGAATAGCAGTTTATGCTTTGTTTCTTCTCTGGCAGTTTGAGGATTTTTTTCTGATATTGGATAAAGGGGGAGGTTCGACTGGGAGTGGGAGGTGTGGATATATTTTAAAAATATATTATATACTACCATTTATTTTCTATTTTCCCAACTTCAATTTGCTTGCACACACACACATTTGGGGTGCAAGCCAAGAACAGAACCTCTATCCTAAGTTATATCCTAACTGCCCACTCGCCCGTCCGCCTGCACCGCCGCCCGCCCACTCACCCACCCGCGGCTACCGCCTGCCCATGGCCCCCCGACACCGCCGCCCGCCTGCACCTCCTCCCTGCTGCCCGCCCCCCACCCCGCCCGCCACCTAGGGCGCAAAAACACCTAGCGACGGCCCTGATTGCAGGATGCCCCTATGCTCTGGGAAGTCAAATCGCGCTAAATCGCGGTGGAAACGACAAATGACAAACGACAAACGGAAACGACAAATTTTGAAAAATTTCGCGACAAACGGAAACGACCCGAAACGGACCAGTTCCGACAAACGAAAACTCGAAACATCATTTTTTCTGGTCGTGCCCATGTCTACAACAATCTATAGACAGAACATATAGAGCAGGGAATGCGTATGCTAGAAAGAACAAGCAGCCAAATGTGGTCCACATAAAGTTTATAAAGATCAATAAAAGAGACTTTGGAACTCACTCCCACAGAATGCTAGAATGGCCCCATCTTTGCTCTCCTCTTAGAATCAGGGAAAGACCTTTTTCTTCAGGCAAGCTTCCCCTGAGTGACTGGCTTCCTGGGGGCTTTATTTTTTAATGCCTTGTGGTATCTTACTGCTTTGAATGGGTTTTGGGGTTGCTTATGTTTTTCAGTATGGTATGTTTTGACCCTTTTTAGTACTTGCATTCTTACTGTCTTGAGCTTTAGAATTTGTCTTTTAATTGATTGGGCCCTTTCTAAGGAGTAAAAATATTTTATATAAATACATATACAAGTGGTACCTTGTATAAAGGAATTAATTAGTTCCAAATGAAATTATGTTAAGCAAATTTTCCTTTATGCAAATTTCCCATTGAAAACAGAGTAATCCCTAATTGCAATCATTTTTATGTTGTATGGATTCACCCCATAGGTGATTCTGTTAAGCAGATTTTCCCTATCTCCATAATGTTTTATGTTGTACATATTTTATGATATACAAACCATTTGTTATACAAGGGTCCACTGTAAATAAATTAGGTGACTGGCAAAATTGTGCAAGCTGCTGTGATATTCTATTCATTATACGCCGAATTTCCCCCCTATATTTCTATTTCTATACATATGGAGGTTTCTGTATAATGTCATAAATTGCAACAGCTAGCCATTGAAATTGACACTTGTATTTCTTGTCACATGTCAATTTGGCCTGCAAATTATGCCTGTAGATATTCTCAGGTATCCGGGTGAGGTCATGGCAACTGGACTTCATTTCTTGTTTCAGTCTGAAAGTCAAGCCATTTCACTTTCATGGGTTTACATAAGTACGTAATAGGATTCTGGCCAATATATGCCAGTACCATGAGACAGGTTAAACAATACAGTATATGCCAATTTAAAAATTCTGAGAGCTCTGGAGAGTTATCATCACCATTGCGCACCAGTGGTTCTCAACCTTTGCCGGTGTAGATGTTTCGGACTTCAGTTCACTGAAACCCTGATTGTTGGCCATGTCAACTAGGTCCTAATGTGTGAAAATCTCTGTCAGCTTGAGCTACATGGACTCATTAAGATGCAAGATGCCCATATTCCTGTGTTCACTGCATCACCTAAAAGTGACAACATGGACTTGGGAAAAATAGCAGATGACAGATAACCACCAATTAGTGTAAGGTCAAATTCCGTTTATGATCATCAGAAATGTAATCTTGGAACACAGGCACATATACAATTTTAAAAATGGGGACTGTGACAGCACAATGGAGGATGCAAGAGGACACTGATTTGCATGCCGTGCCTCTGTTAATCAGTTAAATATACAATTGAAAATTAGAAAACATTTTTATAACATCAACAGAATTCCAATGCATCTAATGTGAGTGGGGATGGCAGTGCCCATGCAACCTGTACACCTGCCAAATCTGCTATCCAGGTGGTCACTGTGGATGGGGAATTTCAACATCTGTGATCTTCTCTCTTCTGGCCCTTTATCTTTATCCCAGTCTTGGACTGGAGGCCCAAAAAGAGGACATCTTCAAGGGGAATGATTATTATTTTATTTATTTTATTATTATTTTAGAGTATTTTTACCATGCCTTTCTCCTTGGAAAAGGACCCAAGGCGGCTTACAGTAATGAGGGATAATATACCGTCCTGCACAATTAAGACATGTTCAAGTATTTGAGAAAAAGGAATTGAGGGACATCTTACAGCATTAATAGACAACATTGGTTATAAGCAGTCATAAACACAAAGTCCATGTGAACCCATAGATTCATATAAAATACACATGGTAGTCCATTATTCAAGGAAAGCTTGCCTGAAGAGAAAGGCCTTTGCCTGTTTCCAGAAGGACAACAGATGAGGCAGTCCTGGCCTCTAGTGGGAGGGGGTTCCAGAGTCTGCATGCAGCAGTTGAGAAGGCCCTTTCATGATGCTTTCAGGGAGCTTGTCAAATGGATGATTGTCCTCCCTAAAGCAGGACTTTTGGCCACTGCACTTGAAATAGAAGAGGAGAAGAAGCAGATGGGGACACTGATCTGAATATGAGTGCAATGATGGGGAAAGCTGAGTTTCAAGTAGTAATGGGATGTGCCTCACTTCACTGTAGCCAGGTGGCCCAAACTCAGAACTTTGATTTTTAAAAATGTTTGGAAAAATTACTCTCTTTTTTTTTGGGGGGGGGGGGGCAATAGTCATGCTGGCTGAGGGATCTGGGGAAGTTGAAGTCCAAACAATATATATATCATTCCTAGCTAGAGTGGCCAAGGTATTCCAAATACCCCTCCCCCAACACGAGACTCAAATTCTTTACTATCCAAGAAGGAACCAGTAAATAATACCAGCAAGATAGTCCAGAAGGCTATAACCAAGGGAATGAGATTTATGCTGGGTTTTTTTAAACAACCTCTCATGCTGTTTGTTGTTCATATGGCTGGAAAGGACCTTTCTGGGCTGGGCAGTGACTGTTCATCTATCCAGTAATAACCACTAGTTCCTTCCTGCCTCTGAATTCAAAGAGAGTCTTACTTCGCTACTGAACATTCCTTTCCCTCTCATTAGTCTGTTGCAGTCAGTGTTGCTTGTTTGCTGTTGATCTATTCACATATTGTAAGTAATGCAATGCTTTTATTCTTTATCCTGCAAAGGTCTCGGAGTGAATTATTGAGACTGTAAGTACCAGATAATGAGAGAAAGGTGGACTATCTGGGGAACATATTGCTATTATCCTCTGTGAGACGCTGTGCTTCTCCTGGGCACTGGGGGAAAAAAGATTTTTTACCAGAAATCCAAAACTCTGCAACACTTGGTTCATGCTCAAAGCACTTGTCTTTCTTCTTAGTTCACACGGGGGGTGTACCCCTCTCCTCCTCTTCCTCATGTCAAATCAAGCAACAAATGCATTTGTGTCTAATAATTGAGATCAGCTGGATTCATGAGACTCCACGCCAGAGGCTGCACACAAAGCCACGCTTGTTCCTTGCCATGTGTCATCTTGATTTTATTTCCCTGATGTTTGTTCAAAGGGGAAGACACTGACGTCCTCGCCCCCACCTCCTGCATATTAAACTTGGTGGAGTGGAGCAGTTTAATTAGCTGGTTTCCTAGAAGGGCAGTGTCGCAAACTTAGCAGCTTGGCAGGCAAGTGCTTGGTGACAAACATCACAGCGCCAGACAGATGTGGGCAACACAGAGTGCATGTTAAGTTGCTCGACCAGGGCTTTGTATCAGCGTGGGAGCGAGCTGCAGATGGATGGCTGCCGAGAGCTGCATGGCTGTTGCAGAGCTTAGGAGAGCTATTTTTGTAAACCAGAACTCCTAGTATTCAATTTCATTGTACTATGTACAATGACAATAAAGTATGTATCTATCCATCTAGACTCCCCCAGCCATTTCACTGTGCCTTCATATCCCATTTATGCACGGGCATTAGAGATGGGCACGAAACGAGCGATTTTTCATTTTCGTTTTCATTTTTTCATTTAGTTACGCAACAAAAATGAAACAAAGTTTTTTTAAAAAACAAAACGAAAAAGAAAATGAAACGACCAAATTTGCCGTGTTTTTCGTTTTCGTTGCAGCAGATGCATTGAACTAAAAAGAATGCTAACGAAACAGCAATTTTTTCGTTTTCGTTTTCATTTTTTCGTTTCGTTACCTAACGAAACGAAAACATTTTTTTTGCAAAAAAGTCACAAAAATGAAAACGAACCGAAACGGACCCCTAAACGACCAAACGACAAACAAAACACCATTTTTTTGAGTCGTGCCCATCTCTAACGGGCATAACTGGAGCAGGATCGTGCCTGCTATTTCATACTTTTCTTCTGCCACATGAAAAGAAATGTTGAATGACAATTTGGAGAGAGTGGGGAATAATCTCATTTTTTGGTGTGGTTGTTGAAGATGGTTGAAGGATTCTGGAGTCTACATTCTGAAAAAGTAACTTTTCCGAGTTGCGTTGCAGCTGAAGGGCAGTCTCCTATCTGAAGGGACACATTTTATCTGGGGTCATCTCTTACTCCTTTGCTGTCACATAGTGTGCATCATGTCAACTGTGTTACCACAGTAAGAAATTTGGGCGCTGACAAAGGCCCTGCCAGGTTTTTGCATTTGGCTTTTGGAGTGGGGCATGGTGAATCAGCGGGTTAGAGCACTGAAACTGTCAGCGGCAAAGTCGGCAGCTCGGTGGTTTGAATCCCGGGTACCACGCAGCATTGTGAACTCCAGCTCCTGCCAACCTAGCAGTTTGAAAGCATGTAAATGCAAGTGGATAAATAGGTACCGCCATAAAAAGCAGGAAGGTAAACAGTTTTTCGTGTGCAGAAATGCATTCAGTCATTCTGGCCACATGGCCACGGACTTGCACAACACTGGTTCTTTGGCTTGAAAATGGGGACGAGCACCACCCCTAGAGTCTGACACGATTAGCACGCATGTGCGGGCGCAACCTTTACCTTTACCTTTGAGGACTTTAAAAAAAAACAATGCCCAACTCAATGGAAGTTTCCTGTGTGAAAACTTTAAACTTAGACCGCCACGGGGCTGTGAACATATCCTAAGAATATAGCAGTCCAGCTGCATGTGTCCAGAATGTGGGCACCCACATGGGCCAATGGCTTGATCTGGGAAGTCCAAAAAGAACATGAGGGTAAGTGTTGTGTTCTGGCACAAAGATGTTCCACAAAATTCTGGTATTAAACTATTATTTATCTGCTCCATCTCTAATGGTGTTGAAATTATAGAAAGAGACACAGAGTAGATAATGTGCCCTGTCCTTTTGTTTATTTGTTGTTCTTTCCCTGATTTTAGTTGATTATATTTGCTCTTCCCGGTTAGCCTTCTTTTTAGTTTTATCTGCTTATTTTAATATTTAATATTTGATGTTTTGTGTTTATTGTAAATTGTCCAGAGTTCCTTTTGGAAGACTGGTGGTATATAAATGTATGTATGTATGTATAAATAAATAAATAAACAAACAATCCCACAGAGCAAAAGGAAAGCAACGTGTTCTGCTTATATACCGCCCCATACCGTTTCCGCCCCATACCGTTTCAAGTAGTCTCTGGGCGGTTTGCAGTTTAATTATAGTATGCAGGCTACTCACAGGGCAAAAGAAAGCTCATGGCTCTCTTTCTCTCTACTTTATCCTTACCACAACAACCTTGTAAGGTTGCGCAGAGTGACAGGGAGTGGCTGATTTAAATTCAGTCCATGTCTTTCATAGCTCTGTAAGGATTTGAGCCTGGATTCCCAGCTCACACATAAGTGACAACACACATTGTTGTTATGTGCCATCCAGGCTGGATTAGTGACCTCCAAAAACTGGCAATAGTGGCCAAACTTTGGCCCTCCAGATGTTTTGGACCACAACTCCCAGAATTCCAAGCCTGTATTGCCAATAACAAAGGACTGGGGGAGTTGTGGTCCAAAACTTCTGGAGGGCCGACGTTTGGCCACCACTCAACAGACCTGTTCATTTTTTTTATTTTTTTTTGCAAACTCAAGGCTGTGGTTTCCTCTCTTGAGCTTTGCCCATTTCATATTGGTTCTTCCTCTTTTTCTGTTGCCGTCAGCATTTTTATCTTTTCCTGTGAGTTTTGTTCCCCATGATATGCTCAAAAGTACAAAGGGCTTAGTTCCGTGGGTTTTGCATAGAAGCAGGCTTGATATGCTATAGAACCCCCCCCCCTTTTCTGGCAGAAAATCTAGAAAGCTCTCTTCCAACAGCACATTAGAAATGCATCTCCCCACCCCCACCCCCACTCCTTACTCTCAAGCTTTGACATCTATACATTGGAATTCCCTCCCACAGAAAGCTAACCTGGCCCCGTTTTTTGCTCTCTTCCTGCAAGCAGGCATAGACCTTTCTCGGTTCTTTGTTCATGTATCTATCAAAATCCTGAATATTCCAACTGATATGGAAAACAGAACACATTTGAGGCTGAGCGCCTTTATCTATGGGCACCCATCTTAACAAGAGAAGTAACCATAACTACAGCAACTACGAGGTCTCTTAACAAACAGCTTGGAAGTTATTATGGGGGGGGGATGAACCTTCTGATGGACGTTCTGTTCAAATACTAGTTCTTAGCTTTCCATACAAACCAGAACAATGCTACAACAGGGCCTTGACTCTGCTTTTAAATTCTAGGAATCCCATAAAAGCAGTAAGGAGTGACAAAAACAGTCCTAGACCTTGGCATTGCTGAAAGATAATTCAGATGCAAAACTCTCAAGTCCCAGGACTATTTGCCAATCCACAAAGAGATCCCTTGCCCCCCCACCCCACCCCACCCCATCCATTCGGTTGGGGAATCCTTTGACTTCTTTGTCTTTGAAGGAGCTTGTTTTTTTGGGTGGGAACATTTCCTTTCTACAGTCACTAAATGCTCCCATTGTTTTAGATGCAGATTAGTGAGCTGGTGAGGTAGAAAGAGAGCTTGCAAGATTTTATTGCTGTGAAATACTTGTAAAGTGGAATTGGCTGCTTTTATAACAACACTGTATCCCAACAGTTAAAAGCATGAGGCAATAATTGCTATGTTAAACTTAAACCACACTTTATCAGAGCGGAATAAATAAAATTTCTAGAGTGAATGGTGCCACCCTTGGGTTTTCTCCTTTCAGACTCTTGTTGCTAGTTTCTGAGCCATCAAGAGTCAGAGTTATACACATGCCCAGTGACCATGTGTTGTTTAGGTACAATGATGTTCTCAGCCACAGTGTAATACTAGGTATACATGTATATACACAAGGAAATTATGTTAGGTTAAATGGGAATTAGGCCTAGGATTGCTGTCTCCATGTATTATTATATTATTATTTATTCAATTTATATACAGTGGTACCTTGTAGAAAGGAATTAATTCATTCCAATTGAAATTCTGTTAAGCAAATTTTCCTTTATACAAATTTCCCATAGGAATGCATTGAAAACGGAGTAATCCCTAATCATGACCATTTTATGTTGTACAGATTCACCCCATAGGCAATTCTGTTAAGCAAATTTCCCCTATCTCCAGAATGTTTTTATGTTGTACAGATTTTATGTTATACAAACTGTTTCTTATATGAGGGTCAACTGTACTGCCCATTATGGCAGAAAGCCACTTTGGGCAGTTTATAACATAAAGCAAACTTACAAAATATAAACACGATATAATAAAAAGCAGAAATATTACAAATGAAAACATAACTAAAATGACATGTATGGAGAGAATGCTGATTTACTGGCTTGTTAATTGATTTGTTGCATTTATGGGCAGCTATTCCTGAAAGGAATGCAGGACCAGGTCTGTGGCTCTCTCCTTCCTCACCTTGCCCACAGCCACCCTGTGAAGTAATTCAGACTAACAGATTTTGAACAGTCCAAGGCTACTTACTGAGCGTTATAGCAGAGTAGGGAATCTGAACCCAAGTCTCTTGAGTCACAGACTTCCACTCTAACCACTATACTGTGCTGTTTACATCTTGTACAGCATTTATCTGCCGATTGTGTTTGCTTTGATTGGCATGGGGCTGCCAAATGTATCTGAGAAATGTGTGCCTCATCATTTTGACAATATTTATCTTGATGTCAAAATACGGAATATTTTAATTTAGAAGAGTAACTTTTTAAGTAGGGAAATTGGTTCGTTAAAAAATCTAAGTGACTAAGGTGCATACAATTAATCAAACACAATTTCTTTAAATGGAGACTTGAGAATAGAGCTTTACTTTTAGATAGAGTGAGGCCATTGTCTCAGGCTATTCAGCTTCCTCTATTTTCTCTCAGGTGGTTCTTCATGACCTTCTTTGTTCCATGACTAGTTTTGTACCGTGACAGCGTTGGTCGCGATCACGTGGTTTTGTCCCTTTTTCAGTGTTCCCATGGTCGTGATAACTTGTCTCATGACAAGTGTTACCTCATGGTCTTGTACTGTGACAAACACTGAAATTGTCTAGCTTCCTTTTTCCTTTTTTTTGGGGGGGGGGGTTCTTAAAAATTCTTTTTCAATATTTCACTTCTGAAAAGTAAAAAAAACCCAAACCCGGACACAGTTTTCTGAGAGAAACAAATATTTTGTTGTGTTTCATTCGTTACTACACGGTGTCTTGTCTTGGACCAGAAAGTGGGAACAAAGAGTGACAAGGGAAAACCCTACCCCAGCACCAGGTACAGTACTGTCGTGCTTAGCACCTGTTCCAGGGACATGGTCGAGACAAATTTCAGTAGTTGCATGACAGACATGAAGTAACATTTTTTGTACCGCTCTTAAGCGCGACACTAACAGAGACAAAACGGACATGAAGTAACCGCCTTAGAGGTCTGTCTCATTCCTCCTAAGCAGATCAGCTGTTTGGTGGAAGCTGGAATTCCTTTCCCCTCATTCCACTGCCTATCCATTTGACCACCTAAATCAGTACTCAGAAAGCTTGTAGCACCTTTAAGATGGACTAGCTTTTGGTATGTTTTTCTATGTCCAATAAACAAAGAATTCTAAAGAACAGTGCTTGGACTCAGGAAAGCTTAGGAAAAACAAACACTACTTAGCTTTAAAGGTGCTACAGTACAGTAATTTCTAGTTTATCTTGTGCTAAAACAGGTGGACAAAGCTATGGACAAGGGTACTAATTCAATATTGTCAGCTCTGGCTGGCACTCATTCCCCACAGTTTCAGGGAGGTGAAGACGTTTTTCTTCAGGCAGGCTTTTCCTTAGTGGCTGTTTAGGAGACAACAAACAGGATGGTTTATATTTTGTTGTTTCCACATCTTTTAAAAAAAAATAATGATTTTACCTAACATTTTAAATATAATGTTATTAATTTTCAAAACTTTGAATAATTTATTGTTTTTAGCTTTCAATATTGTGTTTTTAATTTATGTTTTTAATTTCAATATTATGTTTTTAAAGACCTTGATTCTTTTCTAAGGAGAAGCAGCATACAAATATTATAAATAAACAGATGATAGACAGACAGACAGACAGGCAGGCAGGCAGGCAGGCAGGCAGGCAGACAGACAGACAGACAGATAGATAGATAGATAGATAGATAGATAGATAGATAGATAGATAGATAGATAGATAGAAGAAGGACATCGGAAATTGTTTGAGTGTTCTCTGTTTGGAAAACGCAGGAAATGGTCATCATGTCAGAATTAATCTCAAGCTACTTGATGGTGAAGATGAAGATGAGGATGATGTCATAGAAGCTAGGAAATCAACCTGTCTACTCAAAAACTTGTGATATACACATAGAGCTATATGTGTGCATGTGTGTGTTGCGTCGTTACAGTCATGACCGACACTTTGTGACCCCATGTCCATGGAGTTTTTCTTGGCAGGAATACTGGAGTAGTTTTCCAGTTCCTATACCAAGCCCTAAATTCAGTCAGTTTTTATAAAGAGAGGAGGGTGCACGGATGCACTCAAAGAGGGTAACATATTTTGAGCTGTCCCAGTTGAAAAAGAAAGTTATGGATGTTAGGACATCATTACTGCTAAGAAAAGAGAAAGGAAAAGAAAAGAAAAGAAAAGAAAAGAAAGGAGTGAGGAGTGAGCAGGCAAATGATAACAAGGGGAAGAGGCATATCAGAGGCTGATCTGCCTCCATCCAGGTCAGAGAACTTACTGTAGCGGCATGTTTATCTTACGGATGATAGCTGGGGAGCTGGCAGTGATCAAAGGCGAAGGCAGGAGTATGCACAAGGGGAAATGGTTGGTTGGACTGCATGTTCTTTTTAACAATGCTCCCTTTTGTTGTGTTAGGCAGCGTTCCACAGATTGTGAACCTGTCAGGCAAACAGCTTCTTCCTTTCTCAGTTCCCTTTATGTAAAATAAAATAATAATAATACAAAAAACCCAACACACAGGAGCTGGAAACTTAGGAAGGGCAATTTTCAAACCCTGGGCAGGCAGACAGACACTTCCTCACATTCTTTGCCAGAGACAGCATACAATATTGGAACGGCTCTGTTGACAGAGGCATTAATTTTAGACCTATTATTCTTTCACCTTGTGTGTGTGTGTGTGTGTGTGTGTGTGTGTGTGTGTAGGAAGAGGGCTATACTTGTTATAAAGCACATCTTTGCTTTATAAGCACTCTGCCTTCCTGTTCTTATTTCCACACTTGAAATTGTGCTGAACCAGAATGTCCTCAGTAATGACTGTGTCATTTATTTTTTAGGAAGCTGTTTACTGTGCTTCCTATCTAGAGAGAATGCTACACATTTAAGCCACCATTCTTTCTCTCTCTCCCCCCTCCTCCTTTTACAGTTGTGAAGGTGGTAGGGCACTGGTCTAAAAGGCAACACATGTGAGCCAGGACTAGAAATTAGGGGTGCCCCCAAATGCAAAGGTGAGGTGTTAGCCCGGCTTTTCCACAAGCTGCTTATGGCTCAATGAGTCCTCACCTCTTTTACCTCAGCTGTGCTTGACCCCCACCCCATCCGTCACATCTGCACTGTGACTTGTGCCTTCTAATACACATTGCCACCAGAGGGGTAGGCAGGATTTGGAGAGCCTGGGGACAAAGTTCATTTTTGCGCCCTTCCTGCCGCCCTCCCCCACATCGCCCCTCCAGCAACAGGGTGCCGAACCCTGCGGGCATGGTGTGTGTGCGTGTGTGCACATGGGTAGACCAGCGTGTGTGCTTTCCCCACCAAGGCAAGGAAGAGGAAGAGGAGGGCGCCGCGGCCACCGCGCTCCTGCCTGCCTTCCTGCTTCGCTGTTTGCCTGGCATGAGGAGGTGGAGGTGGCACCTCCGTCAAGCCTTAGGGGAAAGGAGGACGTCTGGGTGGCGGGAGGGTACATGGCTTGCTCCTCCTGCTCCCCCTCCAGGCACCCCCAGATTGCTACGCCCGGGGCAGATGTACCCTTCTGCCCTCCCCTAGATACACCCCTGATTACCACCTAGAACTTAGAAAAATTACTTTTTTTTTACTATCACAGAATCCCATATCCTACCCGTGACCACCCCCAAGTAACTTTTCCAATATTTGCACCATTCTCCCCCCTCTTTACTCAACCCATAGGTTGCTCCACACATGCTCTGAAGAGGAGTAAGCTTTGGCCACAATATTTGGGAATGAGGCTGCTGTGTCCACAGAAGGTTCACACTGGCTTCTTGTTGATGTGACTCTAGTGAGTTAAGTGTCCTGTTGTAGAACCAGACATCCGAGTGTAAGCTAAAAAGATAAGATAAAAAACTATTGTCATTGTCCTATACAGAACAACAAAATTAAGAGAAAAATGAATTTAAAAGATCTACATCAGAAACATCCGTACAGAAGAATATACCAAACATACCCCACCCTGCATTTATACAGAAACCCCCTCAAAATGTACATTTACCTGCATTCAAAGCCACAACCGCTTTTGGATAAAAACTATTTCTCAATCAGCTGCTTTTGCCAGAGACATTTCCAGGGTGTGTGGGATCCTGAACAATCTCTATGGCTTTCCTATAACACCTGGAGGCATACAATTGAACTAAAGTAGGAAGAGTATCCTCTCACAACTTTGTCTTCACAACTTTGGACAGCATTACCCTTTCCCTAGCTGTATAACTCCCAAACCACACACATAGACCATAGGTTAACACACTCTCTATGGTGTAGTGGTAGAAAGCCAGTAGCAGATCTTTTGAAATATTATTCCTTCTGAGAATTCTCAAGAAGTACAATCTCTGCTATTGTGCATTCAGAGAAAACAGCCAGCCTGTGCAGCACCGGACAAGATTCATAGTCTAAGAGTGTCCCTGGAACAGTGGTTCTCAACCTGTGGGTTGCGACCCCTTTGGGGGGTCAAAGGACCCTCTAACAAGGGTTGCCTAAGACCATCGGAAAAGACATATTTCCAATGGTTTTAGGAACTGAGACACTGCTCTTCTATCAGTCTCCAAGCCAGACGCCCCCCAACCCCTCTTTGCCTCCACGTGTCGTCACTCTCCTCCACCCACTTTGCCCCCACCCAGGAAAAGCCAAGCGAAGCCAAGGCATGCTATCTGCAGAGCCTTCGGGGTCAAGTGAAGACTCGCTGCCAGGCTGCTACTGGTGGAGCCGTCGCCACCGCTGCTGCTGTTGCTCCCCTTGACTTTGCAGCAGCTGCTCCAAGCAGGTGGTGCCCAGCAGAGAGGAGCTCTTCTGGTGGGACAGGGGTGCTGCAGGCTGGGGGGGGGCTTCCCCCTTTGGGTGGCCGAGGCCCCCACATCCCTGCCTCCCCAGTTGGACCTGGCCGGTGGCCTGCGCGAGGAGCAGACCGAGGGCGAGGACAAGGTGGGGGCACCATCAGGCTGTCGGCAGGTGCTCCCTGCAGCAGTGCAGAGCCAAGCTGGGCTTCGGGGGTGATGGCCTCCAGCGGCTTGTCCGAGGAGCCGCACAAGTTGGGCTGCGAGGAGGGGAAGACCCAGTCCAGCACGTGCTTCCTGTGCCAAAGGTCACCCCATCTGGTGCTCCTGCCCAGCAGGTCGCCCTTGGCTGGTGGAGGCAGTGCAGGCGGCCTGGCTCGGACACAAGGAATGGACAGTGAGGACTCCGCACTGTGGCGCTTGGCTCCCCCTTTGTTGCTGCCCTTTCTTTTGATGCCCAGCTGCAGGTTGCACCACAGGTGGGCCTGGAAAGAAGACAAGGATGCCGTCTCTGGGTTGGCAAGTTTCTCCCCTCTTGCCGCTGCTGCTGCCAACACCTGCTCCTCCATGGGCTCTTTGGCGAGGTCCATCCTCTCCTCCCCGCCTGCCTACCCCCTCGTCTTCCTCGGATGCCACTCAGAATCACCAGAGTGATTTATGTTTGGGGGTTAGCACAACATGAGGAGTTGTATTAAAGGGTTGTGGCATAAGTAAGGTTGAGAACCACTGCCCTAGAAGAAGGAAATGGTAAAGCACTTCTGAGTACAGTAGGACTGCTGTATCTGCAGGGGATCGGTTCGGGACCACCCGCGGATAGTGAAATCTGCAGATAAGATCAAACGCTCTTATCAAGGTTGGCAGCAATGATAGGGGTAGTGGGGTGCTGGGTTGAAAGCTTTTCCCCCTGACACCGCCCAAATGGCAAGCAAGGAAGGAAGATTTTCTTTTCCCTTTCTCCTCACCCCCGGGCTCGGCTGCGGAAAGGAGAGAGAGAAAAAAAAAAACTATTCCCTCCTTGCTGCTGCCGCTGCTGCAAGTCAGCCAGGCACCCTCCAGAAGGATGGAGGACCTCTGGAGGGTGTCCGGCTGGCTTGTGGCAGTGGCGAGGAAGGGAAAAAATTAAAAATAAAACTTGCCGTCCCAAAGCCCATTTCATTTTTATTCCCCCCCCGTCCGCGGCACTGCCACAGGCCAGCCAGGCACCCTCCAGAGGGGTGGGCTGGGGACTCACCCAGTTGGCCACCTGGCCTTTGATCTTCTGGGTTGGGTCCCAGGAGGTGGAGTTTTGAACTTCTTGCTCAAACTTCCGATCCTCTGCCTGGGACCTGAACAGGAATTTTAAAGGCCGGTTGACCAGCCGGGTAAGTCCCTACCTCACTCCTCCAGAAGGTGCCTGGCCAGCAGCAGTGGCAGTAAGTTCTCCCCACCACCACCACTGCTGCTGATGCTGCCAGCCAGGCACCCTCTGGAGGAGTCAGGTGGGGACTTTAAAGACCTACTCAGCTAACCAGCTTTTGAATTTCCCGCTCAGGTCCCAGGCATAGGATTGGAAGTTTGAGCGGGAAGTTCAAAACTTCTGCAGCCTGAGGCCCGACCAGAACGTTCAAAGGCTGGTTGACCAGCTTGCTGAGTCTCCTGCGGTGGAGAGGAGGAGGGCGGCGAGCATCGGTGATAGTAAGTTTTATTTTTTAATCCCCCCCTCCTTGCCACTTCCGCCACACTACTGATCACCAACCATGGATAACTGAATCCGCGGTTGGTGAATCAGTAGATGCAGGGGGTCGTACTGTGTAACTAGAGAACCCTGGAAAGAATAACGTAAGTCAGAACTGGCTTGACTGCATGTAATTACTAGTTTAGTTAACTAGTTTATGCTAATAGATGGGGAAACCTAAGGAAAGGACCTCTGCTCGTTTGTGCTGTTTTAGAACCACAGAGGTGTGGAGCTGTTAGTCCCCAGATCAGCAGAAATGCAGACTTTTGTATTTCTAGAACTCAAGGACACAAGTATGCAGCTTCAGAAAGGTGCAAATTCTTCTTCAGATCTAGGCAGAATGGTGCGGCTGGCTACGGAGCAGAGGACAATCTGGGAAGGGGGGGAGAGATCTGTTCCTACCAATGTACAGGGAAAGGCAGCTTCCTCATACAGCGGCTTTCAAGTGTCCTGAAAGAGCAGCAAATTTTAATCTGGAGAATCCTTGGTCGGTTGAGTGTTTTGTACATCAAATGCCACAACTCTTTACCTCTGGCCATGTGGAGCAAGGTTCCCCTCCCCTGTTGGGAGATGATGGAGAACCTTTATATGTCTTTTAAAATCTAAAGTAAAAAAAATTATAATAATTTTAGAATAGCAGACCTGGAAAAGACCCTATGCATCATCTAGTCCACCCCCATTGTCAAAGAGGTACAGCGGGGGATTGAACACCCAACCTCTCACTCCATCGCCAGAGACCTAAGCTTCGGCCTAAGCTTTTTCAATTTTGAGCCAGAAGGACCGTGTTTATATGTTTCTTCGAGTCTAAAGTGCAATATTTCAGGCTTCAGTGAATATCCTGCCATAGATTATGGTATCACAACGTACTTCTTAAGTGCCATCAAGTTGCCTCTACCTCATGCCAGCTGCAGAAGCCCTGTGGCATAGTGGTTGAATGCCTGTACTGCAGGTAAAACTGTGCTCATGACCTGGGGTTCGATCCCAGGTAGCCGGCTCATGGTTGACTCAGCCTTCCTCCATCCTTCCGAGGTCAGTAAAATGAGTACTCACTTTGCTGGGGGGGGGGGAGGCAATGTGTGGCCTGCACACTGTAATTAAAAACTATAAACCACCCAGAGACTACTTGAAGTGGGGTGGGGTGGTATATAAGCAAACCACTTTGCTTTGCTTTTGCATGAACGTGAGATCTCTGCCCTGTTCTCTCCATAGTCCTGATCAGCTGTTTTAAACTCAAGTCGGTGGACTGAGAAGTCAATCCATCTGGTATTTGGTCTGTTTCTTTTCCTGTTGCCTTTTCCAGAGAATCTTGCCTTTTCATGATGTCCCCTTAGTAGGAACATGCCACTTTCAACATTTCTTCTTCTTCTAGGATTGATTTGCTCTAAGACCCACTTGTTTGTCTTTCTGGCAATCCAGGGTATCTGCCAAACACTTCTCCAACTCCATATGCCAAACAAACCAATATTTTTTCCCTGTCAGCTTTCTTTACTGTCTAGCTTTAAAACCATACATGGCGAGCTAAAATAGAAGAGTGTGGGCCATCTTGGTCGGGGTCCCAGTGACACATCCTTACACTTGATTATCTTTTCTAATTCCTTCATTGCTGTTCCTTTATATCCTGTGTTTAGCAACTGCCCGTCTCGTGGGGTTTAAATAATGGTTTACAGTACCGCTGCTTCACATCTGTCACTTTTGGGGGTTGTTGTTATAGCCTAAGCATTGGTGCTTTAATGAGGTGAAAAGGACACGGAAAAAGAAGAAGTTAAAGATTTCTGTCATCAACTTAGAGTTGACACTGACCAAGTCCTGAATTCCCTCTGCCCTTCCCATCCCCCATGTATAAGATAAGCTCTTCCAGATCCTCTCATGTGTCTTCACACTACCATATTTATCATGATTTGGAGAGGGCTGGGTGTTCTGTTTTTGTGTTTTACAGCTGATAATGGTTTGCTGAAGTTCTGAAGAATTTTATTTGCTTAACCTTAATTCCCTGGAAAAGCAGTTGTCTACTTTGAACCTTTCGGCCTCCTGCTCTTTTCCCCCCCAAAGTGTTGAAAGGAATGACTTTAAATCAGCGCTTTTTATTGCAATTTTAAAAAATACAAATAGATGGCCCTGCTTCTCAAGGTATCAACATCAAAGGGGCCAGCGAGTCTGGTCTGTGTTATCTCTGAATTGGCCATTCACCATTAATCAGTTTATAAATCCCTCTGTATTAAGTAGGCTGTTTTAGTGCTTAGACGGATGTTCCTCACTCAGCATGCTGTTCAGTAAACACAGAATCAGTGATAACTCTGGTCAGTTTCAGCAGTGCTGTGGCCTTCTCAAAAGGAGAATCTAGGGCCTCTTCTTTCATTCCACATTCTCTCTCTCTCTCTCTCTCTCTCTCTCTCTCTCTCTCTCTCTCTTCTTTCTTTCTTTCTTTCTTTCTTTCTTTCTTTCTTTCTTTCTTTCTTTCTTTCTTTCTTTCGAGCAGAATCCACACATTTCCTTCTTAGACTTTTACCATAACTTTTTCTGTAAGAACATTTGGTGTTGCTGTGCAGGTTGTATGTGCCTAACTTAGATGTATGTCCCATGCTTAACTCATGGGTACACATACACAGGCGCATAATTTTAACAATATAGTGATATCTATCTATATTATATAAGCTGCCTAGATGCCCTAAGCACATCCGATCTCACTTGATTTCGGAAGCTAAGCAGGGTCGGCCCTGGTTAGTACTTGGATGGGCTTATTTAGACCAGGGTGATATGAAATCAGGGTGAACTATAAAATGGACTACTCACCACTAACTTTCCTCAGACTAATGGAGCTGCTTGGATTAGTAGTGAAATGTTTCAATCTCTCAAGAAAAGAAGTCCAGTTGACACAACTCAACTTCCAGATAAGCTCACCTGGATGACTGGGAATCTTCACAGAAATATCTCTCAGGTGCATATTCATTGGGAAAATTGGTTTACTCCTATGTCCTCTCTAAAATAAGAGCTATTGCATGGTAGTGGATCCAGTGAAGGAGCACCCAGGAGACTTGGGTTCCCATCTCTGCTTGAGAGTTAAGTGTATGTGATTTGTGCTGTCAAGTCAGAACCAACACTTAGCTACCCTTAATAGGGTTTTCAAGGTAAATTAGAATATTTAAGGAATGGTTTTACCAGTTGCACTCCCTCAGTCCCTAGTTTGGGATTCAAACCTTGTTATCCAGAGTCCTAGTCTGTTACTCCAGCCACTATGCCACACTGGGAACCCTGAGATTTTACTACAACTACTTAAGTATCTCATATATGCTTTGAAAACTGCATTAGGGTTGCCATGACCTGACAGCACATCATAGGAGCTGCAAAATGGTTCTTATTTGCACTGATGTTTCCTTCAAATGTACCCCCCTACGTTCGGCTTCCTCCTCCTGATTCTCCTTTGACATCCTCTGCCCCTTTTTCCCCTGTTTCCAAAAGGCTCCTGGAAGGCTTTCATTGATTTAAGTGCCATTGAACAGGCTGGAGTCGAGGAGGCAAGGAATGGCTGTGGGAACTCACTGCTCCCATTTCTAAACAGGAACAAG